>BPLT01000144.1:0-600000 GCA_019656295.1 Rhododendron mucronatum var. ripense | reverse complement strand
CAAACATTTTCCGACATTGTGCCTTCAAACTGGGAATTTGGCCAGACCTTCTCTAGCCTCATTCAACTCTAAAGTTGAAAATGTCGCTTCAGGGTTCAGGTTGAGGGTTTGTGGTATCAGTTGTTGTAGCTCGCTTTTTTGTTTTGTAGAAGCAGCTCGCCATTCTTTTCTCTACATTCTTTTGCTAAATGGAGAGTATGTGTAGATAAATGTGGTATATACTTTGATGAAAGAATTCGGCATCTTCACAGGGGTAGGATATTTAGTTGAGTGCTTTATGATCACGACGGAATTTGGAATGACTATTTACTGAATGAGATACTAGATTATCAAGTTACTTGTTGTAAGTATAAAGTTTTCGGATTCACTTTCTATGGGTCATACAAGTGTTCTTGGTAAATGTTACATCGCCTGGAAAATTACACTCTATGCGATGTAACAGGAAATTAATTTTCGCTAATCATTTTTCGATAAATGCAATCTCAAATTTGTCATCAAGTACTCTAGATAAATAGAACACAATTCTCAAGCTTTACTGAAAGCCAGATTTTATAATTCATTTATTAAAAAAGTGGAGTTCAAAAGAAGCAAAAATGTTGAAACAAAAGTCTATGGACACATCTTTGAAACACAAATAGGCGTCCGATAAATGTGGGCTCAAAAACATCGAAGGGCTATGAACACAGTTGTGTTCCTAGCAATGCTTGTGTTGGAAAGGCAGCAACGATCTTCTTGCCGAATGTTTGATGTCTTGACTCTTGAATTCAAGACACAAGGATAACTGGACAAGGGTGCCTTTTGGGCATTCTAACATCAGGCCGGTTTTTGTTGGTTAGAGCAAGTCCACAGGCAACTATATGCACTGCGAAAGCCAAATTTTAGCGAAAGATTCTGACAAAAACCCATCTCCACTGGGCGGCCGCTGCTAAATTTTGGCAAAGCCATTTGAGTTGCCATATTTGGCAGCAAGGGCTTTTTTTTATAGGCAGTAAAATTTTATTAAAATTTCAACAAAGAATACATCGAGTAGAGGAAAAGAGTGAAAAATCAAGGGAATTGATTTTCTTACTCCCCTTTTTTGTTCATATCGCTCTCCTTCTCTCATAAAATAAATCATCTTATATATATACAAAGTGGAGTGACATTTAAAAAAAGAAATGAGTAAAAGCAACCAGTGGGCCAAGCCCAAAGCACCTATATGGGTAAAGCCCAAAAACATCTATAAATGGCAAGACCCAAAAGAGCCAAGCCCAGCCCAAAAAACAAAACCAAAACCAAAACCAAACCCAAACCAATTTAACCAAAGCCACCGTAGACACTGCCGCCACTGAGAACAGCTGCCACCACCAGCAACATCCTCCACCCCCAACGACAACTGGCCAGCCGTGCACCAACATCAACTTTAACCACCAAGTAAGACAATATTCCAGCAACAACCAGTCCTCGCCCCAGCTCCCAAATTAAGATCAATTAATAAACAGCACACCGAAACATTCCACACCAAATCCCAAAAATTGATTTCACGCAAAGATTGAAGAATACACGAAGGATTTCATCATTTAATTTTCTGAGTTCTCAAAAACAAATGCAGGAATGAAACTAATGGTTCTACCAAAATGGTGTTGCAGTGTTGGAGCAACACTGCCATTTTTTTGGACACTGTAGACAGCTGAAAGATGATTTTGGCAATGCCATTTTGGCATGTCTAGGTGGACTTGCTCTTGGAAGCTCAAAACGACCTAAGTTCAAGCATTTTGAGAGATGTGTCCCTAGCATTAGAACATCCGCAATGTAATAATCAAAAGTAAATAATCAAAACTTGTCACGCTAGCTTTTCATTATTTATTTAGAGGGTTGCTAAACTTAGCAATGTGAAGTCCCAAATTATTACTTTTGATTATTCAAATGCCCAAATTTAATTATTAGTTAGGAGGTTGCTAATTTTGATTATTACAATGTGAGCACTTTTTTTAAGTACGCATTACGTACTTTAACAATATTTTGATTTTGATTATAACATTGTGGATGCTCTTAGTCTCTTTTTTTTTATTGAGAGTCCATCATTTCTAAAAGGAAAATAAGGTGAAATTATACAATAGTTCGGGAGTACCGCTGTAACGACCTGCACCAACTAACCTGCTAACCATTCATCTAACCACGTGGCTCAAAAGATTAATCTTAAATTAATAGTAGCTAGTTGGCCTTACCTTATATATTACTCAAGGCTTTCATAACTCCCAGATGTGGAATGTTACAACAGCCACGTGCAAAGTCGGCCCACCCCCAAGGCCCAAGAGGCCCCAGCCTTAGGCATCCCAAAAGTTTCAAATTTTAGGGGCACTCCAATATTTTTACCATATGAGTTTGAGTAGGAGTTTTTATAAGTCCAATAGAAAAAAAATGTCCAATTGGAGGTAATGACTAATGAGTTAGTCCAATAGAATGAAATATTTTTACTACTTGGGTTTGTGTTCTTATTTAATGATTAATAAAACTTTATATTTGTTTATTTTTCTCGTATTGTGATGGTTGCTGTAAAAGTTGTTAAGGATTAACTTTTTAATGGCACATTTTTTTTATTAGGCCTTGGGCACTAAAATCTTTGGGCCGGCCCTGGCTACATGGTACTCCGGACTACTTTACAATCACACATTCTTTTGGGATTTACCACTAAAATTATGGATCTCACAAGAATATCGATTGTAAAATGATCCAGAGTACCATGTTACGGTATTCCCGTACTATTAAATTGTATATAATTACTCGAAAATGATAGTCTTATCCCGTTGGCCCTTGACTTTGCTGTGCCTTTACAGACGATTACATTGGACTCCTTTGTTTTTTTGTTATATCAATTTGACCACAATCTTTGTTGCGAACTAAAATCCGGAGTAAACACTTGCGCATTCATGAAGATGGAAATTATACAGTTTTCTAGTAACTGCATACTCCTTATTTAGAACAGTGCATCCAAGTGATATACACGAATTCGTACAGGCACACACATGAGTGGATTTACCTGCGTCCGATTGCCAGAAGCATCCAATATTAAGGGTTTTTGAAATGCGGAAAGGGGTGGAGAGGCTGGTGAAGCTTACTTTTAAAATTTCCCCCATCTAATATAGCTAATTTTTGTCATTAGAGTCTAATAAATGTAAATAACCTAGGGATACTTTGAAATCATCTTTCTTTTCGTCCACAATTGTGAAGATCTTTCTGTTGGAAATTTACCGAATTTCGGGTGAATGAAACCGGGATTTTGGAGGGTCTCCCGAGGCAATCGGTCCCGGGTTCGTTGAATCTGGACGCACCACAATCAATAGACGTATTGATTGTGGAAATCTGTAACCTTCCTCATGATGGAGATTGATCCCGTAACCTAAATTCATTGGCTAAATTCAAATCAGCAATGAATGGTAGTATTCATCTCAGCCCTCCTCCACCCTATAAATTGAAGCATCACGTTTTGGAGGAACACACAGCAAACTGAGAGCACTCCAATACATTCTGAAAGTTAGTTCTTGAGAGAGAGAGGCAGGCAGTAGTCAGTTCGCCAAGGCGGTCGACGGCGCTGGTCCCGCGGCTTGCGGTTTAGCCGAGCCAACCCTGGGAGAAAGTCGCCAACGCAACCTACAACACCCACGGTAGGCGGCGAATATTTCTTAAGGAGACTATGGTACCACACAGGACTCGGTTTGATTCTTGAATTTTGTTCATATCTGTTCTTTGTAATTCTGTTTTGTAATTGTATATCGTTTCAATTATGTAATTGTTGAATTATCAATGAAACTATTCTCTGGATTTTCTGTGTATACCGAAATTTTTCCAACCCTTTCTGGTTTCTCTCTCTCTACCTTTCCCAGAGAAACCCCGACCCCGAGAAAACCCCCCTCCTTTTTTCCAGATCTCGTCTTTCCGGGGGAGGGGGCCGTCGCCTCCTCTCTCCCCTCCCCCCGAGCTCCTCCTCCTCCTCCTCCTCCCCACCCCCCCCCCCCCCCCCCCCCCCCCCCCCCCCCCCCCCTCCTCTCCATCTTTTCTCCCCCTCTCCCTTCTCTGGGTTTGTTTTCAGATTTCCTCCGGTTTTGGTTTGGTTCGAGTGTTGCTGAGTTCGACTCCTGACTCCGGCCGGCAGCTTGTGAGTCCGGTTTGGTCCGGGCTCCTCCTCGCCCCTCAAGATCTGGTGGCAGGTCTGACGATTCAGTGGGCATCAGTGGTGGGCTTCGAATAACGACGAGGTGGGGGGCGGCGCTGAGGTTTAGTTTTTATGTTTTTTTTGTTTCTTTATTTCTTTGTATTTCTTTTTCCGACCATTTGGCTCGGATTCTACCGGCTAATTTAGGTTTCCCCCAAATCCGTCCTATTTGGTACCAGTTTGGGTTCCCCAAATCTGGTGTGGAAGAGGTGGTGGGCGAATAATCGGCGCCTAGTGAGGATCGTCCGAGTTTGGAGTTGTTTGTGGGTTGTGGTTTGTCCGGGTGCTGTTGTCGGTGAGGGGTCTGCTCTGACCTTTGCTCCAGTGAACAGCTCTCGCCGTCCAGATTTCATATGCGCTTATCGGGTTTGAGTTGGGGTCCGGTTCGTTTGGATTCTCTACGATCTAGGCCTTGATTGGTTCTCATCTGGCGAGTTCGCCGGTCTTGCTTTGCAGGGGGTGCCTGTGTCAAAGTCTAGATAGTTTTGACTCATTCTTGTATTTTTTGATGAAATCTGTATTGCCTTCAGGCATTGTTATGAAATAAATTGACTGTGTTTCCAAAAAAAATCTTTCTTTTCGTCCTTTTCTTTCTCGCCTCCACATGGGGTTATGTGTTTGGAACTTTTTACTTCTCTCAACACAAGTGAAATTCCCAAACTTGCTCGTGCCGCCCTTGTAACCAATCAAGAGGGTCTACTTATACGATTGGTTCTCTCTATTTTTCTTCATTATCTTGATTCTGGCTTTACTAATCAATCAACAATATTTTTTTCTTTTATAAGTGCGGTGCAATTCCAAATAGTATTAGAAAAAGCCCTTAATAATAACTAAGCATCTCTGGAGAAACCCACGTTATTATGCACATGGAAGTTTCAATATTTCATGGGAAGATTAATTTATGAATTGATAACTTTTGCACTTATTTTTGTGAATTAATAAAATAATAATCAATCCAGGAATGACATTTCACATTTTCCCGCCACAAACACCGGGAAACGAGAACTTTTAGTGCCGGTCAATGCTTAATTAAGAACCAAAATATTTAAAAAACCGTTGAAACATAAAAGATCAAATGCTATATTATTATTCTCTTACCTTGGCCTTTAAGGCTTAAGCCCGCTTGTTCATCAACTTTTTCTTTTTCAGTAAGACCTCAAACAAAATTAAATATGACAAACCAAAGGTTTGAGGTCTTGGAATCCCGAGAGGTTGGCCCCGTAGTTAAGATTTGGGACTTAGCAATTAGTAATTTGCTTCCACTTACGTCTCAAGATCGAAACTTCCTAAGTGCTATTAATTCTATATGGGTCAGTCCAGCCCCCAGAACACCAAGCGACACGCGCGTAAACTGCCCCGAACACTTTAAGTTATCAATTGAAAAAGAAACGGTTGAGGCTCTGATTGTGGTACACTCCATTAGACGTGTATGTATAACTATATCAAAATTTCAATAGAAATGTAGCTTTCCTTCGACTCAAATTGCAAACATATCTAAATTGGTTTACCCATCTTGAAAGTTATTTTATAAAGTAGGAGTAATTTGTAAACAAAATGAATTACTTAGCCAGATAAAAAACAAATAGCAGTACATGCACATCCAATAGAGTTTTGGAGAAATTTTTGGGTGCAAAAGGGTATGGGTGACGTGGTGTTTATGTAGCACATTTGAGCTGTCCAAAAATGCAACCGACGGCTCGGGTTGAAAGGTACTGAACGGATTTTTTTTAAAAAAAAGGAAAAAGAAAAGGAAAAAGAGTGTTTAAATCCGAGCTGTCGATTGCATGTTTGGAAGGGTCGGATGTGCCGCACGGGTATCGCGTGATACCCGATTTGCAATAAAAAAAAAATTCTCGGAGTTTTGTGTGTTAATGTACGACAGATGGGTGACTCTAGACCTTCAATGTACAGAATCAGGCATAAATTTCACAGAAACACCATAAACATGGTGACCAAACAAATTCTACAATTATGATTAGCTTGTGCGCAGCCTTTTTCATTTTGGGGTCTCAACATCTCTGGGCACGGTCTCAAATAAATTTTGTCTTTGTATCTCCCTCCACTCATTATTCTAAATGATTTCCCTCAAAATTCAAACCAAACAGGTTACTCTCACAAATCAAGAACATTTTAATTAAGCACGCAACAATGTTTTTTTATCATGCGAAATTTGTGTGCTATATATATAAATTAAACACGCAAGTGACTTCAATGTTTTGATTCAAACGAAAGTTTTGCATTCTCAATGACACAAAACAGCTTAAATATTGTAATCCATCTACGTTTCCAAACAACAGAAAAAGAATGTAATAAGAACCACTGTTTTCCCGTTGAGAATTTTAATGTTTTTTTCCTTTTTCAAATGGCAGAGTTCAAAACTTTGTCCTAACCAATCCGAGTACGACTACGGGAAAAAGAAACAACGATTTAGGGGGTGTTTAATTGGGAGCCTTAATTTTTGGGCCTTTAACTAACTTACATAAAAAATGGAAGAATTACCTTCACTTGGATTAGTCGGGATAAAGTTTTAAACCCTACAAGCCACACCACACACCCCCTTTCGGGAGTAATTATTCCATGCTCTGGACAGCACATGACGGTGCTCAAACTTTTATCTACCACAATATATTTGGGTAGGCTCCACATATTTCGTGGCGGAGAAAGTGTTTGGCATTTATGATATGCCATCCGCAACATTTACCAAAAACAACATGACATTCACCACAAAAGGGCTAACATTTAACTATAAACCGATGTAACATTTTAAATGAAAAAGAGGCATGACATTTGACCATAAAGAGGCGTAACATTCTCCCCCAATAAGTCGTTACATTCACCACCAAGAATAGGTGTTCGATCAGGTGCTAACCAACTCACCTAAAAGCAATAGATGTTAGGAGAAGATGCAACTTAATCTTTAAAGGGCAACGCAGAAACCTACACTTAGCTGCTAGCAGACATGAGGGGCTTCACAATGCTACCCATACAGTACCGACGGTTGAAGGCAGTTAGTCCTCCCAATACGTTTGCCCCGTGCCAGCAAGGGACGTCTCGAGTACAGGGTGAATGCTGACCCCATAAAGCCAACAATCTCCCCCAGCACTAGCTTGGGACTCAAACTCGTGACCTCGCTCTGATACCACTTGTTGGATTAGGTGCTAACCGCCTCATCTAAAAGCAATTGCTGTTAGGGAAAGGCGCAATTTAATCTCTAAAGGATAGCGCAGAACCCTACACTTGACGGCATGCGAACATGAGGAGCTTCGCAATGCTGCCCATACAGCACCGACAGGTGAAGGCGATTAGTCCTCCCAATACGTTTGCCTTGCACCAGCCAGGGACGTCTCGAGTATAGGGCAGACGTTGGCCCCACATAAAGTCAACAATAGGCATAACATTTCGCAAAATTAGGAGGTGTGCAATGAAGCATTTCCAAAAACACGACAATTATTAATGTTGTTGCAACGAACACCAAATCATTAGACAGACAAAAGAAAAAAAAAACTAAAAGAATCTCCTGTCATGAATGATTGGAATTCTCCATATCGTAGTCAAAGGCCAGCCATGTGATCTTCAATCAGAAAATTGAGCCAAAAATATTCCTAGAAGTAGAATCCATTGAATATGTTGCGTTTACTTTCTTTTTTTTTAAAAAAAGAAAATTCAATTAAAAATTCATTAATAGCTGAATACGATATTTACAACCTACCGTGTTTATCTAATGCAACTGTTACAAAGACATATTACACACTGGGAGACAGATAACACACCCAAATCAAATGAAGGATTCGAGATCAACGATAAACTGATCAAACGATCAAGTGTGAGAGCCGCGTGCATATACATTTATGTATATACCTTTATATATATGCGTGTACGTTTATACATACATGTATATAAAATGATGGGTGTGAAAAAGAAACAGTTTGGGTCTTATTATTTGATCCAATACACGGCTCTTTTCTGTTGGGAAAACCATGTGAGTGGAATGAACGTGGAATTATAAATTTAATTTTAGAGAATTTGTGGAGGGTGGCTGCGATAAAAGTGGGATAATGATATGAGCGTCCACATGGGAAGTATTTGCCTTGGACAGGTCTGACTCTTATTTAAGACGCACTCCACATGTGTTTGTAACATCGCTTCACCAATATACAGATCCCATTTTCTTCCTCATTTGGGTTTTGCAATTGGCGGAGGAAGAAAAATGGCGGAAAACGGCATTCTTGCTCTGGTGATCGTTTCCATTTGCCATATGCTCATCAATGTGGACGCGTTCACGGCTTCTCCCTGGTATAGTGCTCATGCTACTTTCTACGGAGGCAGCGACGCCTCTGGAACAATGGGTATGTAGCTTGTATAGTTCTGATTTCCAATCTTCATGTTGTTGTTTATAACTTTTTTGAATTGAAACAAATCGCAGCAATGCAGAGTTCAGCTTTTGGGGTAATTATATATTTTTTGTATTTATGAAATGACTTTTTGTTGGAAACAGCTGGAGCATGTGGGTACGGTAACACATATACGACTGGCTATGGGGTAGCAACTACAGCTTTGAGCACTGCATTGTTTAATAATGGGGCTTCATGTGGGCAATGCTACAGGATCATTTGTGATAGTACCTTGGATCCACAATTTTGTATTAAAGGAAAGTCAATAACAGTCACTGCAAGTGATTTTTGCCCACCTAACTGGGCTGAACCAAGCGACAATGGAGGGTGGTGCAATCCTCCCCGCCCGCATTTCGACATGTCTCAACCCGCTTGGCTACATATTGGAATTTACGTTGGTGGGATCGTGCCAGTATTGTACCAAAGGTCTTAATATTTTCCAACCTCTTGTCTCACTTTCTCTGTTGCAGTTGTCTTTTTGCCTTTCAAAAAAAAACATAGAGAATGATGCTACAAAATATAGAAGTGTCACATTTTGTGGTTTGAATAGAAACACTCGACTTATTATGTTCAAAAAAGCAAGTACCATATCGTAGTGAATCATTAGTAAGTAGAGTATATAAGATCCAAAGGCTGTCAAATCTCTACGATATTTTCTAGTGTACTTAAAACCGCACAATGATCTATTGAGGTTTGTTTTATTTTTGTATTATGACATACCATATATGTGTTTGGAGTGCATATGGAATGAAGGGACAACAAGGCTTTGGGGGCAAAGTTCCTCATTCCTCTTGGACCTGGCCTATTGATCAATCAATATTATTGGATTTGATCCCCCTAAACTCTCAAAAATATTCCACCTAAATCCTTTAGTTCTGTGGATATAGCTCGAACACTTTTAGTAGCTGCCCCTCATGAGTTAATAAGTTTTTACGTATCCGCATTTCTGTAGAATGTAACACATACGAGCGATGCTAAGTGATTATGATTTGAATACCACGTGGGTTGTCGTTACTGCCTTGGTAAGAAATATGACTGGTGGGTCATTCCATAAATCCATCAAAGGCAATTCACATAGTATCCAAAACTTGGTCACTGGATATTGCAACCATAGCTAAATTTAGTAAATATATTATACTTATGCAATGGTTTTTGTGTGTCGATACAGGGTCCCCTGCAAGAGACATGGTGGAATGAGATTCACAATCAATGGAAATCCTTGGTTTAACCTTGTATTGATAAGCAATGTGGGTGCAGCTGGATCTATTCAAGCTATATCAATCAAGGGATCAAAGACTGATTGGATTCCCATGTCATGTAACTGGGGAGTAAACTGGGAATCCAGTACCTATCTCATTGGCCAAGTTCTCTCCTTTAGGATCACAGCATCTGATGGAGAAGTCGTTCAATGTCTCAACATTGCGCCTGCAAATTGGGGATTCGGCCAGACCTTCTCAGACAAAGGTTGTCAATTCAAAAGATGAAACTGTGGTTTTGGTCTCCAGGGTTGAGGGTTTGTGGTTTCAGTTGCTGCGGCGAGCTTTTTTGTTTTTATCGAAGCAGCCCGGCCGCCATTCTTTCATGGTGTTCTTGAGCTAGGCAAAAGCTGTGTGTCAATAGAGTGGATATATTTTTTGGATGAAAGAATTTGGCACCTTCACTCAGTGATAGTTTCTCACTGTTTGATCATTGATGTGATACGTATCCATTTTAATGTACAAAATTCCCTTCTTAACTTGAGTGAATCATTTTTCAAATGATCCAGAATGCTTGACCTTGTGCAACCTTAAGAAATGCATTTACAAACCTACGACTTCGTAAAGAGAAAAGCTAGCTTCCTTCTTTAGTAAGTCCTTTGTTATTTACTACTTGTTATCACCTATCATTATTAATCATTGTATCCTTTTACATGTACATTTGATTAATAAATTTTTTTGCTAAAAAAAAAAAATTTGGATTTACTTTCTCGGATCATACAACTGGCCGGTCTTGGTAAATGTTACATTGCCTCGTGAAATTACACTACTCTCCCCTCTTAGAGTTGTCAACTAAACATTTTGTCATAAAATTTTATAACAGGCTAGTGGTCAAAATAAGTTTTGCTAATCATTTTTTTATAAATGCACTCTAAAATTTGGGTTTAAGTACTCCAGCAAAATAGAACACAATTCTCAAACTTTACTACAAGACAAATTTTAGAATGCATTTATAAAAAGTGGAGTTTAAATATTACTTTTTCTAATTAAACTGGGAAATTTGAGTGCTAAAAGAAGTAGAAATGTTGAAACAAAAAGTCTATTAACACAACTTTAAAAAAAATGAAATACAACAGTACCAAAGATCGTTCCATCAATACGCATTTGAGTGCTACAGACATAGTTGTATTTTAAAATTTTGTTCCTAACAATGCTCCTGTTGAAAAGGCAGCAACGTCCTTCTTGCTGAATGTCTTGAATGCAACACAGGGATAAGAGTAGGGTGCTTTTTATTGCTAAAAAATGACCCTTTTGGACATTCTAACGGCAGTTTTTTTTTTTTTGTTAGAGGAAGTCCACCGGACACCCATATGCACTGCCAAAGCCAAATTTTAGCTAAGCTTTTGGCAAAACCCATCTCCACAGGGCGCTAAATGTGCTGCCAAACTTTGGCAAAGCCATTTGAGCTACCACATTTCGCAGCAAGTTTGGTGTCGCCAAATGTGACCACATCAGCTCCAACCACCAAAGAACACAATCTTCCCATCATCGCCCCAACTCCCAAATTGAGATCAATATAAACAGCACACACAAACTTCCCACACCAAATCCCAAAAATTGATCTCACACCGGAATTGAAAAACACATGAACAAATTACTTTTCAAGAAAAAAAAACCCCAAAAACGCAAATTAAATTGGTGGAGCTGTTGAAATGGCATTGCAATGGTGGAGCAAAACGGCCTTTTTTGGCAAGGTGACACTCTAGACCACCAAAAAATGACTTTGGCAATGCTATTTTGGCATGTCCGGATGGACTTGCTCTTAGAAGCTGAAAACAACCTAAGATCAAACCTTTCTTTTATGAGAGTATATCATTTCTTAAAAGTCTAAACTATACATATTCTACCCACATACTCACATACACATACAGCCCCACACACGGTATTGCACCATCATAATCATAATGGTGTGTGAGGCAGCCTCCAATTGGATGTCAATATGTGTGCAAGTATATATTTGCAATTGCAACAATTAGCAAAGTTGGTATCGTTGGAGTCTTTGAGAAAATCTTTCATGAAAAAAACCATCTTGATTGGATATATATCACTAGGTATCATACGACATCATATTTTTAAAATACATTTTTTGTTTATATACTAATAAATGTTCAATGAAAATAGGTTTTTTTATGAATATATATATATATATATATAAAAACTTCTCTCTTTTCGTCCTTTTCTTTCTCTTCTCCGCATGGATTGTGCGTTTTGAACTTTTTACTTTTCCCAACACAAGTGAAATTCCTAACTTGCTCTCGTGCCGCCCTTTTGACCAGTCAAGAGCGGAGTTCTATACTAAAGAGTCTTTGTGTTGAGCTTCTGGTCTCATTTTGTGGTCTACTTATATGATCGGTTTCTCTCTCTTTTCCTTCTTTTTCTTGATTTTGGCTTTAGTACTAATAAACAAGATTTTCTTTCATAAGTGCGGTGCAATTCCAAATATTAGAAAAAGCCCTTAATAATAACTAAGCATCTCTGGAGAAACCCGCGTTAATATGCCCATAGAAGTTTCATTTCATGGGAAGATTTACGAATCAATATCAAATTGTTCATATTTTACGAATTAAAATCCAGGAATGGCATCTCTGGAGAAACCCGCGTTAGTACCAGTCAACGCTTAATTAAGAACCAAAATATTTAAAAAAACCGTTGAAACATAAAAGATCAAATGCTATTATTCTCTCACCTTGGCCTTTAAGCCCACTTGTTCATGAAATTATGCGGAAGCGTTCAATTTACTCCTAGAGGGGGGTGAATAGGAGTTTTGATAAAATAAAAAAAAATACCAATTTTCTGATTAAAAAAAATTACTAATAAAGATGAACGGATTGATTATCTCGATTAATCCAAACCAAAAATCAAGTACTGCAGTAGAATAAAAATTATGACAAGAGACGCACGATTTACGTGGAATAACTTAGGGTCCTAAATAACCCTAAGCCAAAACCATGGCCTAACACTACTAATTTATTCTATTAATTAAAAAGAAGTACAGATTGCAAAATAGTAAAAACCTTACCCAAGTCTTTACCTATTCTCGCCAATCTTCGATGCTCCCCGAGCTTCTTCAAGATCCAATAGATGTGCCACGGACTTCACGCCCGATCTCCAGATTCAACCGGCTCCGAATCAATTTCCAAAAGATTCGGCCACATTAGCAAACGGCACGGTACAGTGAATGAATGAATGATATGATGTGAAACGTGATTTAAACAACTCAAACTGCATTCGAAGATGCAAGAGGCAAGAACAAACAAAAATCGGAACGCGGGACTACCACACCAAAAATTCCTCAAGACCGTGCACCCCTTTCTTTCTTTTTAAAACAAAACTTTTGCCTCTGCCGAAAACTAAAAACCGTGTAACCCTTTTTTTTCTTTCATGAAGATGCAACTTAATCTTTAAAGGGTAGCACAGAAACCTACACTTAGCTGCTTGCAGAGATGAGGAGCTTCACAATGCTGCCCATACAGTATCGACGGTTGAAGGCAGTTTGTCCTCCCAATACGCAGTGGCGGATCCAGGAATTTCATACAGATGGGTCACCTTTCGAGTACAAATCCGGCCTTGAGATTTCGGGGCGGCAAAACCATAAATCTGGGCTTTCGACAATAATTGAAAACTAAAAAATCACTCAAAATAGTAACGATATTTTTGAATTAAGATCATGTAACGGAGCTTATCAAAAAAAGACAAGAAAAATAAACTTGATAAGAGTACAAAATAAATAAATAAATATGGCACGCTATGATTACACTAATAACAGATTTTCAAAAATCCATGTCAGTCCTTTAAGAATTGAATTACTCCTATAATCTTTTTAATGATGTTCAAAATTTAATGTACTTAAGGAATTTTTAAATAAAATTTATAAGTTACAAAACAAGAAGAGAAAAAAATTAAAACAATGTCGTCAAAACATATTGATATATTATGGAGATTGGGAGCGTTGAACAAAACAAAAAATCATGTTGTTTCCAGGTATTGACCCTGCGACCTCCACTGCCTTGGCCCTGATGCCCAACCACTGAACCAAGCATCAGTTTACTACATGTGTCGACATATATATCATTTATTACTTCTCCAGGTGGGTCACGTGACCCACCTGGTCCTACATTGAATCCGCCCCTGCCAATACGTTTGCCCCGTGCCAGCAAGGGACGTCTCGAGTACAGGGTGAATGCTGACCCCCATAAAACCAACAATCTCCCCCAGCACCTGCTTGGGACTCAAACTCGTGACCTCGCTCTGATACCGCTTGTTGGATTAGGTGCTAACCGCCTCATCTAAAAGCAATTGCTGTTAGGGAAAGGCGCAATTTAATCTCTAAAGGATAGCGCAGAACCCTACACTTGACGGCATGCGAACATGAGGAGCTTCGCAATGCTGCCCATACAGCACCGACAGGTGAAGGCGATTAGTCCTCCCAATACGTTTGCCTTGCGCCAGCCAAGGACGTCTCGAGTATAGGGCGGATGTTGGCCCCACATAAAGTCAACAATAGGCATAACATTTCGCAAAATTAGGAGGTGTGGAATGAAGCATTTCCAAAAAAACGACAATTATTAATGTTGTTGCAACGAACACCAAATCATTAGACAGACAAAAGAAAAAAAAAACTAAAAGAATCTCCTGTCATGAATGATTGGAATTCTCCATATCTTAGTCAAAGGCCAGCCATGTGATCTTCAATCAGAAAATTGAGCCAAAAATATTCCTAGAAGTAGAATCCATTGAATATGTTGCGTTTACTTTCTTTTTTTTTTAAAAAGAAAAATCAGTTAAAAATTCATTATGACTGAATATGATATTTACAACCTACCGTGTTTATCTAATGCAACTGTTACAAAGACATATTACATACTGGGAGACAGATAACACACCCAAATCAAGTGAAGGATTCGAGTTCAACAATAAACTGATCAAACGATCAGGTGTGAGAGCCGCGTGCATATACATTTATGTATATACCTTTATATATATATGCGTAGACGTTTATACATACATGTATATAAAATGATGGGTGTGAAAAAGAAACAGTTTGGGTCTTATTATTTGATCCAATACACGCTTCTGTTGGGAAAACCGTGTGAGTGGAATGAACGTGGAATTATAAATTTAATTTTAGAGAATTTGTGGAGGGTGGCAGCGATAAAAGTGGGATAATGATATGAGCGTCCACATGGGAAGTATTTGCCTTAGACAGAACTTACTCTTATTTAAGACGCACTCCACATGTGTTTGTAAAATCACTTCACCAAAATACAGATCCCATTTTCTTCCTCATTTGGGTTTTGCAATTGGCGGAGGAAGAAAAATGGCGGAAAACGGCATTCTTGCTCTGGTGATCGTTTCCATTTGCCATATGCTCATCAATGTGGATGCGTTCACGGCTTCTCCCTGGTATAGTGCTCATGCTACTTTCTACGGAGGCAGCGACGCCTCTGGAACAATGGGTATGTAGCTTGTATGGTTCTGATTTCCAATCTTCATGTTCTTGTTTATAACTTTTTTGAATTGAAACAAATCGCAGCAATGCAGAGTTCAGCATTTGGGGTAATATATTTCGTATTTATGAAATGACTTTTTGTTGGAAACAGCTGGAGCATGTGGGTACGGTAACACATATACGACTGGCTATGGGGTAGCAACTACAGCATTGAGCACTGCATTGTTTAATAATGGGGCTTCATGTGGGCAATGCTACAGGATCATTTGTGATAGTACCTTGGATCCACAATTTTGTATTAAAGGAAAGTCAATAACAGTCACTGCAAGTGACTTTTGCCCACCTAACTGGGCTGAACCAAGCGACAATGGAGGGTGGTGCAATCCTCCCCGCCCGCATTTTGACATGTCTCAACCCGCTTGGCTACATATTGGAATTTACGTTGGTGGGATCGTACCAGTATTGTACCAAAGGTCTTTATATTTTCCAACCTCTTGTCTCTCTTTCTCTGTTGCAGTTGTCTTTTTGCCTTCCAAAAAAAAAAACATAGAGAATGATGCTACAAAATATAGAAGTTTCACATAAAATGGTGTCACATTTTGTGGTTTGAATAGAAACACTCAACTTATTATGTTCAAAAAAGCAAGTACCATATCGTAGTGAATCATTAGTAAGTAGAGTATATAAAATCCAAAGGCTGTCAAATCTCTACGATATTTTCTAGTGTACTTAAAACCGCACAATGATCTGTTGAGGTTTGTTTTATTTTTGTATTATGACATACCATATATGTGTTTGGCGTGCATATGGAATGAAGGGACAACAAGGCTTTGGGGGCAAAGTTCCTCATTCCTCTTGGACCTGGCCTATTGATCAATCAATATTATTGGATTTGATCCCCCTAAACTCTCAAAAATATTCCACCTAAATCCTTCAGTTCTGTGGATATAGCTCGAACACTTTTAGTAGCTGGCCCTCATGAGTTAAAAAGTTTTTACGTATCCGCATCTCTGTAGAATGTAACACATATGAGTGATGCTAAGTGATTATGATTTGAATACCACGTGGGTTGTCGTTACTGCTTGGTAAGAAACATGACTGGTGGGTCATTCCATAAATCCATTAAAGGCAATTCGCATAGTATCCGAAACTTGGTCACTGGATATTGCAACCATAGCTAAATTTAGTAAATATATTATACTTATGCAATGGTTTTTGTGTGTCGATGCAGGGTCCCATGCAAGAGACATGGAGGAATGAGATTCACAATCAATGGAAATCCTTGGTTTAACCTTGTATTGATATCCAATGTCGGTGCGGCTGGATCTATTAAAGCTATATCAATCAAAGGCTCAAACACTAATTGGATTCCCATGTCATTCAACTGGGGAGTAAACTGGGAATCCAGTACCTATCTCATTGGCCAAGTTCTCTCCTTTATGATCACAGCATCTGATGGAGAAGTCGTTCAATGTCTCAACATTGCGCCTTCAAACTGGGGATTCGGCCAGACCTTCTCAGACAAAGGTTGTCAGTTCAAAAGATGAAACTGTGGCTTCGGTCTCCAAGGTTGAGGGTTTGTGGTTTCAGTTGCTGCGGCGAGCTTTTTTGTTTTTATTGAAGCAGCCCGGCCGCCATTCTTTCATGGTGTTCTTGAGCTAGGCAAAAGCTGTGTGTCAATAGAGTGGATATATTTTTTGGATGAAAGAATTTGGCACCTTCACTCAGTGATAGTTTCTCACTGTTTGATCATTGATGTGATACGTATCCATTTTAATGTACAAAATTCCTTTCTTAACTTGAGTGAATCATTTTTCCTTTTAAAGGTAAATGATCCAGAATGCTTGACCTTGTGCAACCTTAAGAAATGCATTTACAAACCTACGACTTCGTAAAGAGAAAAGCTATAGCTTCCTTCTTTAGTAAGTCCTTCGTTATTTACTACTTTTTATCACCTATCATTATTAATCATTGTACCCTTTTAGTGTTTTACATGTACATTTGATTAATAAATTTTTTAGCTATAAAAAAAAAAATTCGGATTTACTTTCTCATATCATACAACTGGCCGGTCTTGGTAAATGTTACATTGCCTCGTGAAATTACACTACTCTCCCCTCTTAGAGTTGTCAACTAAACATTTTGTCGTAAAATTTTATAACAGGCTAGGGGGTTCAAAATAAGTTTTCTAATTATTTTTTTATAAATGCACTCTAAAATTTGTGTTTAAGTACTCCAGCCAAATAGAACACAATTCTCAAACTTTACTACAAGACAAATTTTAGAATGCATTTATAAAAAGTGGAGTTTAAATATTACTTTTTCTAATTAAAATAGGAAATTCGAGTGCTAAAAGAAGTAGAAATGTTGAAACAAAAAGTCTATTAACACAACTTTAAAAAAAATGAAATTCAACAGTACCAAAGATCATTCCATCGATACGCATTTGAGTGCTACAGACATAGTTGTATTTTAAAATTTTGTTCCTAACAATGCTCCTGTTGAAAAGGCAGCAACGTCCTTGCTGAATGTCTTGAATGCAACACAAGGATAAGAGTAGGGTGCTTTTTATTGCTAAAAAATGACCCTTTTGGACATTCTAACGGCAGTTTTTTTTTTTTTTTTTTTGTTAGAGGAAGTCCACCGGACACCCATATGCACTGCCAAAGCCAAATTTTAGCTGAGCTTTTGGCAAAACCCATCTCCACAGGGCGCTAAATGTGCTGCCAAACTTTGGCAAAGCCATTTGAGCTACCACATTTGGCAGCAAGTTTGGTGTCGCCAAATGTGACCACATCAGCTCCAACCACCAAAGAACACAATTTTCCCATCATCGCCCCAACTCCCAAATTGAGATCAATATAAACAGCACACACAAACTTCCCACACCAAATCCCAAAAATTGATCTCACACCGGAATTGAAAAACACATGAACAAATTACTTTTCAAGAAAAAAAACCCCAAAAACGCAAATTAAATTGGTGGAGCTGCTGAAATGGCATTGCAATGGTGGAGCAAAACGGCCTTTTTTGGCAAGGTGACACTCTAGACCACCAAAAAATGACTTTGGCAATGCTATTTTGGCATGTCCGGATGGACTTGCTCTTAGAAGCTGAAAACAACCTAAGATCAAACCTTTCTTTTATGAGAGTATATCATTTCTTAAAAGTCTAAACTATACATATTCTACCCACATACTCACATACACATACAGCCCCACACACAGTATTGCACCATCATAATCATAATGGTGTGTGAGGCGGCCTCCAATTGGATGTTAATATGTGTGCAAGTATATATTTGCAATTGCAACAATTAGCAAAGTTGGTATCGTTGGAGTCTTTGAGAAAATCTTTCATGAAAAAAACCATCTTGATTGGATATCACCAGGTATCATACGACATCATATTTTTAAAATACATTTTTTGTTTATATACTAATAAAAGTTCAATGAAAATAGGTTTTTTTTATGAATATATATATATATATATATATATATATATATAAACTTCTCTCTTTTCGTTCTTTTCTTTCTCTTCTCCGCGTGGATTGTGCGTTTTGAACTTTTTACTTTTCCCAACACAAGTGAAATTCCTAACTTGCTCTCGTGCCGCCCTTTTGACCAGTCAAGAGCGGAGTTCTATACTAAAGAGTCTTTGTGTTGAGCTTCTGGTCTCATTTTGTGGTCTACTTATATGATCGGTTTCTCTCTCTTTTCCTTCTTTTTCTTGATTTTGGCTTTAGTACTAATAAACAAGATTTTCTTTCATAAGTGCGGTGCAATTCCAAATATTAGAAAAAGCCCTTAATAATAACTAAGCATCTCTGGAGAAACCCGCGTTAATATGCCCATAGAAGTTTCATTTCATGGGAAGATTTACGAATCAATATCAAATTGTTCATATTTTACGAATTAAAATCCAGGAATGGCATCTCTGGAGAAACCCGCGTTAGTACCAGTCAACGCTTAATTAAGAACCAAAATATTTAAAAAAACCGTTGAAACATAAAAGATCAAATGCTATTATTCTCTCACCTTGGCCTTTAAGCCCACTTGTTCATGAAATTATGCGGAAGCGTTCAATTTACTCCTAGAGGGGGGTGAATAGGAGTTTTGATAAAATAAAAAAAAATACCAATTTTCTGATTAAAAAAAATTACTAATAAAGATGAACGGATTGATTATCTCGATTAATCCAAACCAAAAATCAAGTACTGCAGTAGAATAAAAATTATGACAAGAGACGCACGATTTACGTGGAATAACTTAGGGTCCTAAATAACCCTAAGCCAAAACCATGGCCTAACACTACTAATTTATTCTATTAATTAAAAAGAAGTACAGATTGCAAAATAGTAAAAACCTTACCCAAGTCTTTACCTATTCTCGCCAATCTTCGATGCTCCCCGAGCTTCTTCAAGATCCAATAGATGTGCCACGGACTTCACGCCCGATCTCCAGATTCAACCGGCTCCGAATCAATTTCCAAAAGATTCGGCCACATTAGCAAACGGCACGGTACAGTGAATGAATGAATGATATGATGTGAAACGTGATTTAAACAACTCAAACTGCATTCGAAGATGCAAGAGGCAAGAACAAACAAAAATCGGAACGCGGGACTACCACACCAAAAATTCCTCAAGACCGTGCACCCCTTTCTTTCTTTTTAAAACAAAACTTTTGCCTCTGCCGAAAACTAAAAACCGTGTAACCCTTTTTTTTCTTTCATGAAGATGCAACTTAATCTTTAAAGGGTAGCACAGAAACCTACACTTAGCTGCTTGCAGAGATGAGGAGCTTCACAATGCTGCCCATACAGTATCGACGGTTGAAGGCAGTTTGTCCTCCCAATACGCAGTGGCGGATCCAGGAATTTCATACAGATGGGTCACCTTTCGAGTACAAATCCGGCCTTGAGATTTCGGGGCGGCAAAACCATAAATCTGGGCTTTCGACAATAATTGAAAACTAAAAAATCACTCAAAATAGTAACGATATTTTTGAATTAAGATCATGTAACGGAGCTTATCAAAAAAAGACAAGAAAAATAAACTTGATAAGAGTACAAAATAAATAAATAAATATGGCACGCTATGATTACACTAATAACAGATTTTCAAAAATCCATGTCAGTCCTTTAAGAATTGAATTACTCCTATAATCTTTTTAATGATGTTCAAAATTTAATGTACTTAAGGAATTTTTAAATAAAATTTATAAGTTACAAAACAAGAAGAGAAAAAAATTAAAACAATGTCGTCAAAACATATTGATATATTATGGAGATTGGGAGCGTTGAACAAAACAAAAAATCATGTTGTTTCCAGGTATTGACCCTGCGACCTCCACTGCCTTGGCCCTGATGCCCAACCACTGAACCAAGCATCAGTTTACTACATGTGTCGACATATATATCATTTATTACTTCTCCAGGTGGGTCACGTGACCCACCTGGTCCTACATTGAATCCGCCCCTGCCAATACGTTTGCCCCGTGCCAGCAAGGGACGTCTCGAGTACAGGGTGAATGCTGACCCCCATAAAACCAACAATCTCCCCCAGCACCTGCTTGGGACTCAAACTCGTGACCTCGCTCTGATACCGCTTGTTGGATTAGGTGCTAACCGCCTCATCTAAAAGCAATTGCTGTTAGGGAAAGGCGCAATTTAATCTCTAAAGGATAGCGCAGAACCCTACACTTGACGGCATGCGAACATGAGGAGCTTCGCAATGCTGCCCATACAGCACCGACAGGTGAAGGCGATTAGTCCTCCCAATACGTTTGCCTTGCGCCAGCCAAGGACGTCTCGAGTATAGGGCGGATGTTGGCCCCACATAAAGTCAACAATAGGCATAACATTTCGCAAAATTAGGAGGTGTGGAATGAAGCATTTCCAAAAAAACGACAATTATTAATGTTGTTGCAACGAACACCAAATCATTAGACAGACAAAAGAAAAAAAAAACTAAAAGAATCTCCTGTCATGAATGATTGGAATTCTCCATATCTTAGTCAAAGGCCAGCCATGTGATCTTCAATCAGAAAATTGAGCCAAAAATATTCCTAGAAGTAGAATCCATTGAATATGTTGCGTTTACTTTCTTTTTTTTTTAAAAAGAAAAATCAGTTAAAAATTCATTATGACTGAATATGATATTTACAACCTACCGTGTTTATCTAATGCAACTGTTACAAAGACATATTACATACTGGGAGACAGATAACACACCCAAATCAAGTGAAGGATTCGAGTTCAACGATAAACTGATCAAACGATCAGGTGTGAGAGCCGCGTGCATATACATTTATGTATATACCTTTATATATATATGCGTAGACGTTTATACATACATGTATATAAAATGAGAGAAGTGCTACAATACACACCCTTTATTTGGATGTGTATCATATGCACCTTCATTGATTACCATTGGATGTTTGAGAAATGATCTGGACTCTTTAAAATGTTACGATATGTTACTAACATATAACTTGTTACCAGTACAACAGGTAAACCCTATGAATTAACCAAAATGGAAAGAAAATCCCCTCAAGTCTCTCACTCTCTTCTCAACCAGCGTATATCTTTCTTTTCCTTCGAAAAAGTAGGCCCAATTTTACTTTTGATAATTAATTTATGTTAAAAATAATAATTTTTTTAAAAAAAAATTTTGAAGCTAAAATCATTTCAAGTGAAAATAATTTACTTCTTTAAAATATGTTGTTCTCGATAATTATTAAAGAAAAAAGATACTATCATTATTATAATGTAATAAAAAGTCAAGTTAAGGCTTCTTCTTTTTTTTTTTGTAGGTTTTTTTAAAGGCCAATGATTTTGGCACTCCTCATTTTGTTAATGACACTCCCAACTCCCAAGGGGAGTGCCAAAATCAACAACCTTTTTAAAGTCTTTCATATATGTAGCTTTTTTTTTTTTTTGGAATTTTTTGAAATATTATGATGTTTAACATTTTTCACAATACCTTCAATTGCATAGTGAACTTTCACATGCATATCAAAAAATATATATTTCACACAAATAGTCCAATTAAAAGGAAGAGCGAAGTCAATCATCCGTATTAATCAAGTAGGAAACACTAACAAAGTTAATGGGTGATCAAGAGAGTGATGGTGACGAGATAAATTTATCAATACATTTTAGAGTTATCTGTAAAAGAC
Source organism: Rhododendron mucronatum var. ripense (assembly GCA_019656295.1). NCBI lineage: Eukaryota > Viridiplantae > Streptophyta > Magnoliopsida > Ericales > Ericaceae > Rhododendron > Rhododendron mucronatum. Next base: position 577,528 of record BPLT01000144.1, on the reverse strand, counting down.
AACAAAATTTAGGATGTGCTATTTTTTTTTTTTGTCAATAGACATACTACTAGAGTTTTGTAAATTAGTGCTCGCATCTGAATTACAAATAACTAATACTCATATTTGATAATGAAAATCGATTACAAGTGTTATCGATACCAATCAATTACGCAATTGAAACCGCTGAGAAAAATATAATCTATCATGTAATCAATTATTTGTGTTATTCAAAACAATTGATTTTTAAATCTATTGCAATGTTGTTTTTAACTTATTTTGCAATTGATTAGAGGATTTATTGAGACCCGTCAATTAGCAAATCGATTGAGTAATCGACTTCACATTGTTATCCAATCGTACTCAATTCAATTACAAAATCAATTATATTGTCTAATCGATTACATAATTGAACAAAACAAAATTGATTACATATTCAATTATGATGTCTAATTGAATATGTAATCAATTGCAAAATCAATTACTATATATTTGATTATAATGTCTAATCAATTTAAAAATCAATTATAAAGTCTAATCGATTATGGAATTGAACATTCACATAATAGATTACATATTTGATTAGCTACCGTTAAAAAAAATGATTAAGTAATCGATTGCACAATTGATTATAGAAAAGTTATGAAATGGGCTAAAATGTTACGATTCTGTAGTGAAAATGTTACGAACTGAAAATGTTACGATTTTTTTTTTTATAAAGTTGTGAAACACACCAAAATGTTATGATTGTAAAAATGTTATGAATCTGTTGCTAAAAAGTTACGATTCATTCATAAAAGTTACGATATGCACTAAAAAGTTATGATTTGTAAGAAAAATGTTATGAATCAAAAGTTACGAATTTTGGTATAAAAGTTACGATAGACCTAAAATGTTATGAATGACCTGTTTAATAGGTAATTTTTAATGAGGTGGCACAATATGGACCGCACAATAGGTGTATATGATATGCACCTTAAAGGGGTGTGTATTGAAGATTTCTCCATAAAATGATGGGTGTGAAAAAGAAACAGTTTGGGTCTTATTATTTGATCCAATACACGCTTCTGTTGGGAAAACCGTGTGAGTGGAATGAACGTGGAATTATAAATTTAATTTTAGAGAATTTGTGGAGGGTGGCAGCGATAAAAGTGGGATAATGATATGAGCGTCCACATGGGAAGTATTTGCCTTAGACAGAACTTACTCTTATTTAAGACGCACTCCACATGTGTTTGTAAAATCACTTCACCAAAATACAGATCCCATTTTCTTCCTCATTTGGGTTTTGCAATTGGCGGAGGAAGAAAAATGGCGGAAAACGGCATTCTTGCTCTGGTGATCGTTTCCATTTGCCATATGCTCATCAATGTGGATGCGTTCACGGCTTCTCCCTGGTATAGTGCTCATGCTACTTTCTACGGAGGCAGCGACGCCTCTGGAACAATGGGTATGTAGCTTGTATGGTTCTGATTTCCAATCTTCATGTTCTTGTTTATAACTTTTTTGAATTGAAACAAATCGCAGCAATGCAGAGTTCAGCATTTGGGGTAATATATTTCGTATTTATGAAATGACTTTTTGTTGGAAACAGCTGGAGCATGTGGGTACGGTAACACATATACGACTGGCTATGGGGTAGCAACTACAGCATTGAGCACTGCATTGTTTAATAATGGGGCTTCATGTGGGCAATGCTACAGGATCATTTGTGATAGTACCTTGGATCCACAATTTTGTATTAAAGGAAAGTCAATAACAGTCACTGCAAGTGACTTTTGCCCACCTAACTGGGCTGAACCAAGCGACAATGGAGGGTGGTGCAATCCTCCCCGCCCGCATTTTGACATGTCTCAACCCGCTTGGCTACATATTGGAATTTACGTTGGTGGGATCGTACCAGTATTGTACCAAAGGTCTTTATATTTTCCAACCTCTTGTCTCTCTTTCTCTGTTGCAGTTGTCTTTTTGCCTTCCAAAAAAAAAAACATAGAGAATGATGCTACAAAATATAGAAGTTTCACATAAAATGGTGTCACATTTTGTGGTTTGAATAGAAACACTCAACTTATTATGTTCAAAAAAGCAAGTACCATATCGTAGTGAATCATTAGTAAGTAGAGTATATAAAATCCAAAGGCTGTCAAATCTCTACGATATTTTCTAGTGTACTTAAAACCGCACAATGATCTGTTGAGGTTTGTTTTATTTTTGTATTATGACATACCATATATGTGTTTGGCGTGCATATGGAATGAAGGGACAACAAGGCTTTGGGGGCAAAGTTCCTCATTCCTCTTGGACCTGGCCTATTGATCAATCAATATTATTGGATTTGATCCCCCTAAACTCTCAAAAATATTCCACCTAAATCCTTCAGTTCTGTGGATATAGCTCGAACACTTTTAGTAGCTGGCCCTCATGAGTTAAAAAGTTTTTACGTATCCGCATCTCTGTAGAATGTAACACATATGAGTGATGCTAAGTGATTATGATTTGAATACCACGTGGGTTGTCGTTACTGCTTGGTAAGAAACATGACTGGTGGGTCATTCCATAAATCCATTAAAGGCAATTCGCATAGTATCCGAAACTTGGTCACTGGATATTGCAACCATAGCTAAATTTAGTAAATATATTATACTTATGCAATGGTTTTTGTGTGTCGATGCAGGGTCCCATGCAAGAGACATGGAGGAATGAGATTCACAATCAATGGAAATCCTTGGTTTAACCTTGTATTGATATCCAATGTCGGTGCGGCTGGATCTATTAAAGCTATATCAATCAAAGGCTCAAACACTAATTGGATTCCCATGTCATTCAACTGGGGAGTAAACTGGGAATCCAGTACCTATCTCATTGGCCAAGTTCTCTCCTTTATGATCACAGCATCTGATGGAGAAGTCGTTCAATGTCTCAACATTGCGCCTTCAAACTGGGGATTCGGCCAGACCTTCTCAGACAAAGGTTGTCAGTTCAAAAGATGAAACTGTGGCTTCGGTCTCCAAGGTTGAGGGTTTGTGGTTTCAGTTGCTGCGGCGAGCTTTTTTGTTTTTATTGAAGCAGCCCGGCCGCCATTCTTTCATGGTGTTCTTGAGCTAGGCAAAAGCTGTGTGTCAATAGAGTGGATATATTTTTTGGATGAAAGAATTTGGCACCTTCACTCAGTGATAGTTTCTCACTGTTTGATCATTGATGTGATACGTATCCATTTTAATGTACAAAATTCCTTTCTTAACTTGAGTGAATCATTTTTCCTTTTAAAGGTAAATGATCCAGAATGCTTGACCTTGTGCAACCTTAAGAAATGCATTTACAAACCTACGACTTCGTAAAGAGAAAAGCTATAGCTTCCTTCTTTAGTAAGTCCTTCGTTATTTACTACTTTTTATCACCTATCATTATTAATCATTGTACCCTTTTAGTGTTTTACATGTACATTTGATTAATAAATTTTTTAGCTATAAAAAAAAAAATTCGGATTTACTTTCTCATATCATACAACTGGCCGGTCTTGGTAAATGTTACATTGCCTCGTGAAATTACACTACTCTCCCCTCTTAGAGTTGTCAACTAAACATTTTGTCGTAAAATTTTATAACAGGCTAGGGGGTTCAAAATAAGTTTTCTAATTATTTTTTTATAAATGCACTCTAAAATTTGTGTTTAAGTACTCCAGCCAAATAGAACACAATTCTCAAACTTTACTACAAGACAAATTTTAGAATGCATTTATAAAAAGTGGAGTTTAAATATTACTTTTTCTAATTAAAATAGGAAATTCGAGTGCTAAAAGAAGTAGAAATGTTGAAACAAAAAGTCTATTAACACAACTTTAAAAAAAATGAAATTCAACAGTACCAAAGATCATTCCATCGATACGCATTTGAGTGCTACAGACATAGTTGTATTTTAAAATTTTGTTCCTAACAATGCTCCTGTTGAAAAGGCAGCAACGTCCTTGCTGAATGTCTTGAATGCAACACAAGGATAAGAGTAGGGTGCTTTTTATTGCTAAAAAATGACCCTTTTGGACATTCTAACGGCAGTTTTTTTTTTTTTTTTTTTGTTAGAGGAAGTCCACCGGACACCCATATGCACTGCCAAAGCCAAATTTTAGCTGAGCTTTTGGCAAAACCCATCTCCACAGGGCGCTAAATGTGCTGCCAAACTTTGGCAAAGCCATTTGAGCTACCACATTTGGCAGCAAGTTTGGTGTCGCCAAATGTGACCACATCAGCTCCAACCACCAAAGAACACAATTTTCCCATCATCGCCCCAACTCCCAAATTGAGATCAATATAAACAGCACACACAAACTTCCCACACCAAATCCCAAAAATTGATCTCACACCGGAATTGAAAAACACATGAACAAATTACTTTTCAAGAAAAAAAACCCCAAAAACGCAAATTAAATTGGTGGAGCTGCTGAAATGGCATTGCAATGGTGGAGCAAAACGGCCTTTTTTGGCAAGGTGACACTCTAGACCACCAAAAAATGACTTTGGCAATGCTATTTTGGCATGTCCGGATGGACTTGCTCTTAGAAGCTGAAAACAACCTAAGGTCAAACCTTTCTTTTATGAGAGTATATCATTTCTTAAAAGTCTAAACTATACATATTCTACCCACATACTCACATACACATACAGCCCCACACACAGTATTGCACCATCATAATCATAATGGTGTGTGAGGCGGCCTCCAATTGGATGTTAATATGTGTGCAAGTATATATTTGCAATTGCAACAATTAGCAAAGTTGGTATCGTTGGAGTCTTTGAGAAAATCTTTCATGAAAAAAACCATCTTGATTGGATATCACCAGGTATCATACGACATCATATTTTTAAAATACATTTTTTGTTTATATACTAATAAAAGTTCAATGAAAATAGGTTTTTTTATGAATATATATATATATATATATATATATATATAAACTTCTCTCTTTTCGTTCTTTTCTTTCTCTTCTCCGCGTGGATTGTGCGTTTTGAACTTTTTACTTTTCCCAACACAAGTGAAATTCCTAACTTGCTCTCGTGCCGCCCTTTTGACCAGTCAAGAGCGGAGTTCTATACTAAAGAGTCTTTGTGTTGAGCTTCTGGTCTCATTTTGTGGTCTACTTATATGATCGGTTTCTCTCTCTTTTCCTTCTTTTTCTTGATTTTGGCTTTAGTACTAATAAACAAGATTTTCTTTCATAAGTGCGGTGCAATTCCAAATATTAGAAAAAGCCCTTAATAATAACTAAGCATCTCTGGAGAAACCCGCGTTAATATGCCCATAGAAGTTTCATTTCTTGGGAAGATTTACTAATCAATATCAAATTGTTCATATTTTACGAATTAAAATCCAGGAATGGCATCTCCGGAGAAACCCGCGTTAGTACCAGTCAATGCTTAATTAAGAACCAAAATATTTAAAAAAACCGTTGAAACATAAAAGATCAAATGCTATTATTCTCTTACCTTGGCCTTTAAGCCCAATTGTTCATGAAATTATGCGGAAGCGTTCAATTTACTCCTTGAGGGGGGTGAATAGGAGTTTTGATAAAATAAAAAAAAAAACCAATTTTTTGATTAAAAAAAATTACTAATAAAGATGAACGGATTGATTATCTCGATTAATCCAAACCAAAAATCAAGTACTGCAGTGGAATAAAAATTATGACAAGAGACGCACGATTTACGTGGAAAAACTTAGGGTCCTAAATAACCCTAAGCCAAAACCATGGCCTAACACTACTAATTTATTCTATTAATTAAAAAGAAGTACAGATTGCAAAATAGTAAAAACCTTACCCAAGTCTTTACCTATTCTCGCCAATCTTCGATGCTCCCCGAGCTTCTTCAAGATCCAATAGATGTGCCACGGACTTCACGCCCGATCTCCAGATTCAACCGGCTCCGAATCAATTTCCAAAAGATTCGGCCACAGTAGCAAACGGCACGGTACAGTGAATGAATGAATGATATGATGTGAAACGTGATCTAAACAACTCAAACTGCGTTCGAAGATGCAAGAGGCAAGAACAAACAAAAATAGAAATGCGGGACTACCACACCAAAAATTCCTCAAGACCGTGCACCCCTTTCTTTCTTTTTAAAACAAAACTTTTGCCGCTGCCGAAAACTAAAAACCGTGTAACCCTTTTTTTTCTTTTATGAAAGCAGACTTTCTCTCTACCCAATTGAAAGAAGAGTTGTCCACCCCTTTTATACTTCAAACGTAAATCCTTTAACGACGCATAAACGGAAAGCAAATTTTCCGACAGAATATTTTGGAGAGATTTTAGGAAAGGCAAATGAGTAATCTTTTTATACTCTTGCCAAGAAAAACTTGTGATGATGTGTGTGTGTGTCTCTATATATATATATATTTATGGAAAACAAAATTTCGGCCAATTTTATAGAAAAGACAATTGTGCAAAAATAAAATTTCTACTCTTGAAAATAATATGCGTGATGTGATGTGTAATGCTTTTACCTCTCACGCAATTGGATCGATTTTGCCGCTTTCAACTTGGCACAGATAATGGGAGAAGCATTAAGCGAGAAACTACCCTATAAGAACCTACCCATTACAATCAAACGGAGATGATATAACAAAGATACCAATAGAGGTTTTGAACAACCCCAGAAAGTGCCAAAATATCTAACAGTTCATCAACTTTTTCTTTTTCAGTAAGAGACTTCATAAAAAAAAATTGAAATAATGATAAACCAAAGGACAAAGGTTGAGGCGTCGGAATCCCAAGAAGTTGGGCTAGTGGTTAAGTCTCGATCGAAACCTAGCTCCTAAGCACTATCAATTCTAAGCATAACATTTCACCCAATAGACGTGCAGCTATAAAGGTGCAAACCATTTGCATCCTTAACCATAAAAAGGCATAACATTCACCCAAACAAGCATTAAATTTCACTTAAAGAGGCGTACAGTTCACCAAACATAGGCTGGCATAAATTTCACAAAACTAGGGGTGTTCATTGCAGCATTTCCCAAAAACAACCATTTTCAATGTTGTTGCGAAGGCCACGAAATCGTTAGGCAGACAAAAGAAAAATCTAAGAATCTCCTGTCAGGAATGATTGGAATTCTCCGTATCTCTTAGGTCGAAAGGCCAGCCATGTGATCTTCAATCAGTAATTTGAAGCAAAAATATTCCTAGAAGTAGAAGCCATTGAATATGTTGCGTTTACCTTTGTATAGCAACAACCGCACGCCATCTACATTTGTGTGTATACATTTCTATATACATGTATATAAAATAAAATGATGGGGATGCTGATTTTTGCGCTTCGCTTTTAACGTGTAGTTACTAGTAACTTTATGTATAAAGTGGAGCATCTGCGTACAAAATTGAACCGCAAAAGTCAATTTCCAAATGATGGATGTGAAAATGAACAATTTGGGTCTTATTGTTTCACATCTCTTCTATTGGGAAAACCATGTGAGTGGAATGAACGTGGAATTCTAAATTAATTTTAGAGAATTTCTGGAGGGTGGCTGTGATAAAAATATAAGGGATCACATGGGAAGTTGTTGCCTTAGATGGTTCTGACCCTTATTTAAGACGCACTCCATATTTTTGTAAAAATCACTCAAAGAAAATACAGTCACCATTTTCTTCCTCATTTGGCTTTCGCAATTGGCAGAGGAAGAAAAATGGCGGAAAACAGCATTTTTGCTCTGGTGATAATTTCCATTTGCCAAATATTAATCAATGTGGACGCGTTCACAGCTTCTCCCTGGTATAGAGCTCATGCTACTTTCTACGGAGGCAGCGACGCCTCTGGAACAATGGGTATGTAACTTGTATAGTTCTGATTTACAATCTTCATGTTCTTGTTTATAACTTTTTTGAATTGCAACAAATCGCAGCAATGCAAAGTTCAGCTTTTGGGGTAATATATTTCGTACTTATGAAATGACTTTTTGTTGGAAACAGCTGGAGCATGTGGTTACGGTAACACTTATACGACTGGCTATGGGGTAGCCACTACAGCTTTGAGCACTGCATTGTTCAATGCAGGGGCTTCATGTGGGCAATGCTACAGGATCGTTTGTGATAGTACCAATGATCCACAATTTTGTATTAAAGGAAAGGGGGTTACTGTCACCGCAATTGACTTTTGCCCGCCTAACTGGTCCGAACCAAGCGACAATGGAGGGTGGTGCAATCCTCCCCGCCAGCATTTCGACATGAGTGAACCTGCTTGGTTAAATATTGGGATTTACGTTGGTGGGATCGTGCCAGTATTGTACCAAAGGTCTTAATATTCTCCAACCTTTTGTCTCTCTTTCTCTCTAGCTTGTAGTATATACATAATGAGTAATGCTACATAATATGGAGAGTTTCACATAGATTGGCGTGACATTTCGTGATTTGAATAGAAACACTCACGACTTATTTGGTTCAAAAAGGCAAGTACCATATCGTAGTGAATCATTAGCAGTAGAGGATATAAGATCCAAAGGTTGTCAAATCTCTGCGTTATTTCCTAGTGTACTTAAAACCGCACAATCATCTATTGGGGTTCTTTTATTTTTGTATTATCACATACCATGTGTTTGGAGTGCATATGGAATAAAGGGACAACGAGACTTTTGGGGCAAAGTTCCTTATTTGCTTTTTGTATGCAAATTATATTTTTCAAATATATATCCGTATAAAAGAGAAAGAGGGGCCATTGGATTTGGACCTATTAAACTCTCAAAAATCTTGTATCAAACCCTCCAGTGTTCTGAATCTTCCACCTTAACCCTTTTGTCATTACACTTTTAGTAATTGGCCCTTATGAGTTACAAAAAAATCTCCAACCTTCCGTATAAATTTTTATGTATCCGCATCTCTATAGAATGTAACCAGCAATTCACATGGTATCCAAAACTTAGTCACTGGATATTGTAACCATAGCTAAATATAGTGAATATATTATACTTACGCAATCTTGTGGCTTATGGCTTTGGTCTTTGTGTGTCGATCCAGGGTCCCATGCAAGAGACATGGTGGAATGAGATTCACAATCAATGGAAATCCTTGGTTTAACCTTGTATTGATAAGCAATGTGGGTGCAGCTGGATCTATTCAAGCTATATCAATCAAAGGCTCAAACACTGGTTGGCTTCCCATGTCATGTAACTGGGGAGTAAACTGGCAATCCAGTACCTATCTCATCGGCCAAATTCTCTCCTTTATGATCACAGCATCCGATGGACAAGTCGTTCAATGTCTCAACATTGCGCCTTCAAACTGGGGATTCGGTCAGACCTTCTCAGACAAATATTGTCAGTTCTAAAGTTGAAACTACGGTTTCGGTATTCAGGATTGGGCATTTGTGGTTTCAGTTGCTGCGGCGAGCTTTTTTGTTTTTTATCAAAGCAGCCCGGCCGCCGTTCTTTCTTGGTATTCTTGAGCTAGACAAAAGCTCTGTGTCAATAGAGTGGATATATTTTCTGGATGAAAAAATTTGGCACCTTCACTCAGTGATAGTATCTCATCGTTTGATGTGATGCGTATCCATTTTAATGTACAAAATTCCATTCTTAACTTGGGTGAATCATTTTTCTTTTTAAAGGTAAATTGATCCAGAATGCTTGACCTTGTGCAACCTTTAATAAATGCATTTACAAACCTACGACTTTGTAAAGGGAAAAGCTAGCTTCTTGCTTTAGTAAAGTCCTTTATTATTTATTTGTTATCACCTATCATTATTAATCATTGTATCCTTTCACATTTGATTAATAAATTATTTTGCTGTTCAAAAATAAACTTTCGGATCATACAAGTGGCCAATCTTGGTAAATGTTACATTGCCTGGTGAAATTACACTACTCTCCCCTCTTAGAGTTGTCGACTAAACCTTGTAGTAAAATTTTATAACAGGGATCGAACAAGTTTTGCAGTTTTTGCTAATCATTTTTTTTTAATAAATGCACTCTAAAATTTGTGTTTAAGTACTCCAGCTAGCTAAATAGAACACTGTTCTCAAACTTCAATGCAAGATGAATTTTAGATTGCATTTATAAAAAGTGGAGTTCGAAAATTACTTTCCTAATTAAAATAGGAAATTCGAGTGTTAAAAGGAGCAGAAATGTTGAAACAAAAAGTCTATTAACACAACTTTAAAAAATAAAAAAATAAAAACTTGGAATACAACGGTACCAGAAGTCGTTCGATAAATATGGGGTCATATGCATTCGAGAGCTACAGACGTAGTTTTATTTTAAAATTTTGTTCCTAAGAATGCTCCTGTTGAAAAGGCAGCAACGTCCTTCTTGCTGAATGTCTTGAATGCAACACAAGGCTAATGGAGCTTTTTATTGCTACAAAATGACCTTTTTGGTCATTCTAACGGCAGGTTGTTTTTTTTGGTTAGAGCAATTCCAGTACCGGACACATATATACATGCACTGCCAAAACCAAATTTTAGCTGAGCTTTTGGCAAAACCCATTTCCACCGGCCACTAAATGTGCTGCCAAATTTTGGCAAAGCCATTTGATCAGCTACCACATTTGGCAGCAAGTTTGGTGTCGCCAAATATGACCACATCAGCTCGAACCTCCAAGGAACACAATCTTTCCGGCAAAACCAGTTATCGCCCAAACTCCCAAAATTGAGATCAATAAACAGCACACAGAAACTCCCACACCAAAAACCCAAAAATTGATCTCACGCCTAGATTGAAGAACACATGAACAAATTAATTTTCAAGAAAAAAAGAACCCCAATAACGCGAATTAAACTGCCAAAATGGCATTGCAATGGTGGAGCAAAAACTGCCTTTTTTGTCAAGGTGACACTGTAGACCACCAAAAAATGACTTTGGCAATGCTATATTTTTGGCATGTCCGGGTGGACTTGCTCTTAGAAGTTAAAAACAATCTAAGAGCATCCACAGTAGAATAAGCAAAAGTGAATAATCAAAACATGCCACATCAGGTTTTGATTATCCATTTAGAGGTTGCTAAAGTTAGCAATGTCAAATTTCACATTGGTTATTTTTTGCTCATAATCAAAACCAATAGGACCATTGCTTCCTTCCATGAGTTTTCTCCAAAAATTTCCCCTTCATTTCACATAAATCTTTTGAAAAACTAGTTTATGTTAAAAACAGTTTTTATAAAAAAAATATTTGTTCTTGAAAAAAAAAGTTAATTAAACAGTTTTTGGAAGAAAAAAAAACAGTTTAAGTTAAAAACAGTTGGATAAAAAAATAGTTAATGAAAAAAACTGTGTAAAAAAACAGCTTTGTGTAAATACAATTTTTTTTAAAAATAGTTTTAAAAAATTTGAACAGTTTTTATTAAAAAAAATTTAAAAAAAGAGTTCATATAAAGACGGGTTTTTTTTAGAAAAAGTTTTTGAAAAGAATAGTAAGAATAGTTTTTTATAATTATTTTTTGAAAACATTGTTGAGAGAGAGAGAGAGAGAGAGAAAAGATTTTTGTATAATGATGGGTGTACTTGATTGAGAAAATATGGGATCACTAAATTTGATTATTGGCTAAAAGTTGCTAGTTTTGATTATTCAAAAGCCAAAATTTGATGAGTTGATAAGATGTTGTTAAGTTTGGTTATTCCAATGTGAGCACTTTTTTGAACAAATATTGCTAACTTTAGCAACTTTTTATTTTTCTTATTCCACTGTGGATGCTCTAAGATTAAGCGTTTGTTTTATGACAGTATATCATTTCGTAAAAGTCTAAAACTATAAATATTCTACCCACACACTCGCATACATGCCCCCACACACAGTACTGCACTATCATACTCACAATGGTGTGTGAGGCCTCCACTTGTATGTCAATATGTGTGCAAGTATTTGTAATTGCAGCAATTACCAAAGTTGGTATTGTTGGAGTCATTGAGAAAATCATTCATGAAAAAAAAATCATCTTGATTGAATATCAATAGGGTATCATACAACATGATATTTTGCCGTTCAAAAAAAAAGTACGCCATCATATATATTTTTAAAATACATTTTTTGTTTAATACCAATAAATGTTCAATGAAAATAGGTTTTTTATATGAATAAACTTCTCAACAAACTCATCCTACTATAGAATCGGTGTATCCTTATAAATAGTTTTCTAGAACAGTGCCAAGAGGGATGGAGAGGCTGCTAGAGCTCACTTTTTAGATTTCCCCTTGTTAATATAACCAATACTGGCATGGTCGTTGAAATGTACATAGTAAAGGGATACTTCGAATTTCGAAATCGTCTCTCTTTTCATCCTTTTCTTTCTTGCCTCCGCATGGGTTAGGTGGTGTTCCATTTTGGAAAAAAGTACTTTTATTCAAACGAATGTAATTTCAAACTTAAATATAATGAAAATGAAAAATATTTTTTTAATTTTATTTTGCATCGTTTAAAAGATTTTAATGAGATCTATCAAACAAGATCCATAGTGGTAAAAAAATTATTTACGTAAACACATAATTTTTTTTGCTTAAAATTATATTCGTTTTGAAAAAATACTTTTTTAGAGAAAGTGGAACAGCCCCTTATCTGTTTTGAACTTTTTTTACTTTTCTCAACACAAGTGAAATTCCTAAATTTGCTCGTGCCGCCCTTGTGACCAGTTGAGAGCTGAGTTCTATAACATAGAGTCTTTGTGTTAAGCTGCTTGTCTCGTTTTGTGGTCGACCTATATGATCGGTTCTCTCTCTTTCCCCTTTTTTTTTTTCTTGATTTTGGCTTTAGTACTAATAAAAAAGATTTTCTTTCATAAGTGCGGTGCAATTTCAAATATTAGAAAAAAGCCCTTAATAACATCTAAGCATCTCTGAAGAAACCCGCGTTAATATGCACATGGAAGTTTCAATATTTCATGGGAAGATTAATTTATGAATTAATAATAACTTAATTAATTTGGTCATAATTTAATTACGAATTAATACAGGAATGACATTTCACATTCTCCCCTCCCGCCACAAACACCGGGGAAAGGACAACTTTAGTACCAGTCAATGCTTATTTAACCTTTTGACAAAAAAAATTTTAGCTTAATTAAGCACCAAAATATTTATAAAAAAAACCGTTGAAACATAAAAGATCAAATGCTATTGTTATTCTCTTACCTTGGCCTTTAAGGCTTAAGCCCGCTTGTTCATCAACTTTTTTTCTTTTTAAGTAAGACCTCAAACAAAACTAAAATATGACAAACCAAAGGACAAATGTTGAGGCCTCGGAATCCCGAGAGGTTGGCCCGGGTCACGTCTCAAGATCGAAACCTAGCTCCTAAGTGCTATCAATTGTATGGGGTCAGTCCATACCCCAGATTTCACTGAGCTCCCGCTCGTGAAAGGTGGAATTGCTCTCCGAGAACAACGGTCAACATGCGCGTAAACTGCCTCGAACACCATGAGTTTTTAAATGAAAAGAAACTGTTGAGGCTCTGATTGCCGTGCTCCATTAGACATGTATGAACCTGTATCAAAACTTCAAATAAAAATGTAGCTTTTCTTGGACTCAAATTGTAAAAACATCTAAATTGGTTTACCCATCTTTAACGTTATGTTATAATGTAACTTGTAAACAAATTAAACGAAGAACCCGATCAAAAGAAAAACAAATAGAAGTACACAACCAATAGCTTTTCAGCGTGGTTTATATGTTATCATAGGAGTTTTGTGTATTGTACGACACATAGGTGATGCTAAATCTTCAATGTACGGAGTCAAGCGTAAATTTTACAGAAACACCATAAACATGGAAACCAAACCAATTCTACAATTATGATCCGTTTGTGTGATGAAGTAATTTCTTGTAGTGTTGCGTACCCTCACAAATCAGATACATTTTAATTAAGCACGCGACGATGTATTGTATCCTGCGAAATTTGGGTGCTATAAAACACGCAAGTGACTCTGAACCTTCAATATGTTGATTCAAACTGAAGTTTTGCATTCTCAATGACATAAAAGAGCTTTAAAAAAAAAAAAAAAAGGAATGTAATATATATATATATATATGTATAATTAATAAAAACCAATAAAAGGGTTGTCCCGTGTGGCAGAGTTTATGATTTTCAAAGTTTTGAACCCTCCAAGCTACAATACACACTCCCTTTTGGCATATATTTTTTGGGGTATATTATATACAGTCGGTAACATTTATCAAAAACAGCATAACATTCATCACAAAAAGGCTAACATTTCACTACGAAGAGACGTAAGATTTTGAATTAAAAAGAGGCATAACATTTCACCATACGTAGGAGGGATTAACAGACGTGTGTGCTCCGCCTTCTCTCTACTTTCTCTCTCTATCTCTTCAACTGTTAGGGTTTGTGCTGGGGCCTGGGTGGAGTTGTCACCTCCCACCTCCCCCTCCCTCCTCCAGCCGACCACCATACTCCACCATGTTGCCTCCTCTAACTCTTTTCTCTGCCCCTCTCTCTCTCCCACTCCGCCTCGGATCCACTTTCTATCGCCTCCTTCACTCGTAACCCATCTTCCCCACCCTCCACCGCCGTTCCAAATAGATCCTTTACCGCCTTCCCCTCTCAAAACCCTCCTCCACTCTTCCACCTTGTCCTCTGTGGCTTACGTTTGGCTCCGATCGGGCATAGTGGTGTAGCTAGGGTGGCTCGGCTCTTCCTCCAGTGAATAAGTTATTGGATCCGTGGCAGTGCTTTCGGCTACATTGATGGAGACCAGAGTTTTATGTCATTTCTTGTCCCACTCCGGTTTCAAAGAGTTTTGTTCCCTGCGTGGAACCCTTTCTACCCTCTGGAGTATTTCTGTTCCCTCAGTGAGTTGCTCGGAGGGGAGGACGGTGAGGCTGGTCAAATTACTTTCAACTCCATTTGCGTCTTCTCCCTACGTGGAACCTCTTCCTCTTTTAATATACTTGATGAGTGCCTATTCAATCCACATGGATAATTCGAATATTAAGGTCTTCTTACCCAATGGAGGCTCCGAGATTAGAGCGTTTGTAGCCTCCGGACAATTTCTTGTTTTCAAAATAAATGTACAACATTTTACCACAAAGAAGCTTAACATTTCACCCAATAGACGTATAACTATAAAGGTGCATACCATTTGCATCTTTAACCATAAAGGCATAACATTTACCGAAACAAGCATTAAATTTCGCTTAAGGATGCGTAAAATTCACCAACATAGGCATAAATTTCACAAAACTAGGGGTGTTCATTGCAGCATTTCCCAAAAACAATCACTATCAATGTTGTTGCGCCGGCCACCAAATCGTTAGGCAGACAAAAGAAAAATCTAAGAATCTCCTGTCAGGAATGATTGGAATCCTCCATATCTCTTCGGTCAAAAGGCCAGCCATGTGATCTTCAATCAGTAATTTGAAGCAAAAAATATTCCAAGAAGTAGAAGCCGTTGAATATGTTGAGTTTACCTTCGTACAGCAACAACCGCGCGCCGTCTACATCCATGTATATACGTTTATATATACATGTATATAAAATGATGGGTGTGAAAAGGGAACAATTTGGGTTTTATTGTTTGATCCAATACACGGCCCTTCTGTTGAGAAAACCATGTGAGTGGAATGAACGTGGAATTATAAATTAATTTTAGAGAATTTCTGGAGGGTGGCTGTGATAAAAAAAGGGATACAAATATGAGGGACCACATGGGAAGTTGTTGCCTCAGATGGGTCTGGCCCTTATTTAAGACGCACTCCATGTATTTGTAAAACCCACTCAAAGAAAATCCAGTCACCATTTTCATCCTCATTTGGCTTTCAAAATTGGCAGAGCAAGAAAAATGGCGAAAAACAGCATTCTTGCTCTGGTGATAATTTCTATTTGCCAAGTTTTAATCCATGTGGACGCATTCACGGCTTCTCCCTGGTATAAAGCTCATGCTACTTTCTACGGAGGCAGCGACGCCTCTGGAACCATGGGTATGCTTTTATAGTTCTAATTTCCAATTTTCATGTTCTTGTTTATATTTATTTTTTGAATTGAAACAAATCGCAGTACTGCAGAGTTCTGCTTTTGGGGTAATATATTTCACATTCATGAAATGATTTTTTGTTGGAAACAGCTGGAGCATGTGGGTATGGTAATACGTATACGACTGGCTATGGGGTAGCCACCACAGCTTTGAGCACTGCATTGTTTAATAATGGGGCTTCATGTGGGCAATGCTACAGGATCGTTTGTGATTATAGGTTGGATACACAATTTTGTATTAAAAACAAGGCGATAACAGTCACCGCCATTGACTTTTGCCCGCCTAACTGGTCTGAACCAAGCGACAATGGAGGGTGGTGCAATCCTCCCCGCCCGCATTTCGACATGTCTCAACCTGCTTGGCTAAAGATTGGGATTTACGTCGGTGGGATCGTGCCCGTAGTTTACCAAAGGTCTTAATATCTCCCACCTATTGTCTCTCTTTCTTTGTTGCAGTATATACATAGAGAATGATGCTACCAAATATAGAAGTTTCACATACAATGGTGTCACATTTTGTGAGAAACACTCACAACTTATTAGGTTCAAAAAGGCAAGTACCATATCCCAGTGAATCACTAGTAAGTAGAGTAAGATTCAAATTAAGCCTGTCAAATCTCTGCGCGATTTCTAATGCACTTAATTAAAACCGTACAATCATCTGTTGAGGTTCTTTTATTTTCTTGTTCTTATTATCACATACCATTTGTCTGGAGTGCCTATGGAACAAAGGAACAACAGGGCTTTGGGGGCAAAGTTCGTTATTCACTTTTTGTATGAAAATTATATTTTTCAACTTTATATCCATATAAAAGCGAAAGAAAAAAATATTCCCACATCAAACCCTCCAGTCGTTACACTTTTAGTAGTTGGCCCTCATGAGTTAAAAAAATATTCTACGACCTTCCTTATCGATTTTTATGTATCCATCTCTCTGTAGAATATAACACATACGAGCAATGCTAAGAAACATGACACGTGGTGTCATTCCGTTAATTTACTATAAGCAATTCACATGTTATACAAAACATGGTCACTAGATGTTGCAACGATAGCTGAATATAGTGGGTATATTATACTTATGTAATTTTGTGGCTTATGGCTTTGGTCTTTGTGTGCCGATACAGGGTCCCATGCAAGAGACATGGTGGAATGAGATTCACAATCAATGGAAATCCTTGGTTTAACCTTGTATTGATAAGCAATGTGGGTGCAGCTGGATCTATTCAAGCTATATCAATCAAGGGATCAAAGACTGATTGGATTCCCATGTCATGTAACTGGGGAGTAAACTGGCAATCTAGTACCTATCTCATTGGCCAAATTCTCTCCTTTAGGATCACAGCATCTGATGGAGAAGTCGTTCAATGTCTCGACATTGCGCCTTCAAACTGGGGATTTGGGCAGACCTTCTCTGACAGATACTGTCAATTCTAAAGTTGAAACTGCAGGTTTCGGCGTTCAGGGTTGAGGGTTTGTGGTATCAATTGCTGCGGCGAGCTTTTTTGTTTTATAGAAGCAGCCCGCCATTCTTTTTGGAATTTACATTGTTTGGTGGGAATGAGAAAGATAAAGATGAATTTGATGGTCGAGACGTGTTGAACCCATAATAAACTCAGGGCTAACAAATTCTTCCTTTTTCTTTTGAGTTTCTACACTTCAAATTTCTGCAATTGTATTTGGAGGTGGGGATTATGTGTATATTGTAATAAAAGTTGTTGTATATTAATAAGCATCGCGGTTCATATAATGTGTTTCCGGTTGTTCGATCTTGTAATATATTTGTCATGTATATCATGAATTGTTGTCATTCTTATATGATAACATTGTGACCTAATAAACCTTTGTTACCCCTCTCTCTCTCTCTCTCTCTCTCTCTCTCTCTCTCTCTCTCTCTCTCTCTCTATATATATATATATATATATATATATATATATATATATTTTAAATTTTTTTTTTTTTTTTGGGGGGGGGGTTTCATACAATGGAATGTTAGGGGTTTTAGTTGTTAGTCTAGCTACAATGTTGGGAGTCGAGCACCTCCTCCAAGAGGACTCGAACTCGGGACCTTTCCCTTAGAAGGGAGAATAAGAGCATCATAGTAGAATAATCAAAAGTGGATAATCAAAAATTGTCACATCATCATTTGATTATCCATTTAAGAAATTGCTAAAGTTAGTAATAGAGTTGTCCACAATGGCATAATCAAAACTTGCCACATCACATTTTTAACCTATAAAAATCTAAAAATTGTCAAACAATTTTTTAAAATAGTTTTCAAACTAATAAAAACATGTTATTAGAAATAGAAAATAAATTTTTGAAAAATTTTATTTTGAAAAAAAATACTTTTCGAAAAAAATTTAAAAAAAGTTTTTGAAAAAAGGACATTTTTTTGGGGGAGTGATTTTGCCTCTCCCATTCTTTTTAATGTCACTCCCCTTTGTGTCTTGATAAGATATTTTGTTTTGTGAGAGAAGTGGAGTGGCATTAACAAAAAAATGGAGTGGCAAAATCAATTCTTTTTTTTGAAAATAACTGTTTTTGAAATTTGTAAAAATACAAAAACTTCTTTTAAAAATGTGTGTGTGTGTGTGTGTGTGTGAGAGAGAGAGAGAGAGAGAGAGAGCGAGAGAGAGATTGAAAAAAAGGCATTTTTTTAAATTGAAAAAAAAAAACAAAAACTTCTTTCAGAGAGAGAGAGAAGTTTTGGTTATTGGCAAAAGGTTGCTAGTTTTAATTATCCAAGAGCCAAAATTTGATGAATTGCTAAGGTCATCCACAGTGGTATAATCAAAAGCCAATTATTTTTAATGTTAACAATGTTGGTGCAAAAAATTGGCATATCCTTAGAAATAATCAAATTTTGGACTTTTGATAACCAAAACTAGCAACATTTTTCAATAATCAAAATTTATGGACTCCACACCACATGAGTTAACTAGCTCCAAAATTTGTATACACGCGTGTTTCAATTGGTATTTTCTTTTTCTCTTTTTCGTCTACTCTATATCTTTTTCACTTCATCCCCAAACAATTTCTCTTTTTTTTCCTCTAAAAATGAAGTTCATATCTCTCGATCATCTACAATTCAACCCATCATTGCCGGATTAAGGTATTGCCGCATTAAGGTATTTCAATTAAATGACTCTGTGTTTCCAAAATCCTTGAGTTGTCACAGGTTATATGTTTACGGTATCCTGAGCATACGGGCGGTTCTTTGGCTCACGTACGTGGAAAGCTTCAATTACAGACGGCTCCCTAGATGAGAGTTGTACCGTGGGAGTGGAACACCGATTAACTCGGTGCAAGAGGCGGGGACGCATCTACATCTTCTCTAATGGGAGAGCTTTAATTAAACAGAAAGAAACTTTAACGAATATTTCCAACCCCATCAGCAGCAGCATATATATGACTGACAGACACTTCTTGGATGTTTTCAAAGGGCACATTTCAATTCAGCAAATTGATGTGTGGAATATTAGTGCTCCATCTGCAATTGAGATATTTTATTTGTGTTTTCTGGCTGGCTTTCAGCGAAGACTCCTGTAGCTACCATCACAAGCAAAATACGACGCCCTTGTTTAGCAACCAAATAAAGTGGGACCTAATTCAGTGGAAAAATGAGTTGATGTTATATTCATTCTCTTAATATTGGTGGCTCAAAGATCATTTTCCCTCAATTTTGTGATCAAAACAAAAAAGAGAGACTAAGACCATTTCAATACCCCCGTTTAATTGGATGTGATTATTGAATTGGACCGTTTAGCGCAAGGATATCACTAATAATTAGGTATTTGATTAAATTTTGTTCTGGTCAAACTAGGCCTGTCAATGGGTTAGATCTGGATCGGACCCGACAAATCCGAATCCGATAAAACTTGAATCCGATAGTGGTAATCCGGATTCAAATTCAAAAAATTCAGATCCAATCCGAAAATCTTTTTTACTTCAAAAATTTTAGCAAAAAAAAAATTTATTTTCCAATCAACAAAATTAAAAAAATTTAAAATTTAAAATAAAAATACAACTTCTTAAACATCTTTTTTTCAAAATAAAAAATTTACAATTTTTTTTAAAAAATTTAAAAATAAAATTTCAGATCAGATTTATTTGGATTATCATATTCGGATTATCGGATCGACGTTATCGGATTCGGATCGAATTTTTCGGATTAGATTCGGCCCATTAACAGGCCTAGGTCAAACAAATGTACGTACATCTGATATGTATAGATTCTCTCATGGTGTAGGACACAATATCATGGGGGTTTGGTGTTGGTCCATGGGACTATACTTTTGTAGAATTGTCGTGGTATATCTTCACTACGATTAGACGAATATAGGACGGGGCCGGCATGTCATATTGGTAGTGTGAATTACTGCATCTATACTAGTGAACTACGTCAGGACCTTCTCAAAACTGTTCTTCCGGCCAATAACTGAAATTGTTGCAGCGTTATGCGATTTTAGGTAAGGCAACGTAAAGCAGTCCTTGTGTACGTCTATCCGTAAAATTGAATTTTGCGTAAAAATGTCACATACTATACTAGTGATGAGGAGGGTCAAATAATCACCCTCTTGGCTATGCTATACCTACGTGATCATGTGCTTACATGAGGCGTGATTCCTAGTGTGATTACCAGATTATGTTGCAACCCCCACACGTACGTGTCGGGTTAATGGAATGATTAACTCCGGAGATCAATTTCAATCTTTAGTGATGGAGTTCGAATTGAAATTGGACCAAAATTTCATATGAATTGACTCAACGTGAAAACTTAGAGTGTTAATTTGAGTTTTAGATTTTCGTGATCGTTTTGGTGTATTTGCCCAATAGTCAGGCCATGTCGACTCAGTACGAGTAACCAACTAACTGTTGTTATATTTGAACAGTTTTTTATATAGTCCATTGTGTTGAGATGTAAAAAAAAACCTTAGATTTATTGATTCGGATCTCGTACCATAATTTAAGAGAATTGATTTTGACACTCCAGTTTTAATCACTGACACTCCACTTTGTGTCTTGATCATGTGAGATTATAAAATACAAAATGGAGTGCCACCAGCTAAAAATAGAGTGCCAACACACATCCCTCATTTAATAGGTAAAACCATTGGTGGGGTTGAGTACTTTGAGGTTTCCTGCAATTCTTTGGGCCAACATCATATCCCTCAACCCAAAATTGGACTTGTTCTTTGAATATGCCCTTCCAACCATCTCTCTTTTTCATTCCACCCCACCACCACTACTACTATCCAAATACCGAAAAATTATTGATGTTAGTTTTTTAATCAAAACACAAGTATGTAAGACTGACGATTAAGCTTATGATTTTACAGGATTGTGTAGTAAATAAGGATCTTATGACACCATGTAATCATGTCCTATAACCACTGGTTATAAATTATGATCGCCCAAATCAGGTGAAGCAACGATAATAGTACTACATTTATTTCAATCAATCAATATGAATTTTTTGGGAATTTCTTAGTCCAAACATAAATGATCTGCCTGACTATCGACCAGGAAGGATATTAATCGAGGTGCAAATAAACGCACCCGAACACACCTGACTGTCGACTGAAAAACAGAAGAAAGGGAGTTGTAGATGAGAATTGCAAAAAGTAGCCGTCTAAATTTCAACTCCTTCGGCTTAAACTTTGGAATTAACACACCCAAGGTTGCCTCATGATTCGGTCTGCTAATGCCCAGGCTTTGAGAGTACTTCTTAAGGTCTAAGGTTCGATTCTTCACTGGGTGAGTGCTTTGAAGTAAGTGGGAGGCCATGACTAGTGTGACCGTACTAGCTCTTCCGAAAGTCTGGGTTGCGCAATCAGGTTCATTTAGTGACCTAGCTGTAAGACTGTTCCTCTATTTTTTTTAAAAAAAACTTTGGAATTAAAATTAGTTACTACACCAACCGTCTCGCGTGCTGCCCGTGCTCTCCTACTCACTCCCATACAAATCCACAAATTTTTTATCCGATATAATTAAGGGAAAATGACGGTTAATAACGTATTTTGATAATTAATATCCTTTAAAGACATTTTTAGCATTAACAAATGTTCTCAGCATATTCTTGACGGATATTAATTATTAAAACACGTCCTGGCGGTCATTTTCTCTATAAGTAACCAACGAAAATGTAGACTAGGAGAGACAAAACAAAATACTAGTACTAGTGGACATTCCCATGTAGAATTCAAAAGCATTCATTTCCTACCCACAATCAATGGCCTCGATCTACCTTTCTTTCGGATCTAACGGTCACACGCCCCTCCCGCATCCCCTTCTCGTCTACAGTCTACACCAGCCAATGACAATCAAGTGTTGTTGTCGTCTCTCTCTAAAACACAACCCAGCAGTTGAAACTATACTTTTCTCACCTAATGTTTTCCCTTTTTGTCATTTGGACCCTGGAAATAACTTCCGTCCTATTCACTAAATCAACCACAAAGGTAACCAAAACCACCCAAATTCATCCCCGCCTTGACCATCGAGTCCATATTCTTTTCCTTTTGTCTTGTCTTTCGGACCCTCCTAGCAAACACGTTTGATTATGTAACTTTTCTCATACCATTCCTCCGCTTCCTTTTTAGCTAAGAATGTTGTGTGGCATCACTCGCTTCATACAGCACGACATGATAATTTCATCCATGAAATTTATGGGAGTTGATAGTCTTGGCGCAAAGTAAAGAATTTGATACTTCATGGACAAAATAAGAAAAAGAAAAATGCTAATCACTACCTTTAGGACGATGAAAAATGTGTAAAAAGTGTCTCAATATCTGAGAAAAATATAGTATTCTCCGGTATTGATATAAAGAAACGCGTATTAAAATTTTAATTTGTTTGACATTATACACATACTATTATTCACCACCTAACTGAAATTGTTGCAGCGTTATGCGATTTTAGGTAAGACAACATAAAGCAATCCTTCTGTTCAATTCGTAAAATTGAATTTTCCGTAAAATTGAATTTTGTGTTCTATCCTTGGCTATGCTATACCTACGTGATCGCGTGCTTACACGAGGCGTGATTCCTTGTGTGATTACCATATTATGTTGCAACCCACACACGTACATGTCGGGTTAATGGAATGATTAATTCCGGAGATCAATTTCACTCTTGAGTGATGGAGTTCGAATTGAAATTGGACCAAAATTTCGTATGAATTGACTCAACGTGAAAACTTAGAGCATCCACTGTGGCATAATCAAAATCAAAAGATTGCTAAGATTAGCAACATTTGCAAAAAAAAAAAAAAAAAAGAGGTTCCCATTGGAATAACCAAACTTAACAATCTCTTAGCAACTCATCAAATTTTGGCCATAGGATAATCAAAACTAACAATCTTTTGCCAATAATCAAATTTATATGTCCTCACATTTCCTCAATCACATACACCATTGTTACACAGAAACCTTCTTTATCTTCCATTTTCAACATGTTTTTAACTTTTAAAAACAGTTTTTATTTTTTTGCAAAAACAGCTTTTTTATTAATTTTTTTTCCAAAAACTGTTTTTATTTTTTTAAAAAAACTTTATTTTATTCAATTTTTTTTAAAATTTTTCCCGAAAACTTTTTTTTTTAATCAAAGTTTCAAAAAACTATTTTTCTTTTTCTAAGAACCTGCTTTTATTAGTTTGAAAACTATTTTAAAATTTTATTTTTTATGTCACAATTTCTAGATTTTTATAAGTTGAAAAGGTGATGTGAGATGATTATTCACTTTTGATTATTCCACTATGGATGCTCTTAGAGTGTTAATTTGAGATTCCGATGAAGAGGTGGTTAAATTTGGTTATGCTACGAGAACTTTTTTGAGAAAATATTGTCAATTTTAGCAACCCTGTTATTTTAGTTATTTTACAGTGGATGCTCAAGGAGTTATCAAGGCCATGCCAATAAATATGCTACATATATACAAGGCCAAATAGAAAATTTGTTAAGGCTGAAAAAGCTCGAATCGCTTCAGATATTGGTTGATCTTGGTTTGGCATTAACTTGCCGTATTGAAACGGAAATTTTCTTGAAAAAAACACTGGTTTTACTTTTATAAAATACTAGTATTAAGCTACATGTATTAAACACAATTACGTCGTCATTTACGTATTTAATAAATTTACATTGCAAATTTTTAAGAGAAAAAAGTTTATGCTTCATTATGAAATTCTAGAGTTATAATACATCATAAATGCTTAACTCCCAAATTTTGGCACCCTGGCCTCTAGAACAAAATCTTGGGGTTATGCCCGGTGTCGGCCCTAACTTTTTACAGACTACCAAATAAAGCCATAGAAAAATCAGCTCACGGTAGCAAATAGTTACCTGATGTATCTTAATAGGGTCTAATCTTTTGTTTGAAACTCAAATTTGTGAAGAAAAATATCATAGAGTCCATACACTTAGTTGTGGGTTCCACAAGAATGTACGGTACTCAAGTGACCCGAAGTACCATGTGACGGCGCTTCCAGACTATTAAATAAGTAGACTGTCATAAATAACGGAGTAGGAAGCTTTTTTGAACAATTAATCGAGGATTTTTTGATTGTTTGCTACTGGCATGTTGTTTCCACGTAGCTTTATTCGTTCAACTCTAACCACCAAATCCATTTTCTTCACCCAATCACATAATAAGTAGATTTCATCCACACAGATTACTCCGAATGTCTCGTCTTTTATTCTCCCCTTTTTTTAAAAAAATGCTCCATTGATTTATTTTTGTAATTAGTGAATTTCTTTTTAGTCCTCAAATAAAACGTATAAAAAAATAAACCGAAGTTGAGAAAAGTTTAAAACATAAAGCTCATAAATTGTTTCAATCACTCTACAACCACAAACACTTACACAAATATTTACACAAATCCGCTCACATTTGCATTGGGGCCCACACACACTATACCTCTAGTGGACCCCACCAAGAGGTGGTTAAGTTATGTGTAAGTGTTTGTGGTTGAATAATAATTGAAATTGTTTTCTCTTAATCATCTAGTCCTTACCGAATTTTTTTTAGCTTTTGCATAATTCTTTATTTTTTAAGTTTCGCTCGTCAAAAGTATTGTTCAAACCTAAAAACTTTGACACAAAATTAGCGAAAATCCAGAAAAGACTGAAGATGACATTCTTTATTTACATGCTCTCTTTCTTTTCCCCCAAGAAATTACATATATCCTCAAAATATATATATATACACATACACACAGTCCCAATCTGGTAGGGACGTCCGTATTTTCCTAAAATGCGGACTTTTCGTTTAAGCCGTTGGATGTGATATTTTAAAGAGGAACTCGCGGGTTATAATCGCCCATGGGTTGGGTAAAATGGCTTCGGCTCAACCGGATCCCACACGCGAATCCTCCTTTTTCATTTCCAGCTTCCAAAACACGCTTGACTGGAGAGAGAAATCCAAATCGACGAAGACGACGACGACTTGAGAAATACTTTCGATGACGATGAAAACAATTGGAGAAGGAGAATCGACTAGGAAAATACGGACATCCCTACCAGATTGGGACTGTGTGTGTGTGTGTGTGTGTATATATATATATATATATATATATATATATATATATATATATATATATATATATATGACTCTTGCCTAGAAATGCTGTGTGAAAACAACAAATTAAATTGGTTAACTTCATTTCGATCCCTTGGAACAAATTGGGAATGGCTTCCTCCAAAACAATAGAAAATTGAAATCCTTTAACAACTCTAGCTACTATGTACATAACGGTCTAGCTCACCCAATTTGCTAACAAGTAACGACCACCATATTTTAATGGGCAAATTTTCTTAGTCGGCCTTTTAGTTTTACAGTTGTATCAATTTCGTCCATCTAGTTTTAATTACTACTAAATAAACCATGTAGTTTATTTTACGTTCCAAATTGGTAAAATCATTAACACCATTAATGAAACTAACAGAAAAATATTATTAAAAAATTAAGTGTTCCAATTTTTAATCTGTTTGAACCTGTGCAAAGATCTTATTTTTCTAATTATTTTATCTTAAATGGTCATAATAAATTTTGGCTCTATGGCCTTTCAATGAGCACCCTAAGAGAGCCCTAAAACTAAATAAGGAATCTCCGGGTGCTCGTTGAAAGGCCTTAGAGCCAAAAATTCATTACGACCACCTAGGATAAAATGATCAAAAAAATAATATCTTCGCTCCAGTTCAACCGGATTGAAAATTGAAGCACTTCATTTTTTAATCATATTTTTCCGTTAGTTTCATTAATGGTGTTACCAATTTTCCCAATTTGGAACGTAAAACAAATTACAAGGTTTATTTGGTAGCAATTGAATCAAGAGGGATGAAATTGAGACAATCGTAAAACTAGAGGGACGACTACGAAAATTTGCCCTATTTTAATTATGTCAATTAGTACCACTCTCTCCCCTCTTTAAATACGTACTCCCATTGAGAAGGAGATCAAGGAGCTAAAATCAATTTCTAAGTGTCTAAAATGGCTGCTACCACCCCTCTTGCATTGACTTTACCACTTCTTTTGCTTTCAATTTCCACACTTGTGAACTCACTCAGCCCAAACTACTATGACCAAAGTTGCCCCGGAGCGGAATCGAAAATCACCGGTGTAGTGAAGAAAGCAATGATGAATGACGGAAGAGTTCCAGCAGCCCTGCTCCGCTTGCACTTCCATGATTGCTTTATCAGAGTAACCAATTTCACTAGTATTACGTACCTCTGAACAGACATACGCGATTTTTCATGTATGTGTTTGTTTATGTCGCGTTTGTGTTTTGTTTTGAAGGGCTGTGATGGTTCAGTGCTGTTGAATTCGACTAGCAAGCACAAAGCCGAGAGAGATGGACCTCCAAACATTTCATTGCACGCGTTTTATGTCATTGATGTTGCAAAGAAAGAAATTGAGGCTATGTGCCCTGGTGTTGTTTCTTGTGCCGATATCTTGGCTCTTGCCGCAAGGGATGCAGTTGCTCTGGTTAGTTAACTTTTACAGCATTTTGATCAATTTGTTAGTGAATTTGAAGGTGGTGAAGGTATGGTAGTCGTAAATGCTTGGACATAGATGTCGAGACACAAATGTATCAAAAGCTGTCCGAAACGTGTGGGAACTATGTGCATTGAACACACCGGACGTATCCGTGTCTAAACACCTGTTTCCGTAGCAATACTCAATGGTGGTGATGACAGACCGCTAGTGATGCTACTCCACTTCTTACATGAATTCATAAACAAGTAAACTGACATTGGTTTGTTATTTCTTTAGTCTGGTGGTCCAAGTTGGCAAGTGCCAAAGGGAAGAAAAGACGGAAGGATTTCAAAGGCTAGTGATACCAAAGGGTTACCAGGTCCAACCTTTAACCTTTCACAACTGCAGCAAAGCTTTTCCCAGAGAGGTCTTTCCTTGGATGATTTGGTGGCACTCTCAGGTAAAAAATGTGTTATACAAACTGCACAAAAAGAGTCTAAAATACAGGGTGTCAACACTGTATCTATCATTGTAGAGGGTTGATCTCATTCAGAATGAATACAGTGCTGCAAGATTAACATTTTGAACTTGCATAGCAAGGACACGTATCCAACACTTAGTATCATAGTGTCTTGATTTTTTTCCAATATTTATTGGTTGGACACTCTCCCGACCCTCTCCAACGCTCTAAGGATACCCGCAGGACACTTTTGGCAGGGCCGGCCCCAGGGTAAGCCCCACATGCCTTCGGGCTTGGGCAACCCCCAGGCTGGGGCAACCCAAAAAAAAAAATGTAAGTTAGGTATAAATATAAAAAAGTTTTCCATTACTAACACAAAGAGTATATTTGGTGCTCTGGCAGCTAGGATGTTGTCAATGTTTTGGGCAACCCAAGTTCGATTCCCACGATCTGCAGCCGTCTCATCTTTAATTTGTTACCCCATTTTTGTTCTACTCCCACGCCTCCCAAACTCATCTTTTCTATATTACTCCAATTTTTTTCCCTCTTTTTCCTTTCCTCCTAATCCACAATATTACAAAAATCAAATTACTAAATTATTTTGTTGAAAATTTGCGATTTAACAAACAAAATAGTAGAGTAATGTATAAGTGATATGTTATTACATTTGATTAAAAGAAAAGTCATAGTTAAAATAAATTGAGCGAGCTAATTATATGGATATTGTTTTTACCTCCGAACTACCATTTCGCAAGAGAGATCAAATAGATTGACTATGAACTCAATTGAAAATGATGCACCGTTCCACTAAGTGCATTTTTTGGCATTTGGGACTTTTTAAACTTTTTATGCTTTTGACGCAAGCATTATAGTCACATATATCAACTAAAAAGCCCAAAAAACCAAATAATCAAAAGTTAGCAGCATGGGCTCCGAGCTCTTAGATAAGTAAAGTATGATGACTTAATTGACAAAAAAAATGCAAGGAGAACTCATTTTCTTCGAATTGGATGGTGTTAATTATAAAGCACTATAACCGGAGTTACATTTTGATGTTGATTTTTTTTTTTTTTATGTTATTCAAGCTCAATGAACAATGTAATATTGATGGGTTTTTTTTTTTTTTTTGGTACTTGTATGGTTTTTTTTAATTTTGTATGACATAATATTAAGTGGGCAACACAATATGAAGTTGGGCTTGGACAACTCAAATGTCGGGGCCGGCACTGACTTTAGGGCCAATCCTAAAGTGTCTTATGTGTGTCCTAAGAGTATCAGAGAGTGTCCAACCCCCAAATATTGGGAAAAAATTAGGACACTTTGAGATTAAGTGTAGGACGTGTCCGGAGCGTGTCCATGTTCGACACCGACACTCTGCTTCCGGCAAAGGGTCAGTGCTACATAACTTATAATTCACCCTGCCTTAATATTTTGACGTGTCCTTGGCGTGTCTGTATCCGTGTATATGGTGACCTCCTTGGTGTGTAAATGCTTCAGAGTTCTGAACAGTACTTGATTGAAAAGTTGATTAATACTAGTACAAATGACGTACCATTCTACTACTTATGGTTCATTTTTATACACCTGACATATGTAGGAGGCCACACTCTTGGATTTGCCCATTGCTCGTCCTTCCAAAACAGGATCCACAACTTCAACACCCAAACCGATGTCGACCCTTCGTTGCGGCCGTCGTTCGCAGCCAAGCTAAGGAAGGTTTGTCCGATGCACAACAAGGTACACGCAGCCGGCGCCACATTGGATTCGACCAACACGACATTCGACAACGTTTACTACAAGTCAATTCTCCAGGGGAGGAGTATTTTCTCCTCGGACCAAGCTTTGCTCTCTGTTCCAAGGACTGAGGCTTTGGTCTCCAAATTTGCTAGCTCAGAAGCAGAGTTTGAAGATGCTTTTGTCAAGTCCATGATCAAGATGAGTAGTCTAACTGGTGGAGTAGAGATTAGGCACAATTGTAGAGTGGTTAATTAGGTAAATTTAGCCAATGGTGTTTGTTTGTTTTATTTTTCAATAACTGGATATCTAGGCCAGCTTGCGTGCATCACAACTAATTCCAAACCCCTGAAATTAACGACTGGACAAACCTTCAGTGTCCCCAACGTTTGGAAT
This sequence comes from Rhododendron mucronatum var. ripense, assembly GCA_019656295.1. Taxonomy (NCBI): domain Eukaryota; kingdom Viridiplantae; phylum Streptophyta; class Magnoliopsida; order Ericales; family Ericaceae; genus Rhododendron; species Rhododendron mucronatum. The sequence continues at coordinate 548,036 of BPLT01000144.1, read as the reverse complement.
GTTTGGCAAAACCCCTTGGGTTGCCAATGGTGTTATGTTTTTGTGCCTAATTTCTTGTCCATTTTATTGGTTGGAATTTGAGCAATAATAAATGGCATTGTGTGGGCTTGTATTAATTCGTGCTTATAATATCTCATTTGTAGTCAAGTCTGATTCAATTTTGGAAATTAGTGAGTGATAGTCAGAACTGCCATTACCCTTTTTTGTCTCAATGGTGAGTGAACCATCAAAATTAGTTCTTCCTTTTCTAATTGGGTAATGTATGAGTTTAATAACCCAATGTCAAGGAAAACCAAAGGCAATTTGGTGAGCACAGAGTGCACCATGAAAAACCATCAAAAAATACTACAAGATTTAAGAGCATTACGTTTGATCAGATATAAGCATCAGATTGGACTCTATATTCAAGGAGATCAAATATTCACAATTTGGTTAAAGTTTTTGGCCCAGATTAAAGCACCTCGGATATATAATTGGCAGAATGTGAAATACATAATAAAATGAAACTGTAATACTATTAATCACATCACTCTTAATCCGATGGGACTACCTATCTTATGGGATTATATGTCATTCACTATTAATCCCATCAAACTAACAAGAGTTCAAGACTGGAAGGAAAAAATATATACAACTCTTCATTCATAAAATTTTGCATACAAATTTGACAATTAGATCCTCACCCTCCATTCCCAAGAGAGGGGGAAAAGTTAAATACAATTGAAAAAATTAAATAATTAGGTTGTCAAAGAGAAGTAAATCAACAAAGGAGCTTTCTTGATCTGTTTTCTTGTTGGAGAACCAGGATTTCCTGCATAACTAGCCTTCTTGACCTGTTTATGTTGAGAAAAGACAATATTACCTGCTCCTCAAGCTCTTTCAACTGCTCCAAAAAGCGCTTTTGGCCAATCTCAAATTCCTTAACCGCCTCTTTCACCACCTCCATCTTTCCATTCCTAACACACACATCACCAACAAATCTGATGTGTTCAATTTCATCCTCTAACCTCCTCACAACCTGACTCGTCGTGTCAAAATCCTTCATCAAAATGTAAACCCCTTTTGCCGCGACCTCAAGCTGTGCTCCTAGTCTTTCTTGTGAGGTTGTTTTCAGCCGTCTGTTAAATAATTTTTTCCAATGACGATGGGTCAAACCCAAAGAGCAGGCTATAACCGCTGGCGCCACCACAATGCCAACCATGCTATGAATTGCAAGCAATAGCACTGCAGTTGCAAATGCACCATAGGAAACCATAAGACTTAACCCAAGTGTCTTCTTGCAAAGTCTAGCAAATTTTGCTCTCCTTTTGACCCTTTTACACTTCGTTGTCAACTTTTGTCGCAAATAGCCATGATTATCATGTATATCCCGGAATTGTGATAGCAAAGGATTCTTCAGCATCGTGAATGAAGCAAGTTCCTTGAGTAGAGCGCGACATTGAGCATGAGTATAGTCTGTGCTAGCCAGAGATTCTCTGTCCTCACAATTAATGGCTTCGCAACTTATTGCCCTCTCAACCGCATGATTTGGTGCTGCCCTCAAATCACAAAAGTCGACAGGCACGATCGTTTGACTTGGACAGCCTTGAGACATGGGGATAACAATTTTGGAAACAGAGGATCCTCTATAGTCTGGGGAAGTATGTGTGTTTCTTGTGAGCTTTATTACCCTTTGGATTCTAGAATAATTAGCGCGGGCTTGATCGACACTGAAAAGAACAAGGTCACACATATTGGATGCTGCAAAGGTGGCCTCAAAGAAATTAACAACGAGAGGATGAAGATTAGAGCTTTCTTTAATGTCGACAAGGGTTTCTTGTCGCGGTTCAAGCAAGTAGTCACAGAGAGGGACGCGCAAAGGAAGAGAAGACGACGAAGAAGACGAGCAAAGTCTACTAAGGCTTTTTGTTCCAAGATGATATTCATGTGCTTTTTTCCACATTTCTATGTAAGACTTTGTCCTAAACGTGGAAATGTACTCTCCATTGACACTTAATTGTTCAACCAAACAATTCGCGCGTTCTTCTTCACGTCTACCTGAAAAACAAGGACGATTAAACATGAATAATTACACGGTATGCATTATGCAACAGTTAGAATAATCCAATATGTGTAATACACGAAGATGGAGGAGAGAAGCTCAAGAAAAAACCCATGATTAATTGTTTCCAATTCACTTGATTTTGAATCGAAAAACAAGAAAGAATAAACAGAACCCTCACATAAATATAGGTAATTGAGAAAACAGAACACCAAAATGAAGCTTTTGAAATTTCCAACTTTTTTTGAACTTGTTTTGGCCCCTAAGCATAAAGTAGAAATTGTGCAAAGTCGATACAAACAGCGCACTTGAAGACGCAACAAACAATCCTACAGGCCAACTCACATGGGTCGTCACCAGATTACAAAAACAATCCAGATTGAAGTCGAGAATAAGAACATAACATATATACCACATCATTCAAAAACAAGAAATCCCGTGAACTGATCGTGCGTATTCATGAAGAACCCAAAGACCAGAAATATTGAAAGATATCAATCCACAGAAAGAAAGACAGAAACACTGATAAATAATGGGTTGATAATTTGGTTGGAAGCTAACCATTTGTATACTAGGAACATGAATGTTGTAACGAACATCTATTCTAATATAAGGAAGAGAGAGAGGAGCTAGAGACTCGGGAAAACTAACCTTTCCTTCTGAAACGCGATTTGAAATTTGACCACACCATCATCCTTTGATTCCTTTTTTCTTGAGCCCAAAGGTGGGAGGCCAATTCTTATTTATAGGCTTATGGGGCTTGGAGAGAGAGAGAGAGAGAGAGAGAGAGAGATTACAGATAGAAGCCAGTTGGCAGTTAAGTAGACCGCCTCAACCCTCGGGCGATTACTTTCGTTACAAGTTGTGTGGTGGCGTAGTTTCCATTCCCTTAGTAAAATGCAGAGGAATTTCGTTGGGTAGTTCTAGTAACAATAACCGTGTCTTTTGATTACTTCAAAATTATACAAGCACATGTTTTTGAACGAGTCTCATTACTTCGGGCAGTTTGAGGACCAAACTGATAGGTCATTTTTTTCCCCAAAAAAAATGTGCTATTTTAGTGCGACAAAGATTATACCGGTAACATAAATAAATCAATGAAATTCTTACTCTTTCGAAAAAAAAATTATATGTATATCACACTGGTAATACTTTTTTGTTGAATTGTGTTGTTTTAGCCTAGTACGCCTAAATTTTAGGCTGCGAAAAATGCTTTTAGATTGGAAGCCATAAGCTATAGATACATCAAATATGTGGTTTTTAAAAGCCATTAACTAATTTGCAGGACAAAGACCCTACCGAATTTCAATGTGAATAAATAAATATTTTGTGCACCTATGACACCATATTACAATATGTGATTGTAAATAAAGTATGCAATTGGGGCTTAGTGGTATACCGGTGTCCCCCAACTAATCCAAACATATTGCTATTCCACCTCAAGGTAAGATTTCTTTGTACTACCAATTTACCCGATGTCCGATAGTCGCCAAATACCATTCACTCTCATTGTTAATAATCCACTCCCATGTGAAAATGGCCAAACTTAGGAAATGGAATTAGCAGGAGATTCCATTAGAATAAAAGAAGGTAATTGCCCTCTAGGTTGAAGATAAATCAATGGTTGCAGAATACATAGTTGGGAGCTATGACAATTGACAACCAGAAAAAGGCCTTCAGTGGTTCTCTCAGCACCAAAATTAACACAGGACAATATACCTAAGATTGGGGGATAGAGGAGATTCAGAACTCCTTGGACAAAAACTGATAACCCGGACTGCTATCTTCTCTTGGGTAAATAAAAGCATGAAAAACTAAAACAGAAGACGCGAATATTGAGCCTGTGAGAAATGATCAATCAGAGGGTTGACACTAATTTCTCTTCAATTAACAGACATGGCCCCGAAGTTAGAATGCTAAAAAAATGTTGCCACTGTAGTACTGTACACATCTCCATTGTACAGGGCAAGTCATCTTCCAGTCACTGACTCATTATAAGAATCAACACCCTGTACAATCCCTAAATTTAATCGCCAACATTAATCCATATCATCAGAATTAAAACAAACACAAAACCATGATTGGAGAAATGCAATATACTAGAATAATCCAATCCCATTAATAAAAGAAAGACCGATGTGGATAAGCTAATTTGAGGTAAATTTGTTCCAAGTGATCCTCACAAAACATACTACCTATTGCTAACTGAACCAAGAGATAGAATAGACAACCATTCCTCTGTACTTAAGCCTAAAAAGATAAATTGACTGAAAGAGTGATGGTTCATCTTGGATCTGTCATTCAAAGGCCCACGCGTTCTCCCTGCGGACCTCGTCCTCCTCCTCTGGGGTGAAGTCATTCACAATGTTGAATATTTTCCGGACTTCTTCAGGAGTTTTGCCCTTTATCATGTCTGCAACAGTCTGGCAGGTCAGGTCCAACAAGCTCTTGATATCCAGATAGTTTGCCGCCTGAGGAAAAAAGGTCAAGTTTAAGCATTCACAGTAATGTGAGAATTCTCAAGGGGTGGTAAGCACACTTCAAAACACACGGCGAGAACACACAGCCGGAAATTCCATGATTTCACTCCAATAATAAATCAAAGTATTCTAGTAAAGATTATTCCTGCAGAAGATCCTAACTTCAAGCATGCTGTCAAATTTTCCAATATCAAAAGCAATAAGGTAACAGCAACGTTAAGAATGATTATACAAAAACATTAGTGGAGCAACATATGTTAACATTATTAACAGCAACGTTAAGAATGATTATACAAAAACATTAGCGGAGCAACATATGTTAACATTATCCATTTTAGCTTATATAGGCACCAAGCGCCAAACCATTACTCGATAAAGTGGCCAAAAACATAATCTTACCAGACAAGTAATACTGATTGATAACGGTCCAACAAGAAACTTACAATTTCATCTTCAAGTGGCAATTTTTGTGGTAGCATGTACGAATTAGATGAACAAAGACAAAGTCCGGCAATTAGTGTTTTACTTGCAAAACAACAAACAAGCAAAAAGAAGAATTCTGCTATCCACACCTGTGCATCAGCAGCCTTAGAAACCACTACAGGTTACTAAGCATATAAGCCCTGGAGCATATAAGCATGTAAACTAAAACATCTTCCTCATTGGTTTGGAGTTCTGCTGTCACATCCTAAAAGCGGGCACATCCCCCTTTATCTATCAATGGTTAAGTATGTAGCCAACAACGATTCATGCAAATATCATCACAATGCCCAAGAAAGTAACAACCTGAACTATCTCTTACACAACTACTTTCCCTCCAAATTCGCACAATTCACTAAATACGAATAAACCATCCAGAAAATAAAGTACTGAAAAACAAGCCCGGTTTTCCAGAAAATACAGTATTGAATCAAACCCCATCTTCAGTAATTAAATGTCATCTATACATCCCAAAACGACACCAGATAGACCGCTAAACACGAAGCCTCAGGAGGGTATCACTGTTATACCAGAATCATGTCAAACAGAACACTCATACCAACATTAGCAAATTGAGTAAACCAGCCAGAAAAATAAAGAATTGAAAGAAACCCTGTGTTCAATAGTAATTCATTGTCATCTACCCATCCCAAAACATTAAACAAGTAACTCAGATAAAAATCAAAAAACAAAAACAAAAAAAAACGTAACTCAGATAAACCACTAAAGACGAAATCAAAAGATATACCCAAAAACAAAAAACATCGTTGAGTACACACAACACAAGCAACAATATATTTAATCGTGTTTACATGAAACAACAAAAACTAAATACAATTTATTAGGGAATTGTTATCATACCAGAATCAAGTCAAACAGGAGGGCCTGATCGACATCGATGAACTTAGCATCGAAGGTCTTGAGCGCATCATTACCCGCGCGATCGTCGTCATCGGGAGCCGGCGACTCGGCGTGCTTCTTGCAGTACTCGATCACCTTCGACAGGACGCCGCTCGTGACGTTGGGCAGCGGTATACCGGTATCCGCGCAGTCGTCCTCGATCATGTGCTTGATCGTCTGCGACTGGAGAGCGACGGCCTCCTCGACCTCGAAGGTCTCCCCGTCCGAGCTCTTGAGGACGATCTTCTTCTTCGTCGCTGAAGAAGCAGAAGACGACATTGTTGCTTCGGTGTCGGTTGTGAAGGATTGATGAAAGAGGAAAACCCTAACCCTAGGTTTTCAGCAGACGGGCAAACAATAGGAAGCAAGAGGCGGGGGATGTTGAGGGACTCGTGTATTTATAGAGCTGGGGAACGAAATAAAAGAAACCTAAATAGAAAAGGAAAATAATTTGAGAGTTGATTTTACCACTCTCTTTTTTATCAACATACCCTCTCTTTTTTTATCTTTATTTAGTGCAAATTTGCTAAATTGCTCATTCATGTGTGAAAAAATGAACTTGTAAAAGGGTAACAATATAATTTTATATGAATAAGGCGGAGTGTGGATAGTAAAAAAGAGAATGTGAAAATCAGTCTCTGAGAATTTACCTTCTTCACGTTGCATAGTGGTTTTCGTAATTCCGTAATATATTCATCTAATGAGATAAATTCCCTAATAGTATAATTTTTCGGGAAAACAGGAAAAATATCTACATTCTCCAATTTGAATAGGGTTTTAGTTTTTGTTTTTGTTTTTGTAGGGATAGAAATTTCATCTAAGACGGTCATGCTCGAATTGGTGTGTACTAATTGGGTAGTTTTGATTCGTAATTTTTTAGGTGAACGGCGTTAGATTGTCTCGCACTCAATTTGAAACTCGTAGTAAGAACAAGGAAAAATAATTAGGGGAGAAAATTTGGAGAAAATTGAACACTGGTCAACCGTTACTATTTGCTACTATTTCTTTCTGTATTTCTTTAAATTCTAAAAAACCGGAGAAAGAAAATTTATATTGTTTTAAGTCCAAATTATGTGTTTGTTTGTTTTTTTCGACGAACAAAATCATCCCATTATATCAAACAAGAAAGTACAACCATACTTGTACATACAAACAAAATCATTTACGGAAAACACTAGTTAAAAACGATCCGACAATTAAACAATGATCCAACAAACTAAAACCATTATATATTTGTGTGTGTGTTTGGGTGAGGGGAGAAAATAGACCGGCGACGTAGTTTTCCATTAGTAGTACTTTACTTTGCATTATTAAACAAACCGACATTGACGTAGTTTTCCATTAGTATTTCTTTACTTTGCAATTATGAAACAAACCGACATTGTAGTTCGAGACGGCAATTTACATCCCGGGAGAGAAGGGAATAGGTGTTTACGGGAATTGAACTCTATCATGTGCATAAAAGTATAGGGGAGACACCAACTACACTGCATTCCACTCCACTCCACTTGCGGGCATCTCAAAAATTATAGAGTCCATATATCAGGAGTATGAACGAGTGAGCAAAAAATTAAGAGATCCAAATCTTGGAGCCACTTGAGCTTTATTCAATCGTTAATTTCAGAAGAGGCAAAAATTAATCGAAATATGCGCAAGACACAATTATCAAAAAAAAAAAAGTTTTGACTTCAAAAATGTTAGTACTATTTACATCACCCTTGACAAGGGCAAATCATCTCCCGGTCACTACAGGATGAATATAGCCCTGTGCAATCCCTGTATCCATTTACAGGCAAAAATCCGTATCATCAAAAGGAAAACAAACACAACACCAACACTGTGCAATCCCTGTATCCATTTACCGGCATAAATCCGTAATCAAAAGGAAAACAAGCACAACAACATGATTTGAGAAACGAAATATGCTAGTCTGTCATTCAAAGGCCCAGGCGCGTCTCTCGGACTGGGGGAAGCTGCTGTGCAGCTTCGTGCTGCACAGCGTGCTACGCACCCGCCGGTGGGCCTTGCCGGCATCGGTCCGACGATCGGAGACGTTCAACGCGTAGAGCTCGTCGAGTTTTATGTGTGCGCCAAAAATCAGCTTGATCAAATATTGTTAAATTCCTCATCCGAACACATATAATTTGAAGAAAATGAAATCCAAATGGATACAAAACGCTGGATCAAAACCACTGAATCCATTTTTTTCAAGTTATATGTGTTCGGACGAGGCACTTATCGATATTTGATTGAGCTGATTTTTGGTGCACGCGCAAAACTCAACGAGCTCTACGCGTTGAACGTCTCCGATCGCCGGACCGATGCCGACAAGACCCACCAGTGGGATGCGCAGCACGCTGTGCAGCACGAAGCTGCACAGCAGCTTCCCCATGTTCACGTCTCTCCCAGCGAATCTCCTCCTCCTCCTCCTCTGGGATAAATTCTGGAATGTTAAATTGTTTCCGGATTTCTTCAGGAGTTTTTCCCCTAATCATGACTGCAACGGTCTAGCAGGTCAGGTCCAACAAGCCCTTGATATCCAGATAGTTTGCCGCCTGAGGGGGAAAAAAAATAGGGAAAATGACAGTCAATGACGTATTTTGATAATTAATACTCGCCAATGACATTTTCAGTATTAACAAATGTTCTTAGTTTATCCTTGGCGGGTATTAATTATCAAAACACGTACTGAGCCGTCATTTTTCCAAAAAAATACTACAGGTTTAAGTATGTACAGTAATGTGAGAATTCTCAAGGGTGATAACTGATAAGCACACTTGGGAATGCACAACTTGAAACAAGTAGGTTTCAGCTTTTGCAATGGAATTTTCGTTCTCAAAAAAGAAAGAAAATGCCAATAAGAGAAAGGATGCCCAATTAGCATGTATTACAATTACAGATCTCCATTCTTCATCGTATCTTCTTCTAGATTATTAAATCGAAATATCATCCAAAGACGTAAAACAAGTGGTCATCAAAGATTTGCATTGAGTGCTCTCTATGAACAAATGACGAAGGCAACATATACGCAAGGGAAGTTTACTATAGGCCACAGTCTAACAGCATCCCACAAATTGCAGATGTTGGTCAAAGCCACTAAAAATTGATCCTATGTTGGAAAATACAACTTGCCACAATTCGCTAAATCTCCATTATAAAACAGAAGGGTGTAGGGACAAGTTGTTAGAACGGCTTAGATTTATTTGATCCAAAGGTTGTAGTGCATCCTCCCACTTTCCGGTTAAGTGTCCATGGTTTTCACTTAAATTATACAATTGTCATCCTCTTCCAATAGGGATGCATAGTGCCGTAGGCACGGGCTAACACTAGTACAATAATAAAAAACCAGAAAATACAGCATAAACAAACCATGTTTTCAGTAATTTAGTGTCATCTATCCATCCCAAAACACGGCCCATGGATTCCATCTCTCCCTAACTTCAAGGTGTCTTGCCCCAAGCCTCTTAACAGTAGCATCAAATATGTGGCAGATGTCATCAACGCAGAAAATGGTACATGGAATTTTCAAAAGCTAGCAGGGGAGGTGAACAATGAAGTGTTGGAAGCCATTCTCACCATTTCTCTTCCATTTTTTTTTTTTTTTTGAATAGCAAAAAAGAAATTTATTAATCTTCGGAAACAAATTACAAAGATTCAAAGGATTCAAAGCACGAGGCATCAAAGCAAAGCAAGAGCGAACCCACAAAAGAAGGCACCCCCTTACACTAACAATCATAGGCCTCCAAGAACCATTTCTCTTCCATTAGTGGAAAGAGATGACCAGCTTGTATGGCATTTCGACACAAACGGAGTATATTCTGTTGAATATCATGTTGCTGTCCATTCTCTGCAGACCCAATCTCAAGAAAAACCAGAATCATCCTTCAAGACCAAATGAGAGGATGTGGAAGGTTTTGTGGAAGATGAAAGTTCAGAACAGGATTAGAAGCTTTTGGTGTAGAGTCTGCAAGAATAGCTTAGCCACCCGGGAAAATCTTTTCAGAAGGAATTGTTGTGCCCCCACCAACACCTGCCATGTTTGCGATTATGAACCTGAAACGATTGAGCATATGCTCCATGTCTTCGGAGACCTTGGTAGCATCGCTTCAGTGGTGAAATGTACTGCAGAAATGGTGCACACGATGTCTAATGAGGAGGCCTCCAGCTTTATGGGGAGAATGGCTCTAATCTCTTGGTATATTTGGAAATCTAGAAACGAGTTGGTCTTTTGCAATTCAAAAGTTAACCCCTTGGCATCCATTGCTTCAATCTACCACACTCTTTTGAAGTGTTCAAATATGTTAGAGATTCCAAGTGTCCACATGGATAACCCATCAATCCAGGAGGAAGTTTCCACCTGGAGACAGAGGCAGCTTTAAGGTGAATTGCAATGTTGCCATTCCTTCTAATGGTGGAGAAGGCAAAATGGCTGTGGTTTTAAGGAATTGGAAGGGGAAGGTGCTGAATGGCTTTGCTAGAACCGTCTCTGCAAGTTCTAGTCTTCGTGGAGGGCTTCGGGCTATAAGGGCAGCTTGTGAGATGGTGATCAATGTGGGCATCAAAGGGGAGGTTGTTGATGCTGATAACAGACAATCAATCCTTCTGAGTGTCTCAGAGTTAGTTCCCCCACGGGAAGTGAGAGCAGAAGTCCTGGATATTCGCTACTTAGCAGAGAAGGAGAGCATCTTATTCAAGTGGGTCCAAAGAGCTGCTAACAAGGCAGCCCGTGAAATTGCTCAACGGTAAGGTGTGGTCATGGGCTGGAGGGTGAGGATCGTGCGGTCTCCGGTCGATTCATTCTTGAATGTTCCGGTATGGCCAAACGGCGTCAGGGGGCTTGCGTTTGGCTTGGTGGTTTGGCCATTTGCTCAAAGCTTTCAAGGGGTGGCGTGCGGCGTTTGTGGCTGACGGCGGCGTTCATCGTTTCGGAGTCGGGTGGTTTGTTGCGGTCTGGTTCAGGTGTGCTAGTGGTGGTTGTGCTGCGGTTTTGGTGGCCAGCGTTTTGGTTTTGGGCAGCCCCTTGGGCAGATTGGTGGTGAGGTAGGGTTTGGTTGTGGCATTTGGACTAGGCTTGGCCCATTTTTGTGTTGTAATGTTTTAATCTAGGTTTTAGACTCATTAGGGTGTACGGGCCTCGGCCTTTATAGGTGGACTTTGTCCCAATTGAACGTCCTTTAATTAGTTTCTTGTCAATCCTAGGTTTGATTTTCGAATTGGGCAGAAGATTGTGGAACAAGGCCTTACTATGTGACAAGGAAAAAAGGTTGCATATGTGATGATATCACTCGAGACGACATCGTAATGCGTTGTGAATGACCACCAGAGAGGAGGAGTAATTATTTACTGTCCCTTGGACACAACCATGTGGTGTCCTATACCCCTTATTCAGCACACATTGTTGTGGGGTATACCTATTTGGCCTTGGGTCCCACTACATGTTGGTGGTAGGGCTGTAAATGAGCTGAGCAGCTCGCGAGTTCGGCTCGGTTCGGTTCGGTAAGAGCTCGGTTCGGCTCGATTCGAAGGGTAAAAGAGCCGAGCTCGAGCTCAATTTTGCGGCTCGTTTGATAAACGAGCCGAGCTCGAACCTGGCAGGGCTCTGCTCGAACAAGTTCTCGAACAGGTTCGTTTCGGCTCGAAATATATAGGTTCGGCTCGGCTCGGCTCGAACATGCCAATATATAGGTTCGCGAACAGGTTTATCTCGGCTCGAAATATATAGGTTCGGCTCGGCTCGGCTCGAACATGCCAATATTCGGTTCGACTCGGCTCGTTTAGCCAATTTTTCAATATTAAAGTGGAAAAGTTGATGAATTCGAGCTCGAATTCGAGCCGAGCCGGCTCGTTTATTGCAAACCGAATACTAACGAGCCGAGCCAAGCTTTGTACATACTTATCGAGCCGAGCTCGAGCCGAACTTTTTCGGCTCGATTCGAACTCGAGCCGAGCTCGAACATGCCAATATTCGGCTCGGCTCGGCTCGTTTATACTCCTAGTTGGTGGAGAAAGGGCCAAGACACCACATAACTTTGCCCAAGGACTTTGAATAAGTTTTCTGGTGATGTGAAGTAAACAACAAGCTCCTCTCCAATTACGATCAAGTCTTTGTAATTTTGCATATCATGGTATTAGCTTCTGAATTTTCCTCTGAATTGGGGCGAGATGGAGGGAATTAATCAACTATTTACCGTCTACGTCAACAAAATCCGTTATCAATTTGATGACTTTAGACGGTAGGTGATTGATTGAATAACGAAACAATAGTTTAGGTACAAAATTAAAATTTACTGAAGTTTAGGGGTCTATTAGATATTGAGATCAAAGTTTAAAGAATATTTGGAAATTTACCCTGAACAATGAAATGAAAAATTAGGGGTATTCAAGAAAACCGTCCGAACCGTAAAACGGGTACAAACCGAACCGAACGTCTTATTTGGTTGAGATTTTCTAATGAAAAGCTTTACCGTGACATACTAAAAAAGAGGGTCTTGCGATGCTTCTTCACCCCGGTTCTACGGTCAGGCTATGGTTCCAAAAAAATAAGAACCGTTAATTTTGGTTCAGTTACTGGTTCTCAATTAATGAACCGTGATTAGAACCGAACCGGACCTTTTAAACTAAGATAAATATAGAAATACATATGTGTGTGTAATTAAATATGTATTTGAATTTGGTAGGTTAATTTTTTCCTTACTAAACTTAATTTATTTAGAGATGAAATCTCATTTGCTAGGAAAGCTTTTATTTTCTTTATTCTTTTTCTATTCTAGTAGATTATCTTCCTATTTCTTTAATTTTATGAGTTCATATTTTGTGAATAAGTGTTTGGATACTTATTGGATGAAACCGGAACCGGACCGGTATTGCGGTTTAGTTCTGGTTAGGTTCCATGCATATATTGGTTAGGTTCTGGTTTTCAATTTTCTAGAACCGTTTGAAATGGTCCGGTAACTGATTTTCTAGAGAACCGGACCAATCCGGACCATGTACACCCCTACGAAAAACCCTAACCTTTACTGTCCGTTTGAATTGAGAGAAATCATGAGGAAAAAAAAAAAGATTTGAGAACACTATTCTTTAATGAGATGGCTGAAACAAATGAAAAAAGTGAGAGTGGTGCAAAAATAGTACGGAGTAAAATGTTTATTGGTCATTTGGTTCATTACTTTTCTCACCATTTTTAGTGAGATTCCTTTCTTTTCTTCTCCTTTCCCACTATCCGAATGAGTCCGTTAGGCTTTGTTTGGAACTTATGAAAGGTGATGGAGAAAAAATGAAAGAAAAATATTATTTCACAAAATTAAAATTTTTTTTTTTCTTTCTTCCTTCTCTCCCATCCAAACAAATACGGAGTACTAGGAGGGAAAAAAAATCTTTACTTTCCTTTTTTTCTCCCACTTTCCTTTATAAATTCCAAACAAAGCCTAGGGTGCCTCCATCTTGAACTCCTCGCAAAACCCTAAACCCCAATTTTCTTTCCCAACTTCTTCTTCTTCCTCCTAAACACACACACACACAAGAGCGTGAATTTGGGGTGACCAATGGCGTATTGCCACCAGCGTGATTTCATGTTCTGCGACCTATGTGGAACCATGCTATCTTTTGATAAGACCAAGTATGCCCGCTGCCCTCTCTGCAAATTCAAACGGAGTTATAAAGGTATATATATACACTCATCTACCCTTTTCACTTCTTGTTGTTTTTATTTTTAGATTATACGATTGATCGATTCATTATCCAGTGACCTGATTGAAGTGTATTCCAATGGTGGTTTAGTTTTGCCGAGCAAAAAAAAAATGGTGGTTTAGTTTTTCGCATTAGCATCTGTGCTAGCTAACATGGGTGAATGGTTTTTTAATTATTCAGTTTTCTGAAGTAATTATGCGTGGTTTGACTATAAAGAACTTTCTTAGATTTAGTTTTATTATCTTCTTTGAGGTAAATCAAAGGTTAGCTCAAGTGGTAAGGACGGCGGAGGTGAGTGCCTTACAAGCACAAATCTCCGGGTGTACGCCCCCTAAGAGTAAAATCCTTGGGGTCCCGTAAGCGCAAGCATGTGTGAAACAGCTGCGCAAGGGGGCTCGGCTTTGGTAAGGCAACCCATTGCGGTTGGTTGGATCGGTTCTGAATTACAACTAAAAAATACTTCTTTAAGATATTTTGGTGTATAATATTGGTTGAACATGTGGGCTAATCGTTATCGGTGATACTTATTGAACCTTGTTGTATGGTTGGCTCACGACAGTCTAAGCTATGCATATTGAAGAACATACAAAAAGCAAAAAACAAATTTGGAAAGAAAACTTCTTAGATGGGCAGGCAAATATTACCATGTTTTGAGTTTCCCAGTATAGAGGTTGGGAAGTGTTTTGAGTTAAACCCCGTTGGGTAAATATTATTTATGAATTGTGATCCTTTTGTTAAAAAAATCCCTAGTCTATTTTTAAATCATGACAGGTCAGTCACTGTTGAAGTGAATCATGCATAAGGGTGTCAAACATTCCTAGAAAGATTTTGGCAGTAGGTTATGGGAATGATGTATATAAACCACTTGTACACCTCCGTTGGTGGCCGATACTTTTTAGATGCTTCTTCTCATAAGTAAAGTGACGTTTCCACTTGTTGGCCCTTCATAATTTTCCAGGTCTTAGTGCAAATATGTACACAACTTGAGCATTTGTTGACATTCTCCCTTATTTTCGCTCCAATTGTCAATTCTCTATGGAAGTCTCGACCTTGGAGTTTCTTGTTTCTCTTTGCAGTGCTGTAGTGAAGTTATAGTTGGAGTTGAATTGTGAATTGTATGCTATTGGGAAAACTTGAATATATAATGAACTATAGGTGCATTGTCGATCTCACCTTTCTGTTCTCATTCTGATTTATAGCATAACATTGTATTGTTGATATCATAATTTTGCAAGAAGGGAAAGTTCTGGCTCGTGGTTATCCATCAGCTCTAAAATTAGTCTATTGACTACCTGTTACTTTTTTCCAGATATTGCTGGAAAAGAAATAACTTATTCTGCCACTTCTGAGGTATGGTTTCAATTGCTATTCTGCAAGTTCTTATGTGGGAAATTATCTTCATATGTACATGGTGAAATTGCTTTTGGAACTTGAGAAAACATGTACAAGCCATATGCACTGGTAGACATGAGAGGGTGGAACTAGGGGATACTGTTGTGAGGGGCAAACATAATGTGCACAGCATAATGCATATAGTGCTATGTGTCAGCTTGTGCAGGTAGGTCTCCATGTGTGAAAGGCAGATTCTTTGAACAAATCATTTATTGTTTTGGGGAAAATTTAATCGAATCATATCAAAAGTCACTCATTGATTCACATCATTGCTATTTGAGTAGTACTTGTTAAAAAGAAGTCGATGCTTTGGATGTAATTACTTGGAGGAAATGAGATTTCGAGGTACCAGAAATATTTTACTGGAGTAGAAGCATAACAATTCTGCACGATTATTCAACAATTTGGGATTGTAAGCCAATCAACACAGAGAACTATGTATTGGGAACAGTATTTTGCAGCCAACTAGTCGGACCCCTTTCCCACCGTAGTAGCGCCTAGTGAGAAAAGAAAATAGTGATTGAGAGATTCAGAAACATTAGAGCTAAAAGGGAACACCAATTAAGGTCCTTGCAGTTTGAGTTTAGGACTTCTATTATCTGTATTTAGTTTTGCGAGGTCTGTTTTAGCTCTAACTGATGCTTAGCAATCTGTGATGACACAACCAAATCAAAAGTTAAATGAGAATGGGAAAACTTGAATGAAAAGGAATGGGATCAACAAATGTGAAGCTTAACAGTGGAAAGTAAATGATACGGAATAAAATGGAAACTGACCTGTTTATTGACAGCTCCTCGCAATGTGAAGTGAAGACTACACAATCCTGAAGTCATGCAACAAACATTCTTTCCTCTACCACTTATTCACACCCTGCCGCATGCATGCATCTATTTGCTAAAAGAACTCCACCGTCAAGTTTTCATTAGTCAAGTTATTGAAGTAACTGTTTCCAAAATAGCAACTTTGGATGGGTAATTCCTCTTACTGAAACCTGACTCATCCGATTCCATAAATGAACAATGACATCACTTGAAGGAAAACATTCCATTCTTGAATGCTTTCCTCTACTTCATAGTTATCTTGTAGTGCATCTGTAGCTCCGACTTCTTTTCGTATGCTTTTATATTGCTGATAGTCTCATCTCCATCTTTAATGGACTTCTAACATGTGGAGGAGTTCAGTTTCCTTCTCTCTTGAACTCTACAAGTTGTGTCAATCTATATACTCTTTGAGGTAAATATTGTTGGGTGCATCATTGCTGTCTAATGCATGCATAATCTTTGTGCGAAATTGCTTAGCATAGATGTTGCATTTGGAAATCAGATCAATTCATGATCAATGCTGTGCTTTAGTTACCCTACTCACATTGGCTCAAGTGTCTTTGATATGAGCTTATATACCATATACTTACAGCGTGTCTATTTCTGTTGTTTCTAGGAAATTAAAAGGGAACTGGGCATAGTGTCAATGGATGAATTTCAGGAAGAGCAACAAAAGAAACAAATGGCAAGTGCATGTGTTTCAGTAAACCCCATGCATGATACTCTCTGTATGTAGACTATGTTAATTGTTTCCTGTTGTATTTGTATCGACAGGACCACAATGCAAAATGTACTAAATGCGGCCAAGTCGGACTCTATTACATTCCAAGACAGGTAATCCTTTACTTACCTAATCGTTATTTGATTTTTCACAACATTCTTTCTTTCTTTGTGCCTCTGGTGGATCAGGCTAATACCTTTTACCCCCTTCCTCTGAACAGATCAGGTCAGCTGATGAAGGACAGACGCTTTTCTATGACTGCCCTAAATGTGGACATAGTTTTAATGAGAATTCATAAAAGCAAGAATATGAAAATGGTTTTCCTTTTGATCTCGACTTGGTAATTCAGTGTCAGTTTATTTTTGTTTATGGTTTTTCATTCTTGTGTTCTGCAACCGAATTCCTTTTCATGTAGTTATATTGCGTTAGCTTCTCCCTCTCCATTTTCTTTCTGGTATTCTGCTTCATTCTTTTCTTCATGTTACTTTCTCTGTGTTTGGGTTTGTGAAGCCGATTCAGTTTAGTTTGCGCTTCGCTCACCATTCGAAGTTGATTTAGACAAGGTTATTATGTTACTAGTTGGTTATGTAACCCGAGATTATAATATTTGTTATAACCCAACAACTGAGGTAATCTACTACGCAATTGGAAAACCACGTAAAAATCCGTTTTTTCTACCTGCTTTCTTTTCTTTATTTTTCTTTGAACGTTGTGATTTGCCCTTTTTATGTCATGCATCCACATCCAATTTTCTTTTTCTTTTTGCTCCCTTGCCTTTTACATTTCCTTTTCAATCATGCTGTCCAGGATAGCTTTTTATTTCCTTTTCCATCATGATGTCCAAATTAGTTTCAAATGCTTCTTGCTTCATGTGATCTAAATAGATTTTTTTTTTTTTTAAATTTAACAAAGTGGTGGCCTTTTTTTAAATGGACCCACGTACGAAGCACCAAATGAAACATTGCAACTTGCAAGGGCAAGAAGGGAAAACTGATGCCATGAAATTCTTTATGACATAATGTGTGATTTGATCAAATGGCCGGTTTCAATGCAAATAGTATGGATTATCCATCTTCAGATTTAAAAGAAACATGTATAACCCATCTTAACACATGGAGGAGGATTTTTTTTTTTTTGATAAGTAAAAGGGTGGGAGAGGGGCAACTAGCATAGCAATTCTCCTTAAGCGTAACCATAGGGGCTCTCTACCGACCGATGGAATATCCAGTTCTAGTCATAGTTGCTGTCGGAAGGATGGGCCGTCACCATGGTTTCACCTGGTGCATAGTTGACATAAGCTCCCCCCTCAATGGTCCAAAGACTCATTCGCAGACGTGAGGTCAAGCCACCTGCTGGGACTCGAACTCAAGAAAGATAGTGAACTCTGCCAACTGGATTACCACCTCTGTGGTATATGGAGGAGAATGGAGTAGTATTATTCTCTCTCTCTCTCTCTCTCTCTCTCTCTCCCTCTCTCTCTCCATACAGATAACGAGATTAGGTATATACATTAAAATCCTCCATTGTTTGATGGTGAGACTAATAAACTGTTATCCATAAAATGACTTTTGGCCGACAGGCAAAACTGATAGTACTATTTAATATTTGTCTGGGGAGAGCTGTTTTGGCCAATGGTAGGGGCCTCCATTTGTCTCCCCTGCAGGTTTCCTCTCATATTTGAAAAGGATGCATAATCTAAAGATGACCACGAAATTCATCTTTTATCTCTTCGGACCAGGTGACTCATATCGAAATAGTATCTCATTACCTCCGCTCTCGTGAAATTTTAACGTCAATCACACAACTGAAATTGTACGAAAACAAAGATACAAACGGTGACATTTCGATAAAGGTGATTTAATCACATATCTCTTAATATATAACTCACTCTACCTTAATGGAGTGACCGTGTTTGCTGGAGTCTTTGGTGTACCTTCCTCCAGGGCGTCTCAAAAAACGGTGCAATTTGTAGTAATTGTCAATAGAATGAAAAACAGCTTAGAAAAACAAACTCCTTACAAGCTGTTTCTGAAAAAAACAACTTTGCTAAAAAAATGAATTGACAAATAGTATCTCGTTACCGCCGAGCCCATCGAGTGCAAAGATCTAACCAATATAGGCCGGTTTTCCTCACACAAATTTTGACGCAAGTTTTTTGTGGGACCCATTTTGAAATCCCATGCAAATAATCGAAGCCGTTCAATTTTTTTAAAACGTACTGTATTTTTAAAGGTTTCCGTAGAAAGTCAACTCATTTTGGATATCAGTAAGTACTTGATCGGTTCATTCAGTTGGTTTCAGTCAAATTTTATAGGATAAAATTGAATGAAGTAATTAAGCCCTTACCAATATCGGAATGAGTTGATTTTTTATGAGAACTCTTAAAAACCTATTTTACAGCTTTGATCATTTACGTGAAACTCCGAGTAGTATTGTGTTAAAACTTGTGTCAACTTTTTTGTGAGGGAAACCGCAGGTGATCTTATTAATCCAGTTTTAATTAAAGTGAGATTCCTCATTAACTTATGATACTACAGTGATTAGCCCTACCTAATAGCAGCTACTACTACTACTAGTAATTACTCTAATAATGATAGGAGCTCATTTGACACACTGAAAAATGAAAAACCTCGCATGCAATGTTACGCGACATAACTCAAACACTATTGGGGACCAAACTTGACCTAGACAGGTAGTTGTATACTGCAAGTCTAGTGCCCCCACCATGTTCAACAATAGGGGTGGGAATTTTTGACACAACACGAAGTTAGCGGGTTATGATCGGCTATTTTTAATACGGAATATGAATATGACACGATACGATAACACGAAAAGTTAAACAGGTCGAGTTAAGGTTGAGAGAATTCTGACACGAACACAAGATGACACGATACGAACATTAACATACACGACACAAGAACTTATGAAAGGACACGATAACACGACACGAAGTTAGTGGGTTAGGGTCGGCTATTTCTAACACGAAATACAAATATGACATGACACGATAACACAAAAAGCTAAATAGATCAAGTTAGGATTGAATTCTGACACAAATACGAAATGACACAATACGAAAACAACACAATGCCCACCCCTTTTCAATAACAGCCACCCACTAAATGGAAAGCATCTCTTTTCTTTTTTTTTTGATAGGGCTAAATGGAAGCAATCTACTTCCCCTTTTTACAATGAACAGAAACTGGGAGACAGCCTCATGCCTTCCCCCTCTCTCTCCCTCTCTCTCTTACAGATATGTAGTTCCAAGGTGTCCCCTTCTCCTTATCTAGGACCACTATTGTTTTCCATTTTATTTTTGTTTTTTAATTATTATTTTATTTTTCTCTTCAATTATTATTCTATTTCTCAAATTTTTATTTTTATTTTTTTCTTTACTCATTATCCCTCTCTCCAATCATTACCTTATTTCTCTCTGCACCTACTACCAAAACTAAAATGTCCAAAAAATGAAAACCAAA
Source organism: Rhododendron mucronatum var. ripense (assembly GCA_019656295.1). NCBI lineage: Eukaryota > Viridiplantae > Streptophyta > Magnoliopsida > Ericales > Ericaceae > Rhododendron > Rhododendron mucronatum. Next base: position 528,036 of record BPLT01000144.1, on the reverse strand, counting down.
CAAAGAGAAGTGCTTTGTGGATAATGAGTATCACGTTATTTTGTAGTGTATGTTACCAAGGACGGAACCAGGATTTTACCCTAGAAGTGGCGAAATGTATACTAAAAAAAATCTAGTAGTGGCGAGACTATATAAGTTGGGCATAATATTTTTTTTACATATAATAATTGTATTTTCTAAAATTCTTGTTGTGGCGGTCGCCACCACTAGACCCCCCTGATCTCATCCTTGTATGTCACAAGATGATTCATCCAAAAAAACAAAAGTTAACTTTTAAGAACATTATGCATCTGAAAACATTGTGTGGTGAAAAATGTTTGGTCTAGAAAATATATACAAATCGCTACTACAAAACTATACAACGTTCACATTAGAAAAAACGAAAAGATCTCAAATTTCATTCCAACCGTAGTAAAGAAATACAGAAGAAACCTTTAATATCGGTTTTAGTGTTTAACAAGTTATATCTATTTTTTTCTCTTTTTCAAGCTCCATCACAATGATCGCATACACTTGTTATTACTCCCTTTGTTAAAGCTTGGTAGGTGTGAGTCGTGTGACTCAATAAGAATATAACCACACACAAACAATTACACACATTCATTCATAATAGGGGGGTCCTATACACTGGACTTTAGTGTGTGAAACCCATATCATTGTGAGTGAGTGTCACCTCCAGTATGTGTGGAACCCATCTCTATTGTGAGTAAATGTTTGTTTGTTTGTGTGGTAGTAGCATTGTTGAGGTCGGACTTCTCCATGTTCTGACAATGATTTGCATCTTGTCTATGACATGAAAATGGTTTTGATATTCAATTAACATTAATTAATTTATATGTAAAATACTTGGTTGTTAAGGGGGTGTTTTCGGTAATGAAAAATTTATAGATTTGTATTTGTGGTTAATAAGTTGTTAGGTGTTTTCAGTAGTGAATAAGTTGTTGAGAAATGTCAAGTTATTTTCGGCAGTGATTAAGTTTTTGATGGGTTTGTGAGTAGAGTTACTGTAGCAAAAAAAAAAAGTTTTTGTTAACAAATTTTTTGTTATTGGAAAGTGAAAACGATATGGTAAAATGTTGAAACTTTTTTGTTAGTGAAAACGAGATGACAAAATGAGTTAAGTTTTTTTGTGATTTTTGTTAGTGAAAATAAGGCCGTAAATGAATTGAGCCGTTCGCGAACTGTTCGAGACTAGGTTCGGCAAGAGTTCATTTGAGTTCGATTCGTCTACTAAATGAACTGAATCTGAACCTCAATTCTAGGCTTGTTTTGTAAATGAGCCGAACCTGAGCCTAATGGTATTCGGCTTAATTAGGCTCGCGAACCTATACTTAAATTTAATTAATAATTTAACAAGGGTCTATTTGTAAATATAAAAAAATTTAAGGTTGTATATACAATTCAATACTTATTTTTCTTCCAAATTCTATACGATCAATGAGAGAGTTTGAGTTTACTTGAGTTTAATGAGCTGAGCCGAGCCAAACCAAACCCGAGTCTAGACGAGCTCAATTCGAGCTTAGATTCGGGTCTGCTCGATTCGTTTGAGTTTAATGAGCCAAACTCGAGCCAAGATGTTCAGGTTCGAATCAAACCCGAGCCGAACTCGAGCCAGACTAGTATCTTAACAAATCCAACCGGACCCGAGCCTTGTAAAATTTTAACGAGCCGAACTCGAACCAAGTTATTCAGACTCGAATTGAATTCGAGTCAGACTAGTACCTTAACAAACCCAAATTGAACTTAACACGGTTCGACTTGAATCGGTTCATTAACTGCCCTAAGTGAAAAAACACCTCGTAAGGGAGCACCAAATGCGGGTTGTTCGGATAAATAAACCAAAGTGGCTTATTTTTTGTCCTTATTCAAATTTTTTTCGTATTACTTGGCTTATTGTCAATTTTTTGGGGATTATTGCATCTTCATGACAAGAGGAATCTAAAAAGTAAAATTTTTTAACCGAAATCCAAATTTTTATTTTTTTTGAATAAAGACGAAACAAGTGGTTTATTTTCGTTTTTTTGTGGGTTTATTTGGCTCATTTTTGGAGGGAAAGCCAGTGGCTTTTTAAGCCGAACAAGCCAAAGTGTTGTCTGATTGCAGAATCGGATTGTCATCATCCAATCTTCTACGAATCTACTCTAATGCATGCTTAAAGGGCAAGCTGTTAGTAAAATAGACTTCCTGCCTTCGTCCTATAACAAATATCGTAATTGGGTTGATCTCATCTTTTCTTTTTTTTTTTTTTGTATATATGTAAAATGACTAGATTACCCTCTTCAGTTGAGAAAAAGTGAATCGTACGTTCGAAAGGTAGTACTAGAACTGTAACATCATTCCAATATTCCAATCAGCTACTACTGTACTCCTATATGCTATTCATTCTTTTTAGCATTTGTCCATGTGATAGGTTATAATCAATGTTCATGCTAACTTTTTTGCTCTTCACTTCTTCTACATTTTTGGTTTGTTCTTTTTTCGTGAAATTATGCAAAAGTTGTTTGTAAATGCTACAAAGCAGAGCAAGTGTTTGGTAGCTGTACTATTTAAGAAAGCATTAGCCTTTTTCAATTTTGTCTCTGCAATCCATTTTTTTTTGTTTATTAATAAGACTGTTTATATAGAACAAATAAACTAGTACTAATAGTTTCTGATTAAACACACAACATATTTCATTTCGAAACAAAGAAAAGATATAGAAGTCTAAACGATTCAAGATTAGAGTGCAGACAAAGTAGGATCTTTAATATTGATAAAAAAGCTATCCAAAAAAAAAAAACCATTTGAAAGCAAAACAAAGGTTAAAAAGACCAAAAGTATTTGCCTTTCAAGACGTGGGCTCCCCCCACCTATGGAAAGTAAAATTTCGTCAAGGTGCGTGTAAATTAATACAGATGCCTTGAATTTGTAAAGAAATTTGAAAGGAAAAATGGAGAATACAAAGAGCGAAAAGTCATGTTTACATATTAATTGTTGAAATTAAAAATCTTTAGGAAAAAAACACGAAAAAAGTTTCTCCTATCAACTAGGAGGGACCCTCTGATCCTTTTTTTTTTTTTTTTTGGATTTTTCGGATCAATGATTAGAGAGATTCTTTTTGGAGTAGTTGACGAATTTACCCATAACCACAAACGAACAAAACACATTTACCGACACATTCCCCCAACTGCACGGCACGCGCATTCCACGCGCCTTGATTTTTCTCTCTTTTTGGAAACCGTTGTGATGACTGATGCGGTGGGATCCAAAGGGTCGTCGCTGAAACGCAAGATTGGCCAAGAAATAAATGCTAACTTTATTACCCTTCTGATTTATGGCCTTTTTCTGATATTAAACAATGAATATATCTCCTCATACGGCTTTGTAGTGATGTATATCTTCTCTTGAATTTGTTGTAATTTTCTCTCTCTCTTTCCCAAAATGGTGATCTCGCAACGTTCTTTATTGGGGCTCTGATTTGGTTTCTGTTTTGGGTTCGGTTAATGGTTGTGCAGAGCAATAACGGGTTAAGGGTTCTTTTTCCAGTCTATCTATTACTCTCTTTCTTGTTGAATTCTTGATCTGAAAGAAGAAGATCAGAGAGATGGGTTTTGTGAGTACTGTAATGGGTTTCTTTGGATTTGGAGTGGGTATCTCAATTGGACTTGTAATTGGGTACTATCTGTTCATCTACTTCCAACCGAGCGACGTCAAGGTCTCTCTCTCTCTCTGACGTTTGTCAATTTTGGTTGAATTACTCTCATATATGCCACTCAGACGTTTGTTAATTTTGGTTGTGTTTGTTTTGCTTCCTTTTTTTGCTTCTTATGTGCATTATTTGACTTTTTTCTTGAATAATTCTCATATATTGACTTTGGATGATATGATACGGAAGGATTTGAGCTTTCTTAATCTAAGTGATCACGTCGCCCTAGACAGAGCTCAATGAAAAAACTAAGAGTATCTCTAACTGATTGGGAGATAAGCCTCGGTTTGGTATGCCACTTTAGGCGTTTGTCAATTTTGGTTCTGTTTGTTTTTCTTCCTTTTTTGCTTCTTATGTGCGTTATTTGGCTTTTTTCTTCTGTAATTCTCATATATGACATTTGTCTACGGAACCCTTACTTAGCCATTTGTCTTATATGTCTATGGAGTACAATTGTACTGAGATCCAAGAGCAAAATTTTAATTGGAAAGAATCAGCCAGTGAAATCTTAAGGAGAAGATTAGTTTATGGAGTGGATAGGAAGTGATAGGGTCTGTAGTGGATGCCATCCAATCTTGAGATGATTTCCAAGTACTGATTGAAATAGTTGTGTGATTTTTCTAGTCCGACTGGTACTAAGAAAATTCTTAGATAACTGAGCAGGAACTATGTTATACTCCCTTTGGTTAACTAGAGTGCATTCTTTTTTGTGTCTAAAGATAGCTGAAGGGATCAGTTGCTGGATTATAACATACAATTGTGTATCTACCCAAAAAATGAGAATGAATAAAGGCACTCAAAAAATGGGCCATGTTATACTCCCTTTGGTTAACTAGAGTGCATTCTTTTTTGTGTCTAAAGATAGCTGAAGGGATCAGTTGCTGGATTATAACATACAATTGTGTATCTACCCAAAAAATGAGAATGAATAAAGGCACTCAAAAAATGGGGCAGAGTTTGTAGTTCCCTTCGTTTTTTTCTTTTTGAGCGACTGTTTACCCATTGTAATTTGTTTGTAGAACAGTACTTTCAAGTTTCAAACATACAGCGGAATAAACTACTCTCGATGTGACTTTGGCACGAAACAACAGCAAACTGTTGTTTGGCCTGTATCTCCTTGAATGATTCTACTTTGAGTTGTGTCTGCTATGTTACCTTTCTTAATTTCATTTCTGTTTATTATTTTCTCTGTCACAATTGTTACCGCTATATCCTCTATCTTTTTTACTAGCATTGATGTGATTAGAGAAATAATTGATGCTGAAAGAGAGTTGATGCGTTGCATGCAGTGCTGTTTAACATAGAATTGAACCTATTTTTCACAGCAACTTTTCATCTCTTTTGAATGGTATTTTTTTAGGATCCTTATATCCGTCCATTGGTTGAGCAAGACTCTGAAACTTTGCAACGGTTGCTTCCAGAGATACCATTTTGGGTGAAAAATCCAGACTATGACCGTGTAAGCTCTTACTTCCGAAAGTTCTACTAATGCCTCTGCATAACTTTCCCCCTAACTGTTATATAGCAGAAATCATTAAGGTATTGCATACACCTTCTTGCTGCATACGCGCTTAAAAGTCTGAGTTTTATTTCTGAACAGATTGATTGGCTCAACAAATTCATTGAAACAATGTGGCCTTATTTGGACAAGGTACGTTTACTTGGACTTGTTCTAGTATTTTTTAAGGTTCTCCTTTGTTTATTAATTGTTTAAGCTACTCAGGCAATCTGCAAGACTGCAAAAACTATAGCAAAGCCCATCATTGCTGAGCAAATCCCAAAATACAAAATTGAGTCAGTTGAATTCGAAGCACTTACCCTGGGCTCTTTACCTCCTACATTTCAAGGTTCTCTTCTCTCTCTCTCTCTCTCTCTCTCTCTCTCTCTCTCTCTCTCACACACACACACACACGCACACCTTTCTTAGTCAATATGTTTTGTTACATTGACCTGAGAAAGTTTGGTTGGAGTTTAAGTACAATGTTATATTATCTTCTAGTAGGATTGTTCTCTTAACTCCCAAAATGCATATGCCGAGTAGATTGTCAATCGTCAACATCTTGCATCACTTGGAAATTTCATGTTATATAACTCCTGTAATATTGCAGTTATTTGGAAATCAATTTGTGAGCTAATTGGTTTTACTGATTTCATGGAAAACATAGATTAAAGTGTGCATTGTGCAATGCTTGATCCCATTTCATGCCAGGAATGAAAGTGTATACTACAGAGGAGAAAGAGTTGATAATGGAACCATCCATGAAGTGGGCAGGAAATCCTAACATCACTATCGCGGCTAAGGCATTTGGGTTGAGAGCTACTGTTCAGGTACTGGACTGTTCGTCTTTAGTTGAAGAAGAAATCACTAGTAGCTGAAATTAACTAGTTGATATCAAGAAACTGGTAGCTGTCGAAACTTTTTGGTGTTGGAACATGAAAGATGTATAATACACGTACGCATACAGTTGCCTAGTGTACGATGAGGGACATTTTGTTGCTTGTGTTCGTTAGGAAGTGTCTGTTGTTTGGATGCATTAGTTGACTTGTATATACCTTTGGAGTATTTCAGGTGGTTGATTTGCAAGTTTTTGCTTGTCCACGTATTACCTTGAAGCCGTTGGTTCCGAGCTTCCCTTGTTTTGCCAAAATATTAGTGTCTCTCATGGAGAAGGTACGTGGAACTGACCAGTGCTAACTTTGGTTGATGGGCTTCTCAATTCAGAATATTTTGCTTTTATCATCAGGGCTTCCGTAGAAGTGCTTCATATGTATGTATACACACATGTACATACACATATATATATAAGTATATATGCAGCCTTTTAGACCACAGTGAAATTTGCATTTGATCTATATTGAGAGCAAAAGCTACGGAATCGGTTTTTTTTTTCATTGTCCAAAGTTCAGCTCACTCTTCTTGTTTGGTCCGAGTTCACAGCCTCATGTTGACTTTGGTTTGAAAGTGCTCGGAGCAGACGCTATGTCCATTCCTGGCTTGTATAGGGTTGTCCAGGTATGTAAAATTGGTTGCCTTTGTGACTGCCTCTAATTATCTTTGTGCTTTCATTTGATTCTGCCCTCTAGGTCACCCCGCTTAGGCCTGTCTTCATTGTATGAAGGCAACAACCACAACATAGATTGTATTTGTGGTTTATCTAATGTTAATTGAATTGAACAAGAAGCGCTGTGGACAACTCTGATGTTGTCTCTGCATGGATGCAATAAATGGGCTGCAAGTACCTGAATTCATATCAGCTAAGATTGTAAAAGGCACAATAATGGTTGTAGACTTTGCATGAGGGAGAAGATTGGACTAATCATGGTTTCGAACTCAATGATTGTTGGAGCAGCATTATTCCTTCAGCCTTCAGGGCAGTTATACCCATATTTTGAACATTTATCCCTTCTCATGGGTCTAGTGGAAATATAAAATTAGTGGGATCTTAGTTATGTTCCATGTGGAAGAAGTCGAGATTTTTGTTTGACTAACTCTATTCCCTTCTCACGGGTCTTCTTTGTATTTCATACTTGGAAAAGGTTTCGTTCAAGGATGGAAATTCAAATCACTAACTGTATTTCTACATCCAATTGCCCCAATAGCCTTGGTCATTTACTAAGAACCCAAGTTCAATTTTGTTGTTAATTTGATATGTTGGACTTCGGTTTGGCTACTCAATTTTCTTTTTTTTTTTCCTTTAGGAGCTTATCAAAGACCAAGTTGCTAATATGTATCTCTGGCCCAAAACCCTTGAGGTACCAATCATGGATCCTGCCAAGTAAGTACACATTTTGTCTTGTTTTCACTTGGAAACACTATATTCATCCTCCTTGTACGTCTCTGCTTCAATTAACTCGAATGATTTGCAGAGCCATGAAGAGACCAGTTGGGATCCTTAATGTCAAGGTTTTGAAAGCAATGAAGCTTAAAAAGAAAGACCTTATGGGGGCATCGGACCCTTATGTCAAGTTAAAACTTACTGAGGACAAACTTCCATCGAAGAAAACTACCGTGAAGCACAAAAACTTGAACCCTGAATGGAATGAAGAATTTAACATAGTTGTGAAAGACCCGCAATCTCAGGCTTTAGAGATCAATGTATACGACTGGGAACAGGTATATTCTGCTGTTTGTTTTTTCTTCAGGTTTGTTCTGAATTCCCAAATCAATCTGTGACTCTGTGTGCTTTCTGGTTCAACTTGTTGAAACTTTGTTACCATTACTATAAACATGGTACAGCCTCTTTCCAAAGCAGTACATTTAGAGGTCCACAGCAAACCCCCATAGCCTTTTCCCAATAATAGAACTTTAAGTACTATAAACTCGGAGAGTCTAGGGTTTCGCAAGACAAAATGTGAAACATTGGTTGTTGCGCTCCTGGAAATATCGGATGGAGGAAATAGAACCTTAAAGCTGAGTAGATACCAATCATCCCAAGCTTGGTAATAAAACCATCAGTTTTGCCTAGCTTGGTAAACACATTTGTCTAGCTTTGGGAACTAAACCGCAGTTTTAAGTCAAGTCAGTAAGCTAGCTAGTCATACGAGCTATGAAGTGTGAAGGTGAAAGAATTTTATTCTACGATGGTAATCTCTGCAATAGAGGGCATGTGGCTTTGCACATTCCCCTCCTCATACTCTAATTATCTACATTCTCGGTAACATAGGACTTTGGCTAAAATAACAAGGTAGCATAGGACTTAGAACTCAGTATAAAAAAGTTTCATTCATCCTTGTTAATCATATTCAACAGTATACTCCTTTTTTCTCATTTAGGTTGGCAAACATGACAAGATGGGCTTAAATGTACTACCATTGAAAGAACTTGCACCTGAGGAGCCAAAAGTTGTGACTCTTGATCTGCTGAAAAACATGGACCCGAATGATGTTCAAAATGAAAAGTCGCGTGGACAGATTGTTCTTGAATTGATGTACAAACCTTTCACGGATGATGAGATGCCGAACCAATCTGAAGAAACGAATGAGGTACAAAAGGCTCCTGATGGAACTCCTGATGGTGGAGGTTTGCTTGTAGTAATTGTCCATGAAGCTCAAGATGTGGAGGGGAAGCACCACACAAATCCTCAAGTGCGCTTACTTTTCAGAGGAGAGGAGAGAAGAACCAAGGTATGTTGCAGCCCATTAGTATAATGATATGGCTTTCATCAATTATCATTTATTAGTTCTCGACGGGAAACATAGGAGTTAATACTAGATAGGAAAAATAGGAGTTGAAAAGGCGTACAAAGTTCGGATTGATACAACTCATTAAAGTTTTCATAACCTTAATTTAACTTGATACGAGTTAGCGATAATTGTTCCCTAACTTCCCTACAGTTGATAGGTCAGCAGTTTCAGAAATGTACGGCTGTTTTCCTGCCTCCTTGTTTCTTTGAATAGAAATTTGTTTTGTGGAGTTATGGGACCTTTTTTTGTTAACTAGTCACTAGCTTACCGAGATGCTTCACTGCTGCTTCTGTCGAAATGCCATAAAGCTTTTAGGGAGGGAAACTTGCCAGTGTGTTTCTGGCCGGGCTTGAGTCACTGGTTTTGTACATGATTTCAATTCGTAGTGTATCTGGACTGATTATTTCTCCTGGATTTTATATAGCCTGTAAAGAAGAACAGAGATCCAAGATGGGAAGAAGAATTTCAGTTCATGCTGGAGGAACCACCAACAAATGACAGAATTCATGTGGAAGTCGTTAGTACCTCTTCAAGGATGGGTCTACTGCATCCCAAGGTATTTCTTGAACAAATTTTCAAGTACTTGCAACCCACCCAAATTCTTATCATCATTTTACGTGGACTTATGGTCTATGCCATACATAGAAACGGGATAACGTCACAAATTGTGTTGGTACATTGGAATTGGTATAAAATTTCTTTGACCTATTTTTTTCTCTGAAGCATTTAAAAATGAGTCTCTTGCAAAAGGTTTCATGAAACAATGTGAAGCATGGAGATCCTTGTTATAGCCCTGGATTTGTTAATTTTGGTTGTGTTCGAATTAAGGATTAATGTAGGCAAAATCCAAAGGCGAGCATGCGATATCTTGAAATTGTGAAGAGAAATCCCTGCATTTTCTTTTCCTTCACCAATTCCTACATAAATCTTGTATATAACACACTAAAGTTTGGTAATTCTTAATGAAACTCTAGCTCCGCCCTTATTTCTTATTTTTCTACTATTATGTATCCCTAACAAGAAGAAAGAATTGAGCTCATAAGTCCCGTGTACATTAAGCTTTTAATCTTTTGGGTGCTTACTTATATCTATAATCAGTTGATGGCATGGCCTTCTTGTTGGCAATTCAAATTACAATACCTTGTTCTCATAAAGTCTGGTATATTCCTATCAGGAAGCTTTGGGTTATGTGGATATAAGCCTTTCGGATGTGGTTTCGAACAAGAGGATCAACGAGAGATACCACCTAATCGACTCAAAGAACGGTCGGGTTCAGATAGAAATGCAATGGAGGACTTCATCTTGATCATGGCAGTTTTTCAGAAGTTTGGTCACTGCACGCGAAAACATTCAGTTTCAGTTTTCCTAGATTCATAGAATAATGTAATTCTCCTGTCTCTGTGTATCCACGTTTAGTTGCTATAATATGCTCTTATATGTGGTTTTATTTTGCAATTTTTTTAGTAAACCTAATAAATACTGTTTTTCTGGAATTTTATGCTTGCATATATATTAGATACGAATTCCCATGTTTGTAAATTCTGGGTCAGACTTGTGAATCTGGGACTGAGCACTTTGTCAAGTGTGCCTACTGTCTGGACGTGCTCTACAAGATCAACGGTATCAATCATGTCTAAATGTGCTCTACAATATCAACGGTCCCAATCATCAAAATAGGCTCGAATTCGCTGGACTGGACCCCGTCCGATTTTTCCCCAAACTGGAGAGGAGCCACTTGGCTGAATTGGAAATGATTGGAATTGAGAAAACTTCTTCAACATCATTGCACTCTTTACAAATGCCCTGTGGGGGGATCCGGCATCGTTCTGGTCCACAGCACACATCACCTCCAATACCCCAAATGGGATGAATAATTGCTGTCATTCTGGAACCGGTAAAGTACTTTAAAGTAGGCTGGCTATCCTGGCAATCTTCTCTAGAGTAGCTTCCTATCCTCCTCCTTCCTCGATTACCTAAGTTTAACCTGGCTATTCAAGGATCAATAAAAAAAACCATTTGGTGCACACTAGATGTACATCGTGTTATGTGAATCCGAACCCATTTTGGGGTTCCATATATATGATTGGGCCGCTCTAGTTATTCTTTTTTTTTTTTTTTTTGAAAGGCTAATCTTCAATTAAAGATCCGAACGAATCAAGGAGTAGAGTTCATCAGGGATATTACAAGGGGCAAGGGGAATTCCAACACCTAGTCTACTGTTGTAAGCAATCCAGTTAGCACATCGATTGGCCTGACGATTACACCAACTAAAAACGAAGCTAGAATTAGCAGAAAAGGAAGAAATATCATCTAGAAGAGCTTGAATGGTCCAATTCTTCAAGACAGACTTTGGTTGGAGCATATTGACCAGGGGTTGGCAGTCCGACTCAATCACAGCATCCTTCTTTCCCCAAGCCAGGGCCATTGACACTGCTGTCCTAATAGCCCAAGCTTCAGCAGCCAGCGCCGAAGAAACCCTGATTCTCCCGTGATTAATTCCTACCACTGATCCATTGTCATCTCTAACTAAGACAGCAAAAGCAGCGGACTTGTCCGAGGGGTTGAAGGCCCCGTCACAGTACTCTTTTTTAGGATTGCTGTAAAAAAAACAACTTAATCGAATATCGGTAAAAGCTTTATTGATCATACGCCTAATTTGCTGATTGAGCAAATAATTGATTAAACCTTTACCGATATTCAAAAATGATACGAACCCTACACCTTTTTTACTTGGAAATGTGGGACAAAGAACATAAAAAGAAAGATACTCTCAAAACCCTGATCTAATGTTTTTTTTATCATAAACCCTGATCTATTGAAAAGGCAAAAAATTTATATATATAACTCAGGTGTCTATGCTAGTTTATGTGCACGTTGACTAATTTTGACGACTAATCCAACCACCCATTTGTGGAAGTCTCAAATAAAGTCGAAGCAAAATTTTGTATGGACTGATCACAAATAAGCTAATAGTAACATAAAAAGTTTGGAATTTGAAATTTTGAAAGGAAATAAACTTCCAAGTCCTGTACTACTAGGTCAGCCTTTGGGGTTACTATGAAGGAAAAAAATGATCACCTGAAGGAGAGGGATTAATGGAGAAAACAGCTTTCTGTTCAAAAAAGCTTCCATTGAAATTTATGACTCCGTACTAATCTACAGAATATTTATTCTATCCTAATAGTACTAAGGCTCCGTTTCAGAACACCTTCTTAAAAAATAAGTACTTATTTCACATTTTCAAACTCAAAAATAATTTAAATGAAAAATAATTTTTTAATTTTTTTTGCACCGTATTAAAGATCTCGATAAGATCTATCAAACAAGATCCATATTGATAGAAAAATTATTAGCGTATAAACATATGATTTTGGAGCTTGAAATTATCTTCTTAAAAAATAAGTACTTTTTCCTCTTTCCAGAACAGAGCCTAAGGTTGTTCGGATAAATAAGCTAAAGTGGCTTATTTTTTGTCCTTATTCAAATTTTTTTCGTATTACTTGGCTTATTGTTAATTTTTTGGGGATTATTGCATCTTCATGACAAGAGGAATCTAAAAAGTAAAATTTTTTGACCGAAATCTAATTTTTTAATTTTTTTGAATAAAAACAAAACAATTGACTTATTTTCGTTTTTTTTTGCTTTATTTGGCTCAAAAATTGAGGGAAAGCCAATGGCTTTTTAAGCCGAACAAGGATGATATCTGTATTGACATCCATTTTTCCCCTTGGGAGTTTTTGACCTATTGAACGGTTCAGAAGATCCAATTGAAAAAAACAGTAGACAAAACACATTTTACCTTCCATATGATTTTTTTTTTTCTTTCTAATGTAGGGTGTCCTGAACTAGCTCAAGCGCACCTCGAACTAATTTCTACAACCCTTTGCACAGTCGTTTCCCAAGCTTACGTGTGAGGGTGTGGTGGCCCCAAAAGTTATATGCGAGAATGATCAAACCTAAGAGCACCTCACATATATGATGTTTTCCTTCTTGTTAGCAGAGTCCAACCATCGTCCGAAGTATAAACTTTGAATCATCTCTCATGGTTTCACCGCGCTTCGACTCCGCTTACAATACTCTTTTTTTTTTTTTTGGATCCATTGTAGAGCAATACTAGGCACACAATTTTAAAACACAACTCCAAACAAAGTTGATTGCGCTTGGAGCCGCTCGATTCATGTGGGTATACATACATCAAACAATTTCGTAAGTAATTGTATCCGGAGTTGTATCAGCTGAATGTACATGTCTCTAGACTTTCCCTTCTTGGTATTGAGTTAAATGACAAAGCTTCATTTCTCCCCCAAATTCACACCATCTTAGATAATTTGTGCTACTGTTGTTTATTGGACCCAATCAATCTATATTTTACAATGAAGAGTCTCAACTTGTATCTAAGATATCCGAGCAACACAGTTGAACACCCTCAAGGCTCAAACCCTAAACCCAATGTCATGACCTTTAATAGGGGTTCAATTGAACCCGAAACATCGATCCTACCATATAAAACGTACGGGTGATTGGAATAGCGCAGTGCGAATTCAGTTTTTTTTCCATACTTCCCACCATATAAACCGAGCGATGGCAATGGCGCAATGCAAATTGGTTAATGCAATGGCTTGCATATACAAAGGTAAGAATCGATACTTCCATATACAAAATTCTCAATGTTAATGCATGCAATGGCTTGCAAAGGAAAATGTACTACTATATTTTATTAGCTCGTGGGCATCTGTGATTTACACTACAAAAGGTACAACATCTGAATGACTTGAATTTTCAACCGTAGGTAACGTCACGTCATAGAGGTGAAGAATTATTTTTATTGGTTAAGGCCCGAGACCAATAGACTTGCTTAATTTCTCTTAGGTTTTCTTTTCGAAACCTCCTATAGTAAATGATAGGAGTTTGTTCATACAAAACTTTGCTCCAGCTATGAAGAAATCCACGCTAGAGTAAGGCTAGTTTGCACTGCGTGCACCTGCGCTATAAAAAAAATGGTTATATTCTCCTATTATTGCATATGGAAAGCACCAAGGCTATGAAAAAAAACAAAGTGAAACTTTACTCTCTTTCTCCATTACCATTAAAATGCCATTAGAGTCTCCACCAAACAACTCAAAGGATTCTCCACCACACTTCTTCACTTTGGATATGGCTGAACTACTGCAAGTTTCTTTTTCATTTTTCATTTTTCTTTTCTGATGAGTGCTGCTGAAGTGCAAGTTCAATCATCCAAATTGGAGTTTGTTACAACAAAAGCAAAATAATTCTTATTCTTTATAAGTCACTCACTTAGATTCTAATGCTAAATTCCCCTTACTATTGGCTTTTTGAAAGGGGAGATAGCTCCTCTGTCGTTTGGGGTAGAACTGTACCCCATGCGGTTCAGCTTCTTCCATTTTGCACTCGTTTCAATGATTGAATTCGTTCACACTGTATAATTCGTTGAGTAAAACAGTCATGTCAAATATCAAGTCAATCGGAAACCAAATAGTATCTGATCGGAGCTCGCTTACCTCGGAAAAAAAAATGGATTTTCCAGGCTGTATTCTAGTGGGCCCAACTTGTTTTACTTCCATATAAATCTGTTCCGATCGAGTAGAATCCGAAATTCGATTTGACTTCCTCTTAATTTTACGTGCCTATTATATTCAACGTGACTGAATTCGATCATGGAAATGAACGCGAAACAGAATCCGAACAAAACGGACCGTATAGGGTGTGAGAAAAGCCGTTTCCTTTTGAAATAAAGAGCGTGAATATGTTCTTCTTTTTTGTGTGTGTGGTGGATCAAAGCATATTGGATGAGGGAATAGATGCTAGGCAAGTATTAAACTTGGGGGCTGTGAGTGGGATTCTCCTTAATTGGTACTCCATTATTCTACTAGGCCAGGGGAAGAGAGAGTGTGTGTGCCCATTTAACTAGCACTTTTATTATTCGGCATAAAGAGGCTTCTAAAGCTGTACTTTGTTGGAAGTCAAATAGGGATGGGCGTCCAAGTCTACGGTTGGACTCGTTGAGTCACAACTCACAAGAGTGATTGCCAAAAGAGGGCCCATTAAAGGCACCTAAATGATCCTAGGTTCATTGGGATTTTTTATTTTTTTTTTTCAAGTTGGTGAGTTTTCAAAGTTTTTCTTTGAAATTTGATTATTTGCTTATTTTTTCGACCTAAAAAATTTCCATAGGGAAACAACAATTTAGGGGGGACCCCAGAAACCCTATAGTGCAGGGTGCACTGCATGACGTGTAGTGCATATTACAACCTTTGATGAGTGTTTTCAACGATCTGGATTCAAATGAAACTTTTTCGAGGAAAACTCTTCCCCTGAAATAGTTTAATTTGAATCCAGATTGTTCAAAACACTCACGGACGGCTGAAATTTGCCTTACAGGACGCCTTGTAGGATCCTTGGGTCCATTTAGGGGAGCGGGAGAAGTGATTATGTTAAAGGACATACAAAAGACTAGGTAACATGTGCCAAATCACAACTAATTTATTTGTGTTCAATAAAATCTTAGCAAGCTCTACATTATACATAGTTTTTTAAAAAAAAAAAAAAAGGCTCCACATGTATCGCGCATGGATCTAACTTCCCATAAAATCTTTGTATGAGTCGCTTAATGAGTACTTTTTTTGGCATTTTTCATTGACTTAAGAAAAATACTATATCTTGTAACAATATAAAACTCGTAATCTCTTATTTTTCTTCATAATACAAATAGTTTTTAGATGTTGTTGTCACAATTGATACAAGATAGAACCAAATATGCTGATACTACGTTGTTCTTGTTTTTGTTTCTTTATGTGTTGTATAAGTAGATAGATAAATAGATATACAGTTTTCACATACCCATTGAAAAATAATTACCCATCAAGCGTTGTTTTATACGGTTACTTTCTACATTTTTGAAGTATAAAAAAAAAAAACATTTTCATCTCAATAAATTTGTTCAAAAGGAAACATTTTCGTCAAGGTCGAAGACTTAGAAGTTTGATCTCTTTTAAGATTTCAAGTTTGAAATTCTTTACATACTATCAATTCTTTTGGAGGTAGTCCATATGGAGAGCTTTGTTCCGACTTTAATTGATTTTTCTGCAAGTGGCCGTTTGGTATTGAGGCCCTGCAAGTCCTTTGATGGAGAAATTTTTCAGTGCCGGATAGGTACCACGTCATTCGGCAAGCGGGCATATTCGAGCCGTCCAAAAGTGTATTAGGCGGTACAAATTAAAACACTTTCTTTCCTCTTACCCTCACACTCTTTCTCTCTCTCCAAATCTAAGGCGTCCAAAATCAAAATAGACTGCCCGAATACACTAAACGGATATCACGTGGCACCCCCTCCGCACTAAAAAATTTATCCCTTAGATGGGAAAAAGATTTTTTCCCGAACTGATCACAAGGGAAGGGTGCTTTGAAGCAGACAAATGACAAAATTGGGGTAACAAAAACCATAATGCCAGTGGGCCCAATACTTTTTGGACGAACCTGATTGGTGCAAGGCAAGAAAACAAAAAGAGTAGACTTTTGGGTTACATCCAAATCGAGTCAGAGGCGGGAGATATCAGTTTGGGAAAAGACACGGACAGCCTTTGCAATGGCAAAGGGCGATGAGGAAATGGGCCCAACTTTTCTTCCTTCAACCACAAGCCCATTTCGCAATCAAGAAGTCGGAATGGGAAATCCTGCGGTGCAGTTCGCATTGGCACCGACAACTCGAATTTAATTTGAATTCCTATTAATCCGAGCAACTCATTGTTGGCATTAAGGGGCCGATCGGCTAAATAAGCCATTTGGTTTATTTTTTTGTCCTTATTCAAATTTTTTTTCGTATTTATTAGTTTTTTGTCAAAATTTTTGGGATAATTGTTTCTTCATGACGAGGAATCTAAAAAGTAAAAAATTGCGATCGAAATTTATTTTTTTTATAAAGATCAAAAAATTGGCTTATTTTTATCTTTATTTAAAAAAATTAGGTTTCAATGGTAATTTTTTACTTTTTAGATTCCTTCCGTCATGATGAAATAATAATCCCAAAAAAATTGAGGAAAAACTAACAAATGCAAAAAGAGAATTGAATAAGAACAAAAAAAAAATAAACCACTTAAATTATTTAGTCAACGACCCCTAAGTCCGAACATTTCATCGTCGAGATGGATGGCCGTCACCCTACAGTCCTACAGTGCAGGCAGCAATGCAGTGTCTCTCGGTCCAATCAAGTCCTCCCAAAAGGACAGTATTCACATTGACCCAAAAGATAAAACAGAGTTACCCAAAACGACAGAGTATAAATATTCTTTACCTTCTCATGCTTTTTGCTTTGCTATGCCATTTAAGGATGGAATGGGGCGATGATCAAATGTACACTGTAGTTTTCTTGTGAGCGCGATCAACCGATTTTTTCACCTGTGGCTTTCTGTCTCGATTAAGGTTGTCACCATAAGATATCCTTATAAGTTAACTATTGTGCTTGGAACAAAGACCGTTACCATAACACCGCTAAGATGCCAGTAGGCCCACCGACCGGCTATACATCATTTGGTTCGGAAGCTCTTATACCCGTAAGCAAAATTCGAACACAAAGACAGTGCAGGAAGGAGGGATTTTTACCCGCGCTCCATCCCTTCTCATTCCTCCAACACATGTACGTGCGAATAGTAAAAATGACACAAAGTATCAGGGCATTAATTTAGAGAGGGTGTGGGGGTGGGAGGTGAGAAAGTATTTCAATCTGCGTCGTCCAATACACTTTTGGACGGCTCAAATGTGTCCGCTCGGACACTACGTCAATCGGGTGATGTGATACCCACCCAGGCCCAGCACTGAAAAATTTCTCGGTCATAAGAAGTGAAACTTTCATTTTTGATGAAGGTAGTGGAGAATCAAACAACTAACAACTGGGCAAACTTGTAAGTCAAACTAATATCGTATATTCGATTAATATTTTAATAATTTGAAATATTAAAAATTCGAATTAGAAGGACTCCTCCACTGGTCCACACCACAAATTAGGACTCTTACTTGACCTACATAGAGTAGAGATACGAGATTTTTTTTTTGTTTTTTTATTTTACAAACAAGATTATCCCAGTTAAATCAATATGAAAATAAACAGATAAAATAATTGAACAAAATATAATAAAAAAATAATATAAAGAAATTAAAAAAAAAGTCGTGTGAGACCAGACTCAGAAGCTGGACCCATTAGGCCCCGTTCCAGAAACCTTCTTAAAAAATAAGTACTTATTTTGGAATTTCTTAAAGAAAAATAAGAAGAGTCATTCCACAAAATCCAAATAAAAAATTTATTTCACATTTTCAAACTCAAAAATAATGTAAACGAAAAAAATTCCATTTTTTACACCGTATTAAAGATCTCAATGAGATCTATCAAACAAGATCCATATTGATAAGAAAATTATTTGCGTAAACACATGATTTTTTTTAGCTTAAAATTGTTTTATTAAAAAATAAGGAGTTGTGCTATGAGTAATGGGCGCCGAGGAGGGAAATCGTACCGACGGCCGCGCCGGGCCGTCTTTGGCCACCGGACGGCCGATTCAAGCCGTCCAAAAATTCTATAAAAAAAAAACGGAGGGGGCTTTCTTAGGAAAAAAAGGCATCCGAGATGTGTAGGGTGCTTGATCTGAGCACCCCTTTTCGTGTGAAATCATATACACGAAAACTTGTGCTCGGATCAAGCATCTTACACACTTCAGATGCCGTTGATTCCCGTGAGAGCCTCCTCGGTTTTTTTGTTTATAATTTTTGGACGGCTCGGATCGGCTGTCCAGTGGCCGAAGATGGCCCGGCTTGGCCTTCGGTACGATTTTCATCCCCCGCTCCCATTGATACCTATATAAATTCTGAAAAAATAAGTACCTTCTTCTTATTTTTGTGGAACAAGCTTTATTATTGAACAAAAAATAAATTTTTATTCACTTTCTGGAACGGACCCTAAGGCCCCGTTCCAGAAACGAAATAAGAACTTATTTTTTGTGTAATAAGAAGGTTTATTCCTGAAAAGATTGAACAATTACTTATTTTTTGAGCAGACAATTTCAAGCTCAAAATCATGTGCTTACGCAAATAATTTTCCTATCAATATGGATCTTGTTTGATGGATCTCATTGAGATCTTTAATACGGTGCAAAAAAAAAATTAAAAAATTATTTCTCATTTACGTTATTTTTTAGTTTGAAAATGTGAAATAAGCTGTTTATTTGAATTTTGAGGAACAAACCTTCTTATTTTTCTTTGAGAAGTGGCAAAATAGGTATTTATTTTTTAAGAAGATTTCTGGAACGAAGCCTAAGTCACACATGTGAAGGTGGACGGAGAGGCCAAGACCCGCAACCAACTCGAGCTCGTTCCCACACAGAAGCGAGACGGCATCGTTAGAGCGCATTGCCAACTGGCTAGACTGACAATTGAGCAGGAAAAAGCAACGTTATCACGACCCTGTCATTCGAAACGCCATATCACAGCCGTCAAAAATGCAGATAGGGAGGGAACCCATCACGTTCAAAGCCCCATAGGACCTGACCTATACTCTCTCCTCACGATAAGTTTTTTCGGTGCCGGGTGAGTATCCGGACGATATAGTGTCCGAGTAACATATTTGAGCAGTCCAAAAATATATTAGACGGTCTAAATTAAAATATTCTTTTCTTTCTTTTCTCATCTCAACATTTTCTTTCCTTTTACTTTCTCTAAATCCGAATGCGACGAGCGTGGACTACGTAGTACCAACTCGGCATGAAAATCTTCTCCTCGCTTATCCGTTAACCCCGTCACTAACTTTATGGTTAACTACACTTTATACCCACCAAAGTATACAACAATCTTGCTTTGCTTCCGGGGTGTTCTCTTATGGAGGTTTTGGAAGTTTTTTCTTTCCTTTGTTTTTTGGAGTGCCTGCATCAATTTTTAGAGTGTCAATATCATTTTCCTTTTTTTTATTCAATTTTTTTTTTTTGCGTTTGGTAGTTTTACGTCAAATTTTTATGAATTATTGATTCAGCTAGACGAAAGGAATCAGAAAGTATTTTTTAACCTTTAGCCAAATTTTTTGAAAAATATCCAAGACAGAGCCTCAAAAGCCGACTTTTGAGGTTTTGACTTGGATATTTTCAAAATTATTTGGGTAAAGGTAAAAAAATTTGGATTTTCTATTCCTTTTGTCAAGACGGCTCAATAATTCACAAAAAAAAAATTGACGCAAACTAACAAACCAAAACACCAAAACTAAAAGCTCCATAGGAGAACAACACCTAGGTTGTATTGTGTTCATATTCAATCAAATTCTAAGCAAATAAAAATAGAAGAATTCAAATCAAATGACTATAAGCGAAGTGTTTGCCAATTGACTTGCGCAAAAATTGAATCCATTTTGAGGTTGAGTTTTTCGAGTAATAGTAGTAGTTTAGTTTTCATACTCTTCAAAACCCTCTGAATACTTCTCGTCTTGTATTTTTGTCTTATCTCGAGATAAATAAATTTCTCTGTCGATCAAAAAAATTAACTCATAAGTTTGTGCATAGTACTCCCTCCGTCCATTTTGTATTGTTCATTTTTGAATTGCGTGCTATTTTTTAATTATTTATATATTTCAATTTATAATGTTTTTTATAATTTTGAAATTTTTTTATTATAGAACTTATCGAGATTTATCAAACAAGATCTATATTACATATTTTTCAAGATCCACACTAAAAGATATAGGCAAAAGACATAAAAAAGGCAAACAGAATAATGAACAATGAAAATGAAACAGAGGAAATACACATGAAAATGTGGCCTTGTTCGTTTAACATATTAACTTTGTTTTTCAATTATTACCCTATATCTTTCTCTAATCATTACCATATTTTTTTAATTATTAATTTCATTTTTCTCTCTATCTCTCTCCACTCATTACCCCTCTCTTTAATCGTTATCCTATTTTTCTCTCCACTCACTACCAAACTAAAATATCGAAAGTTACCAAACGAATAAGGCCTCAGGCCGGTTCCGGCGATGAACGACTCCAATACCACATTCAACATTTACCCCAAGTGTTCTGTCAACAAATACTACCAATCTTACAGCCTGTTTGGCAGGGTCTTTAAGCCCCCGCATAAGCTCTTCCCCGATTACAACTCCTGGCCCCACTCTTTCTCCTGTGTTTGGGAGAGGAAAAAACTTCCTCGTTTTCTCCCGGATTTGGCCGACGCCGGGCTTGCTACTCCCCCTCCGCCCGGATATGTAACGACAGGGGTACCCCTGTCGTTGGATATGCGGGGTGATATGGGGAAGGCGAATGACTGTTTTGTCCTTAATCTCTCTTCCATCCAAACAGTTGGAGGAATTAGGGGCAAATAGAAAACGTATTACGGAGAGAGAGAAAGAGAGAGAGAGAGAGAGAGAGAGAGAGGAGGAGGAGGAGGAGGAGGAGGAGTGGCACCTCGCAGAGATCGTCGGCGTCAGAGAAGGAGGTCGGAGAAGCAGTAGTGATGATCGGAGCAAGAGACTTACGGCCGGAGTGGTGATGATCGCCGGCGGCGGCTGCAGACGGATTACATGAGGTGTTGCAGAGGATGGGCCTGGGTAGGGGCGTGAGTGGGTTTGAGGTGTTGTGTGGAGTTAGATCTGTATTTACATACCTTGGAAATGATTGAGTGGATCCAATTACGTGTATAGACTTCAAAAATTACGTATATTTTTAATTTCCAATTACGTGTGGGTATATTTATACTCTTTCATGACTTTCCAATTGCATTTTTTAATTTTTTTCAACAAATAATAATTTGTCTAATATATTTTGGTTTACTTTTAATTTGTTTGGGAAAAAAATATTAGAGGGGGGCAATTCAGTCATTTAATATGTAATGTCATCATATCCATCCTTCAAATTTCCCTTCTCAAAAAATCATCCAAACACTAGATTACAAATCCACCATTCTTAGGAGGTGGGTCCACCCTCATTACATATCCACCCTCGTTACATATCCACTCTCAAATCCACCCTCCTTCTATATCCACCCAAAATCAAATCCTTTATCCAAACGGGCCGTTAGGGGTACAAACTGTTATTTATGCCGTTCTCCGGCCTCCGTTTGCCACCGTTTAACACCGTATCACGCCGGTTCTGCCGAAACACAGAAAAGCATCGACTCTCTCCTCTCTCTCTCTCTCTCTCTCTCTCTCTAGACTCTCTCTCTCTCCACTTTCCATGAGTAGTTTATTCACCCAATTTTGATTCTCAGATTCTTCGATTCCTCGCAATGCCACTACTTATTTGAACCTCATCCCCAATCCCATTTCGTACGTCCCATTTCCATAACAGTGAAACCCAAAAAAAAACCAAAACAAAAAAAATGAAAACATCTCCTCTGTATTATCTTCTCCTCCTCCAATTCCTCTCCATTATCCTCCCGCTCTGCTGCCACGCCTACTCAGACCTCGAAACCCTGTTGAAGCTCAAGTCCTCATTGATCGGACCCAACGGGTCCGGGCTCGCCGACTGGGTCGACTCGCCCCGGTCCCACTGCTCCTTCTCCGGCGTCACCTGCGACGCCGACTCGCGAGTCGTCTCGCTCAACGTCTCCCTCACCCCTCTCCACGGCGTTGTCCCACCTGACATCGGCCGCCTCGACAGGCTCGTGAACCTCACCCTCACCGCCGACAACCTCACCGGCCCCCTCCCCGCCGAGCTTTCGAATCTGACGTCGATGAGGCTCCTCAACCTGTCCACCAACAACTTCAGCGGGTCCTTCCCGGGGAAAATTGTCGTTGGAATGCCGGACCTCGAAGGTGTAGATATTTACAACAACAACTTCTCGGGAAACCTTCCCGCGGAGTTTGTCAATCTGAAGAAGCTCAAGACTCTCCATCTGGGCGGGAACTACTTCTCCGGCACGATACCCGAGGCCTATTCTCAAATCCTCAGTTTGGAGAGCTTAGGATTACAAGGGAACGGACTCACCGGGAAAATCCCGGCGAGTCTCGCTTTATTACGTGATCTTCAAGAGTTATGGCTGGGCTACTTTAACAACTACGAGGGCTCAGGCATCCCGCCGGAGTTCGGAGCCTTGACCTCGCTGCGAGTGCTCGATTTGGCCGGGTGTAACCTCACGGGCGAAATTCCGGCGAGTTTGGGAAATTTAAAGATGATGCATAGCTTGTTCCTCCAAATGAACCGGCTGACCGGTTTCATACCTCCGGAATTGTCCGGTCTGGTGAGCCTCAAATCTCTTGACCTCTCCATCAATGACTTAACCGGGGAGATTCCGGGGAGTTTTGTTGAACTAACAAATCTAACCTTGTTAAATCTCTTCGGGAACGAGCTCTATGGCACCATCCCGTCGTTCATCGGCGAGTTACCGAATCTCGAGGTGCTGCAGATTTGGGAGAACAACTTCACGTTCGAACTGCCCGACAATCTCGGGCGCAACGGGAAGCTAATGATCCTCGACGTCACGTCGAATCACCTAACGGGGGAAATCCCGAGGGGGTTGTGCAATGGGGGGAGGTTGAAGATGCTGATACTGATGGAGAACTACTTCATCGGCCCGATTCCGAGCCAACTCGGCGAGTGTAAGTCGCTGACTCGGGTTCGAGTGACCAAGAACTTCTTGAGCGGAACGATTCCGGCTGGCTTCTTCAACTTGCCATTGTTAGACATGCTCGAGCTGAGCGATAACATGTTCACGGGCGAGCTTCCGGCGCGTATTTCCGGCGAGACGATCACTATTTTATCGGTTTCCAACAATAAACTCACCGGGGAAATCCCTCCGGCGATCGGGAACTTAGCCAGTCTGGTAACTCTCTCTCTCGATTTCAACCACTTTACTGGTTTAATCCCCGGGCAAATCTTCCATCTGAACAAACTTTCGAAATTCAGTGCTAGTTCCAATAACATCACCGGTGAAATCCCACCTTCAATTTGCCATTGCGAGTCATTAAGTGCTATTGATTTCAGCCAGAACAATTTGTACGGTGAAATCCCACTAGACTTGACAAAACTACCCATCTTAGGAGTGCTCAATTTGTCTAGGAATCACTTGAGTGGCCCCATTCCTAACGAGTTTGCCTCAATGACTAGTTTAAACCAGCTAGATCTTTCCTACAACGACTTCTCCGGTAGAGTTCCCACCGGCGGCCAGTTCCAGGCGTTCAACTCCAGCTCCTTCGCCGGTAATCCCAAACTCTGTTCGTCCCATAACCAAACATGCCCTGTCTACCAAACTCCTAAAGATTCCTTCAAGAAACAGCATGCGGCGTCGTTTAGTACGACGAAGGTTATTATCACGGTCATCGTTGTTGTTACAGTGTTTGCTGTTATTATGCTCACGTGCATGCGGATTAGAGGGAAGAGATTGGAGAAATCGAGGGCGTGGAAGCTGACCACGTTTCAACGGTTGGATTTCAAAGCCGAAGATGTTTTGGAGTGCTTGAAGGAGGAGAATGTGATAGGGAAAGGAGGGGCCGGGATCGTCTACCGCGGGGCCATGCCCAACGGCATCGACGTGGCGATCAAGCGGTTGGTGGGTCGTGGGTCCGGCCGCAGCGATCACGGGTTTTCGGCCGAGATACAGACCCTCGGCCGAATCAGGCACCGTTACATAGTGAGACTGTTGGGTTTCGTATCGAACAAGGATACGAACTTGTTGCTGTACGAGTACATGCCGAATGGGAGCTTGGGAGAGATGCTTCACGGGTCGAAGGGGGCGCACTTGCAGTGGGAGACGAGGTACAGGATCGCTGTGGAGGCGGCGAAGGGACTCTGTTATTTGCACCACGATTGCTCGCCGTTGATCATTCACAGGGACGTGAAGTCGAACAATATATTGCTGGATTTGGACTACGAGGCTCATGTTGCGGATTTCGGGTTGGCTAAGTTCTTGCAGGATGCTGGAGGATCGGAGTGCATGTCTTCCGTTGCTGGGTCTTACGGTTACATTGCTCCAGGTGAGAATCACTTGTCCCTGGTAATTTTGTTTGGTTTCTTGATCATCTTTTTGTACTTCTGTTGGTAAAGCTCTGTAATAATCTCTCTGTTCAACTGTGCTACACAAACAGAGTACGCCTACACGCTGAAAGTGGATGAGAAGAGCGACGTGTACAGCTTCGGTGTTGTCCTCCTGGAGCTGGTTGCCGGCCGAAAACCTGTGGGCGAGTTCGGAGACGGAGTGGACATAGTGAGGTGGGTCAAGAAGACGATATCGGAGCTTGCTCATCCGTCCGATACAGCATCAGTGCTTGCAGTCATCGATCAAAGGCTCAACGGGTACCCACTAACAAGCGTAGTGAACCTGTTCAAGATTGCCATGATGTGCGTCGAGGACGAGAGTGTCGAGAGGCCTACGATGAGGGAAGTCGTGCACATGCTCACCAATCCTCCTCAGTCTGCCGCGGCACCGGCTCTTCTCCCGCTTTAATATCTTGGGTATTCTGTGGTTTTTTTTAAGAGGTATTTTGGGACTAATAATGGAAAATGCTGTTGGTAATAATTTTGATTTGCAGACCCAAATGGGCAGGTAGTTTGGGGTGGTAATGTCTGTAGCATTTTATGTAGATGTGCTGATCTCTGTTTCGTTTTGAACTTTTGTTAAGCTAATACTCCTATGTTGTGAAATGGTTAATTGTACATATGATTGCTCTCTCTCTCTCTCTCTCTTGTGAAATGGTTAATTGTACATATGATTGCTCTCTCTCTCTCTCTCTCTCTCTCTCTCTCTCTCATTTTCACCACTTTCGGATTGAGTCCTGCTTTTGGAGGAATCACGCAGAGACAAATGCGTTTGGCCTTATTTCGGATTCCGAAAAAATCTAGAAAAATATCCATAAATTTTTGAATATTATTTTATGGAGCCTTATAAAAAATCAGCTCCAGTGGATATCGATAAGTATTACTTTTGGATTCGTAGGGGCGAAACTGAGCAATCCAAAAGTAATACTTATCGATATCCGCTGGAGCTGATTTTTTATAGGGCTCCATAAAATAATATTCAAAAATTTATGGATATTTTTCTAGATTTTTTAGGGACCCAAAATAGAGTCAAATGCGTTTGTCTCTGTTTGGTTCCCTGTAAACTGTCCCTGCCGATAGTATTTTTGTCGGATTACAAGAGTACAGCAATATTTACAGGAGCATTTCAAAGCTATGTGTGATCTCTGCCACTGTTTTTTGAGCTCTGATTTGAGCCATCACTCCACAATAAGACACTCTCCCGGGCGTCTCAAAATATTTATTCAGTCCGTAAAATGAATACTTAAAAATAAGACAATAATCTAAAGAAAAGTTCATACCCTTTTTTCATAAATTAAAAGAAGCCAATGATATCTAATAAATTGTAGAATTTTTTTGAAAAGTTTGTATTATTTTCAATTCTTCGTTTTTGCGAACCGGTTGCACATTTTGAGATGGAGGTAGTATTAAAAAGGCAAGAAACCAAACTGGCCTTACAGCTGTTTTCTCGGCGTTTAGTGATTTTTTTCCCAATCTCTCTCAATTGACAATTTCGCTCGCCTTCTAAATTACTTTTTCAATTCAATTTTCGCATTCGATGTTAAATTGAGCATCGATGAGAAATGAAAACCACTAAACACACATTTTTCTTCTTTTAAGTAGAAAAAGATTAGCGCTACTCGCGGTTCGGTACAGTTCGGATTCCTAGGAATCCGAGGACTGAATCGTTAGTCACGATTTTTACAAAATGAAATTTTTGTCCGAACCAAAAGTCTTATGGTCCGATTCCAATCCAATCTGTGACTCGTGGATTAGTTACGGTTTTGTCCACGAATTTTAGCAAAAAATAAAGCTCAAGCATATATCTCACATTAAAAGGGGAGAAGGTTATACTCAGAATTAAGTTAAACACCACTACAAAAGTACTTGTTGCATAAACTACCAATGGCCTATTTCATAAATTACATTCAAAATAATCTAAACATTAATAGATTGTATCATTACAGTACATAACATAAAAAAACTGGAAAAGAAATGAATTACGGAAACTGAACTAGGGTTTTCCATAATTTATAAAATAAACTAAGATTTACCCTTTATATTTGTAGGGAAATGATAATGTCAAACCTGTTTTTGTTGGTTTTAAAACTCTAGTGCACAAAAGACTTGAACCTTGTGTAGTGTACAAGACTTTTATGCACTGTAATCTTGGCACCAATAAAAACAATTATGGCATTATTACTACCCTTTATATATATATATATATATATATATATATTTATATAAAATAAATATCTCAAGGTTCAGTTCGGTTAATCCACGATTTCATAATGAAAATTCGTGGACCGAACTGCGAGTCAGAGTTTTCTAAGTTTTCAATCTATTTCCAAACCATTAATCCATTAACAAAATCCAAAATGTACAGATTGGTTTGATCCGGACCAATTTACAGTTCACTGAATTTTTTGAGCAGCTATAGGAAAGATGAGTTCTTCTAAAAAAAAAAAATAGTATTAAAAGAGAAATAGAAAGATGGGTTGGGTCAATCGTGAGAAACCCCAGTTGGGCTTACCATTAAAAAATGGGTTAGAGGCCGCAACCCGTAGATTTGACCCGTAAAAAATGAATCCGCCCATCTCAATCTTTCCCTCCTTCACAACTCTTCCATATTCAAATCCTTCCGCCATTTCCACAGAGAGAGAGAGAGAGAGAGAGAGAGAGAGAGAACGCCATTTCCATTTCCACACACAGAGTCCAGAGAGAGAGAGCGAGAATGGATGAGATGGGTAGCCCACCGCCGTGTCCAAAAACAGTCACCATCCGCCGTAACCCTCACCGGCGGGCTCGACCCACGCCTTCCTCCGTCGCCCCTATCCCCATGCCCTTATCTCCCTCCTCAATCTCACACAACATCCCTTCCTTCCCTACCGACGAAATCCTCTCCATCCAACTCCCCCCAAACCCTAACAATCTCTCCCCTTCAGACTCACTTTCCGCACGAGAATCCGAGAACCTTAGAGTCTTCCTTAGAATCCGACCCCTCGCTCCGAACGGAGGAGGTCAGGTCAACAAGCAACACTGCAAAAACGGGTGGCCGAAATCTAAGCACGGCTCGAGGGAAAAAGCGAAGAAGAGAACTGAGATTTGTGTCTCGGCTAACGATTATAAATCTGTTACGGTGAGTCCTCCGGCGTCCCTGCAAGAGGGGAAGCGTGTCAAGACTGAAGTGTATGGAGGGTTTTCGCAGGTGTTTTCCGCTGAGTCGACTCAGGTAAATATATGTGATCTTTTCCTGTTTTCGTTGCAGCTTTATTGGAACACTGACTCGGAGTCAAGGTTTTAAAAGGGCATTGGGCATGTAATGGGGTATTGGGAGTGTTGAACGATTCATAATGGAATCGATTGTAGCTGTTGTGAACTTTAAAAGTCATTTTGTTTAAAAAAATTACATTGCTTAAATCACCCTTGACGGTCTAATAATGGCCGTGAACCATTCTGTGAATTGGAAACGGACCAATGCATAACAGGAGCCGGCGGATGTGCAAGCGATTTCTATCTGACTGGTATATGAGGGTGTAACAGTATCAGAAGGCTCAAAAACCATTATGCACCGGCTGTTAACGTGGTGTAACGGCTGATATTAAAAACCTTGGTCAGAGTTGGGCAATGTTGGTTATCTTATTTTCCTATATATCTTTCTATGGGCTATACTTTACATTGCTATTTTCAGCCTATTTCTTTTGCTAACCTAGCCTCTTGGGTTGTGAGAGCGTTTGTATTTTTTTGGTTGACCTATCCGGTGGGTGGGTAAATTTTTCTACGGCTCGGATTAAATATACCTCCAATTTATAAATTTATGAATTGTAGTTATACAGAACCATGGGTAGTCTTGTACGGTACTAGTAATCTCATCGCAATTAGTCCGGTGGAATTACATATCCTTGGGTTCGTTATTAGTCTTGTCAAACAGAGGGGCCCGAGGGAAATCCTCATTAGTTGAATGACTTGCTTCATGTTTGCTGTTAGGGTGATATGTATATAGAAAGGATGGGGTAACCAGTTACAAATGTGTAGCTTCATGCCTTCATCACAGTTGTGTGTTTGCAGATATTTATGCTTTGTTTGGATTGTTGTTTCAAATTTTTTTTGAAAAATAGTATGGGTAATAAGTAGAGAGAGATAGAGAGAGAAATGTTGAAAGTAGGGAGAATCTCGGAGGAATTTTTTGAAAAATACTTTTTGAATCGCAAAGAGAACAAGGCATTAGGAAAGAAAAAAATTATAGCAGACTGATTTTCAGCCATGTGTGCTATGATGGCTCCTTGAGTTGTGGAATTGAGTGAGCAAGTATTCTTGACCATTTCCTGAGCTGTGCATGTCTCTATCAAGGGTAGCTTTCCGTTTGCCTGTGAACTGGCCATTTGTTGCTTCTTTTGAAGCTGTAACACTTTTCCAGTGGTGACTTGAGCCTCATTGTTATCTTGTCCTTTTGGTAACAAAAATCACCGCTTATAACTTGAGTTTTACTAATTTAGCATTGAAATCTTCGTAGGACGAAGTATATGCAAAGATGGTGAATCCACTGGTAGAGGAGTTCCTCCGGGGAAAGAGTGGAATGTTGGCTGCGTTGGGGCCAAGTGGTTCTGGGAAGACGCACACCGTTTTTGGCTCTCCTAGGGAGCCTGGTATGATTCCTCTCACCCTGCGTCAGATTTTTTCGAGAACAGAAGGCTGCAAAACTCAGTTGTCTAGGTAATGTTTATTTTTCCTGAACTCACTCAAACCCTCCTTGTAGCTCTAATTGTTTGTGTGTTGATTGTTTTAGTTGGATCTTTTCAATTGTAAAGTACATAAATGATGTTTAATAGTTCTCCAAACTGATGCAAGTATTGATTTTATTTCTTTATAGCAAAAGATAGATTTGCCATTATAAGTTATAACACTCCCAAAATACCTATTTGTAATTACATCACAACTGTTCGTAACTAATACCATAAAAGGTCGTAACAACGACACTACAAAGCCTCCTAACATTATCTCATCCCAATGCCTCGCCAACGTAAATTCATATAACAACAACAGAGCTTCATAAGTAGGGCATTTATTTCTGTACATAAAACAACGACAGGAAGTCATTACAAGGGCTTCACAACTACACAATAATAGTTTGTAGTTATCAATTATCACCATTGAATCATATTACCTTTTCTATGGTATGCGATTGCGTCATGTAGACTCTTCCTTTCACAAAAGGAAAAAGGATCATGAGAAACTATTCATTTATTTTGCATGAGTTACCATTTTTGAGTCGCTTTTAAGTTTTAGACTGCAGATGATTGCAACAAACTCTCAACCTATGGAAGATACGAATCATATGCTTTTTCTCCAACTTTTGCTTGTGGACGTACATTGTATCAGATGGGGCGGGAAAAACATTGGAAAGTCCACCTTTTTTCTCTAACAAATAAATGAAGTGGGACTATATAATTGGGGTGGTATGGTATCAAATTTATGAGCCTTATTCATATGTTAACACACCATTGTGCACATGGTTGACTTCCGTAATGGTATCAAGAAGCCAGTTTATCCAACCCTCAAGCAACTTGAGTACCAACCTGTAAAACATCACTGATGAGAGATAACTGAACTTTGTTACAAAATGAAAACAAATCCCAAGAAATCCATGAAGTACAACTGGATGTGTCCTTTACAACATGCCAAGTAATCTATGGAAATTGAAATGCATTCGAAAGGAGAATTGTTGTTTATTACTAACAGCATTTATATATTTGTCGCAAACTCTTCTATTTCAATTACATAGTCGTTTTGAACAATCCTTTTTCATTACACCTTATGAGCAGGATATTTTACCTATCAATGTTTGAAATATGTTCGGAAAGAGGTAAAGCAGAGCGGTTAATTGATCTATTCCAAGATGTTGGTGATTTATGCATGCAACAATCAACTGTCAAAGGGGTTCAAGAGGTTACTACCAGTTTCTATACGGTGTTCTGGTTATGTTAGGCTGCCATACAGGTGCATAAGATTCTAATGATGTATTCTGTAACTATATGATTTGTATAAACAGGTCAGCGTCACTAATGTCCAGCAGGCTGAATCCTTAGTTGCAGGTGGAATGTTAAAACGGGCAACGGCTAGAACGAATTCTAATAATCAGTCCAGGTTTGTTGCAGTTAAAATTCGGTTTGAGTTTGCAGCAAGATATTCTTACATAACGTGGAAAAAACTTGGATATATTTACTTTCCACCAGGCTTTATTTTTATTGTTCGTAACTGTTGGCATGGACAATACTTTTATGATGAATTCAGACACTATTTTGCTGCTCCACAAAATTTAGTGAGCTTCAATGAGGACAGACGTTTTTTTTGGTGTTCTTTTGATTCAAATGGGTATTTTAAGATGTTTAGAGGGTCAAAATTCTTGCTCCGTGTTAATTAACCGCTGGTCAATGAAGTGTCCCCATAATAGTCAGAAACCCCCTTTTAGGTATGTCTAATTTCAACCTTAAAAATAATATTATGGCTCGTAGTATTGATGTTTCTGTTGTTCTTTTACGTACTAATGATTTTGTTTTGTCTTCCAGCCGTTCACAATGCATAATCAACATTAGGGGTTCCCCTCACAGTGCTGTCTTCACTGTTGTTGACCTTGCTGGAGCAGAAAGAGAGAAAAGAACAGGGAATCAGGTACCAACCTTTTGTCCAACATGTTGAGACCTCTATATTGCACTTTCGTTCTTTGTCAAGTTGGGTTTGCTCTAAGGTTTCTTGGATACATTATCCAGTTGTAATCTTGATCTCTGTTTTATGGGCATTATCTTCGTAGATTTATCCATACTCCTTTTGTAATGTAGAAAGATATCATGCACCTACTTTTTACAGGGGGCTAGATTGCTAGAAAGTAACTTCATCAACAACACATCCATGGTTTTTGGTCTGTGCTTAAGAGTATGTTGCTTTATGATTTTATGGACGTGATCTTTTTATGTTGTTTCCCTCGAGCTATATTGGCCCACATTCGTGCTTTTGTTTACTTTCAGTCATTGCTGGAGCACCAGAAGAACCCCAAGAAGCCATTGCAGAAACACTTCCAGAACTCTTTGGTAATGCCATTTCATTTGTTTCAGTTGCTACTGCATCATTTCAGTTTCTTTCGATTTTCTTGTTCAATTATGCGACACCTATTGGTTCTTTTCAAGCCTCGAGTAAATGCTACCATTGGTTTCGAATGACATGGGATAACGTATTTAGATGCATTTAATGCAAGAATTTGACTTAGGTGGTAATTTTTTCGAACAGTTAACTCGGTATTTACGAGATTATTTGGAAGGCAAAAGGCGAATGGCTTTGGTATGCCTTTTATCTCTTAAGTTAACCCATTGGTTTGTTATTGCTTGGTATGTTATGTCATGTGCTGGTCATGTTGATTGTTGACTACTTAGTATCATAATTTTGGGCAGATTCTAACTGTAAAATCGGGAGTGGAAGACTATCTGGATACATCCTTTCTGCTAAGACAGGCTTCTCCTTATATGAAGATCAAGTATAGTTCTTTCTCAATGAACAAATATTCTCCCACTTGGGACAAGTTATGCATATGTTTGTTGGCTTCACAGGTTCAACAATGCTGAAGAGCCACTGAATTTAGTCAGCACAAAGAGGAGTTTTCAGGCATTCCCAAGAGTAGAGCGACTCAAAAGGACGAAGCTTAGTAGCATTGAAGCATCTCACGTATTTCATCTTGCCCTTCTGAATACAAATTCTATACTGCCAGTTGTCCTAGATAATTCAATCAGTTTAGGTTCCTGCTTATTCGTGTGAAAGGAACCATTAATTTTACTTGATTCATATCATGTGCACTTCAAATGTAATGCTGCCATGTTGAGCTACGTTCTTATTTTCGTGTACATTCTTCATCACTAATGTTAAAGGCTTTTCTTTCAGACAAATGAAGGGAATGGAGCTGGAGATGGATGTAGACTTCTTAAAGAAGGTTGTTCAGACTGTTCTGATGTTGCTTCATTTCACTTAGGTAGTTTTACTCTTTGGCATCTATCATGGAGAACTTATGATACATTTGGCTTCTTTTGAAACAGAGGCCCTTCCACCAGAGATCATCAAACCTGAGCATTGTTCAGGTCGTCCTGGAAAAACAACTAATTCGGATCTTAAAGATGGTACATCCCTTGAGGAAGGCTCTAATGAATTGGAAAAAGAAAGAAAGAATGTGATTATGCAGAACTTTGCCAAAGCTATATGGAATATCCTGAAGCAATATAAGGAAAAGCTCGAGGTAATTATAGGAGCTAATATGTTGTTTGCCTTACCCTTTCTGTTCCCGTTAGCGCTGTTTAAGTTTGTTGGTGCGATGAAACCTTGGAAATCAAGTCAACAAAGTTGCACGTGCACAGGTGGCTGAAAATCAGATTCAGATTCTCAATAGAAGCCTCGCCGATGAAAAGGAAAGGAGTTTAGGGCTTGAAATTGAATTGAAAGATTTCAAGTCCAACTTATTATACGAGAAAGAAACTTCCCTGAAAGAAAGGGTTGAATCTAGTACCAATACATCTGCAGAGCAGGAAGGGTGTCAGTACGACCACGAGGTATTCTAATGGCAATTCTAATCCAAAATCAGAATCCTAACGTTTCATAATGCATGGATTCCTCTTGCTTTGCTCCTTGTTACAATTTCCAATCAGTGTTGATCAAATTCTGTTACAGGGTTTTCTTTCATGCTCAATCAACTGCTTTTTATGCAACTCATATTTTAGCCAGTAATTTGATTTTTTTCTTGGACCTACTCCTGATTTCTTCAGTCCTTCCATTCTTATTTCGGAGAATCACCTAATAGTATGGTAAGTTGTTAACTATCTCTCTCAAAATTTCGCGTAAAATCTACTGGACCATGTTGGGCATGATTTGTGTCTGAAATCTGTATCCAGTTACTTTATGATTATGACAATTGTTTCCAACTTGCTTCTTTCACAGGGATTTTCATTTCATTTATGCAGTCATAGTATCTTTTGTGTAGTTCGTCAAATAGTACTGTGCTTCTAAGTGTAAATGCAGGAGTTTCTTATTTAGAACTGGATGAAACCGAGGGCATTGCTGACGAAGAAATATCTGATACCAATATAGGGCAGATAATGGTTTCCTGTTTGATTAGGATTACCTTTCATTTAGATATTTAAGACTTTTTTGTCAGGTGGACAATGCTGATGTTGTCATTGCCTCTTCCATAACTGTTGAAGATTTTGAAGAGCAGGGCTATCAGGTACTTTTTAGGAGATGTTAGTTCAGGACATTGGAGTATTGTTTAGAGATATCCGGATGGATGTTTCTTTCTTTCTGGGTCTAAAACAGCTATGCACATCTCTGTGTGCAGCAGTTCACTAATCAGGAATCCGAAGCCTTTCCTAGAGATGTTGATATTGCTGAAGATCCAAATGATGAGGCTACAGATGATACTCAATTTGACAGGAACGGTTCAGGTTTGACTGGAAATTGATACTGCATAGTTTAATAGCTTTTGATTGGAAGTTAATTAAGCTTTTAGTACCTTGACTCACGAAGCTATGTGGAATATCTGTGTGAGGATCAGTTGCTTACAAAAGTCCTGCATTGGAGATATACCTTTCCATAACTAGATGCAATTGGATGCTAATTATCATCCGTAACTTCATTTCAAAGTGTCTATTCATTTTTCTAGGATGCAAGAGTTAATATGTTCACAATCTTGTTACAAAAGAAATGCCTTATATGCGAGTTGATCTGCTTCGTTCTTATCTATTGATACGGCGAGAGAGAACTTATGACCTTGCGGATGGAGAGGGATTTGAACCCCCGGTATTCCTATCAATACTTCGGTTTTCAAGACTGAATCGCTCAGACATCCATCCCATTCGCGTTTGAAGCTTGCATCACTCATATGAAATGTGTCAAAACAGCCTAGATTTGTATTTCCTAATATCATGAGATGTCAATGTGGTCAGACACAAACAGTACATTGTTCGTAAGCATGGGCAGTTGTTAAAGTATAACACATACAGCAACATCACGTAATTGATCATCACTAATCCATTCTATTTCTGTTCAACTTTGTAGTGACCCTTATTTATGGACATGGTTCCTGAATTTCTCGATTGTGATATCTCATTTGTAAGGTAACTGTCTACTGGTGTTATTTCCAGATTCAGGACCTTCTGAGTACGTGGTAAGCTCTCCTAAGTCACTTATCGAAATCAGAAGTGACAGCTGCTCCTCAGTGGAACGGTCCCAATCAGAAAGCGAAGAGGACAAGGTTTATTTTTTAGCATGAGAGTCACTGGTGTTCTACCAATTACTCTCTCCTTATGATCACTACTTTGTTTTAAAAGTCTGCCATAATTGGTGTACCTTATGGTCTAAAACTGTTTTTTTTTCCTCAGCTTCTGTTCTTAAACATACATGCAGAAAAAATGACCTCAAATAATGTTTTACATTTAATGTTTTTACCATGTAAAGCACCGTTATTATACTTTTGCTTTCCAGTATGTGAATTTAAGACATTCGTCGAGTTTTCCTTCATCCCCAATGAATTCTTAACTTATGAAAAGATAATCTTGATCACTCTCCATCAGCATTCATTCGATTACTGTACGGCGAGATCAGAGAATGCTTAACATTGCAGAACTAAATATCATTTTTGCGAGTGCCTGACTTGTTAATCAGAGTAGACTAGATGTAGTGATTGGTTAATAGTTATCACTGTAGCACTTCATCACTGGCCTTGACTGGAGGAATTTACACTTTACATAACAGCAATTAGATTTGATGAAGGCGGATTTGTTAGCCAAGAGAAATTGTTTATAATGGGTGGAATTGAATGTTATTCTTCTATTTCTTACGTGGTTTTGAACTTTATGATCCTGATGTAGGTTTTCAAATGCAAGATTTAACTATTTTGGTTTTTTCTTGCTTTATATAGAAACGGTTGGATCAACTAACAATGCCAGAGGAAGGTGCAGAATTGCCCCCAAGATGCGATGCCAGTAGCACCACAAAAAGTGATTCAAAGGATAATTCTTCCTCCAGAGCTTTGAATGCGGAGAGACCAAAACGGTCAGTTGGGTGGATTCATCATTATCAACAGTTTGTGGTTTATTGCTTTGTTTTCTTGTACAATTTTACGTCTGTTGATACTCAGGAGACTTCTGCCGGCTTCATCCATCTTGTTAAAGAATATCAGTACTCTGGAATTTGAGGATGAGTATGGAAAACCAAAGGTGAAGTTACCTGTCTTACTGCGTTTGTTTGATGGATTAGCTAGGTTCTGCCTGATTTGATATGAGTTTAACCAATTCGACTAAAATCTTGCTGTTGAACTGGAGATTAAGGGAGGTTGCTATTTATCTTGTAAATTTGTAATTCACTTTGATTCACTCCAACTCGGTACCATTCCCTCAGATTCAATTTTCTTTATGTTTTGCGTTTGCATAATGCGTAAAGCTCTCTTGTTTTCACCTTTCTCAAGAAGAAAACAAGAAACTGATTGGTAATTGCAAACATACCAAACGATTTAGGATTGGATTTGCAGTTTGACTATATCCTTTTACTAATAAAAAGAATCAACTGATTCGCAGGGAGGTAGAGGAGAAAAGAAGTTTGTTCCGGAAGAAAGAAACAGGACTCAGGGTAGCATCTCTCTCCTTCGTTTGCTTAGGACCAACCTTCATCTCTAGTCTAGTAAACCCAATGCCAATTTTTGTGTAGATTTCATAGTACTCTACTATTGTATAGTTGGGGCATCTTTTTGTGTGAGTAAATCCCCGCTTTCCTTTTTGTCCACCAACATATCACAAGTTTCTAGTGCTATGCGTGAGGGCGAGGGTATATGTTTATTGAAGCATTGTTATGTACGCATATATGTATATTATGGGACTTATGGCTCTTTACAGATGAAGTTGTAAATGTGAATTGTATCGAGTTTGCAATTCAATGCCTGTTACTTCATTTGACCGTGGGAGATGATATATGTACTTATTAATGTCAAGTTCCTTGTAAGTAGCTTTAAAAGGTTACGAATGGAGAAAATATTTAACATGTATGTTCGTTGATGATGCTGATGTAGGTTGCTTAGGCATTATGGGTATCTTGATTAGTAATTGAACAAATATGCAAGGATTACCAAACGGGCTTGATGGTGCTGATGCAGGGTTCTTAGGCATTTTGTTTTTTTCAAGTGTAAATGAATATACAAATGAGATGTTAATCTTGTAAATAAGAGCTTATAAGTTTTTTAACAAAAAAAAGAAGGGGAGGGGTTATGAAAATTTAAAAATGTTGTGAAAATCAAATGACTGCCATATCCCCCAAACGGCTCCAACTTGAAATACCCATTTGGCTCTTTTAATGTATTTCTGTTTGTAAAGAGAGGGAAATAAATTCCGCACTGCGCACAGAGAGAGGTTCAATTCCTTTCTCTACTAGATCCAGCTCTGTTGTGAATAATTTTGCAGGAGTAGGATGAGCTGCTACGAGGGATACAGTAGATTGAAGTTGCATGGTTGGCTAGGGTTATAAATGAATCCAGCAGTTGAGTTCGACTCGGTTTTGCTCGTTTAGTAAACGAGTCAAACTCGAGCTCTACTTTTTGGCTCGATTAGTAAACGAGTTCCGAGTGGGGCTCGGCTCATTCGACCGTTAAAGGAAGATTGACACTTGTTTAGTAAATGATTAAGCTCGGCTTGTTAACGCATGAACTTAAGACTATATTTGACTATATTTGGAACCTATGGAAAGGAAAAGAAAGGAAAGGAAAATAAAAGAGAAGAAAAATAGGCGGGAAAATTTACTATTCACTGCACTTAAAATCTTTATTTCTTTCTTTCTTTCTCTTCTAACCAAACAATAGGAGAGAAAATTCTTCAATTTTCCTTTCTTTACCTGAGTTCCTAACACAGCCTATATTTTTGGCTCGTTTAAACGAGTTGAGCTCGACAAAGGCTCCTTTACGGCCCCTTGCAACATTGTGTCTTGGTAGCGCCAACTGAGGGAAGAGTTTGGGTTCGTGAGATTGAGTTTGATTCAGGGTGGCCAAATTTATTTTCTTAAAAATAGATTCACTTCGATCATCTCCAATTAGAAGTAATCAGATTTCGCTCAATCAAATCTTCGATCTGAGTTCGAGGAACCGGGACTCTGCTCCCTCTCCATCTGCGAATTTGTCCGACGTCGTTCTTACACGACTTCGCACGTTAAGACTGCGAAGTCTCCATGAAACCAGGGCGACGTCGTATTAGCTGAACTCCGGCGTTCAAAACGCGAGGTCGTTTGAAACGCGTCTAATCTGGTAATCGCTTTCCTTCTCCTTCCATTTGCTCCGGAAAGTTTTCTCCTTTCGTAGGTGCAGAGAAAGTTGAGCAACCCTAAATATCTTCTATGTTCCCATGTACGAACCGATTAGTTCCTTTGTTTGCTCTGATTATTTGGAGGTCTGTTAGTGTGAATTGATGTATTTTCAGATGCCATTCAATTTTGTTTTATGTACGGATTATTGATTTTACTTGTTTGCTGCATTAATATTTACTATGTGGCTCTAGATCACATCCTTCGTCTTTTCGGATTATCTCGCTGTTTTTTCCCCCGCCTCTTTAATTAGGGCAAATCAATGTGTTTTCAGTTTCCCTATTGGTATCGAATCAAGCTTTGTTCTTTAGGATTTGAATTTAGTGTTTTGCGTTCAGCTAATTACTAGTACTAGTAGGTGGTATTCTGCTTTTACCTTTTCAGGATTGACTGAGTGATTGGACACTGTCAACGGTTATTTTACGGCTGCATACAACACTGCACCGAACAACTGGTAAATTGACTGTTATGTAACGACCTTGATACATTTTTCTATTCGACGCTTGCAATGTTGTTGTTGGCTTCTGCATTTGTTAGCTGCTGCATTTGTTGGCTTTTGTATTATTTACTTTCTCTTT
Organism: Rhododendron mucronatum var. ripense; assembly: GCA_019656295.1. Taxonomy (NCBI): domain Eukaryota; kingdom Viridiplantae; phylum Streptophyta; class Magnoliopsida; order Ericales; family Ericaceae; genus Rhododendron; species Rhododendron mucronatum. The sequence continues at coordinate 489,224 of BPLT01000144.1, read as the reverse complement.
ATATACGTCTGTAACTGGTTTGTTTGCAAAAGTGCTGCCATTGTATTGTACTCCATTGTGGTATTGCGGATTTCCCCCTAACAAGTGGATTGCCACTTCATTTCATCAGGATGGTCGTTAAACTAAATATATATTATGGGTGTCAATATCAGCGTAGTGGAAGCTCCTGTGCTTAAGCATTCAAGTGTTATGTCCCAACCCGTTCTTGTTTGTCCAAGGTTCAAGATCCTGCTATTCTTGTTTGAAGATTTGAACTAAGTCATTTAGGTCTGAGTTTCATCACCTTAGGCAAGCTATCCATGAAAGGTTTAAGTTAGGGAAGCCGTATGAGAACTTTGTAGAGCATGAAAACTTTTTTCTTTTTCCCTTTTTCTTTCATGCTGCAATATGTTCAAATGAGCAGCATGAAAAATTCACACCCCCCCCCCCCCCCCCCCCGATTTGGGGGCTTACGTCCATTTAATTCCTTGAACTTCGGAGGCAGGGGCGGGAGCCGCTATTTCAGTGGTAAAACTCTATGAGAGCAGCCACTTTGTACTTTTATTGCGAAGGTTAGGTCTATCTCTAGTCCTTCCCCACCCATAGCATCATCGATTGGGGATAAAAAGAATATGAGTGAATAAATTCATGTACAGACACTGCGTACATATGCGTTTTGGGCCCATCTCATGTCCCACAAAAATGATTCGAGTCGCTCATTTTGTTCAAAATGTTTTGCTTAGCGTTCCCGTAAAAAATGAACTTCTTGGGATATCGGTAAAATGTTTATGAAACATCCCACTTTGCTTCAGAATATAGGCATGGACTCTAAAGCAAAGTTGGATGTTTCGGGAACGCCTTTACCAATATCGAAAAAAGTTGATTTTTTACCGGGACCCTAAACCATCCATGTCAAACAAAATGAGTGACTCAGATCATTTTTGTAGGACCTGAGACGGGTCCAAAATACGTATGTATGCGGTGTATGTATTTGAATGTATGCACCTATAGCACAACTGTTGGGTATAACAAAACTTGCATGCCTATAACATGGATAGCTATTGTTGTTGTTTAAGAAAACTTGCATGCCTCTGTTGACATTAATGCTTGAAAGCAGTGCCGGCCCTGGGCTAAAGCCCGAGGTGCCGGTGCTTTAGGCCTCCGAAATTTCAGAAAAACGAGTGCCTCATTTTCATAAAAATATATATATATATATATTATATTTATATAAATGTTCCGTGTTTCAACACAATGTCAATTCTAGCACAACTGGTCTGTGTGAGGTACGTGAAATTGGGATGGGAGATCCCCGGTTCAACTCCTAGGGAGGTTTTCTTTTGACAAAGGTTGTTTTCCCCTTTTTTTTTTCTTTTGGATCTCAGAATAAATAATATACAGCTCTTACACCTTTTGCATTCTTATGGTTAAAGTTAATAACATGATGAGTTAAAAAAAAGTGCAGTGTATGAGTGGTATTTCGTTATGTTTGATTTTTTTTCTAATGGTATAAAATATTTTAAAATTTTATTTTAGTTAAATTACGAAACTAAAATACCATGTTCAATATTTTTACCTTATATTAACCACCTATATTGATTTTTTTTTTTATAGAAAACCTAAGGCCTCAATTTTAAAAGTCGCTTTAAGCCTCCAAATCCTCAGGGCCGGTCCTGCTTGAAAGATAGTATGTGTAAGTCTTGAGTGTCTTTTTTTTTTTTTGTGATGGTTTTGAGTGAATTCATAACCCTACATGGTTTTATGTTCATGTCCACCTTTGCTAGTTTGTTCTGTTTGATGCAATGCCTAAGTATGATACATGACATCCATCTACTTTTTCTTAGGCATTTGAGGCACAGGCACTCAATCTGTACTTGAAGTTGTTCATCTTTGTAATGAATTTGAAATGCCAGTTTCTCTGAGATTATTAGCTCGTAAAAAAATTTGATTATGGCATTATGCAGAGTAAAGGTGATAATGGGAGTACTATCTTAGGGTCCTTTACTACAAGAGGGATATATGATACACGCTGTGGGGTAGTGATTCTAACTATGGATCTCAACCAGACCTCTAGTTTGAGCTATCGGTTAACCTTGCTCCGTCGCCTGACCTACACAAGCAACACCGACCGTTAGTGCCCAGACTTGTTGGAGTCAACCGGCAAGGCACTCAGATGGTTAAGTAGGAAGTTGCAAGTGGAGAGGTAAGCACACAGCATTAAGGGTTAGGAGAAATGGCATACCCCTCTGGGGTTTATCTTTACCCTTTGTATAGAGCCTCCAGACTTGCCCCCCAAGTATACGCGTGCTCGGTATGCTCAGTAATCACTTCGGCTGATGTCAGTAATGACGTATCGACCAGTCAGTTATGTGCACGTGCGTGAGCTGGCTTCCGTAAATCTCGTGGGTCATAACGGCCGGACCCGATAAGGCACAACTTCCAAGTTACGTGGTCCAGATCCAGTTCGCTGAACTGTGACTGGTTGAATTTCATGATCCGAACTGTGGGGTCCGGACTGTAGTTCGGTCCGGCCCAAAGGATTAGGCCAGTGAGTCCTGTTAGGCTGTTGAGCCACCTGACCTAATTGAGCTGCACCATTTGGCCCACTACACACCCACATTTCAATTAGGCAATTACCAGAACCAAAGAGTTATGAGTTTTCTGGCGAATGTTGCAAATCATTGTGGTATAGTAATGAAAGGGGTGTACCATAATAAAGTTATGGAGGGTTTGTGGTGAGAAAAGTTACGAAGTTTCGTGTCAGACTTTAGTGACCTTTTGTTGTGTTAGTTATGAACTATTGTGGTGCAGTTATAAACCATTGTGGTGTGGCCGTGCAATATGCACTTTATAGGGGTGTGTATTCTAGGCGTTCCCATTTAGTAATTGTTATTCTTATTCATTTCTTAACCGTATTTTGCAGCTTGTGTTAAGGGGGTGGATTTTTCCCTACTTAGTGGCATTTCATGGTACAAATCGTGTACGCGATATAGCCATTATCTACTAGCTATGCTTGTATGTCTGTTCTCATGTGGATTTTAGCAGGACTGTCTAAATGTTTTTTTTGGGTCCGTGTGATTTTGTCAAGCTTTCCATGCAATCTTTACCTAATTAATATACGAGGCAGATAATATTGCCTGGTAGTTTCTCATGAATCTTTGCTTATTCAGATTTATGCTTTATTGTCTTTTGCCGTTTGCTTGGAACATCTGCAGCAGAGTTTTAAGAGTTTCATCTGCATGGTTTATTAGGCATAAATGTAGCGATTTTTTTCAGTATTTAGATTGTTAACCAATCTGTAATTAATGTCTTCAAACTGTGAGTCCCCAAATGTTTGTTCTACATCATTCATTGCCGATATGGACAATTGCAATAAGTCATCATTACTTCATCTAGTTTTGAAACTTGAAGATTCCCCATTCGATATATCATATCTTGTCTTGATAATTTTCTGGTTTGTTGGCCCATTTTACAATTTTATGCTTTGTAGGGTATGATGTTATCTTATGCTGAATTGCCTTCGTTGTTTGTTAAGATGTGGGATGATGTATTAGCACAGTCCAAGGTATTGACTCTTGAAAGTAAAAGTGGCTTTTGAAGCATTATGACAGTCAAGGACTTCTTTACCTTGACTGACATGAAGGATGGGCACACATCTACGGCTAGGGTTAGTGAGCTGGCCAATGTTATGCAGATGGAGAAAGATTGCATTGCGAAGAATGTTGGTGATGCCATATGGAAGTGGTCTATTGTAGCAAGCACCATACCAGCCACCAATGAGAAAATACTGCCTTACCTTGTTATAAATTAGATGACTCTTGTTTGTTGATAGGTGGCTTAAGAATGCTCCAAATTCCAGTGAGGACACAAGTGACAACTTTTTCGAAGAGTCAATCTTACTGCATAAGATAAGGAGAATCTTCGTCTTAATATGGATGACTGTCAACAATCTCCTTGGCCATTGTAGTGATAAAGTCAGGGATAGAGCTAGGGTTCTGTTTGATAGATGGAAGCCAGATGGTGACAGTGATGTAGTTCCCCAAGATGTTGACAAGGCTGGGGTTAGGGTTATTTCTCCTTCTGGAGGATTTCCAAAAGCATCACTTGATGGAGACATGGGTTATACTGGACCAGGGATATGCTGGTCCCAAACCAAAGCGTTGAAGTATGCAGGTCATAATTCCCCAAACAGATTCGGCGCAATGGGAGCTTCTGTCTGATAGAACCCGTGTCTCCATCAAGTGATGCTTTTGGAAATGCCCAATAATGTGCGACGGAACCTGAGATGCAAAATGCTAGTGGTATCCAAAGACAACTATTGTCTAAGGATTTTCCCATTGGTAATTTGGGGAATGGATATGTCGGAGAAGAAAAGCAGAATGGATGATGAAACTTTGCGTCATTCAGAAGCATACGTATTGTCAAAATAAGGGTCATGATTATAATTCTACCCCTTCAGTGGACTCCCGCGGAAATGATGGTAAATTGTGAAATTGGAGGAGTCAGATACTTCTTTCTCCATTGAAGATAATGGGAGATTAACTGAGATAGTGAGTATGCTACTGACAAAAGTGAGGATATGGTAAATAACACTACTAATATTTTGAAACCGGAAATGAATGTTAAAAGTACTGATGTGCTGACAGAAGAAGCTTTAATTTAGAGCTTGAGTATGGCGTAATAGATGCACTGGAGGTTGCTAGACAAGTTACTATAGAAGTGGAGAGAGATTTTGGGGATCGAAGGGAGTCTTCCGAGTCTAATAGCCCGGAGTCTATACATGGTAATAAAATCCAACCCATTGACCGCATCTAAGGAGGTGCCAGATGGAAATCTATCCACCAAGGTTTTTCAACAAAGGGGGAAGAACCTTTAAAGCTTTTAAGTCATGGAAAAAACCCTAGATTCTAAAGTGGAAATTGCGCACAATATAAAGAGTCCTTTCAGGTTACTGAGGCGGCACAAGAACCAGAAGTTAACACAGAGAAAGGTGTAGGTGATTTTGATCTGAATCAAGAAGGTTGCTCTGAGGAAATGGATCGCCCAACGAATGCAATCACAAACCATATCTTTGTGGTTTCCGCTTCAAGGGCTGCAGCGGCTCCTCGATTGCCTTTAGCCCCTTTGCAATTTGAGGGTGCTCGTGGTTGGAAAGGACCCTCTGCAACCAGCGCTTTTCGCCCCGTATCGCCTCGCAGATTTGTTGAAAGTGACAACACTCACGTCGGTGGTGGGACCCATAGTAGTCCAAAGCAGCGACGGCAAGACTTCCTTGGGTTTGATCTGAACAAGACTGATTCAGCAGACGATGAAATTGCTAATCTAATACCAGGAAAACAAATCCTGGTATCTGGGGAATCCTCAGTTGAAGTGGGACCGAGAAGATCAGAGGGGCTCAAGTTGGATCTTAATCGTATCAGTGAAGATGATGATGCCCCTCCTGACTGGAGCATAGAGGGACGGATATGTGACCACAAGAACGGTCATCTGAGCCCACCTCCTTCCTCGTCGACATCATCAATGTTGAGGAACATTGATTTGAATGATCAACCATCTCTCTGCAATGATTCTTCAAATCTCCAGCCCTATTTTGGTAAGTCATCTTCTCTACTGAATTTAAATGGTTCTGAAGGGACCAAATCAGGAGATTCGGTAATTTATATCATGGGTACCAGAGTTAAGGTCAATCAAAATGATTTTGTTCCGCGATCTCCTTCCTTGCCAAATGGGAGGATTCTAGGACCTTCATTGGATGATAATTTGGCAAGAAGAGGAGGTTTTTCGGCCATGGAGTCCCCAATGCCATACGCGCCTCCACCTGTATTTGGTTACAGTCCTTGCGTGGTGGATTCAAAGGGAGCACCGGTTGTACCCCAAACCTGGGATTCTGCGTCCACTTATCAACCACCGTTTGTAACGAGTAAGATGGGGACACATCCAGGTTCAATGGAGGCTGGGCCTTCAAGGCTGCCCAACGTTGATTTGAACCCAGGCTTTATAATTGAAAGGGGAAACAGGGAATCTTCTGAGGGTGTGCTGCAGATTTTCAATTCTGGTGAGGTCTGGTTAAATGGTGAGCCGTTGAGGGTCAACTCGCAACCTTCTTCGGATTCTGGTGGCACTGGAAAACGAAAGGAACCAGAGGGTGGGTCAGAACCCTACCCATTTGGATACAGACATCAACCACAGTGGAAATAGAGTATTTATGTCTGGTTTTTGTCTCTTTGGATCAGTTTATTAAGAACTAAACACAACAGAAGTTTTCTAACTGTAGATGATCCAGAGAAGGCAGGCCTAGTGAAACTTGAAATTTTTGGGAGGGAGGGGGAGTTTGGTGGAGCTGAATAAGATTGGGAATTGTGGATATACAGGGAGTGGAGGGATTCAATGTTAAAAAGGAAAAGGAAATTAGGTTATAAAATAGTTTGTTTCTTAATTAATTATTTTCGATGTTTCATTTCACAGCAGTCCTTTGCTATAGTAGGAAGCTTGTCACATGTTGCAGTCCCTGGCTACTGTGACTCAAGGGATTGATTCATTGCCAAATAAGAAAGGAAGTTAGGTTTTAAATACACAGTTTGTTTCTTAATTAAGTATTTCTATGTTTCATTTCATAGCAGTCCTTTGCTATAGTAGGAAACTTGTTACATTTCCCTGTAATCTCTCTCTCATATCTATGAATGAAATTTAGAGAAAGGAATCATTTTTTACCGTATTCTGGCTCACACAAATGGTATAGGTATCAATATGGAAGCTTGTATAGGAGTATGTGTGTGCCAGAAAAAGTGGTTATGATGGCAGTTGCTTATTTATGAACTTCCCGCATGGGCGAATTTTATTTGTTTTAATTTTGAAGATTGCGCAAAATTTAGGTATTCCATGTTGCTGCTGCTGATGTTTAATATTGAGGAACTATTGATATACAAAGCCTAGGCACACTGGTAATCTGAAACTCAGCTTTGTATTGAAGAACTGTGTGTTTGCGTACTTTAACAGTTTCTTTAAGCCATAGGTTTGACAGATTATGGTCTTGATTTCTCCCGCATTGTTGTCTAAACTGCGTGCTTTGATGCCTTTTTGATGGCCAGTGTCGAATCTGATCTTGGCCAGTCGAGAGCAAAAGCAAAGTAATTGTTGGTTTGGTTACCATAATCCGTTCTTACATTTGAAGTTCAATATAGTTTATTGCACAGCTCTTCCGAAGGTTTTTGTGGGCAGTTAAGTTCTTCAATAGGATGCCTGGAAATTCTGAATGTAGCTCTGAAGATAATTTGTTTATCAATGTAGTGTTTCTATGTTTCCTTGCGTAGCAGATCTTTTTTACTGTCCGAATCTTGTTACATGTAGCTGTAACCGCTTTCTTGTGTACTATATGAACGTGATTACGAGAAATGAATCCTTTTATCCCTGCTCATGCATTTGGTAATGGTAGTAGTGATATGGAAGCTTGTGTAATACATGTACAGGGAAAAGTGGTTGTCAATAGCAGTTGCTTAGTTATTATCCTCCTGAATGGGCAAAGTGTACTTGTATTGATTTTGAATATTGTTGAAAATTATTGTGTTCTATGTTTCTGCTGCTGCTGCTTGATATTGAAAAGCTAGCTTCTCTCCAAGCTCAAGGTTTCTCAGGTATCTGGAAATGACCTGTCACCATGCTTAACAAAGCCAACGAAAATTGGTAAATCTAAACTCAGAGTGGTATGGACGAACAGTGTGTTCGTATACTGAATCAATTTCTATGAGCCATAATCTTTGACCGATTCTGGTCTTGATCTCTCCCACGGGCCACATTGTATAAATTGCGTGATTGTCAGTTTGGTTACATAATGCACTCATACCGTTGGTGTGCTCATGTTTGATTATTCATTTGGGGAGTGTCATAATGTTTTCAACTAGTCCAGCAGGTATAAGATCTGGGGATTAGTAATCACTATTCAGGCTAGTTTGGTTAGAAAATGAATTAGGAATGGGATACCATATCTTGGTTTTTTGGGACCCCGTGAAGTTCGGATAGTCCACTGACATGAACTTATTAATTGGTTGGAATAGTTTTTTGTGATTTTATATCCGGAATTGGATTCCTGACATGAAGTTGAGCTTGGTCTACAATTTTATCTCCAGGATTTGGATAGTAAACAGCAGGCTACACATTAATGAGAACATTATATTCGTGCCCGTGCAGGATGCCGCTAGCCTAGTCCACATAAGTGCGGTGCTGTGTTAGTCCATATTTAGTTGTGCCAGTGTCAACCATGCTTGTCTGGCCTCATTGATGCCTTTTGCACCATTTATTCAAATAGACAGGCCCCGTTTATTAACACTTAAGTATTAGTATTGAAAGTTTATACTTGTAATCGAGCTTATAAAAGAGCTACCTCAAATATGTTTACCACTTATATTAAATCATTTACGTAAATAATTGAAAATTTTAGAATCAAACAATTTTAAATTATAAGCGATAACAACGGGGCAATTGTCCAATGCCCCTATATCTTAGGCCCATTGGAAAACTAGATACGTAAGATAACAATAAAAGAAAATACTCCTTCCATCCCATAAAAGATGTCTATTTTTTAGTGTTTGCACATTTCATAAAATTGTCTATATATTTTAACTTGCATTTGTTTATATGCAATATAAATCTTTTTGATCAAAACAGAAACATAGCATATATATATTAATAAAAAGGACACTACCGGTCCAAAGTACAAACAATAAAAACAAAATACAACAGAAAAAATCAAAAAGCCGCAAGGAACCAAAAACGCCGGAGCCGGACCCAACGATCACACTTGTGAGGGTGGGTGGAGTGATCAAGGGAGTGGCCAGGTATGGGAAGAGCAAATCTCGAGATAGACCCGCCGCACCGTTGAGCACAAGCCCGCCGCAGAAACACAGGCTGAAGCCACTGCCGAACGCCGCCACCATCGCCGCTGTTGAGCTGGTTCTGAAAACCCAGATCTAGAAGCCTAGATCTGAGCCCCCTGCATCCAAAAAATCAAAAATCTTGTTTGATAGGTTTCTTAATCTTATTACACAAAATTCTTAAAATTGTAAGATATATTTTAAATTTCAAGATGTAAATAATTTTTGTAAATGTGCAGATAGTGAAAATGGATAATTTATGGAGTAATTTTTATGGGGAGAGAATTTTTCTTTATGGGTCAGTTTTTCTTTTTTGCTACGCTTTATATATAGTGGAGTGTTAGTATGTTAGTCAACAGAGGATTCAGAGGCTATCCATAGCCCTGAATCTGAAACCCCGCCTCTCGTGGGGCTCCAACTGAGGCCTCCACTGATGGACATGAGACAACCAATTTCACCTCTAGGGTAAATTATTATTTTTTTTAATCCAAAGCACATTTCATTAAAAACGCCAAACGGCACTAAGAACGATTTCATCTGACAAACAATGAAAAAGAAAACTACAGCCAACCCATCAGAGAAAATACACAAAAAGTACAAGAACAAAAAGACAAGACTAAAGTCTAGATTATAAGCCGAGCCAAAGACCCACTGTGCACGTTCCTCAAAGAAAGTTTCTTTTGAACTTCCACTAAGAAAGTTGATCATGGAATGTTGAGCGTGAGTATGGGGTTTCAGCGAGCTTTTACCAAATGTTCGATGTTCATTTTATTATCTTTTGACCAAAAAAAAATAAAAAAAAATGTCAGGACAGCCAATGATTAATACCCAGCTCACAACAATACACTACTATAAATCCACTACGTTTCACAATTCCGCGACATAATTGGATGGTGTAGCTTACACGCACGGAACCAACCGCACTCAAGCCCCTCTCGGTCTACCAAGTCGTCGTTCTGATTGGCCTACATAGCTAGGTCTCTCCACGTCTACACCATCCAATACCAAAACGCCACGTATCAAATCACGCACGTCCACCGTTGGATCGTCCACGCTGGCAACGACGGGCCAATCGGGAGAGCCCATCACCGTGGATAGAGAACCAGATCAGAGCTCCAGCTCACTATAAATTCGAAGCTACTGAGACTGCAAATGCAGAGAAAACCCGATCGAAGACGAATATTTATTCAGTGAGAGGAGATCGAAGACCTGCTAGTCGACGATGAGGAAGTGGACGATCCCTTCCGTGCTGTTCCTCGTGTGCCTCCTCTTTCTGCTGCCGGATCAAGGTACGTCTTTAATGGATATAGTGATCGTGCTCTTCGTTTAATGTTAGTGGATCTCTGGTTGTTACGGATCGTGCAAAATGCGAAGAAATTCTTCGTCCTGCTTGGAGAGAGAGAGAGAGAGGGAGAGAGAGAGAGAGAGAGAGAGAGTCTATGTGTACGGTGGATCTCTGGATCGTGCATTATGCGGGGAAATTCTTCGACCTGCTTGTCGAGTGGGTGAGAGAGAGAGAGTTTAGTGGATCTGTGTATGTGCTCAATGCCGATCCTGCATTTTATGAAGAAGAATTTTTGCATTTCTAGTTACTCTACAGTTAGTTTCGAGGATACTGAGGCAGTGATTTGAGTTTATTGTGGTGATTTGGTGTCGATTTGTATTTCTTGAGCTGATATTTGCTTCACTTTCTGCAACTTGCATTTTTAGTTACTTGACTGTTAATTTGAGGAAATTCGACTCCAGTATTTGTATTTCTAGTTACTTGACTGTTATATGCTCGATCTTTTTCCTATTTGCTAATTAAAACTTGTATATGTTTGCAAGGGACGGGGTATTGTGCCAAAAAAAAAAACTTGATATTCATGAATTTTGCGTAGAAGTTTGCAAATGTGTATTCTTTAGTAAAAAATGTGTATTGAAATTCTAACCTGTTCAGCATTCAATGAGTATTATCTACATGATTGGTAAAATTCTAGTGTTAGGAAGAGGACAAATTTATAGTTTTAACTTCTTACTTGGAGCGATTTCATTGAAATTGTGGGGTCAAATTAACAAAATATAATGACAATTTAACCAAAATAATGAGAAATGTGGAGGTCAGTGGCGTCAAGTAACCCACCTATGGAATTTGCTTCACTTTGTGCACAACTTGCATTTCTAGTAATTTTACAGTTGATACGATGATATTCCAGTACAAGATTTGAATTTACTGCAGTGAATCAGTGTTGATTTCCATGTTTTGAGCTAATATTTGCTGCACTTTGTGTAATTTGTATGCATAGGTAGGAAGTTACATGCAAATGCAGAAGGTGATTCAGATGACCTGGTGAATCCACCAAAGGTTGAGGACAAGATTGGTGCTGTTCCAAATGGTTTATCTACTGATTCTGAAGTCGCCAAGAGGTTTGCATATTGTCTTTGTTTCCTAATATAAAAGAGAAAAAAGACATTGTTAATGGAAATGCAAAGGGAGTGGAGGGCCTATATTGGTATATGATGTTGTGGTAATAAATATATCAACTTGTTAATCTTGACTCTAAGAAAAGAGAACCTTTTTGTTATAGGAAATGCTAGGGACTGGAGGGCGTAAATTGTTTTAAGATGCTTTGGTAAAAAAGATATCAACTTGTTAATCTTGACCCTAAAAAGAGTGAACATTTTTGTTATTGGAAATGCTAGGAGTGGAGGCCCTTGAATTGATTTAAGATGTTGTAGTAATAGGATGTGAATTTGTTAATCTTGATTAATTATATAGCTCTTCTTAAGAAGAATGGCCAAAAAGTAATCCTGTAGCTGACCTCAATTGTTTAGGTCACTTAGTTTGGGATTGTTTATCCTATTCGTATTTGCGTTATTTTGATATTCTAAGTAGTTGTCAATATGTGGTTCAGGGAAGCTGAGTCAATCTCAAAGAAATCCCTCCGTAGTAATGCGGAGAAGTTTGAGTTCCAGGCTGAGGTGTCTCGGCTTATGGACATCATTATCAACTCACTTTACAGCAATAAAGATATATTCTTGAGGGAGTTAATCTCCAATGCCTCTGATGTAAGTGTATTTTCTTGGAAATTTAATGACTTACTAAATTCGCATTATTAACTTTCCTCATTTTGTCCAAGAAAAAATCTTTTTGCATGAGAAAAGGTGTTTCATGTACACCTATAGTTACTGTTTTATGTCATTGCTTTCTTAGTTGTGATTGGTGTCATGATTGATAAATATCACGTGAGTTGAAAATCCACTTGAATCGTATCTGTCAATGTACGCAATGACATGAAATGGTGATGTAAATCAAGTATATATAGCATCCCTTTTCCATACTAATTATAGAAGTTATTTTGTTCACTTTCAGGCGCTGGATAAGATTAGGTTCCTGTCACTCACAGATAAGGAGATTTTGGGTGAAGGTGATGATGCTAAGCTTGAAATTCAGGTTAGTTACTTATGGTTTCGCTGTCTTATTATGGTCTTAATCAGTGATGGGTGTAGAACTTTTGTTATCAACGAAATGTATTAGTATGTTGAAATTGGATTCATATGGAAATATGATTTGTTCCCACCACTAATCAATGAACTGAAAGTCAAATAAAAATTGGATTCCTTGACTTGTTTCTGAAACTTATAATATGAAAAAAATGCAGATTAAATTAGACAAAGCAAACAAGGTTCTATCCATTCGTGATAGAGGTATAGGTATGACAAAGGAGGATTTGATCAAGAATTTGGGTACCATAGCTAAGTCTGGAACTTCAGGTATCATTTTTCTTGTTAATGCTGCATTATATCCAAGTTACAGCATGAAGTTGCCTTCTTTCTTTTGTGTTAGTTAATGGTCCTAATTGAATTCCCCTGTTGTACAGCTTTCGTTGAGAAAATGCAGGCAAGTGGAGACTTTAATCTCATTGGCCAGTTTGGTGTTGGATTCTACTCGGTCTATCTTGTTGCTGACTATGTTGAAGTCATTAGCAAAAATAACGATGATAAACAGTATGTGTCTGAATGCTCTAAGTCCATATCCTCTTCTTAGTTAACTTGGGTATTAGTTGCCGCGCAGAAAGCTAGTCATATAAATCTTAATCATTGGCTTCCAGGTATGTTTGGGAATCAAAGGCTGATGGCGCATTTGCAGTTTCTGAGGATACATGGAATGAACCACTTGGGCGTGGAACTGAAATCAGATTGCATCTTAGAGAGGAAGCTGGGGAATATTTGGAGGAGAGCAAACTGAAGGTGGGTGAATTAGGCATGTTCTCTATAGTTTTTTTTTTTGTGGTGCTTATTCAGTACACATTGGTATATATTACTTGTCTAACAATGATATTCAATGGAAAAGGAGAATTTTGTTCTGACTTTCATAAGTTGAGAAGGTTTAAAACTTACTGGAACATTCCCTGATCCACCCAGCAAATAATGTCTCTATTTGGGCACCTATAATCTCCTAGCAATGCAACCGCATATGCTTTCAGTGAGCTTGTACCAATTGAGGTCACTTTAATCACCACAATTGCATATCCATAGGAGCTTCCTTTTTCGTCCACAGTTCTCTTTTATCAGCATGGACGACCACCCCACCTTAGCACTGTAGTTTTATTATGCACTGATTTGCTTGAGTCCCAGATTGATTGCATTAGATATCTGGCTTTGTGTTTCTCAATCATTTTACTTGAAGTTACTTCTAGAATGGTACTTATAATCATCTCTTGGATTGTTAATATTTAGTTCTCTTTGGAGTTCTCTTTCACAAATAGAGAATACCTAGAGATTGACTTGTTTCCGTAGGTGGTTCATTTTAAGTGAGGGTTTTCATGTATCTTTTGCTTTGATCTCTCCGAATTTAGGAATTGGTGAAGAGATACTCTGAGTTCATCAACTTTCCTATAAACCTCTGGGCAAGCAAAGAGGTGGATGTGGATGTTCCTGCAGATGAAGATGAGTCAAGTGATGAAGAGGAAACAAGTAAGCATGATTCGTCCAATTAAATTGGGATTTGAAACTTTTAGTTAAGATAACTTGTGACTTGCGGTATTGGATCTTATTTGTGGTCCTCTCATTTTCCTTACCAATGTCATGAATAGCTGAATCCTCTGAGGAAGAAAAAGAAGATGAAGAGAAAGAGGAAGATGAAGAAGGGGAGAAAAAACCAAAGACAAAGAAAGTGAAGGAAACAACTTATGAGTGGGAGCTTTTGAATGACGTGAAAGCTATATGGTTACGGAATCCAAAGGAGGTGACAGAGGAAGAGTACACGAAATTCTACCATTCTTTAGCAAAGGTAAGTTTTCCATGTCTCATGCTGTGGAAACTTAAGAATGTTCGATAAAAATAACTTTTTGGAGCAGAGTTTCCTTTCTTCAATCTGATCTATTCCTTTCATTCAACAGGACTTCGGCGATGAGAAACCCATGGCATGGAGTCACTTTAACGCTGAAGGTGATGTCGAGTTTAAGGCTGTAATATTTGTGCCTCCTAAGGCTCCTCATGATTTATACGAAAGCTACTATAACGCGAACAAATCAAATTTGAAGTTGTATGTCAGACGTGTGTTCATCTCAGATGAATTTGATGAGCTTTTACCCAAGTACCTAAACTTCTTGAAGGTAATCGTGGCTTTTGGGAATTCTTGTTAAGTTTTATCCAGTAAACTTGACAGTGTGTTGGGCATTGGGCTTGTCTTCTAATGGTTGACATGTTTACCAGGGTCTTGTTGATTCTGACACCTTACCACTAAATGTGTCTCGAGAAATGCTTCAACAACATAGCAGCTTGAAAACAATCAAGAAGAAACTCATTCGAAAGGCCCTTGATATGATTCGCAAGATTGCTGAGGAGGATCCTGAGGAATCCAATGACAAGAAAGGTGTGGTAGCCATCAGATCCTCAATTTAGAATTACCTGAAGGATGAACATAAAAATTGCTACTCCGTTCACTTAACTAGATTCACTCTGTAGTTTGTAATCCTATTGGCTTAGTTGCTGATCAATTCCCATACCACTCGCTGTCGTGCAAGCTAGTTGCCTGCCTTAGATTCTGGATTTTTGTTACTCAGCTGTTTTGGAATGTCTTGATGATTCATCACGCTGCAGATGTTGAAGAATCGAGTGAAGAAGATGAGAAGAAAGGTCAATATACAAAGTTCTGGAATGAGTTTGGAAAATCCATTAAACTTGGCATAATTGAGGATGCAGCCAACAGAAACCGCTTGGCGAAACTTCTCAGATTCGAGAGGTATCTAACTCTTTTCTGTGAAGTCCTGGATGTTGCTTATTCATTTATTCGTATAAGGCATCACATCTCTACATCAGAGGTACTTACTTCTCCGTGTTCCTCTTCCTAGTACGAGGTCTGGAGGCAAATTAACTTCCCTAGATCAGTACATCTCAAGAATGAAATCAGGGCAGAAGGACATATTCTACATTACAGGAACCAGCAAGGAGCAGTTGGAGAAGTCTCCATTCCTTGAGAGGCTTACCAAGAAAAATTATGAGGTATAGTTTGCTTTTTCTGAATTGTGTTGTGTCATAAATTTTCTTTATTTTCTGTTTATTTTTACTAATTGCTTCTTGTTGTCTGGACTATGTTGCTTCAGGTTATTTTCTTCACTGATCCCGTGGACGAGTACCTGATGCAATACTTGATGGATTACGAAGATAGGAAATTCCAGAACGTGTCGAAGGAGGGCCTGAAACTTGGCAAGGACTCAAAAGACAAGGAATTGAAGGAGTCATTCAAGGACTTGACCAAATGGTGGAAGACTACCCTTGCCAGTGAGAATGTGGATGATGTGAAGATAAGCAACCGTTTGGCTGACACCCCTTGTGTAGTTGTGACATCAAAGTTTGGCTGGAGTGCTAATATGGAAAGGATCATGCAATCGCAAACTTTATCAGATGCCAACAAGCAAGGATACATGAAAGGCAAGAGGGTGCTTGAAATCAATCCAAGGCATCCAATTATCAAGGAGCTCCGGGAAAGAGTAGTAAAGGATGCTGAGGTACTTTATTGTTTACTTAGTTCTTCTGCATGCTGATATTAATCCATGCCTCTTGATACAATTTAGGTTATAGACTCGCATAAACGGGGAATTAAGGGCTTTTGAACTTTGAGTCATTTGCCAAGGGCAAGGCCTTTCTTGGCAAAAGAGACTTGCATTATACGGTTGCAAAAATTAATGTACAGTCTGGATACTCAAATTGTAGATCTAGAAGCTTTTGCTGATGATAGATTAGCACAGTGGATACGGACAATTTGTTAAGCACCTTTGACTTGGGTGGATGTATGCCTTGCGGGACGGATACATTTTCATGGCCAAAATGGAAAGATTCATAATTCGATGGGTTTGTGGCCCCGTAATTTGATCGATCGAACCTTCATTTCTTCACAATAGTTGTCTTGTGCATGTGATACTTCAACCAGTACTTTATTTTGTGTAGACTGCCCTTCAGGTCATTTCGTGGATTCTTAATAGCAATTATAAGCTGCTGCTGCTTTAAAAAAAAAAAAAAAAAACCTTTCTCCCATGAATGATTAATGGTGATTTATTTCCTTTTTCAGGACTCGAGCGTGAAGCAAACAGCGCAACTTATCTACCAAACAGCGCTGATGGAAAGTGGCTTCGCCCTAAACGATCCCAAGGACTTTGCCGCCCGTATCTATGACTCGGTTAAGAGTAGCCTAAGCATAAGCCCTGACGCAGCAGTTGAGGAGGAAGATTATTCAGAAGAAGTCGAGATTGAGTCAGAGAAGAAGGACGAAACATCTAGTTCCAAGCCTGAAGCTGTTGAAGACACAGAAGAACCCACTGATTTCAAGGATGAGCTGTAGTAGATTATTCAAATCAACAGTTTACTTTTTCTTGCATCAAGGAGTATTTTTCTTGTTTCTAGTCTTTTGGAGAGACAATTAGAACTACTGAAGAAGATTCGCCCGAGCGCTGAATCATAGAAAACTGTAACATAACCACTAGAAATTTTGCCTCTTTGCATTTTGTTTACTAGAATTTCAGTGGACCTGTGTTTGTGTTACTTACTGTTTCTATCTCATCTTTTGCAACACTCACGACCGTGTTCGATACGACCTTGGATTTAAATCTTAAAGCTTGAAGGTCAATTAGATCCATAAAGCTGTTTCTTGTAGCTAGATTTGGGCGTTCCTTTTTTTTTTTTCCCTTTTAACGCTGTGCAGGAATTTTGAGCTCTCCCAAACGAGGGCCACCATTTTGTGGGGCTGCCTTTATCTGGCCCAAAGCATGATCTGGTCTCAGATGACTATCAGGCCCATGAATGTGCCCAAAGGAATAAACTAGAAGGTCATTAGCAATCACTATCAATCAACTACCGTAACCACCGCCATTACGGCTATAGCCCACTACTACTCTACTACTCTCTTTGTGAGATTGCAACCAAATGCAAAACAAATGGAGGTTTTTTCTTCCTTGATAATTCGGATGTTTGGACCAAACTACGCACTTTAAAACAAAACAGAGTCTTATACTCATTTGATATGGTGGGGGAGGATCTAATTCTCCCCTTAAAGTTGGGAATGGGGGATGCTGCCGAGCTGCAAACCAATTGCAGAGCGGCCGATCTACTCGTTCATCTCGGCAATCGACGGCTTGGATTTTAACTAAGCAATTAATGGTTTAGATTTGTATGCACTCAGGTTCAATCTGAGCTATTTATGCCAAGACAAATGACCGAATCAACCGCTCAGCACGACTCTATAAGGAGATGCTCGCCAACATTCCCATATCCTTTAAGTTGTTTCTAAAAACCCACCATAGTTGATTAGGGATGGTGACACTTGTTGTGGACGTGTAGTCCAATCTAAGACAAAAGTCATAAAGCTTATAGGGTAGTATGTTGGAAGGTACGACATCATGCCACATATGATGAGAGCTAAGTTTATCACATGTTTTATTCCTTATTGTGGTTCATTTCGGGGAGATTGTTTAATTTTCTGTTTCTCGTTTTTGGTTTTTATATAGCTCTTAAATCGATTGCAAGCACCACCATCCACGTCTTCAAAAGATAGAACCCCAAGGTCGCCCAAGCGGCCTCAGCCTAAGATTTAGGTATTTGTTCCATCTTAAAGTCTATTCTCCTTTTTTGATCAACAAAGGTTCGCCAACAATTTTTGGGGTCAGCTCATTTCACGCGTAAGCATGTGAAACAGATATGGGAGGGGTTATAAAAATTAGTCTGAGGTGCCACAAGCTGGCTTGGGACACCTTGCAATTCCAAAAAAAAGAAGACAAAAGATAGAAACATACAAAATAACAAAATTCCCACTCTATAATTTTGGCACTGAATGTAGCGTTTACATATATTTCGGAAAATGATAAAATCTCATCCCCTCCTTTCAAGATAACCTAAATAATTTCACTTTTCCAAGAAAAGAATTCCCACTCCAAATAAATAATCTCCATGTGGTGTGTGTGATTTCCCCATTCGCAATTTTGTTTTCTTGTACCCACCGACACCCATAAATTACATCTCAAAATCAGTGAGAAAGAGAGATTTTCAATGTGACTGTGTTCCTCGTCACTCGTGGGTCCAGGCCGAGTCATGAGGCCCCTAGAAGCGAAAGGGCCAGAACACCCAACTAATCCCACAAAGTTGATCAACGCTATCTGGCAATGTCCCAGCGGCTCTCCCGTTGTGGCATATAGACTTGACACAAATGTGCAATAAGAACGATGAGCTGCACGAACGACAACGAATGCTGAAGTCAAAGAGGCCGAGATGCCTACCATAGGATGTTTACCGAGATTGTGGGTAGGTTGATTCTGGAAACGTATGGAATGACTGAGAATAGGTTGTTGTTGCTGAGGATTGCAATATCAGAGGGATTGGCACATTATCTCTCTTGTTTGGAAGCTAACAGATGAAATGGTAGGAAAAAGCTTAGTAATGGAGGGACTAATTGGATGAATTAAAACCGCCACCATGTCGCCGCTATCATTGCAGCAACAATATAGGTGATCGCTTGAGACCAACACGTGGACACTGACGATGCGCCACTCGCTTCCAATGCTGCTGCACCCTCATACACCATCGTGCTGTTGGCTATCGGTGATTTTGAAGCTAGTGGGGCTTGTCCCTCCGATGATTTTTTGCTGCACCATAGATGAAATTAAAACTATTAGTCGAAATTTTTTACCTAATAAAAATAGAAGTCGTTGAAGTTAGCTATCAAATAACGTGAAGGTGTTTGCACTTTTTTGTTAAGAACTCAACTATTCGAGTCAGTTTGTGCAAATCTCGAATGTATCTTCAATTTAATACTCTTACTTTCAAACTGAGACAACTACAAAGAAAAACTGAGACAACTACAAAGAAGTCCCTAGACGCAATCTCACCTTTTCTGGAATGAAAGTGACGTAGAGCTACATAAGCACACAATTATTTATCAAGACAATCAATAAACCATTAATCATTGCCCCTCTATTTTTCACACCTAAAAAAGTAGGCCGTTGAGCTATACATACTTTTATCCATTAACTTTGTACTTTTTCTCGTTTGAAACTTCTAATTAGATGTTAAGCAGTTTAAAAGTGTCTCTATTGCGTCAGAACATGTCTGGGTTAGGATGGAAGACATCGATTGCCTTGTGATTGCCTTATTTTCTATTTGTTAGACGATTAGTTTAGCTTTATCCAAGTTTTTTGTAATGATCTCCATTTTATAAGTTCCGTTGGGCGTTTATCAATACAATCTTCTCACTTGTGATAAAAAAAAAAAACTGTACATACATGCCTAATTACCTAGTTTTGGCTTGGTTAAAATATCCCTTTCAGGACTTATTTTGTTAAAAAAAAAAAAAATTCACAATCAATTTAAACATATTAAGGCCGAATTTTTCTAAAGAGCTAAACGGGTTAAATGGGTTTATTTTCCTTCACAAAATACAGCAAAAATAAGAACATAAGTATCCAGATACAAATGTGTTGGGACAAATTCAGACGCATATCCTTGTCCGCAAGTGTCCAGAAGACACACATTACGTCCACTTGTATCGTACGATTTTCAACAACAAACGCACAAAGATACAATTTACGTTCACTTGCATCGTACGAGTTCGGTTTAATATAAGTGTTCCATTCTCCATTGCCAACATGCTTCATACTTTCAAACTGACAATTTTACCCCCCTCGCAGCATAGTCTTCTACCCGAAAATGCGAAATCATTAATGGAGTTTCGAGTAAATTTACCTCGTATTAGGCGAAGGGCAGAACGTGATAAGATAGTCGGCACCAGCACAAGTGAAGGTGCTGGTCTTATCATCATAAGCATAACTATAAGCGTTTGGGCAGGCAATCTTGAACAACTCCGAGTACGACGAGGGCTTGCAGATGTCGGGCGTACTATACGTGCCGCTGCAACAGTACTGGTCTTGTCCAAACGCCCCGCACGCGCTCTTACACGCTACGCTCGCTCCATCGGTGGTGCTCGTCACCTTCAGCTCCGACGGGCACTCATCGTTTAAGTCAACCTCGCATCCCGTGGTTGTACAGTTGACTCCGGTGCCGCCTTGGGGCACGACTAGCATCGGAAGGTTGTACCCATCCACCTGTTAGAGAATTTACAAGTTAGAGGAACTGTAACAAGTATTGGACGAGCAGAATCCTACGGTTCCAAAATGGATGTACCTTTAGATGTGTCCCTAGCATTGCTGATTTATAAAATTTGAAAATAGAGTACTTGTCCTCTCTTTCTTTCTTGATGAAATTCACCTATCTTGATGAATTTAATGATTTCGGAAGAAAGTTGAAAACAAATTACTTTTTTATCTTGTTGGGTTTTGCCTTGCGATTCCGATCGCTTGGCAACGGTTTTTTCAAGTTCTCTAACTTCGATGATGAAGATGTATGTGGCTGATCTAACTCCGAGCTTCCGATCCTCATCTGGCCTATGCGGTGGAAATAGGCTTACCACTCTGGATTCTATGGACTCTCCAACCTCCTCCTGGATTCCAACACTGCCATTGTATTTTTTGTTTTGTTATTTTTTGGTGTATTTTTGTTGGTTTTCTTGTATTTTCGGACAGATGAAATTCCGGTTCTTTATACTTTGTTTTTATTATTCTATCTATAAATGGCTTATCTTGTTTGTAAAAAAAAAAAGTTTTTGATGTACCGTATGTCAAGATTAACTTGGGCACACTTTTAGTTAAAAAAGTGAATTGGAGATGCTTTTTCTAGAATATAAAATGAGTAATGTTATAACATAATTTTATGTGAACACTTTGCTTAATAATTTACGCTTTGTAACAGGAAGGCTAAACTACTGCCCATGGATTCAAAAAAAAACACTAAAAATTACTGAAGTAATTTTTTTACATAATTTGAATTTTTTTTTTGTATTATTGTCTGGATGAAAAATATGAAGTCAAAGTAAATAAAAATTCAGTTAGATTTGTAAGTGGTATAGCTCAATAGAAAAAATAGGCTCGATAAGTTTTCAACCATAATAATTTTATAAATGTCTTTATTTTTACATAGTATTTTGTATACGCTGAGCTAAAATGCTAGACCCGCTCTTGTTGTAGAATTAAATACGACATATCTTCGGCGAAGTATTAGACATTACTAAGCGATGTCCATTCCAATCCAATGCAATTCTAAAACTCAACTTGCGCCTTATGATCATAAACTCAAAAAGAAATTGAACGCGAGCACAGATACCCAGCACAGATATATGTTTGGAGTCGTCTAATGCGCGTAAGTTTACGTGCGTTGAAAAGTTCCGAACACATTTTGTCCAAACAAGTTTACGTGCATTGAAAAGTTCCATTCCATTCCATTCCATTCCTATCCGATTTTGTGTTGGACTATTTGTGTCGGTGACAACCCTGTTAGAAAACTACACTTTTTGTCGTCGGTGTGGGATTGGTAAGACAGCGTTTGGAACTCACCAAGCTAACGTCGAAGAAGTCCATCCCACCGTCTCCGTCGAGCGTGAACTCCGCCAGGGTGGCCGGCGGCGCAGCGTTCGCCCCGGCGCACTCTATCTTCCCCGAGCCGCAATCGCCCGTGACGCAGCTGAATTTCCCATCCGAATCCTCACTGCAAATGGTGCGGCCCCAAAACCGGCCGCCCCAGGACGACGGAGCGTCTACGGCCTTGGACTCGCCCTCTCGGAGGACGAAACCGGTGGTCGACAGAGGCGCAACACCAGCGTTGGATAAAATGCCCGGCCAAACGGTGTACTCGCACTTGTTCACCATTGTGAATGTTGCTGAACCAATTACTCCTAGCAAGATTAGAAAAAACAGAGCAATAAACAAATTAGATTTTACAAACTTGACAAAAAGGCAAGATAAAAAAAAAATCGTTTTTGTGATATGGGTTTTTCTGGGTTTTACCTGAAATGAAGAGATTGGGGGTTGTAAGTGTTAGTAGAGAAATTAATAAGCTAATTTGAGCCATTGAGGCTACAGATATATATGTATGTATGTGTTGAGTGTATGTAATATGAATAAAGAAGAAGAGTAGAACTCCCAAAGCAGGGGAGTGAGATTATGAGGATGCAGGGAGGGAGGGAAATGCTCTGTTTATATAAAAAAAAACAGAGGAAGGCGGTTGGGACAAGTGAGAGTTGCTCCCCTCCAGTATACTTCTGTCCATTATCATCCATTATGTGGTTGAGATTTATTCTATACATCCACAACCATATCTATGACTACACTTCTGCCACATGAACCTGGCCATTTCCCACCCCCAAAGACCATTGTTACGTATTACCATTCAACTTAAACTTTTTTTTTAATAACTTTTAGTTTTGTTCTGATTTGAATTTTTTCCGCATTTGTTAATTTTGTACTAAATTTTTGTAACTTATTGATTTGTCTTTGACGAGACGAATTGAAAAAGTAAAAAAAATATATACTTTTACCCAAATATTTTGAAAAATAACCACTTTTAAGTATAAAAAAAAAAAGCCGAAAAAGTCTACATGTTTTGCTAAAAAGTGGTTATTTCTCAAAATATTTGGGTAAAAGAATAAAAATTTTAATTTTCCGATTTGTCTTATTGAGATGAATTGGAAAATCAAAAAAGTGAGACGCAAAACTAACAAACGCGAAACAAATTCAAATAAAAACAAAACTAAAAGTTAGAGAAAAAGTTGAGTGAAATGGAATTGGGCCCAACAAGTCCAACACAACAAGTTTAGCAACACAACTTCGGACACAAGTGCAAAAAAATTTGAATAAGGACAAAAAAATAATCCAAATGAAATTAAGCTAAAAAACCCCCCGAAATTTTGCTTGTATGAACAATACTACATGCACAACTTTAAAGCATAACTATATCTGAAACCATGGGATGCATATGGATCTACTTGCATTTTACGGTTCCGGACGCAATTGTGTCCGCAGTTGCATTTTAAAGTTGTGTTGCTAGGCTTGTTGTGCTTGTATTTTACTCCTTCCGTTTTTAAATGAGAGTCCATGTTACTATTCCAAACACTTCAAAAAATTGTTTATATCTTTCAATCTATAATGCTAAAAATATCAAATATGGATCTTATTTGATATATTTCAATTAATTTTATCATACAAAATTTTTAAAATTATAAAAGATATTATAAATTAAAAGATAATAAATAAGACAAAAATAAGAAAAAAGTGAAAGTGAACTCTCATTTAGGAATAGAGGGAGCAAAGTTTTTTTTTTTTTTTTTCCTCTCTTTCCGTAGTGTTTTGACTCTGTTTGAATTTTAAGTGACAAATGTAATGTGAATTGTAGAGCATTAGTGTAAACTTCAAGTTTTTTTTTTTCCTTTTAATAAGTTTCTACGGCACCACCCCTTGTCTAGGGGATACCGTATGCTTATTGACTTTCACCTTAAGGCTTAACATTAACCATGATACAAAAGCGCAACAAAAAATCACGAATAACGTGACAAAAATCACAAAATGGCATAACAATGTAATACCATAAGATGGCATAAGATTTACCAAAAGAACGCATAGCATTTTTAACATCTCTTTAGTAGTGGTGTCCCCCACATAATATTCACAGTATAACATTCGCCACGAAAATGGTAACATTTTCTGGATTGGTCTCACTATAAGAGGGTGATACTTAGAATTTTATGCACCCAAATTGGACAAATAAATTAGTACGGAGGAAGCGTAATTTCAGTGGGTTAGACCAGGCCAAGCGTAATTTTATGCTACTTACCAGGCCATTCGTTTTTTTTTTTTGGTCAAACGAATTAGGATCGATTTGGTTGGCTTGAAAATATTGGGAATGGATACGGCGAGAGGAAAACACTGTTTAATTCGTAGTCAAAACAATGCTCTGCATCGTCTGGCAAATTTTTTTTTTTGGAGTAAGTAGCATTCTTTTACTATACTGATTTCGTCTTTTGATTCTTTGTGATTAATAATGAAAATTTTCTTCGCCGCTAAAAAAAAGAAGTCATGAAATGTGGGACCATCATTCATACATGTTCGAACAAATGCTTGTCCCGGTTCGAATTGATAGTCACATCCATCAAAATCTGTATGATATTTCAAACCTTATCGTGCCAATATGATATTGTTGTCCTGTCAATTTGCATTCACATCAAACAAAAGATATACACTTTTAACGATCAAATTTCACTTGAATTTGTAAGCTTGAACGTTTATTTTCATGTTGAAAAAGTTTTCGAAAGGAAGAAAAGTCTAAATTGTAGAGAGTTTTAGTTGCAACCAAACACCAAGTAGTTGAACCAATATGGCTGCGCCGGACCCGGGGTGCTGTAGTGCACTCCTCGCACTACGGCCAATTCGGCCGTCCATCTCGGTACTGGACAGCTTGAATTTTCATCCGAACAATAGACGGCTCGGATTAAATTCAAACCGTTTGTGACGAGATGGACGGTCAAATCGGTTGCACTACACAGCGTAGTGTGGTTGATGCACTACAATCCCTCCCAGATTTGTGAGTCCTAAGTTTTTTCTCAAGTACAAGTAAAAACGGTTTCTTTCATTAGCCCCAAAGGTAAAACTTAGGACTCACAAGCAAATCTTACTAATATAACCAATTTTTTGACTATTGATAAACCCTCGTGGTTTTTTTTAAAAAAATCGAGGAACGGTCATACAGCCAGGACACTAAGTGGATACGATTACGCAACTAAAACTTCGGAGAAAGTTAGCTACAACACACCAACTGCGGCCCCAGATCAAAGGGATTACTCCCTAAGTCTGACGCTCGCCTGTACCATTAGAGGCTTAGAGCAACCTCGGGTGTGTGATAAACCCTTTTGTTACCTGCCAGAATTTAAAAAAAAAGTTAAAACCCTTGTCATGAACCATGATATGAAAAATGAAAATTTCAATTCCACTAGTCTTTGTCCGTATAGGGAGTCACCACAAGATATGATTGTCTTATTAGAAAGGCATCAATGTCCTTGTTTAAATTACCAATATTTTACACATCAGTGATGAGTCAGCGGAAAAATTAGGCTCCGTTTCAGAACACCTTCTTAAAAAATAAGTACTTATTTCACATTTTCAAACTCAAAAATAATATAAATGAAAAATAATTTTTCAATTTTTTTGCACCGTATTAAAGATCTCAATGAGATCTATCAAACAAGATCCATATTGATAGAAAAATTATTTGTGTAAGCATATGATTTTTGAGCTTGAAATTGCCTTCTTAAAAAATAAGTACTTATTTTGAGTACCGGAATGGAGCCTAGTTAGTTAGGCTCCGTTCCAGAACACCTTCTTAAAAAATAAGTACTTATTTCACATTTTCGAACTTAAAAATAATGTAAATGAAAAATAATTTTTTAATTTTTTTTGCGCCGTATTAAAGATCTCAATGAGATCTATCAAATAAAATCTATATTGATAAGAAAATAATTTGTGTAAGCACGTGATTTTTGAGCTTGAAATTATTTTCTTAAAAAATAAGTACTTATTTTGCTTTCCGAAACGGAACCTAGTCAACATGGGTTATTCCATAAGTTGTTCATAGCTCTGGACCCCAAACGACAAACACTTTTAACAAGGCTCGAATCCTGACCTCTCTCGTGCGAGGACCAGAAGATAACCGTTCGGTTACGAATCTTTTGGCTGTCAAATTGTCAATGTCCTTTTATCATGATAGGAAAAAGGTCTTACCAGCTGCCCTCCCACTTGCGGATCGAAAAAAAAAAAGGCTGCCCTCCTACTTTTTTCCCTACCTTTATTCCTAGCTGTTTTGTAGTAACTTTTTTCAGTATTTTTATTTTTTGTAATTTTTGGTCGTAATTGTTAAAATTAACCATTCGTCTCAACGAGACTAATCTTAAAAATAGAAAAATGTTGATTGAAGTTGAAAAGAGATCATATGTAAGACACTTTAGAAAAAAAAAAAAAAACATTTGTTTGGTATTTTTTCGTCTTTAGTGATTTTTTTTAAAATTTTGATCATAATTTTTTGCTTATTAAATTACTCTTGTCGAGAAAAATGATGAATCCAAAAAATAGAACGAGAATGTAACAATAAAGATTCAAAAAGACGAACAAAATATCAAAACTGAAAAGACAAAAAAGTTAGGAAGAATGAGAGATAGATGAAGGAACTACAAGCCATAACACATTACTTTCGGCTGATTAATGCAACCCATCATTATGACTCTAGGTAGGATCATCGACCTTTTCCTAGGAAAAAATCTGGGATGGGAAAAAATATCAATTAAACTATTGGAGATCTTAATGTTCAATTAATTTCGCGGTTAATATGGAATATCTATGAAAGAATTAAGAACAAACATAATGAAAACCTAAAAAAAAAAATTCAAAAAGGCATTTACGGGAATAGTTCAATTTGAGGCTAATCTAATCTAAAATACAGTAAAGTTCCAGCAAAAGAACATAACGATCGTTTTTACATTGACTTGAGTGTTACGTAACGGGTAATTGTTTAAGTACCGGATTTTACTATTTATCATCTCAGAAGCACTAAACATACGCTGAAATACGAGTTCCCCGATACTACTCTCTCCTCCCAATTTGTTGTCTTTTTATAGATTAAGTAACTGCATCATAGTAGATTAACAAATAAAAGACTTTCATGTATAGCTAAGCTCTTCTTAAATTTCCATTCCAATATAAAAACTAATAAGATTCTAAATCGGTGAGAGAAATCAAAACAAATACAAAAAATACAGGAAAATGTTTATTTTTGTTATCCAAGTTTCCAACATGTGCTTGCAAAGTGAATGTCTGTCTACAAAATTTCGCATTCTCATATAACCGAATGTTCAGACTCGATTACGTAAATCTCGACTGATTTAGGATTATGTAATTAACGATCGGACAAATTTACAGTGGTCCAAAGAGCTTTTTTGTCGGTAGTGAGGTTCAACTTGCATATCTTTATACGCTTGTCTGAGTGTCAAGTTCCCGACTCAGATTTTTTATGCGTGAGAAAAAAAATCCGCAGAAAAGTCAATATTTGCCACACCAAGCATCGGATTCTCATTATAAGAAATTTCAAGCTTTTTATCAAGTAGCCGAAAACACCACTACTTGTGTTCACTTTGTGTGGGGGGGATTCTCTTTGGTTGAAAAGGAACTGGACTATTTTGTTGAGACGTTTTGTGGGTCTTTTTGTCTTTTCAACTCACGTTACTAGAGCTTTCTCCGGCAGTTCTTGGCGAAGTACCTAACCATCTAACGCAAACACGCCGATAATCTCGAAGCTGAAACAAACAGGTTTCTCAATTTTTACGAATATCTGGAATCTAAAATCTGTAGCAGAACCTAAACTAAAATCTAAAATTTGTATTCACAGTTATCGCAAACACACCCAAATTTATCAGATGAGTTGATGATTGTTTAAGAAACGTTGATGTGCACCCCTCAATTCCTAATCCCATCAGCTAATGCGAAAAGGCAAACAAAATTGTCAAAAGTTTGAGCCCATACAGTATCCAAAATGATGCAAATTTAAAATTCTTCTGCCTCATCGTCTTTCAGTAAAGACAAAGATCTATTGACATTGAGACACACTTATTCACGGAGCTGTTGTAAACAGACGGTTCATGGAGCTGTGTGATTTCGGCCGTCCGTTTCGGCTTTGAATGATCCGGATTTAAATGAAATTTTTTCAGGAAAGAGTTTAACTCTTCCCCGGAAAAATTTCATTAGCATCTGGACGGTCCAAAACACTTGCGATTTACCTCCGTAAATAACTGTTCACAAAATCCTCCGTTAAAAAATTTCCTTGTCGAGATTACGTATGTTGTCATCCTTTGGGGCCATTTTCTTTGACTTCCTCATGCCCAACGTGACAAGGAACTTGGGTTGAAGTGTAGAACATCAGACATCAATATGGCACGTACAACGTAAGGGATTATGTAGAGTGTTCGAGAAAGGATTTTGTGAAACATTGACAGATGCGGCGCATTGACGTACTGTTATCGTCGACTCATTCATGTTCGGCCTCGTGTGTTCTAGACTGGCCAAAATCGTTTCATGAAGTACTTTCTATAGAAAATTTCCATCCCACCTTCTAGACCATTTACTTTTTTTAGAGTTTAGATTTTCATTTGAGTGTGTCCGTTTAGACTTTAGAGAGACAATTGCATGATTGGAATATGCTCCATCGAATGCCTATCTTGTAGAGAGAGGGGGGAGAGACGTGGTGAGAAGAAAGTACGGGACAGTTCCGTTAATTTCAGAGAGAGAGAGAGAGATGAAAGGAGAGAGAGAGGGAGATCATGGGTGTGTTCACCATGGATTTGTAACTGTACAACCCCGACCCAATTTTTGTGAATTATAGAATTTAGAGAGAAACTTATTCACGGCTCAGCCGTGAACAAGTTTTTTTTCCAGCAGCAGTCAATCGTGACCGTTCAAAAGTATTCTGGATGGTTCAAATTTTAATAAAACTTTTCCGGAGAAAAATTTAACTCTTCACCGGAAAAAAGTTTCATTAATATCTAGACCATCTAAAACACTTTTGTACGATCGCAATTGGCTCTGTAAATAACTATTCACGGCTTTGCTGTTAAAAAGATTGTCTCTTATGGGAATATACCCATTTGTGAAAAATCTGATGAAGATGTGCTAATCTTTGCTGGGGTGAATTTGGACAAACTTTTTAGGTATTTTTTCTTGTCATTTTTGGTCCTATAATTTCTTCCGTTTTATTTGAACTTTTTCTCAACTTTGATCTATGTTTTTATACTATCTCGACGATAAAAAATACCCAAATCTCGTATGAATTGAAAGAACAACCAAGAAAAACCGTACGAAAAAGTCCCTCAAAAGTTTGTTCGAACTCGCCCTTCATTTGCTAATGTGTTCATATTTCGAATTGGGATTCAGGAAGAGTTACTTTTATATTCATTTGAGATTAGCATATGATTAAGAACTACTCCTAGTTAAGAAGCATTATGTGCTTAGTGGGAGGGAGGAATGCGAGTAAAGTGAGGGAATCCCACATCGGGGAGAAGGAAAGAACAGAGGGCAAAGAGATCAGTATAAGATGAGAGAGAGGAGGAGTGAGAAAGCATGATCCTTCAGGCAGTCTTAAGGGGATGTGATGAGTGGTCAGCTCTCGCAATAGCAAAAGATGCGAGAAGGGTGTCACAGCCCAAGCCTGGTTACGACAACCATGGGCACTCTCATCTTGAACCAATCTGATCCCTCTTTCTCCCTTGAAGGAAAAATCCCCCACCCTACAAAACAAGTTCAAAATTTTTCGTTAACCAAGCAGCCTGGGGGGGGCTCTGAGAAGCGTAGGTTAGGTTGACCCATTTTTATGACTTATGTTGGGCCTGACTGTCTGGGGTTGACTTGTCTTATGTTGCCCTCGGCTCCCTCGATAAAAAATGAAGCTTGGCTCTCTAAGAAAATCCACATTAGTCTCACTAAATTTAAGTCAAATTATAGCTAAAATGATCACTTTTTTAGTTTCATTTGGCTCTCTAAGAAAATCCACATTAGTCTCACTAAATTTAAGTCAAATTATAGCTAAAATGATCACTTTTTTAGTTAAATTGATAATCGAGAAACTGCAGCAAATTTAAAAAGTAAAATAGTTAAAGCGAGACTGATGTTTGGACGTTTTCATGATTTTCTTCGGCACTCTAGCGAAAAAGGTAATTTAAAGACAGTGACTCTTTATTGATAACGAGAAACTGTAGCAAATTTAAAAGGTAAAGTAGTTAAAGCGAGACTGATGTTTGGACGTTTTCATGATTTTCCTCAACACTCTAGCAAAAAGGTAATATAAAGACATTGATGCAGATGCTCTAAGGCGTAGGCTCGGGGTAGATTCATTTTTATGCCTTATGTTGCCAAAAATGTACTGTGGATGATTGATTTTTCAAATGCCTAGAGTAGTGGGTAAAAATAAAATGAGAAAAGTTTACTTGATTTTTTTCGAACACTTTCGATCCCTGTTTCGAGCATGGATTTAGTACTAAAAACTCTGATGAAAATTGGGGTGGTTTTGAGGTATAAAAATTTTGGGTTTCACTAAAAATTCTGGGATGAAAATTGGGGTGGATTTGAGGTATAAAAATTTTGGGTTTCAAGAGCACGAGAAGTGAAATCTTGATTCCGTCCTGCACTATTGTCATTCTCATCCCATCTGGTATATTCCGTTGATAGTGCTTAATTTTGCGCAAACCTCCATTCCAATTTTAAGGACATGTCTAAAAGAGAACTCCTATTTTACGATTGACCATTAAACCATCAACTCTGAGGTATTTAGTTAGTCGGATGAGATCACCAGACCTATATCCTTCTCAAATGACAACTAGCAAGAGGAAATCCTTCAAGATAGGATCATTTTGGACCCACCCATAGCATATATCTCGAAGACCTGCAACTAAAAGCTACAAGTCTCGAATAACCTCTTACTAACGAAAGATCAACGCAATTGTGTCCGGAGTCATTAGATGCATGTAGCTCCAAATACATTGACCGGCTCCGAACGCAATTCGCCCGTTTATGTGTAATTATGATGTTAGCATTGATCTTGCAAGAGGACCACATTCAAAACAAGGACCGTAAAGAACAAAACCAGCAAAAAAAGATGCTTATGAAGATTGAACTTCATTCTTTCCAGCACATCCACCCTTTTTCCCCCATTTCCAACAAAAATTTCAACACTAAATATCAATACGATCAAACTTATGACCATACATAAATATGCATATAAATCATATATATACGTTATATGAATATGACGAAAGGACCTAAAAAAAAATTAAGTTAATGAAGCAAAAGTTTTCGGGATGAATTACGACGAAGGATCTCATAATGGTGCACCTAACCCATCCATTACATCCAAAACACTACTAGACTTCGGACGATCCAACCGCTTGGTTGGGGAATTCCCAGTGCTTCTGCTCACATCCCAAACTTTGCTCCCACCCTTCCCAAATGGAAATTCCTGGCTTTTGCTGATTCCAGGAACCAACCTTCTGCTGCTCATTACCTGTTCCAACAAATTTTTATCCTCTAAGGACAATTGGACGCTACTGGTTTTTGGAGGCTGCAAATCGACTCCCGGGCAATTCGGAGATTTAATGGGAAATATTCTGATTCCGTCATCTCTCTTTCTTACTACACTGATTAGACGGTGAAGCCATATGGCCAATTCAAGGATGCACGCATCTGTTTTTTGCTTATCTGCGTGATAAAGTGTTTGGAGGCGGATTGCTGTAGTTTGTGTTGCCCCCTTCTTGCTAAATTCAGTACTGTAATAAAAGAAATAACCGGTTATTAATCTCACAAATTTTTTTTGTCAAGAAAATAAATTATTTACAGCAATTATTATAACAAACACCACGAGCACGATAAGAGGTGAATGACTAACCCGGTGTTTGCCCACTCTCCAACCCACCCAAAACCTTGATGCACTCTGTTTGGAAGTGCCAGGAGAAAAAAAACATGAAAGATCGTGAAAATCCATTTTAAGAGCCAGTAAAGATTAGGACAGAAACTATTGCTTGTTTTCATATGCCAGCATAAGTAAAGCAGAAAAATGAGAAAAACCCAGTTGGCACTCCG
Source organism: Rhododendron mucronatum var. ripense (assembly GCA_019656295.1). NCBI lineage: Eukaryota > Viridiplantae > Streptophyta > Magnoliopsida > Ericales > Ericaceae > Rhododendron > Rhododendron mucronatum. Next base: position 457,363 of record BPLT01000144.1, on the reverse strand, counting down.
ATTTACCGTACTTTGAAGTGCTTGTAGCCACTGGAACAAGCCACTGGAGTGTTTTCTCCATTTCAGCTTTGATTTGAGGGATTGTGAGCTGCACAAAGACAATGTTGAAGTGCTTAGGAAACAGATGGAAATAGAAAGACTTCTTGCATAAATTTCGGGATAAGGAAAACTAAGGGCCCGTATGTTTCGACCAGATATGTGCATAGATTAGGCTATATATCCAACGTGGCTACATATTTGGTATTTGGTTAAAATATTTATGGTTTAAATTTCATGCATTGGAAATATAATCCCACAATGTGAGGATTATAGAATAACATGGGGTGGGGTATTATTAATCCCACCACTTTAAGTCCGATAGGATTACATATATGGGATAAAGGATCATATACTACTCCACTATTAGTCTGCTAAAAGAAGGGCCAGTCATACTCAAGCCAGATTGCACAAACAAAATTCATTTGAAATCAGTATTCCAGATAAGAACATACCTCTTCTTTGACATCAACAGGTTGACACCGAGTACGTAAAGCAATCTTGACACTGTTTGGCAGCCCATGATATAATTGGTCTCTCATATTAGGAGGAAGGGAGGTAGGCCGAGATACCTTGTATCAAGTAGATTAACTTGCCATTAGAAAATCATGAAGAATTGGTTATGCTAGGCCAATCATATGGTGAAAAAAAACAGGACTGAGAGTTAAATTGAACTTACAATGTTGTCTATCTGATTGATCACGTTAGCATAGTGCAGAGCAAGACCAGCTGCGCCAAGTCTTTCAGGTTTGTTAACAGGCTCTTTGCCCACCGGTGGCAAACCTGCATGAATTGATAGAGTAGCGAATAATGGAAAATAAATAGTAAACACATTTCCATGACCAACTACAACATAAACAAAGGAAAAGAAAATCGCAGTCTCAAACCTTGAGTGTTGGTTGAGAAATCATAACAGTGTGTATCCTAGACTAACAACCATTAAGGATTGGAAACACATAAAGTCAAACACCGTTCGACCAACCATGGTGATTATTCTTCCATCTGTCTTTTAAGTTCATATGCAATCCTACCAAGCTATTTAATGCCGTATGCAGATATATGTGACAGAGATTCATGGTCGCTTTGTTGTGCTATCAAGTCCATACCATTATCTCCAAATGCTTCCAAGATCTCCTGATGTATGAAGGTGACAATATCAACAAGCTTCTCCACAACCTACAAAACTAATATGAGTTAAATGGGCTTTTACACGCTTAAATGTAAAATAAAACCCATTGAGTGTCAACATCAAGACAGACTAAATGCATTCGGTTACATTTGTCTCCTATGGAAGGAGTAACCGAGTAAGTACAAGATCAAAAGTGAACACAGACATCACCATCCGCAACTAGAAAGGCAGCAGAATATGAGTTTGAGAGATGAAAGGACCATATATAAAAAATTGACCGGAAAAAAAAAAAAAAAAAAATTCCAACTTCTAAAGCAAAATGCATCAACAACAATGATTGAAATAAGCCAAGTATTTCCAAAATTTTCACCATCCATAAATAAAAGTATTGTTCAACCATGTACCTCCTCCAAGCTCTTAGCCCACAGAGATTTCTTTTTCAAGCTCCTTACAAGTTTTCTTTGATGTTTTAGCTCACTTTGTAACATCGTGACACTCTCTCCTACAATAACAATGCAATGCGGGTTAATGAGGACAATCTATCTTCTAGTACCAGATATCACAATCCTAGTGCTAAAATCGACAGCACAGATCTGTAAATATCCACAGAAGATTGACAAACATTAAATGAAGCTCATTTAGTTAGGAAGAGAACAACAACAGTTGATCGTACAACAGAAATATCTAAACCTGTGGTAAGCAGGAGCCAAGTGCAGTAGGTACTATTAGATGAAATACTAAATCACCCCTAAAATCTGAATGTTGGAAAGAACGAAGAACAACTGTGTCCCATTTCACACCCATGTCCTCGTGAATAGACTTGGATTTAAAACTTACACAGTAGGCATCATCATTGAAATAAAAACCAACCACGTCTCTACAGACTCTATACTTAATCCCATTAAAAAGAAGAAACTCAGCAAACTACCAGATCTGATCAAAATACAATTCACAATTTTATATAAATTAAACGTCCAGCTTGATTGGAGAAAACAAAAGGAGAAACAGTACTTCTGATCTTGATAACGATAGGTTCCCAAAGCAAAATATTTTACAACTTCTAGTTAAACAAAAGGCTTCAAAGAGCAATACAGCCCTTTATTGGAGGCCTTGATTCTCAACCTCCAACTAATAACACCAGTTAGCTTTTTGCATTTCACTGCTAACACAGGCAAACTTGAATAAAGTTGCAAAATGAAAATGATAACCATCTCTTATCTTTACACATTCGAGGAGGCACAGTAAACATGGCCTCCTTTCATAATTGTGTTGAGTCTGTCGACACATAAAGGAACACTAGAGCCAGTTTGAGAAGAAAAAAAAATTGCAAAACAAATCCACTGATGAAACAAATTAAACCTTTAATAAAACAAATAGAGGAATAGGAGAATATTCCGCTGTGTAGTACATACATCATGTCTGCATGTATCACACATTTCTTTCCCCAGATATTATTGCGCCTCCGATTCATTCGGCAACCATAAAAGGCTCTCAATAGAAAGAAGAAAATGAGATAACATTTCACCTCCAAAATTCCTTTACTATCTAAGCACGGTTAAATCAGAGCCAAAAATAAACCACTTCTAACCTTTACGAGGGAGATGTAAGGACTCCAGTTCTTCAATCTTCCTCCGATAATCTTGCTCAAATCTGTCCAAGGAATTCAGCTCATGATATAATTCCTGCACATGACATAGGAGTTAGCTTCATAAATCTATCAAGTGTGAAAGTAAAAAGTGAGCCCAATAAGTTGCAGCACTCATTAGTCAAAGAATCAAAGCAAAATATTATTATGTATGAGATATCATTTAAAATAAGTCAACTTACAGAAGTATGTTGAGCCAAGCTAGTCAATTCTTGCATTGTCATTTCTGCCTCTTCTCTTTGTTGCTTTTGGGTTGCTTGATCTAATTCTAATCTGAGAAATAACAAATGTGTCAAGGAATTCCCATCAAAAGCTGGTAAACAACAGCAAATTCACTATTGTGAATTATAAGGTTATAAAGCATCTTGCTTACCTTGAGAAAAAACGGCCCATGTTGTGCCATTGTGGATCTTTACATAGATCTCCAAATCTAACTACTTCCCGGGAAAAAACATCAAATTCCTCCCTACAAAATTCAGTGAAAATGAAAAAACAAAAGATGATGTAAAATGCTGCGAAAGACGCTATTGCATGGCGCAGCAAGGAAGTAAAGCAAGGGAGGGCAAAGCACTTCAAAACAGACCAGGAAAAAAAAAAGGGGAATTGAAAAATAAAAGGGAATCACGGGTGAAGCATTTTACCAATAAACCAGAATACCTTTTGTCTGCAGCGGCAATACTTAGCAACTCTTTCATGTCTGAAGAAACTAACTGCTGCACTCCTTCGGACTTTAAAACATCATTTTTCAGGAACTGGACATTCTCTTCAGATAAAGATTGCACCAAATTTGCACCTTTGGAGATTGTATTAGCAATTTCAAAGGCCAATATAGATATTCTATTTCCTCTTGAAGCCATGCCGGAGAGAAACCCACTGTTGGAATTCAAATTTGACACGCTACTTCCTAGAGTGTCTAGAACTTCCACTGCCTTGTCCAGGCCCACAATTCCAGCTCTTCCCAAGAATGAGCTCACCTGAGGCGCCTATAAAACCAGAGGCACAAAGGATATCACAATGCAACAAGTTACATTTCGGAATTATGAGCAATTGCCAAAATTTCACCATACGAAGAGCTTATGACTGTCTTGATACAGACACTGAAAACTAATGAGTTGACTATCAGATGCCAGCAGAGGAAAGGGCTCCAAAAACATGAACTATTCAGTTGACACAGGCTTAGACAATAAAATTGTTTACTAGTAGTAAGGACCACAGATTTGACTGTTGTTAAGGAAATAGAGTCCCACATTGCTTGGGAGTGGAATAGGTGATTACTTAATAACATTTGGGACCTCTCCACTCATTGCCAATTGGTTTTGAGATGGACCTAAAGTTTCTACATGGTATCAGAGCCGGGCCCGTTCCACTCCCCATGTTTTAAAAAAAATATTCACAATCCACACCCCACAATGACAGACCAGCAAAAAAAACTGCACAATGATAGGACCCAAAAGTGGCCACACGTGACAGACCTCAAAACGGGGCTGCACGTGAGATGGGATGTTAAGGAAATAGAGTCCCACATTGCTTGGGAGTGGAATGGGTGATTACTTAATAACATTTGGGACCTCTCCACTCATTGCCAATTGGTTTTGAGATGGATATAAAGTTTCTACAATTGTATCCAATTTTCATTCAAGCAATTGTACTCCCGTCTAAGGCAGACAATCACAATAACATTCTAAGAATGTATTTGCTGCAGCTTAGCTCAGAAGTTATCTGCCCTTGTACAATGTCCTAAGATGGTGATAGCACGATCCCCTATCGAATTGAGAGAAAATAATACATCTGACTCCTCTCATTTGTTAGGGTTAATGATAGTTTAAACATTTAAAAGATCAAAGGTAACTGTTCATCAGCATGCCTTGCTTGGTCTACATGAACAATGTAAAATTTTAAACTACTGTTCCATAATCTCAAAGCGAAGGCAAGAGACAAAGCATGTAAACAATGTCAGGCTGCAGCAAACTAATCTGATTTTCACTACCATCGTCCTTAGTCCTTACGCATGTGCAGAAATGATCTCTTTGTGGGGTCCCAGGGTTGAGTCCTGCATTTCTACTTCTGAAACACTCTCCCAAGATTCACTGTAGCTTCTGGTTGTTGTAGCTGGGTCAAAGTGCTTCAGTACTCAGCCAGTCTATGTTTCCCTACATTAACATAAGATCCCAAAAATACCAGATAAGCACCATCTGTATTGGGCTGGTCCAATGTCCTGATTTGGGTCATTCAACATTGTTACTAGGTAGTACATTTATTCAGCGGTAGTCTCCCCTTTCCAAGACATGCTTTAGTCAGGCGAAGGGAATTTCTGCATGGCTGACCTCTTTACATGAGTTACACTGTTCATGGCCTGCTCTTGATCAGTTCTCATCTGGTGCATGTTTACTCATTGTTACTGACCAATGAAAATCATCGCAAATAATATTCCATCCCAAATATATTGGGGACTCAAATACCAGAGAGACACATTGACATTCTTCTGGGATCGAAATGCAGAACATATGAAAGTCTAAACAAATAGACAAGTTCCCTAGTTCCTTCCAATATCCTCTCATTGCTCTTACCTCACCATATTGAGGGCACCTGATGTCTAAACATTCTTCTATTTCTGCAAAACAATAATGCTCCAATTTCACCACCTCTTATTCGCTATTGATTAATGGAGTATGCAATTATCCTCGTTTTTCTTGCACTGATGTCACTACAACTTGAAACTCAAAAAAGTTTTTGCAACTAGAGTCTCCATTTCATATTATCTCGTACCATCTTCATCCTCCCTTCCATATTTGCTTTGAAACTAGGAAGAAAAGACACCTGTTTGCACTTTTATCTGCAAATCGGGTGACAACATTCCAATGCCTTCAACTTATCCAGCAACTGGAGGCCACAGTGGCGCTGCTTTACAGGGCTGCCTCGGTACCAAAAGAATTGGGAACCAAATTTAACCAGATTGAACACGAGTTCTTTCATATACATTTTTTTTCTGCCTGCTTAACGCCTACACAGAAATCAACAATTTGCCTACAAATAAGATGCATATACATGGAGTAGAAAATACCTTGGTTGTCCCGGTCCTAGCAGGTGTCGACGGCTTGAGTTCACGGGAAATGGAGAACCGAAGCTCGCCTGAATCATAAAGATTCGATTTCTTCTCGAAAACGTCTGCATCGGGGTAAGAAGGATAAGAATCATCATCCCGCTTATGCTTTCCACCAAAGCTCCCCATCGACTTGAGCTTCCCTGAAAACCCCGAACTCTTCACCTCTCGGTACTCATCTTTCGGCTTCACCGTCCCACTTGCACACACCCCTCCCATTGTGCTTCCAACCAAGTGCTACTTCAAACCCTCACGAAAATTATACCTAACAACAAATTCAAACAGGAATTTATTAGCTGCTGAAACACATACTCATGAAATGTATAAGCCAAGTGTATCCTTGCAGTTTCTTTGTAAGTCGTAGCTAAACAGGAGGTAATAAAACCTAGAAAAAAGAAGATATCAAAACAATCGAAACAGGAATCCACTTGATTGCACGAAAATACCAAAATCGTAGAATATTCTTTGATTGACTTTGTAACCAAATTCTACTTCAAACCCTCACCAAAAAAAAAAAAAAAACGAATTCAGATTGGAATTAATATCGCCACTGAAACAAAAAATCATAGATAGTACAATCAAAATATATCCTTTCATTTTTTTTTAATCTAAACAGGAGGTGATAAAACCTAGAAAAGAAGCTTTCAAAACAATTGAAATGTGAGTTAACTGTATTTTTATAAATCAATACGTGCACCTCGACTAACCAATCCTACTGTATGGGCTTATCCAACCGCCCACTAGCTGGGCTCAATTAAGCATCACAACAATTGAGCAATCCTACCATCCACTAGCAAGGCTCTATTAAAGCATCAAAACAATTATGCCCCTCAACCAACCAATCCTACCGTCAGGGCCTATCCTATTGCCCACAAACAGGGCTCAATAAGCATCAGAACAATTAACCAATCCTACCATCCACCAACGAGGCTCTATTGAAGCATCAAAACAATTGCGCCCCTCAACCAACCAATCCTACCTTCAGGGCCTATCCTACCACCCACAAGTGGGGCTCAATTAAGCATCAGAACAATTGACCAATCATACCGTCCACTGGCAAGGCTCGATTAAAGCATCAAAACAATTGAAACAGGAATTCACTTGCTTTTTATAACTCATGTGTCCAGCCAACTTCTGTGCACGTCAACTAATCTCTGGGGTCACCAATCCCACCCTCCACTAGCGGATGCTCAATTAAAGTCAAGGCAAAGATCCATACAACTAGCCCCAAATAAGTTGATAGCAAACTTGCGAGGTATCGAACCAATTGAAACGCGACTAATCTTTGGGACCACTCCCACCCTCCGGTAGTTGAGGCTCAATTAAAGCCCCGTAGGACTGGTCCCAAATGAGTTGATAGCCCTTGTGAGAATTCGAACCTTTGAGACTGGCGAACACTTAATCTCCGGCCTTGGCCAAAAGGCCGAAATTCACTTGGAAATTAGGAAAAAATCGGTGTAATCTTCTTCAATAATTCTGTTAGTAAGCAAAAAGATCGGGAAGGAAATCTATTTAGATAACGGAAGCAGCTACCTCTGATAACGAAATTCAGCACAGCGACGTACGATTGATTCAAGAGCAGCGCAAACAGGAAACAAACCATTACAACAAAAAAAACGAAGGAAATTCTAATCTTAAATCTGAAGGGATTGATTGTAGGTTCCGAGAATGTGGAAATAATTGAAGAGGAAAAACAGAGAGAGAGAAAGAGAGATTTGACTAAGTAAATAGTAGTAAAATGAAATACCGCGTTATGTGATGAGCATGACGAATCTCGTGTGGATTGACGGAATTGAATTGAATTGAATTTCGATGAGAGAGAGAGGGGGGGACGACGCCCCAAAGTGGCAACTGAACGAACACGGGGTGTGGTATGTGAGCAGAAACTCTTTGACTATTTGCTCTCTCTCTCTCGCTCTAGATTTTTATTGGGTTGGGTGCATAAAAGTCACGACTGAAATGAAAATGTGAGAGCGGAGGGTATATATATATATATGAGATAAGGAGAAATTTTTAGGCGCCGGGTGAGTATCACGTGGGTGTTGGTGTCCCAGCAATTAAAGCTCTCTGTGCTCTCCTCCTACCACTCTCTCTTCTCTTTCTCTCTCTAAAATGGACGGGTCAGTTGCTCCGAACGGACACCACGTGGTACCCATCCGGTACTCAAAAATTTCTCATTTAGACTGTGTTTATGTAAATTTAGAAATTTGAAAATTATTTTAATATTTTTATGTTTTGCAATTTTTTTAAACTTATCGTCGTAATTTTTGAATTCGTTCGTTTTAAAAAAACAAATCAAAAATATATAAAAAAAAATATGGGCCGACATCGGAAAGATTCAATTTGCTTTCCGTCATTATCCGTGGCCCAGCACGATTTTAACAAACATTTTGGTTGGAGATTTACTGATTTACATAATGTGGGAACACTTGGTTTGACTTTTTGAAATCTATAGTCTTTTTCTATACAAAACACCTTCTTTTTTTCCTCAAAGATTTTGATTACACCAAAGGATAAATCAAAATGTGTGGTGATAAACTTTTAGTCACATAATGCTCATGCACAATTGTGAAAATTATCAAAATTTGCGATAGCGAGGATCGAGAGCAAGAGTGTAAAGCAAGACGGATCTTAGTCAAGTGTAGGGCTGTAAACAAGCCAAGCTTTGTCGAGCTCGAGCTGGACTCATTTTTTTTTTTGGTCATACGATATACATCAGCGAAGTGTTAGTATGTTAGTCAACGGAAGGTTCAGAGACTATTTATAGTCCTAAACTTCAAACTTGCTCCCCATGGAACTCGAACTCAGGTCGCTGTTGGGGAAAGAAATGAGACAACCAATTTGACAAGTTTGATTTCTCGAGCTCAGCTTGTTTACTAAATGACTAAATGGCCAAAAATTTAAGTTCGGCCTTGGCTCGAGTCTTAACGAGCCGATTCCTTAATGATTTGAGTTTAGTCATTTACTAAACGAGTTTTTTTAATCGAGCTGAGCTTACCTTAACGAGCCGAGCTCAAAAAACTCGTATACTAGACGAGCCGAAAACTCAAATTCAATTCGTTTACCTAAACAATCGAGCCAAACTCACGAACTGCTCAATTTCCTTATTGTCCTACTCGAGCGCAATTACAAGTGGTGAAGCAAAGAGAGGGCATAACCGTCATCTAATGTAATCACCATTTGCGACTTGTCGAGGTCGTCGACCTTCTAGGGGAGATGTTCAATACTTGTGTTTCTCACGTGGGAGACTGGGAAGTGGTTTGGTTTTGAATTGAAAAGTTCCAATTCGGGGATTTTAATAATGCGACAAAAAGTCCTTGCTGGTTTTTTTGTCAGGCGGTCGTGCCGTGAGATTGTTCTTAGCGTACGTGGTCAGTTCTTATTGGCTGCACCGTGGCGTACCAATCTTTTTCGTTGACAATCTAGACGCCGACCCAAAAAACCCAACCAAACAGGCAAACATTCACACCATGGATATTTGGATTTTTTGTTTGGTCGGCGAAATATTATTGATATTTCGATAAGGGTACATCGAGGAAAGCGAAAATATTTTTTTTGGTCGGCGAAATATTATTGATATTTCTACAAGGGTACGTAGAGGAAAGCGAAAAGGAAAAATTAAACACCCACAACATGATGTTGATACACGATACAAGATGTTAGATCCGACAAAAAAAAGAAGAGGAAATTCCAAGCTTTGTGTGATGACGTAGAATCTCATTGCCGACGAACCCCTGAAACATTATTATAGTAGAACTTAGTTGTAAGTTTAATGTAATTTTTTTATTGCAAGTTTAATATGTTTTCGCTTGATTTTACAAGTTGTAGCAATTGTTTTTAGTTATCGTACAATCGCTTATCTAATATTAAATTCCTGCATCCCTATCTAAATGTTTAAAAAATGGAAGTTGACTGATATAGTAATTGACTCGGTCCACTCGCGAACAATGGGGTGAAATGATCGCCCAAAGCTCAAATAAGAAGGCAGAACTTTGGACCTTACGAAATCTTTGTTTTGCATTTTATTATCAGCATCTTGTATGGAGTATATGAATATGACTCTCTTCAAATTTGTGAAGTTCACAAGGGGGCAGCGGGTAAGAAATTAGAGCATATGCAGCAAGCAACCTAGCAAAACAAGCCTTTTAGTTAATTACTAGGTGAGCGGCACGTGCCAGCACGAGGTGTTTCGTGCCTGGTATTGAGAGGAGGTGTTTTATGCGTGTTTGGTGTAGTGGAGTTGTAAGAGCTGAATTTGTTGTGCAAGGAGTCTTTATATATTTACAACAGTTTAAGCCTAAGCCAAGTTAATTACACGGAAGAGAGCTGGTAGAGTTTTAAGGCAAATGCTATGAACCAAAAGATTGTCCTGTAGGTTTAGGCAAGTTTAAGATGTAGAATAGTAGAGATAGCTGCAAATCATGCACACCAAAAGATTTGCTGCAATATATACTATTTTAAAAGACACGACAAAGGTTTCATTCATGGAGCTATTCCTTCTTCTGCTTGTTCTTCAGAGGTGTAACAGGTGCATCTTCTTCCATGGTGACACCATTTGTTGAAATTGAAGACATGCACACCTTTGGTGCCAGCGCTAAGAATGAAAGCTCCCATACTGATCACCTGGGGAAAAAAATAGTTTCCATCACTAAAAGATAACAGTTATGTTGGAACTAAAGCAAGAAACAATATAATATTTGGCCAACAATCAAAGAGATCTCTGAAGTCCACTGCCAAAGAAAAAAAGAGCAAAGTCTACTTTCCCCCTGTGATTATCGCTATGTGCGGATATCCCCTCATGATTCAAAACTGAGCACATAACCTACATGTGGTTTTGAAAATGTGCAGATAGACCCTCTACCGTCATGTTTTTTATCCATATTAATGGAGGTGTATATCACACGCCTCTAGAATATAATCTAAGTCGTTCATAATATATTAAATAAAGAATAGAGTATCTTTATAAAAAATCATCTCGATCAGGCATCAATAACCCGGTGATCTAATTTTTAGTAAATTCAAATTTAAAATTTTAATTTCATAACAAAATCGATTCGATCATAGGCTTTTCATTTTTTCATTGACTTGAGTTTTGGCATAGATGTAATACTCGTCAAAATTTACAATATCAACAGTTTGGATTTAATTTTTGGTATAAGAGATGGTGTGATTAGATTTTAAAAAAAAAAGAAGAATCAAGGGACATGATGAGAGTATATCGGTCTTTTAATGCTTTTTCCGTTAATATGGATGGAAAACATGACGGCAGGGGGTCTATCCGCACATTTTCAAAACCACAGGTATGCTATGTGCTTAGTTTTGAACCATGAGAGGGGTATCCACACATGGATATAACCACAGGGGGTCAAAGTTTTACTAAAAAAAAAACCCAATTCTAGTTGGTTAGTATAGTCGCGCATGAATCTGCTGCATGCTTGGAAAATTATGCTAGCATTTTCTCCCGGGTATGATAATGCAACTACTGTTTTTTGAGCTTGATCAGTAAGAACATAATAAAAGGCATGAATACCACCTGCAGCAGTTGGATGCCTTTCTAAAGTCCAGCGAATAAACGGAGACTGAATCAGCATATTGCTGTAGCATACAGCGTAAATTAGGAACCGAACGAATAAGTGGTAGCATAGAGCAACTCTAATAGCAATTGCAGCCGAGCACCATTGTTGCGTATCCTGATCAAGTGAGGATAGGGATAGGTCTCAAAAACAAAAAAGAGTAACTCTAGTAGATTATTGAAAAATACCAAGAAATTACATTTGAGAACCAATATTCTCATCGAACTGCATCTAAGCTATCATCATGTTGTTGATCCTTCCATCTATGTATGTAAGCATTTAACTACCAGTAATCCAGAGGGATGATGTTAGGGAGTTTTTATGTCCCACTAAGATAGACAGTTAGGAAAGAAGCTCTCATTTTACGGGAAGAAAACAAACAAGCCAGATCAATGCCCACAAACCATGATTATGTATCTAATTACTATAGCTTGAGTTTTTTTACAATTATTCTCTCTATTACCTTGTTCATAGAGCCATAGATAGTTATGAGCAAAAAAAATCATTTGCATACCAATAATAGGCATCTGCCTTGTGATACACATTCTAGAATTATAGTTTCTAAAACAGATATTTTCTACAAATTTCTGCTGCAAAGAACAATAAGAAAATCACTTTTCCCAAAAGCAAATCTAATGTCCCATGCAAATGAGAACAGAACAAAGAAAACCGGCATGCCATGGACAGAAAAGCAGCACATTAATATTAATCAAACCAAAATTGGATCTCAATTGCATACTTGCCCATATTATATGAGTAATTTGAAGAGAGCTGTATCTCTCTGGAAAATTTGCCTTAAATTGCACAGTGAAGCATTCAATTTCACGCATCAAGAATAATAACTGGCAAACAGAATAAAAGGTTGGACCTACGCAGAAATCTATAAAAGCATATGATTCCCTGATTCCAGAAGTACTAATTGCTCCAGATGGAGGAATTACCAAGTAAGAAGCGTTGTATTGTTGACCATTTCTGCTGTAGTGATGTTATAGAGTTCTTCCGCCTTTTCTGCAAATACAGTTGCAGGGATGAGTCTAGCCGCATCTGTGATTTCCACGTTAAATTTGACCCTGGAAAATAAAAGATAATGTGAGCATGATTTGCTAAGTATTTTCTCTGCATGTGTATTGCCTGAGTTTGTTTGGCAATAGAGTTAGAAAAACGTGGGAAAAGAAATTACTGTCTAGTCCATATGGCAAAAATTCAATTCGAATGGTGCACAATCCTTTCCAACTGTGTCAATAGGTGATGAGGTTTTACAGGAGAAAAAAAATTGAAGGGGTGTGATTATCCTGAGGGATTTTCAAAATTGGTTTTACCAATGGCAAGAACATGCATGTTTTATCATGGTAGCAAAGGAATAATACTGACTGAATTGAGAACGTAGGTTGATGATGGAGCTGACTATCTACGTTACACGGACACGGGTACGTGAATTGGGTGCGGGTACATATCTAAGAGTCGGACACCTCAAAACTGAAAATTGAGGATTCGGGGATATGTATCCGAATTAGGACACGGGTGCGGGGATCCGCTGAATAAATATACATAAACAAAAATAAATATATTATTTATATAAATATATGTAAAATTATCTCATAAAATATTCTTTTCTTTGCACAAAACTAATTATTAAAATTATGAATGTTTTTATGGTTGTTTATATAATTGTTCTATTAATAATTTGAGGGGTTAACTGTTATGTTAATAAACAAAAAGGGTCTAAGTGTAGTTTATACAAAAAGGGTCTAAGTGTAATATAATATAAAGATATATACAGAAAACCACATCGATCAAAACCGTGGCTCTCCGATCAAAACCACGTCTCTCTCTCTCTCTCTCTCTCTCTCTCTCTACGCAGCCGGGGGTTCGATGACGACGACGACAACGGCAACGATCCACTGCTCCTCCTCCAACAACGATCCGCTGCTCCTCCTCTGACAACGATCTGCTGCTCCTCCTCCGATGGCGGCTTTCACACATCGATCTTCAACGACGACGACGAAACAAGGTTCGTCTCTTACCTCATCTTCTCCTCCCTCGTCGTCTTCTTCTTCTTCTTCATCGTCATCATCAGTGAACTCTGCTCTGCAACGTGTCCGATTTTTCACGACGAATCCAGTACGGGATCCCACACCCGCACCCGTGTCGTGTCGTGTCGACGCGGGTACTTCGCCCAAAAACAGGGATCCGTGTATCATAGCTGACTATGCATACGGAGTTAACTCAAATTCAATATGAAAACCTAATTGTTCCATCCACATCTGTCAAAGCTAAATATTATAAGCTAAATATTCAATAGCTAAACTTAACAGTTCCATCCACCCATTCCAGCTCCAGATATTCAATAGCTAAACTTAACAGTTCCATCCACCCATTCCAATTGCAGGGCAACAATAAAGTAACTAAAGAGAGGATAATTGAAACACATGTTGTGAACAGGAATATTCCAAGTTCAATTGTCCATGGTAAATGAAATGAGTCGCAGATTGAAATTAGAAAGAATTGGGCATAGTGTATTTTCAAATTCATACATGCTAACAAAACACAGCTCAGATGTATACTTCATAACAATATATAATTACAGAACTTTAAGTGAGTACTGAGTAGTGAAGAGAGATGGAACAGATGCAAAGATATGTATAAGTAAATGACGATAGTTAGTCACAAACTCAGCTACCAATTAACTTGACGGAGAATTGAATCCCATCATTCTTCGCTTAGAAAAGTCAGCTCAGATGTGGAAATTATTTAATTGGAAGACTTTAGCAAGCATCACTCCAGTTTTTTAGGGTTGAAATGACAGCATGACACTAAGATTTCTCGATTTGTGTGATGGACGTCAGACATTTTGTCTGCTAGTTGGCTGATTATGTACCTGTTGTTTCTGCCTCTCCCTAGGTGCACATAGTGAGGGTTCATGGTTTAGATGAAGTGAATGCAGCTCTTTGCCTTATGAATTTGGTTGCTCTTGCAAAAAGAACGTACTCTGGTAAGTACTTTTGTGTGTCTCTCATTTTCCTCTCTTGTAGAATATCCACTCAAATCTTTGTCTATCTAGTCTTATATATACCCTAAACTTAGAACTTGGCAAAATGATGTGCAGATAAGAATATCCGGACTTAGAAAAAAGAAAAGAAGACTATGGAGCCTCATCTAGACCTGGGTAACGAGTCATGTCGAGTCGTGTTCGTGTCGTATCAGTCGGGTTCGTGTCACAAATCACCCAACCCTAACCCGACCCATTTAGAATTCGTGTTTCTCGAGTCGTGTCATTTTCGTGTTTCGTGTCAGAAATGCTCAACCCTAACCCGTTAACTTCGTGTCCGGTTCGTGTCGTGTTATCGTGTCTGTTGTCTAACTCTATATAGAATTATAGATATACCATATATTATGTATATATGTTTGTGAAAACGGGTGACACAGATTAGTAACCGTGTTAGTCGTGTCAATTTCGTGTGTCGCGTGTTCAACCCGAACCCGACCCATTTAGAATTCGTGTTCTCGAGTCGTGTCATTTTCGTGTTTCGTGTCAGAAATGTTCAACCCTAACCCGCTAACTTCGTGTCCGGTTCGTGTCGTGTTATCGTGTCTCGTGTCTGTTGCCCAGCTCTAGCCTCATCTACGAGATACTCCTAAAAAGAGTAGTTAAGAAAACTATCCAGCCATACCATACTCTAACCTTGGCCTTGTACAAGATATTTCTAAAAGAAATAGAGATAGTTGGGCCTCTGAAGTTTTGGAAGGTAAAAGATTTATAGGGTGTGCTAGTAAGCCTAGTATTTTGCACTTATTTGGTGAAAAAGTGAGTTCAGTAGGCAATATCTCTTTGAATGGTTCGATCTATAGGTTCTAGAATCTTCGACCATCAAGGCGATGAGTCAAGCTGCATTCAAAATCCAGTTTATCAATAGTATGTTCACAGCTGGAAATCCTTGTAGTTTATTGACCAAAAATGCCGTTGGAGCTTGAAAGCGTGCAATTATAGCATCTTGTAAGTTGGAGAATTGACTTGAAATGATTAGTTGGCATAATAAGTAAAATCAGAAATCAGGAAATTCTTTTAATTCATACCGTGGTAGTCTAGGTCTTTGGTTCATACAAATATCGAAATTTTATTAGAGCAAATTGATTGTCATGCATTGAAGTATTCAATATCAGAACTTAACAGTTCGATCCACATATGTCAAGAGTATAATCATTTGCTAAGTATTTTCTGTGCACGTGTACTGCATGAGTTTGTTGGGCAACAGTGTTAGTGGTAAACATGGCATCAAGTGAATTGGTGCAATTAGTCTTGCTTTTTACCTGGGCAATGGTTGGATTCTCATTTTCTCCTGGATATGATATTGCAGCAACAACTTTTTCGCCACCAACAGTAAGGAGCAAATACATGGGCTGAAGACCATGCATAGAGGTTGGATGCGTCTCGGTAGTCCAGCGAACAAATGGCGATTGAATCACCATAGCGCTACACGCCACAGCCTAAACAAGTATTTTACTTCACAGCGAAGTTATAACAAAACAGGAACAGTTGGGAAAATGATAGGAGCAAACTCTAACCACAAAAATGCAATAAGAATCATTCTAGGATGAGGCATAATCCTGCGTCTCCCATTCTGAACAATGTTTTCCTCCTCCTCCACTCTGACACAACCACCACCATCACCATATTTGGTACAATATCATTATACATAGATATCCCATTTATGCAAGGTTGAGAAAGCTTTGAGCTGAAAGATCAAAGAGCATTTGAGCAACTGGGTTTGAACTTTGAATTAGATAAGATTGAAACTCTGGTCGCAGTTTCAGAATGATATTTTCCAAATAAAGGACTTCAAACGAGTTTTAATTTTCTTTTCATTAACTTTTCCGAAAGAAAATGCATAGTCTGATAAGATGTAAAAGGTCATCCATTTTCATAATCATGTTGTGGAATTTGAGAATTTTGCATAGTGGTTTCTACATGTGCAATAATATAGACAATCCAACCCCTCCACCTAATCACCACAAAACAGCCTACAAGTTGCACATGTGTCAGAGGAAAGTGGATGCAAATACAACATCTTGCAGCCACCTTAAACATTGCCACACATTGATGGTGATTGTGACATTGGTTCAGGGAGAATAAGAGAGGAGGAATAGCAGGTGATTAGGCTGTGTTTCTGGTTCATGCAGCATCAATGGAGCAAAAGAAGGGACCAGGGGAGGAGAGACGATTTAGCGCGTGAATAAAAAAAAGCAATGGATGAACCATTGGAAGGTGCACTGACATTAGAAGAGTTAAGGTTTGGGTTTCTATTTTTTGGGGGAGGCAGGACCGAAGGACACTGATGTTTTTCTTACAACAACATAGGAGTACTTCGAGGGAGGCGTATTTTTGTGCATCATAATGAAATAGTTGGAAATTAGTTCAAAACCACACGGGCAAAATGGCTACTCATAAGTAGAGGGAGCTAGTGTACTCTAGGCCCAAACTACAAAGAGATGAATTGGAATGTGCCCCAATTTCCTTTATAATCTAAACAAAATCTCCTCTAGTGCACCCTCCATTATTCCTGCATAGCTGTGATAAGGGAACGTTGAGAAGTGAATGACCCCAATTTTGGTATGGACACAAAATGAAGCTGGCTCATACTCTCAAATTCCAAAATTACCCGTACTCCAATCCAAAAGCTAGAAGGGGTAGTTACAACCATTCAAATCAAAACTACCCAAAAACAACCGCTTCAGTTACCAAACCTGTAGATTTCCGACTCAGTTTCCTTCTTTTCCGCAGAGACGACTGAGGAATTGTGGAAAAGAAGGCGAAATCAAAGACGGAGATCTGATACTCACACCATAAAAAGTGAGTTTCTTTTTCTCTTTTACTTCTCCGTAAGCGGAGTTTGATTGAATATTTTGGCGAATAATTATTGACTTGAAGCTTTTACTTTATTTCCTTCCTTCCTATAGCTTTCACCTTTCTTTCTTCTTCCTTTTTTTTTCGCTGTAGCTTCTAAAACTGAACCTGCCTCAACCCTCCAAATTTCATCACAATAGGCTAAAATTCCCCAACATAAATTCAGCTCGTGCATTTAGAGCACTAAAATTGCAATTCAACGGCCCAATCGAAAAATTATATACACGAGGAAACCAAACCCAACCAAAATTCGAAAACAATTTTTTGAAACCCAAATCATCTGCACAAAACTTATTCACGCCAACAAAAATTTAAAGAGACAAGAAACCGCGCACATTAGCCCTAATCATGTCAAATAAACACATGCTCGCAAACACCTACCGCTGACGTTCGCAAGAAACAAGACGAGCGTAAAACTGCAAATAAAGAGTCGGTGACAAGAAGAACCTCCACCAACAAAACCCACATCCAAAATCATTGCGCCAGACAATAGGTGAAGAACACCCACAGGAAAACAGGGAAAAGGAAGAAAAACCAAAGAAAAAACAAGAATCGAACCTCGCACAACAAGCCGTAGCGGCCGGCGGGAGCAGGAATAGGATCCGAAACAGAAAGGCACAATCGATGATCGGCAACCGAACCCCAATATCTCTTCAGAGGCTTGGAAGCATCCACGCGTGGAAAGGAACAAGAGAGAAACAAAAGCCCTAAAAAACCTAGACGCGTACGTGCCAGCCCCGCACGACGCCAGCACATTAGGAGCTGAAAAGACCAAAATATCCCAGAGGGCATAAGCAGGAGCTCTCCAATTGAAGGGCATAATTGGCGAAATTGGGAAAAATTGGCAAGCCATCCAATTTGGCTTTAACGTTTTTAGTCTTTAAAGCTTTAGAAAAAACAAATAATAATTATCTAGGAAAAAACAAGAAAAACAACTCTCCAGCAGCTCGACAATAGTCTAGGTATTTCTTTAAGTGTTTCGGAACTTGTTTCTCCTTGAGAAGTTTTGGCAGTTATTTCTGATATTCGTTTACTTGCTAGTGATCTGAGGCTTTCTTTCTGCTGGACCCCCCGGGAGGGAAATGAGGCTGCTCATTGGATTGCGTCCTCTAAAGCCTCTAGCTTTGGTCTAGATTGGGTGGTTTCTCCCCCCGTTGTTTTGTTTTCCATTTTATGTAATGACGCTCTTGTTTATCAATGAAAATCTGTTAAAAAAAAAAAAAGTACATCTAGCTACAGTGCCTCTTAGAATTGTTGAGGCGCAGTTCAACGTATTCATTATTTTTATCAATTCTCCTCCCATAATCTAGCTACCCCTTCCTTTGTTTTATCTGGTGACAATGAAAAAAGAAATTTAAAAAAAAAAAGAGGAGAGAGAGAAAGTAATACTATTTTGTAGGATGCTATTTATAATGAAGAGTATTTTTTTTTTTTAAACGGCAAAATTTATTAAAAAACTTGATTGGGTACGTCAAGCGTGGAAGAGGGAAGTGAAACCCAATTAAAAGTTAGAAAATGGATCGAAATCCAAACACCTAAGAGGCATAGCCCGAAAACACGGGCGAAATCCGAAAACCTAAGGGCAGAGCCCAAAAACATCCTAAGGGCCTCAACAGTCCAGATACAAACATATAAAGCTCAAAGCAAAAATCAGCCCACACCTAAAAAGCAATCTCATTGACAACACAGGCCATGCCCCAGCCAAAAGGCCCAAAACCTACCCAAAACCCTTTCAGGCCAAACTGGGCCGGTTCGTTCTTTGCATCCCAAGCCAAATTTGGCCCATGTAGCTTTCGGTTGAAAATGAGGCCCCATTAAAAAGAAAAAAAAAAAAAAAGAGGACCCGCGTTCATTATTACAATATTACATTCTTTTCTATTAGACGAAATTAAGCCAAAGTATTTACCAATAATCAGAGTTCCATAATATCTGATCATCACATTTTGTGAATTGATATATTTTTCTCAATAGAAGCCTATATAATTTAAAAAGTTTCAACTATCTTAGTGAGTCTGAAATAGACCGAGAAAATAAGATTTCTTCAATTTTGAGAGGACGTGATCCCTAGATTTTCGCCTTCCTTATACGCATAAAACAACACAAAATTTCGTTCATTATCTTTATTTCATTTTTCTTTATACCATATTGCTTTTGTGCTGTGCTCTTCCTTATCAAGCAAAAAATTAGTAAAAAGGTAGTATAGAAACCAAGAAATTTCTGTATATATCCATAAAAGTTTTGAATTCTTGTTTGCAATTTTGCCTACTTGACAATTCTTTTTGACAGTGCATCTACTGACAATTATATCTCTAAAATTTTGAGCATTAGATGGAAATGAAATGGTCTGTTGTGTCATCCAAACAATCCGTTGAAGCCCAAAAACTTTGATCAAGACCTTTCAGCTTAAAATTCAAGTTGGTCAAACATCAATAGCTTACAATTGAACCAAATTATCTCGATATGTAGTATTTACTAAATCATATTTGATGTTCATTTACTCAAAACAAACGTAATTCACTTACCCAATTACTAATGTTCGCTCAACTTTATTTTTTACGTTGCTATTTCACGCAAAAGGCAGTCTAAGGGAGGTATAGTAAACTTACTACACACCATTTTAGTTTAACTCACTCGAGAAATTAGGCTCCGTTCCGGAACCCAAAATAAGTCCTTATTTTTTAAGAAGGCAATTTCAAACTCAAAAATTATGGGCTTATTAAAATATAAAAATATGCAAATATGAATCTTGTTTGGAAGATCTCGATGAGATCTTTTATACGATGAAAAAAAATTGAAAAATTATTTTTCATTTACTTTATTTTTGAGTTTGAAAATGTGAAATAAGCTACTTATTTTTTGAGAAGGTTTCTGGAACGGAGCCTTACTCTTCACATGTTACATTAGCAATTATAGTACTTATGATTGGCGAATTAATCAATTTTTTTGACAGGGTGAATCCCTCGAAGTCAAAAGAGTAGTTAAAAACTTAGGATTTGAAGAACCTCTTATCCAGCACGTGTTGGAATTGGTTTTCAACTTGCAACATAAAACATCAAATCTATAGCTAGTGTAGAAATTTGCTGCCATCATTTAAAAATGCTCTAACAATAGCCAAATCATGGCATGTAGTTGGCGTCATTGCATTGTGTCCAGTCGCGTCATTTCGGATTAATGGGCCAACATAATAAATGGGAGACTTAGCAAAAAATCATCATATTTACATTTTTTGAGCTCAAGGATAAACACCTCTTGCAATCAAATATAAGAACAAATGTGCCCATAAAAGTGGCTAAAACCTTAGGGTATCCTATGAAAATACCTAAAATCTTAGGGTATCCTATCTATGAAAGTATCTAAAATCCTAAGGTACCTTATGTGTGATAACCCAAAATTTTAAAATATGTAACCGGAAGTTTTTTTTTAAAAAAATTTGGTCACCGTAATTAAATTCTAAATAATCTCTATTGTCAACGATAATTTTTTAGAATTATTTTGAAAATGAAATCCGAATAACATAACCGATAAGGGACTGAGGGGGTGCTTCGGTTTTTGAAAAAAAAATTATTTTGAAAAAAATGGTAATTTCAAGCTAAAAAATGCAAATAATTTTCCTATCAATATGGATCTTATTTGATAGATCTCATTGAGATCTTTTAAACGGTGCCCAAAAAATTAAAAAATTTTTATTTTCATTATATTTAAACTTGAAATTACATTTTTTTTATAAAAAAAATTTACTGGAGTAAAAAGAAAGCGGAACGATACCTGAATACAATCCATGGGCTAGATTTTTTTTTCTCAAGGGTAGCTCGCAGTGTCGGCAATGATTTTTTGCTGCCGACTGATGAAATTCTCGACACTTTTTGAATTATTGAAGTCAATAAATTGGCATTCAAGTTGTTAGTTGGGGATATGAATTTTTTTGCGGGGATGACTTGGATTGTCTGTATGCTTTCTGGTTCACCACATATATAAATGCCTTCCTCCAGCCCCGATTCTGCATCTACAAATCTCCTTCACAAAATAAACTCTATCTATTAGCACCTCTTCCCCATTACTTTTTTCCAGCACTACGGCCAACAGGAACACACGCCGCTGCCACTGCTCCACAACTTTTCATTTTTCTCTCCCGGCCCTCTCTTGGTTTACACTCTCTCACATCTCCACCCATCACCACCATGTACGGTTTCACCTTTCGGACTATCACTACCACACCATACACCACCACCAACCCCGTTACCACCATGGCTACCCCTCTCTTTCGCCGCACACATCCCATGCCACCACCGCACCACATCGCCGTCGCTACAACCCCAAAGCCACCAGCGAGTACAGCTCCGACCAGTCTCCTAGCATCCCCGGATCTCTTCTCCTCCTACCGTAATCTCCCTCACCTTCCCCACACCCCGCAGTTCTTTCTCTCGTTTGGACTCGATTAGAGAAAAAGAATAGTTACAAGAGGGTTCCGGGGAATTTTATGTGCAGTCCACTAAAGCACTTTTAATTAATTTTTGTGAGAATATTTGGGGCGGACCTGAATGATTACATTTGACGGTGAGTATTTTAAGGGACATGTACGGGGTAAGCCATTTATACAGTGGGCAAATAATTGAGTTAATTAATTGCGTAAATTATGTGCTCCGAACAGGTATTGCTAATGGTAGATAAAATTGTATGCGCAATTAGTTGTGGTTCACTTGTCACAGGTGAGTACGATATACTTTGGTTACATAATATTCTTTTAAATTGTTTTGTGATTGTTTATTGTTTTGATTTTTATAAAATGCTATGTTGAATTTTAAAAAAATAATAATATAAGTATAAAATTATGAGAATTGAGTTAATGCATGGGATTAATCTAAAAAGAAAAGTGGATAAAATATTTTGGAGTAAAATCTGGGTGAAGAGCTATGTGTAAATTGGCGTCTATGAAATGGTGGATAAGGATACGGCCGGGTATCTCTTGGATTTGATATTATTTTCCTTATTTTGCTGGGGTTGCTCACTGGGCTGCCAGATTACCGCCCAAGATAATAATGATGACGATAGATGATGGATCTTCTTGGTTGACAGTTCTGAACCTAAAAATTGTAGTCAGATTCTGGATTTTATGTTTTGCAAATTTGAAACCTACGTTGTTGAAAAGTATATAATTATTGAGTTTGGAAACTCCTATTGATTGTTGAAAATTTCATGATTATGCCATGTTTTATATGATTATTCCCATGCAATTAAGTAACCTCGGTATATCCTATTTCTCACTGAAATGGTCTTGTGTGCACCCATTTCAGATACAAGTTAAGCTGGTCCTTCGGTGACGATTGTATTAACGTTTGGGATTAGAGTTGCTTTGTAGTGAAGATTTCGATAATTTGCAACTTGCACGATAGTTGATTCGATAGTGCCATAAGCTTGGGGCATACAATTGTTGTAATTTAAAGCCGTTAAGCGAAAATGTATTTGGTATGCACGATAGATAGCTATGATTGTAATATTTTATTATTTGATTTTCAGACCTGAGAGTTTTTGTAAAATTTTACATTGTATGATATCAAGGCCTAGGGTGAATTTAAAATCACTGGCCATGTCATAGATTCAATTCCCTCAGGTTTGGGTCGTGACACTATGAAAGTGCGTAAATCACTAAAATCATATAATAGAAAAGTGCACCCTAAATCCCTATAAGAGTGCCAAACATATTTTGCCCTTATGGCTAAAAAATTTAAAAAGTTAGAGAACCTTCACTGAAAACTATTTTGCAGGTGTCCTTTCTCTAAATGAAAACTATTTTACCGTCCTTATGCCTAATTTTCTCTACAATAAAATTGTAGAGTTATCGAGTTTCACGGATCCAACCAGTATTAGTCTTGTTTGATTTTTGAGCTACTCCATCATATAGTGTTATATCCGTGTTCGTGTCAAAACGTATTAGACGAAAACTTTTTAAAAAATTTGAGTGGTTTTTCCAATATTTTAGACTTTTTAAGTGAAATAAACCGATCCAGTCCAAAATTGACACCCTACTTTTTCAGCCAACTGTCAACAGGCAGTCCGTCGGCAGTCCCTCCGTTTTTTTTTTTTTTTTTTGAACAGGCAGTCCCTCCGTTAAAATCGTGAAACTCCAGCGCGATAAATCCCAAATCAAAACCCCACCATACCATAAATAAATACTCCACTTCCGTACGTCCCATTTTCCGTCTTTGTTTTTTATTATTTGTGTTATTCTTTAGGCGTTTATATTTATCAATTTATAATATCTTTTATAATTTTAAAATTTTGTATTAAAATATAATTAAGAACTATCAAACAAGATCCATATTGAATATTTTTAAAAATTATTCAAAAAATATAAATATTTGAAAATTGACACGAACTTTGAAAAAGAACAAAGAAATTAAGACAGGGAGTAAAAACAAACGAACAAAAAAAATTACCCACTACAAATAAATGCCACCACAAGATCCCTGCCAACGTGCCCCTCACCCTCTCCTATAACATCCCCCACCACCAAACAAATCATTTAGTGTACTAGGAAAACTAAATAATCTTTTGTGTCCAAACCCAAGTCACATAATACGTGTGCGGGTGCGGGAGTGAGAGCGCAAAGGGCGATTGTGAAAGCATCTTTGAAAAAGATCTCAAATTACTAAATTTCGGGATAATGAGGATTGAGAACGCAAGCGCAATGCGAAGATCGAAATTCACATTGTTTTTAAATTCACCTCAGATTGTTTTGAAATTCAATTTATGTGCTTAATTTTGGACCCTACAGCAATTAAGGCACACCACATGGTGGCGACAAGGAGCACTGAATAATTTTTCCCCACCACCCCCTTCCCTCCCCCACTCCGTGAACGGTTATGGCGCACTTAAAATAAACACTCCGACTCTCCCTCCCTCCCTCACGTCCTCCCCCCTTCCCCTCTCTCTCTCTCTCTCTCTCTACAACTCCTTCGCTCTCTCTCTCCATTTCCCTCTCTCTCTATATTCTCATCCCATTCCTATACATACACAATCTCCATCTGCATCTCAAGCGCCCAGAACAACAACAAATTAACGATGAGAGAGATCCTCCACATCCAAGGCGGCCAATGCGGGAACCAAATCGGGTCCAAGTTCTGGGAGGTCATCTGCGGCGAGCACGGCATCGAGCCCGACGGCCAGTACAAGTCCCTCGACGCCGACCACACGTCGGAACTCCAGCTGGAGCGGATCAACGTGTACTACAACGAGGCGTCCAACGGGCGGTACGTGCCCCGGGCCGTGCTCATGGATCTCGAGCCGGGCACCATGGACAGTATCAGATCCGGCCCGTACGGGAAGATCTTCCGTCCCGATAACTTCGTGTTTGGGCAGTCCGGAGCGGGGAATAATTGGGCCAAGGGGCACTATACGGAGGGCGCGGAGTTGATCGACTCGGTGCTTGATGTTGTCAGGAAGGAGGCCGAGAATTGTGATTGCTTGCAAGGTGATTTTTGTTATTTTCTTCGTTTCATCATCACTTACGTATGTTTGTATGTATGTATGGATGGATGTAAGTATGTGTGCGCATATGAAATTTATGGAGATGTGGATAATCGTGTGTTTATGTATTGTTAATGGACATGTAGATGATGGATTGTTATGATCATATATATATGTAGGTTATCATGTATGCGTTGTATGGGGATGTGTACATGTCCGTGTGTGTTCACATCTCATGTACTATTTGATTTTTGTATGCTTGCTATTATATCTCTATTACTCGATTCGCAATTTATCGTGAAGTCTAGTGACACTCCCGTTTTTACAACTAAACTTACAACCAATTTGTCACATTAATAAATAGGGTATATCATTTTGATGATTGAAAATGTTCACATTATAGAGCACGTCGAAAATAATAAGAATACTAACATTCATGTTTATAGAATGTCGATAAATATATGATCAAAACTGAAAACAAACTAACTCGCACAACAAATTAATATGTCCTGATCATGTAGTATCAAAATCAGATAAATATGAATTTTAGCATGACTAATATTTTCGACGCTTGATGACGTGAACGTTTTGATCATCAAAATGATGGAACCTATATGCTAATGTGACAAATTGGTTTAAAAATGGGGGCGTGAATAGACTTCCCATGATTGATTTGTTGTTGGTGCCAAAAATGGATATAACCATTTGTTTTTATGGCTGTATGCATCTAGCCATGTAGCTTGTGTTAGAAATGTATGGAGATGTAGATATTTTTCCGTGTCTGTAGTTAAGACTTGTGTAAGAAATGTATGGAGATGGAGATATTTTTCTGTCTCTGTCACTCGGTTGGTTCTATTTTGTTAATGGAATTAATATTTTGGAGGATACGAGTTCTCTGTTAGGCTAGTTTATGCATTAAAATATTAGGTCATTATTAGTATGATAATGATAACAAGATTCTGTAAGTTACATTGATCTGATTGAGGTCTGAAGTCTGTAGACGGTATCCCATTCATGGAATTGAAATCTTGCCGGATCATGCGTTTTCTGTTTGATTCAAGTTACCTTTTTAAATGCATTGCAATTTACTGGTGGTTGTCAATTTCGAGATGTATGTCATAGCTTCTTTTACCTCGACTTCATTGCATATTTATATGGATTTGATTCCTCTCTATCCATGTTATACATGCCTATGCGTGTATGTTTGTATCTACGCATTGTATGGACTATGGATATATATGCTTGTTTTTGTGACTTCGTGACGCATTTAATTAACTAGCGCCTTGCCCATGAAATACTCCGATGATACTGGCCTAGACACTTGAGTTATAAAAAAAAAAAAGTCCGATTGTAATACCGATTTGATTAAGACGCTAAACTTCAAGGAGCATTTTGTTTCTGGAATTATATATTTTGGCAAGGATCATGTGATTTCATTGGATTCTACTTACCATTTTAGCAGATCTCTTGTGGTTGTCAAGATCTGAGTCTGTATCATGCCTTCTTTTACCCTTGATTTAAGCCTATGTACGGTTCTGAAATCTCTCTCTCCCTTCCACGTTCCATCCTCTGTGTCAATTAATAATTATCATACTCTTGTTGCCATGTCCCACGACCGGACCACATATGCTGATAGAATTTTTTATTCAGTCCTATTCTTTTCTTTGTCAGATGGATAATTCAGATCTTGGACTTCAGTGATAATTAACTAATTAAGGAATCTTTTTTTTATTCATTTTTTTCGGCCAATGTTTTGAACTGGAAGCTAGACTGGTGCATTATCATCATTGATTAGCAGTTGGAATAATGGTTTATTTTTAAGCCAAGAGCGATGATATGTAATGCTGTTTCTACCCCTTTCCCCACTTTTCAATCTTCTTATATGCATCTTGGTTTTGCTCTAGAATTGTATTATTTTATTCTCTAATATATTTGACTAGTATCTATTAATGTACTAGACTTCACTGTTTTGAAGGAAAAATTATTGGGTGCTTTTGAAGTAGCATCATGTGGTGCCCCAACCCTTCAGAACCTACATTCACGTGGAGTTGAGGACTAATGTATGCTTCTCACATGAATAATTACTGGGGTAACAGGTTGTGGTGCCCCAAGATCACAAATAATTACTCTTTGCCCTGTTGCAGCACTTTGCTGGAATCCATCTCAAACTGCTCTGCATTCCAATGCTGCAATTAATAGCTGATGGCACCATCTGTACTTTTATTGGCAGTCCCTTGTTGGTATGTTAAATATGTATTGATAAGGCCGAGCCCTGTTATGGTCCCCGTCAGTTTGGCCTTGATGCTTGTTTTGTGTATCACCACACATGACATATTAAAATCATGCATTAAGGTTTTGATGACTATAGTACTATATTTATAATTGAATAATGGTCTAGAAGTTTATCTATGGCATTCAGCAATCTTATGCAGTTATGCTGCGAGCAATGTTACTTGGATGTCTTTCAGTACATAGTGGTTCCTCCTTTTCTCGACTTATCTTACACTAGCTATTGGATATGGTTGATGTGGTTCAGAAGGAGATGTGTTCGCTTGGACATTTTCAACGGTCCAGCTATGTTCATGAGTAGAACAATACGGGGTTTAATCAATATGCGTAGATACAGAGTTGCAATTCTAGACATGGGAAAGGGAAGCCGAGCTTTTATGTTTACATCTTGTTAAATTGCCTAATGTCTGTTGTACATGGCCAGGTTTCCAGGTATGTCACTCGCTTGGAGGAGGCACCGGTTCGGGCATGGGAACCTTGTTGATCTCGAAGATAAGGGAGGAATACCCAGACAGAATGATGCTCACATTCTCTGTTTTCCCTTCACCAAAGGTTTCCGACACAGTTGTTGAACCCTACAATGCCACCCTCTCGGTGCACCAGTTGGTAGAGAATGCTGATGAATGCATGGTCCTTGACAATGAGGCACTTTATGATATTTGTTTCAGGACATTAAAGCTCAGCAATCCAAGCTGTGAGTATTCTCTTTTGTATACTCAAGACTAGCATAGAAAAAACTAAACGCTATTTGAAGTAGAAAAATAGTAATTAACGAAAATACTTGAGTGTTGCGGGGAAACCAGTAGTTTGGTTTCTGAGATTTTCTTAAGTCACCACGCACCTTGTTAAATTCCATTCACCCCAAGTATGCAGTCTTCTCTTCATTTCTAAGTGGGATTTTATAATGTCCCAATTCCCAGATTGTTGGTTTTATTGGAAAGCCAGTGTTTTGAACTGTTTTAATTTTTCAAAACTATGCTCTTACTGATGGCTATTATCATATTCATCCCAATACAGTTCAGCTTGAATATTCTTGAAATTATAGAACGTCTCCTTAAGAAGTTCGAGTTTTCAAAAGACTTGAGAAATATTGGTTGAAGAGAGTGTATAACCGTCACCAACCGAGAGCATGCTAAAAAATTTATTTTGTTGCATTTTCTCTTTGCAGTTGGGGATCTTAACCACTTGATCTCTTCAACCATGAGTGGGGTAACTTGCTGCCTTCGATTCCCTGGCCAGCTGAACTCCGACCTCCGAAAGCTAGCCGTGAACCTAATCCCATTCCCACGCCTTCACTTCTTCATGGTGGGATTCGCACCCCTCACGTCCCGTAGGTCCCAGCAGTACGCCTCCCTCTCTGTCCCAGAACTAACTCAGCAAATGTGGGACGCCAAGAACATGATGTGCGCCGCTGACCCCCGCCACGGCCGCTACCTCACTGCCTCCGCCATGTTCCGTGGGAAAATGAGCACCAAAGAAGTCGACGAGCAAATGATCAACGTCCAGAACAAGAACTCGTCCTACTTCGTGGAGTGGATCCCGAACAACGTGAAGTCGAGCGTTTGTGATATCCCCCCTATCGGAATGAAAATGGCATCCACGTTTGTGGGCAACTCGACCTCAATTCAAGAGATGTTCAGGAGGGTGAGCGAGCAGTTCACTGCTATGTTCAGGCGTAAGGCGTTTCTGCATTGGTACACCGGGGAAGGGATGGATGAGATGGAGTTCACCGAGGCCGAGAGTAACATGAATGATTTGGTGGCGGAGTATCAGCAGTATCAGGATGCTACGGCGGAGGACGAGGGAGAGTACGAGGAGGGTATGGAAGAGAATTATGAGGCGTGAGAGCTGCAGCAACAATGGAATTTGGTTTCCTAAGTTTTTGCTTTATCTACTACTCTACTAGTACTGCTATCCATCTGGGCGTCTTTCTTTTTCCTTTGTTGGTTTTGGGTTCTGTTCCATTTTCATATTTTCCTGTCAAACATGTGGTTTTCTCGTTGTTATTATACTTTCCCTATTGGCGATTTGGATGTCATTGTTTGTTTCTATTAATTCATTTGGGCCAGTAAGATTTGCTATTGTAGAATGAAGCCAGAGTGATATTCTTCTTGTTCCTGTTCCTGTTCCTGTAAAAACTCCTATTTTGTGAACTGGTCTTTTCCCGCAAATGAGCAACGGCTCAAGATTCTTTCCTACTGAGCATTTTTTATGAAGGATGCGAGAAAACAATGGTCCGCTTGGAACTTGTGGAAAAAGAAAGGAAAGAAAAAGAAAATAGTTAAGGAAAAGTGTGAGGAGAATATATTGTGCTCAAAACTTGATTTTATTTTCTAAATAAAAACACGGGGTGGAATTTTTTTTAGTTTTCCTTCCATTTATTCCAAATCTACCTGGGAAAATTA
The DNA here is from genome assembly GCA_019656295.1 of Rhododendron mucronatum var. ripense. Taxonomy (NCBI): domain Eukaryota; kingdom Viridiplantae; phylum Streptophyta; class Magnoliopsida; order Ericales; family Ericaceae; genus Rhododendron; species Rhododendron mucronatum. The sequence goes on along the minus strand of BPLT01000144.1, from coordinate 427,820 downwards.
TTTCGTCACTCTCTCTTCTAGTTTTTCTTTTCTCTTTCTTTTGCTTTTATCAGTTTGTAGTTTTCTATTTACTAGTAACATTTTTGTCAAAAACATTTTCCCTCATTTTCTTTCGTTTGCAAAGTAAAAAACGTCGAAAAGTACTCCGCCGACTTGCTTTAGAATTTTGAAATTTTCTCTCTTTCTTCCTTTTCGGGAATTGATTTTCACTCTTCTTTTAGCCACCCACACCTTTTTTTTTTAATCCTCTTGAATTTATTATCTTGTCCTTTATTCAATACACTTTTTCACTCGTTTAAAAACAATATTGTTAATTTATGTGGATAAAAATTAAAAAAAAAAAGTGAGTGACTTAATGGCGGGTGTGAAAATCATTTTCCTTTTTCTTTTTAACTTTCAACACAGATTCTAAAGGCACAACTCAACTCATGTGCATCCCAAGTTTGGCAACCGGTTAAAGGCTTTGTCATGTGGTTTGGTTCATTTTGGTAAGTTTTGTCAGATTAGAATGGGGATGATTAAACTTTGTTATATGAGAGGGGGAAAAAAGATTCCCTTCTAAAATAAAAGATTTTTTTGTCGTTCGTTAATCCTAATCTATTTTATTTTAGGTGATTTAAAGAGGGGATAAAAACTTACGAAAATCAAATGTTGCCCATGTGCGTGGTCCAGTCTATTTAGAGGCCTAGCTGTAGGGTTGTTCTTCCGTTACCGAAAAAAATATCTAAATTTTAAGTATCTTATAATACTATTTAAATTACGCCTACATAGAATAAAATATGCAAAGCACTAAGTATCTTCTAATAAATACTATTTAAATTACGCCTACATAGAATAAAATATGCAAAGCACGCAAGAACACAATTACGCGGAGGAAGAATTATTAGAGGAAAAGGTGATCTATTCAAAGAGAAAATCAATTTCTGTGGAAAAACTATTAATTAAACGTACGGAACTAATATTATAAAGAACGGAATTTACTGAGAAAATACCCAAGTGAAAACTGAAAATTGATGAAAACATGATTATTTTCATGACAGACACTACAAAACTAGGGGTATAGTATAGGGCTAATTATATATATATTTCGAGAGAGAGATAGGAGGCATCAGAGTCATGGAAGTATGAGGAACGAACATCGCTCGCCCTTAATTAACGAACGAGCTTCTCATCATCCGAAATTAGCCTCATCACTTGCACAAAAACATCAAACACTAGTAGGATAATAAAATTGAAGAGAGAGAGAGAGAGAGAGAGAGAGAGAGAGAGAGAGAGAGAGATTAGAATAGTAGTATTTGACTGGGTTGAGTGGCGTAATCCCAAGTGGGTTTGGGAAGAAGAGAGCTTCTCTTCGCTTTTATAATCGTAAAATTTGCAGCTGAGTCTCAAACCCTATTTCCGATGGACGCTCAGGATTGATTTATCTGTGACTGTCTATCACAAATATGGGGAAACCTAAAGGAATATGGATAATGCTACACACACAACCATCCAAACACAACAACTTACACAACCTCTCACATACATGTGGGGTCCACACATAGTAGTGTGTGTGGAGCCCACATGCATGTGAGAGGTTGTGTAAGTTGTCGTGTTTGGATTGTTGTGTGAGTATCATTTTTGAAGGAATAGGATAAAACTTAAAAGAGTCACATGTGAAAGTAAGGAGAAATTTTTGAGTGCCGGGTGGGTACCATGTTGCCTGGCTGACATGGTGTCGAAACGGACACATTTGAGCAGCCTAAAAATGTATTGGACGGTTCAGATTGGAACACTTTTTCTCCTCTTTCCTCCACACTCTCTCTCCTCTTTCTCTCTCTAAATTCGAGCCGTCCAAAATCGAAATGGACGGCCTAGATGCACCGAGCGGGCACCATGTGATACCCGCTCGGCATTGAAAAATTTATTGAAAGGAAGATATGGATCTAGGAGGGGATTTGCCAGTTTCGCACAATGCCAAGGGCATAAATGTCACAGCATGAACAAAACAAGTTGATCGAATATCGATAAAAAGTTTGATCGAATCCTATTTTCCTAAAGAGAAATAAGTGGGTCAGAGTCTAACAGTTTATTTCTCTTTTGGCTAATATGATAAACTGAAAGGATATCGATGTTTATTTCTCTATTGGCTAATATGATAAACTGAAAGGATATCGATGAACTTGATTTATTTGCATAGACCTTAAACACATCAAAACTTACAAAATGAATTGTTTAGATCGTTAAATGAACCCATGATCGTCCCATTTTAACGTCACATGAGGGATCGCATGAGGAAACATCTCATGAGAGAGGATCTCTTTATCTAGAGTCTTTCGAGTGGAATTCTTACTACTAACTTGACTAACCCAAGGGGGTCGAGTGATTTCCACCATAAATTATGCACCAATTTCTATGAATTCACCAACTTTCTCATTGCCAAACGCCGGAGATAGCTACAAGCATACAACGCATACAAAAAATTGTACTCCTTTTCACTAGAGTAATTTCCAGATGATTTTTTTTTATAACTCAAGTCTTCGGATCACCTTACGAGCACCTTGATTAATTTTGGAGGTCCAGTCCTATAATTCACCTGCGGAGAGCCTAATTAGAGCCAAAATAAGTAATACTAATTAATAAAAAATAAGAACTTTAGCGGAACGCAGCCTAAGTTATTACCGCAAGCGGATGTTACTCCATCTATGTAAACATGTGACCTCCATTATAGACACAGTGAGCCCCAATATGCAATGGATTTTCACCCTTCAATTGCACCAACATTACTCAAGCCCAAAAAGGTTTGAAAACATCCAAACTGAAACAATTGGGTCAAAGTGTCTCCACATAGCAATTTTCCAACACATGTTTGATACCCAAATCAAGATGATTGTTTGTCTAGGCTTATCATAAAATCAAGTGGCCCATAATACTACCACAACAGAAAGACAAAAATGACCCTCTAGGAGATGGGTTCATCAACTAATAAATGCCCGAGTGGCTTTATAACACCACAAATAATAATACAATAAGACGACACATAAAGGAGTATGTTTTTCATAACTAATGTGTCGCTGCGGTCACCTCGACTAATTATTGGAGTCCAATTCCACCGTCCGGGAGTCTGTGTCATGCAAGTGGCCCAATAGTACCATAGAGAAAATGATAAGCATATCCAGCGTTATCTGCACTTGAGTGATTTGATTGAGACAAAAGACCCCTTCATCTCTTTCATTTTAATCATCCTTCTCCTCCTTGCTTCTGAAGCCCTGGCTTTATAATCATCTAGTTTTACTACTACCAGACCTCTGCTACGATCCAACGGTTGTGAAGAGCCCACACCAAAAGTCTTCCCCGAAGCTGATGCGTTAAGGTCACAAATGCAGAGTGGGCCCATTTCCTTGACCTCACCCGATCCAGACCCAGATGACAAAAATGGAGAGATTTGACCATATGGGTGTTGCTGAGAATTCTCAATTGTTTGTGATCCGTACGCCGTCTGATCCACTTTGGACGGCTGCTGATGGAGCATGTAATAATAATCTTGATTCTCGACCCTGTTAAATTCCCTTAATTCGAGCCCAAATTTCTCCAGCTGTAAACAGCAAAAAACAGAGATAAGAGACCAGCAAAGGGAAAATTGCAGAAAAATGAAATCAAAAGATATGAGAGAGAGAATATCGAGATTATACCTCTCGTTTCTTGGCTTTCAAGTCGAAATTAATGGCCTTTAGCTTGTTGTAGTAACTCTTCACAGACTCGATCTCCTGCTTGGAAACAATAGAAATTAAGCTTGTTTTCTCATTCATTCAAGAAATACAATCATCTATTTTTGTCTCTTACTTATATAAACTTGAGAATTTGCAGTCTAATCTGTTCAAAATCATTTAAAACAAAATGACAAGTGGGTAATTTGATGGACGAGAAACAGAGTGCTCTTTAAAACTGGGAAGTGAAAATTGTTTCCAAGGTACAAAAGTAGAAGATAACGTATTGATAGAGACATTAAAGGGGAATTAAAGTTTTATTGCCAAAAAAAGGGAAATTAAAGAAAAGCCAAAACAAAACCATAATAAAATATTTACAAACTCACCCCTTTTAGCAATTCTCTGCGCTGAGTTAATTCCTCTATGATCTCCAAGCGTTCCTCTCTTGTCTGCAAAATCACAATATGAATATTTTAATTTATGAATACTTATCAATCTAAATTAAAAAAATAGGTATCCATTAAAAACAGGAGACATTAAATGGAGAACAAACCCAGACCAGGAAAATAAAAACCCATTACAGAAAATTCTAAAAATTCAAGACATTGAAGCTAAACGGCGAACAAAACGTTTGGGTCAAAAAACTCCGGAAAAATAGGAACCCATATTAGAAAACACTTGCAAAAAAATAACAAACCAACCCATCAAAAGAAATCATAAGATTAATTGGAAATATAGACAGGAAAGACCAAACTAAACGAAACCCAGAAAACAAGAAAACAGGGGAACAAGGAAATACCGTTTTCGATGACGGTTTCTTGAGAGAGAGTTTCGATTTCTCATCAGACTCGCTCGGAGAGAAAGAGAACGGCGTCGTGGGACTTAAGGCTTCGACCTTGACTTTGGGTCTTTTCTCACTCTCTCGCTCTTCCTTGGGTCTTTTCTCTTCTTCTTGCGAAGGGCTCGAATCGATTGCAGATCTCTTTCTTTTGCCGCCCCATATGACGTGAAATTGAGACGAGAATTCGTGTTGGATTAGGTTAGGGATATCGAGTAGTATTTGGGAGACTTCTAATTCTTTGGGACCGAAAAGGGTTGGGAGATAGCTCTCTGTTTTGCTTCTACTGCTACTCGTGCTCTGTTCCATTGTTTCCTCTGATAATGATTGAAGGTTTCTTGATTGGTTTCAGTCAAGTGCGAAATCTAGACAGAGAGGAAGAGAGAGAGAAAAGAAAAGGGTTTGATTTTAGAGAATTTAGAGAGAGAGATGGGGATGGGGGTGCTGCTTGGAACAGGGCAGTCGGGCAGAGAGGTTGCTAATAAGGAAAATCAATGGAGGGAGTGTGGCTGTGCCACGTGTCGAGTAATTAAGGATGGAGGTTTGGTCTAGGGTTTATGCCAATTGATATGTGTTTCGTCACTATTGGGTGTGAGTTGTAATGGCGTGTCCATTTTGGTAATTTCGGGGCTTCAAAAATTAGGAAATAAGGTATTAATTGGTCTGATTTTGTGAAGATAATTTGTTTTCACTTTTTTTAATCGCATTGCTTACTTGCTGTCCAAGAAATCAACAGATATGTCGTAACAGGGGAAAAAGAAAAAGAAATTATTTTTACCAAGCGTATGTATAATTGTTTATATCCTTTTTTTTAATTTTATTTAGAAAAACTGAAAATACTCCCTACATCTTGAAAATGTTTTTTCGCTCCGTAAGATGAGCACTTAAATACAACAATACATTCTTTTAAGAAACAATTCAAACTTTTTTAGAAACAAACTCGAACTCAAGCTCGGCAACAATTTTAGAAACAAACTTGAGCATGACAGGGCTCAGGTCGTTTACTGCCATTCTAAAGTGTCTCTCCCATGAGAACAATAATTCTGTCAAATCTTCTAACGATCCGTTCTGCCAAATTTTTAAAATTTTTTAAGTGTATATTTTTTCGCTATATAAAATATGTCATTCTCTCACAATGCATCACATTCAATTCATAAAATAAGTACTTAAACAGTAAATTGCCTTACAACACTATGAAAATTTCTCTTTCAATTACAACCAACATAATCCAAACCCCAAAGAAAGTAAATAAAGCGACAATGGTTGAAAAGACCACGCTGAAAAAATCAGGCCAAATGTATCCACAGCTTTTCCAAATACATGATGAAATCAACTCTATATAGATCATGTCATTATGAGACAAAAATGTCAATAATGGCCTATAATTACGGCACAATATAAAGACAAAAACAACCCTCTAAGAGATGGATTCAACCTTAATCCTTCAAAATTGCATTACGCTCGCGTTCTCAATTCTCGTACTCACGAATTATTTTGTATTCGCACTTTCGCACCCGAACGCACATTATATAACTTGGGTTCTACTAATAAATACCATAGATATGATAAACACATCTAAAAACGTTATCTACACTTGAGTGATTTGATAGAGGCAAAAGAGCTCCTCTTTCATTTTACTCATCCTTCTTCTCCTTGCTTCTGCAGATTTGGCTTTGTGATCACCTACTGCCACAACTAGAGCTCTGCTAGAATCCAACGGCTGCCAGGAATCCACGCCAAAAGTCTCCTCCGCTGATTCATTGAGATCAGGAATGCAGAATAGGCCCGTTCGCTTGACCTTACCTGATCCAGGCCCGCATGACAAAAATGGAGAAATTTTGCCACATGGGTATTGTTGATATTTCTCACTTGGTTGTGATCCATACACCGTCTGATCGACATTGGACGGTTGCTTGCGATGTAATCTTTGCCTTCGGACTTGAAATGAATTGACTGTTTAAAAAAAAAAAAATCAATATGAGGATTAAAGTGGAGAATTAACTTATTCATGGAGTTATTACAGAGCTCAATCTTGACCGCCTAAATTTTTTTTTTGAATGACCGATATTGAGCGTTTCTGTAAATAGCCCAAGGGACATCTTAGAGAAAGAGAGCCCAAAAAAAAAAAAAAAAACAGGGGAACAAGCAGAAACCGTTTTGGCGGATGATTTCTTGAGAGCGAGTTTTGAATTCTCATCAGATTCTTCAGTCGGAGAGAAAGAAAACGGTGAGGTTGGACTCGAGGCTTCAACCTTGATTTTGGGTCTTTTCTCCATTTCTCTCTCTTCTTCTCCTTGTGAAGGGCTTAAGTCGATTGCAGATCTCTTTCTTTTCCCAACCCATATGACGTGAAATTGAGATGGGAATTCCCGTCGGATTAGGTTAGGGATGTCGAGTAGTATTTGGGAGACTTCTATTTCTTTAGGACCGATAAGGGTTGGGAGATAGCTCTCTGTTCTGCTTCTACTGCTACTTGTGCTCTGTTCCATTGTTTTCTCTAACTAATACTGATTGAAGCTTTCTTGATTGATTTCACTCAAGTACAGAAGGAGCTACAGAGAGAGAGAGAGAGAGAGAGAGAGAGAGAGAGAGAGAGTGCTGCTCGCAACAAAGACGTTGCCAATGCGAATAAGGAAAATCAATGGAGGGGGTGAGTGTGTGGCCGTGCCACGGGTCGACAGAGTAAAGATGGAGGTATGTTCAGGGTTTAAGCCAAGGGTTATGTGCGGTGTAAATATAAGATTTATTTAATGGCGTGTCCATTTTAGTAATTTACGGGCTTCAAAATAGGAAATGAAGATAATTAATTGTGAGGTTTTCACCTTTTTAACCTCTTTGGCTGTATATATTAGTTACTTGGTGTTCAAGGAAGTAATAAGCATTTATGTGTAACTGGAAAAGAAGAAAAAAAAAAAGAAGTTATAGAAAGTGTGTGTATAACTCTGAGTTAAAAAAAGAAGGGTGTATGTATAACTGTATATATTCCTTAGAGAAACTCAAATGTGTGTTGGGCAATGGTTTTCGCCCTATAGGTAACGATTTTATTTATTTATTTATATTATTACGGATTCAGATTCTCTGTAGTCCAACATTTAAATTGGATGAGTCAGTTTACATTGCAGTTGTCTATTTACTTAAAGGTTGAGATTTGTTCAAAAAGTCTTTCATAGAAGAATTAACTTTTTCATGAAAGAGTTTTTGAATAAATCCGAACCATTGATTATATCGCAATGGACGGTCGCGATGTGAACTGTCTCGTCTAGTCCAAACCTTTGGACAGAAGTCACAGAAGAGGATCTGGATCCCATCTCAAATTTAGAAAATACCACTCCATTTTATGAGTTTTGATGCATTTAAAATTTTTATGGTTTGTGGTAGTTTAGGGGCCATTTTTTGTGAGGTCATTGCTACAAAAGGGTAAAAACCATAGAAATACAACGAGAGTTCCAACTCCATCAACCGCACTTCCACACTGCGCAGGGGGTTTGACTACTCATGAACAATTTAATGTCAACAAATTACATTATCTACATACTCACAAATTTAAGTAAAACCTTTTTTTTTTACTTTAACTGCTCATGAACAATTCAATGCCGACAATAAGAAAAAATCAAAATATATGTTAAAAAATACGAAATTTTAGTGCATCTCTTGAGTCCAGGGGTTCAAGTGAACCCCCTCAACACCACGCGGAGCCGCCCCCCGCAATTTGGTAACCAATAACAAACCTATACTCCAAGAGATGGGCGATCAACCGTCGTGAGGAGGGAAGCAAATGTGCCGACTTAGTCGCTATAGCCGTCAAATCCCATTGCTGCTCTATCCGTCTATTCCTAATTGTATTAAACTCCAATTGATGGAGGACATGAGTGGTGTTTTTTAATCTCCGAACTTGGTACCCGTAATTTAATTTAAGCTTCCCATTTAACCAAAAAAAAATGAAAAAATACCGGCTACTGCCAACCTGTTTGGTTACGTGTCTAGATTTAGACAAAATATAAGAAAATAAGCTATGATAACCAAACGGACCCTCAAAAATTCAAAATGCACACCAACATTAGCATAAACTGATGAAAATTTAGTCAAATCAGAGAATAGTTCAATTCACCATCCAAACATAAGAAATCCAGCACAGATCAGTTATCCAATACAATGGAATGATAAGATGAGCTTGTGCTGTTAATGACTGTTCTTTTTTTTTTTTTTTAAATTTTATAAACTAAACTAAGCAACTTTCTGTCTCTTGGCCACTTTCGTTGACAAAACAAAGTCGTCGTCCGATCCATCTTCAGAACAACTACCATCCTCAATCTTGCGTTTCTTGGTCTGCTTCGACGCGACTTTGGAATCTGGCGTCTTCTTCTTTTTCTGTGAAGAAACAGGGGAGGACAACGTTTCCTTCTTCGTAACAGACTTGGAGGTTTTGTTCACGGTGACGACAGTTTTCATTGGCGAACCAAGCTTTTGCAGCTGATTCTTCTTCTGTTTCTTCTCAAAAACTTTCTTTGCCACCTCCTCGGGAAGCAAACCACACTCCATCAACCTGCATTAACATTAACATCAGTGAATTTTACTCAGATTCGCATTGCAAGCAAATTTAGTGAATTCTGGTACCTCACAAACTTTGCTAAGATAGAATTTACATGGGAATAGTTGACTTTATATATCAAAACTGTTAAAACTACGTGGAGTGGACTGGAATGCGGGTCGGGCACTTGGGTTGCCGACGGGCCCAATCCGTGGAAAGCCCAATCAAACTCGACAGCCAACACCCATTGGCGACCATACGGGTCGCCCGGCCCGGGGACTTCACGGGCTGGTCAAGGTGTCGGGTGGGGTATTGGAGATCACGTGTAATAGCGTGGCACTCGACAATCGTCACGCACGACGTCAAACCTAGAGGTGGTTACTTGTGACGTTACATGGGGCACGTGCTCGTCACAAGCTACCTTGGAGGCCAAGGCAAGTAACACCCTATATATATATAAGGTACAGTCCAAACTCTAAAAGAGGTACGCTGTCCTTACTCTAAGCTCTGTACTTCCCTTCCTTCAACTGGGATTTAGCCATTGGAGTGCCTACCCGTCGACTCCAGCCGACTAGGCACTAATGTGGTTTTCTGTTTTGCAGAGCTACGTTGGGAAGAAGGAGCTCAGTCCACATATGACCCGAAGAGATCCACGAGAGGAGATCCAATCCAACTAGAACACCACCCCACACTACGGTCTAACGAGTCCAAGATTCACGAATGATTGCAGATACCGAATTAAACACGCATCTATGGAGGGAGAGGAATGCCAGGGTGTTCCAAGGAATTAGCACTTCTGCTGAAAGTTTGTGGTCCAAGATTGCAGATGAAGTCGGAGCTTGTATGTGTTCTTGGAGGAAGATAAAGTCCAATGATGAGAATAGGCTGCTGGTCAGGAGCTGGAATGTGCATTCCAGTATTCTGGCTTCGAGTTAGTCTTGCCTAGGAGTTGAGTATTGTTGCTTCTTGTAGCATTGTTTGCTTTCTTACTTTGCTTTGTTTTGCTTTGACCTTTTTGGCCTGACTGCTTGTAAAGGCTATGCCTTATGTTTGGGTTTGTTTGTGTGCATTGAAATGGTTGAGTTACCAAAAAAAAAAGAAACTAATTGATTGTCCACTAGAGCATCTATGTAGCTGCAGCACCTCAAATAAACATAAGCAAGAACAAGAAACCAAATTCAATCAAAGAAAAGATGATTCAAAATATGTCCTGAATGGCTAAATCATTGGAGATGCACTAAGAGGATGCAGGTGTCCAATGGCTTCTTAAAGACATGGCTGAAGATCAAGTGAAATAAGTTTAGAGGGGAGAGAGAAAGATAAAACATTTTTTACGACAATTACTTCTACTTCTACTTCTCCACAAACTCAAGGTACTAGGTTAGTGAAAAGTGGACCAAACTCACCTCTTCTCTTCAGATGTTTGGAACAAATACAGAATATGATCACAAGTCTTGCCACTAGCTGAACAAAATGGCTATCATAGGCAATAGAACAGACAGACAACAAATTTGACTCTTATCATTTCAAGCTAGATACTTAAGATGTTGTTCGTCTTTTTCTCACATAACATGAGATGCTAAGAAGCACAGACATAAGTTCCGATGTAGATACGGCATGGTACAGAGTCACTACAGACCCAACAATAAGGTAATTTTGAAAGATCAGCACATTATATAGCAGAGAGCAACAAAGACCGATATGACACCTGCTTAGATATCTGCATTCCTATATGAACTTGGTTCAAAGATCCCACCCTGCCAGAATGGTGTAGCTTAAATATACATCACAAAGTAAGGTGATCACCTCGTGCACACTGCACAGGACAGTACATGCCCTACTGAAAGCAGGCATTAGCATGAGATATGCTACTCTCTCACTCATGCGGCCATTATAAGTAATAGATAAGTAATAGGTGTGAATTATGTAAGGTAATAAGGAGGCATTGTACTGTTTGGTTAAGTAGAACGAAAAGACATAACTAACAAAGGGTTCTGACCAACGTTGGCCAGTCACACAAAATACAAGAGCCACTCCATGCCAAGAAAAAGAACCATTTCAATGCCACTAACTGCAGACGGTGCATGCTCTTGGCAGGATTTGAATCCCTAATTCCATGCAGTTGACATTAAAGAGTTTAAAACTCTCCACCTAACTCGACAACAGTGCCTTAACAACCATAAGCAGCTCAAATTGGAAACAAAGTAAATAAATAGTAAAGGATTCATCATATTTGAAATTGGCATTACATACAAAAAATACTAAAAAGGAATAGTAGAAAATGGGATGTTCGACAATAGCAATGCCAAAATAAAGCGAGAATATCTCAACAAAACATCCCATATCTACTGCAGTATAATCTAATGGATAATCCACAAAATAATACGAGGTCACTATAACAAAAGTCCTCAATGCACTTGATCAATAGTGCTGTTCTATCTTTGAGTAGAAACTGAAAACCACCAAATAACTGCTATGGTCGAGACAGCAGTTTGAAATGACAAGACTTTTTTTTTGACAAGGAAAAGACAGACTTTAGAGGTCCAAAATTTATGAGATTTTTATGTGCCTCTATAGGAATTACAACATCCAGTCATTTATATTGCAAGGTGAAATATGTGAAACCAAGCATGCCTTCCACCACACTACTTGTGTTTCTCTTGATTGATGTCACAGAAATCAACTAAACCAGAAAGCAGCCACTTTTTGGTGGCAACAATCAGGAATCTTGGAACACAACAATCTGAAAATGGTGTTCAGTGTTTAGGTTTCATGACCAGAACACAACAGCAATCGATTACTCCTACATTTTATCTCTTAGAGGCTAGCTTAATATGGCATAGTCGATTTTGAGACTTAATTGCTTGGTTTCCGACTTTCTCTAATGCAGTAAAAAAACCTAGGTAACACGGCACAGAAAGGCTTTGGATGGTGAATAGCCAATTCTGATAAAATCAAGTCAAGTAAAATACTTCAGTCATGATATCGCAACATTTAGTGTGGAGTATTCAACCCGTGAAGGGAAACTTACAACGTTACCGAGTAGCCACTAAACCAACTTTCGATCCTCATATTCTCACATCAGAATGTCCTTTCTGTTGCCTGACTCTGCCTTTAGGCTTTCATCTCATACTAAAAATGCCTCCAGCTGATAATACGTCGGTTGGTTTTACAATGAGCCAGCGTATATGACTATTATGGTACTAAAGATAACACATTATCCAACATCTAACAGAAAACATGACTGAAAATTCAAACAACCCGAATGTTCAATATTGAAGTCAGGGTAGTTCACATCTTGCATGAAACACAAAATTACCATAGGGTTGAGTACCTAATATCAAAACACAGAAGCAAAACAATCCAAAAGGGTCTTAGTTTGTAAAATTTTGTAATATGTGCAGATTAAATTTAAGAAGGAAAACATTGAAGTTCCTTACCAGAAAGCTGCCATTTCGCTACCAGGCATTTGCTCATACAAAGTTTCGTAGAAAATCCTCAGTGGGTCTCTCTGAAAATCAACATTGCAATAAGTTACCAACAGTAATCCCAAAACTTACTGCAAATATAAGCACCTAAGCAAGCAAGCAAGGAAACATACTTCCTCGGGAGGGTCTCGCTTCTGACCAAGCAAATCATAAACCTTCTTTTCCCTTTTCTTACCATTCTCAGCTTCTTTGACCCCATTTTTCTTTTCCTCCTCCTCCTTCTTTACCTTGTTCTTTTTCTGCACCATAAACCCACATAAGCCAAGACATCAACAACAAAAAAACTCATCATTTAGTAACTAAACTGGCAATCAATAATCTACCAAAAAGTGAGAAACAAAAATAGACCATTAAAACTTATATTTTCTCTTCATTTATCGTCCTTTCTCACCATTTTACACATCTTTTCCACCCCCTTTGGATTGTGAGAAAGGATGTGATAAGAAAGAGGAGTCCTTTCTTATCAAATTTCACCAAAATGTTATTTTTGTACTTTTCTCTCAATTTCTCACCAAAGTACTCAATCCAAATGAGCGATTAGGCAAGAAAATCTGATCCTTTCTTTTCTTTTCTTTCCTAAACAAATCCCTCAATCCAAAGGGACCATTGGTTATCCAAAACAAGTGATAGGATTTCGCCTTCTTTTTTTCTTTCTCAACCTTTCTAAGAAAAACAACAGCAGGTTAGCGTTACAAACCTTGTCAACGTCGTTGGGTTTCTTCTTAGAAATGGGTTTCTCGTCATCGCTGTCGTAATCCTCTTCTTTCTTCGCTTGGGTTTTCTTGGTGGACCCCGATTTGGGAGTCGTCGCATTGTTGGGTTTCTTCTTAGATTCTTCTTTCTTCACTTTGGGAGTATTCGCACTGCTGGGCTTCTTCTTAGCAATGGGTTTTCCTGAACCACCATCGTTGTCGTTAACTGGTTCTTTCTTCGCTTTGGCTTCTTCGTTCGATTTGGGATTATTCTTCCCATTGTTGGGTTTCTCATCGTTTTCTTCCACCTCTTTCTTCACCGGCTTCGAGTCTTCAGAAGGCATGTTTGGGTGCACAGATGTCTGATGAAGGTGGGAAAATTGGAAGGAAACAACAGTGAAGTGGAGAGATTTGGAGAGGTAATTCGCGGTGGTTTTGTGGCGCTGTTTTCCCCTCTTCTTTGCTTTTCTCACTGAAGATGAAAAGAAAGCAATCGGGGTTTCGGTTCCGGGTATGGAAACCCGCAACTCCTTTCGTTTGCATCAACGTGGGGCTCCAAGCGAGCCGAGCCGAACTCGAGGTCTCACTCATTTACAAACTGAGCTAAAAATTTGAGCACAAGGTAGTATTAACGAGTTGAGTTTAATTATTTACTAAATAAACCTTTCTAATCGAGTCGAGTCTCTTTTAACGAGTTGAATTTTTATCAAACGAGCCGAGTTTACCAAATGAGCCGAAAACTTGAGCTCGGGATCCGCTCGTTTACTAAACAAGTCAAGCATTAATGAGCTAAGACAAGTTAAGCTCGCGAGCTGTTGGGTTCATTTGCAAGTTGCAACCATACTTCTACGCATTGGCCAGGTATTAGGGCTAAATAAAGCCATCCTTATAAATACTCCCGAAAATAAATTAGTCAATTAATGTGGAAATTGAGATTTAATTTGTGCGTTTGGTAAACTTTTCAGTTTTCAGTTTTTAAGAAACTAGAAGTAAAAACAGTTTATATTTTCATAAAAAAGAAGAAGAAGAAACCTGTTTGGTAATATTTGTGTTTCTCAAAAGAAATGGGAGAAAACATCTTTTCTTAGTTTTCATAGTTTACAAAAAATTCTAAAATTTTTTATGAACAACAAAAATTAAAAATTGAAAACAAAAAGGTTACCAAATACTTGTGTCGTACATATTGACAAGAACAAAAAAATATTGATGAAAATCAATGAAACTATTTAAAAATTCATATACAGCAAATCAGAAAAATTTATCTACTTCGTCTCCAGTGAACATTCTATAAATTTTTACCTTCTAAAGTCATGAAGTCAAGAAAAATTCATATACAATACATCAAAAGATTTATCTATCTAAGGTTCGCCAATACTTTTACGCTGATTTTCCACTCCATGAACCACATTATTTTCTTTTTTGATTCGTCGGAAATTCAATGAACCACATTATAAACCCTTGTTTACTTTCTTTCCCAACCCTTATGAGAAATTTCATTTTGATACCTTTTGCCATATGGTTTCCAAATAAATATTTTTTTTTTTTCATAACTTGAACCGCTGACATTCAATCACTAAATGTGAATATACGATGGAACCAAACCTTAAAGTGTTACAAAATACACCACCATGAAATTAAACATACAATAAATACACCTCATAAGCCAACCAATCACTTAGAATTTTGAAATGCATCATCCACACCGTGGTATCAACACTCAACACTCAACACTCAACACACTGAACTAGTTCTAAGCAAAAATCTCTTCAACGCCTTTGGCCTTCTCCAGTTCTTGCTCCTCCAAGACCTTCTCTTTGGCCAGTTTCTTCAACCTTGCAAGCTCAAGATCCTTGCTCATCTTCTTCTTATACATCTCCATGAACGTCATTGGCCCGTCCAGAACTGGCTTCTCTCCCTCCCTGATCTTCAAAGGGTACACTGTTGCCTCAGGGGCTGGATTCTGGAACGTGGCGATCGACAGTCGGCTGTAGTTGGAGTTCACCACTGCTTGGTGATCCGCGTTCTTGAACCTCCCGTTGCTTAGATACTGCAAAGATCACAACGCATAATCATCAAATTCCAAACGTTCGTGCATTTAGTACTTTGAGAAAAAGGAAGCTCAATATAGCGTCCGAGAAGCATTGGAGATGCTACTTACTCTTACATTTTACAAGGAAATGATATTATCTCTGGGATGACATGCTTTGAAAGAGATACAATAACAGAACGCTACTCAATTGACACTTAAATCACATACAAAACAACCCAAGAAATAACGACAACTGATAATTTCTTGAATTCAGAAAATTTGCACTCTTGATCTCATAGTAAAAAATGTTTAAGTGTGATGAAAATATATCTAACCAATGCTATACTACCTCTTACAATAGAGATACCAAATTTTAGAAATCCGGGCGCCAATGCTATTTAGACAAAACTACCATTATTTCTAATCAACCATTGATCTCTCACATGAAAAATGGTATTGCAAAATCGTAAGATTTGGCTATTCTGACTATTGCCACATCAATGGAGATAAACATTGTTACAATATTACTAGAAAAGAGCATTGTAGCCAGGTTTAAGAAAGGAAATAATTGAAGTTGTTACTCACATGACCATGGTCGCCCAAATTGACAACAAAAGCTCCTTCAATGGGCTGAACCGTGATCCAAGTCTTTCCACCATCTCTAGTGGCCTGGAGCCCACCAACCTGGTCCTGAAGCAACAGGGTTATGGTACCCGGATCCGTGTGTCGCTTGAGGCCGAGAGTGAGGTCGGGTTGTGGGCATTTCGGGTAGAAATTGACCACCACTTTCTGGTCCATATCAACACAGGCATTTGTTAGAGCTTCGGTCTCAAGGCCCATAGCCTCAGATAAAACCCCCAGCAACTTACAGGCCAGACCCATTAAATTCTCACTGTAGGACTCCGTAACAGCCCTCCAACCGTCTGGCTTGTCGGGCCATCTTGAGTAGTCTCGGGCCCGGATTGGGTATGAGAAGTAGGTCACTATTTCCCTCCAGTCTTGCACTGCTTCCCCCTGCGTATAAAGGCATTCGCATCGGCCTCTTTAGATTTTGAACCAAATTATACCTTAAAAACTCACTTTTTTACTTTAGCTACCAACTTTTCAAATGTCTATTGCATCAAACTCTTTATTCTTACTCTCTACTCAATTAAATATTAATAAAATAGTCCCCGCGGATGAACAGTGCCGAATTGAAAACAAATAAAAGGAGTGGGTGAGACAAAGTAAATTAATATAAAAACCTTTAACGGATGAACAATTCCTCTCTTAAGATAAAGATGAACTGTTGCAAAACTAAAACTTTGGTGTTTCTTCCATTTTGCTCATTAAAATGAAGTACAGGCAGTTTAGCTACTCTGATGTGGATGCTCTCATGATGAGATTACTGGATATAAAGCCCCAAAATATTGAACCAAAGAGCCTATCAAAATGTACAATTAAACGGGAGTTATTTTAATGGGGGCGACTATTCGTAACCCTTTATTTTCTCCATTAGCCTACTTCTTTTATTTACTCCATATAACCAATTAATTTCTTTTATTTACTCCATATAACCCATTAATTTCCCCAAATCTTCCTATTATACCCCTCTTCGGCGTTTCAGGTCCGAAAAAATGTAATGTTTCAACATTTGAATATTGTAATATTTAAATAATTTCGATAGTTAACGAAATATTTATATATTTTCGGCAGTCAATTACCGAAATGTATATATATACAGGACTTTTCTAATCTTCAGTAATATAATATTGTTAAATAAATTTTCGGTAACCTAATACCGATGTATATACCATAATTTGGCAGTTAATTACCAAATTATATATATTTTTTCAACAGTCAGTTACCGAAATATATATTGTGTCTAAAAAGTTAGAAGGGCAAGTAGGACATTTTGTATTGGCAACTCATGTTGTAATTATTTTAAAAAAATTTAATGGTCTAATGGAGAAAATAAGGGGTTGCGAATAGTTGCCCCCATTTTAATTCCAAGTGTTGGGTAAATTACACCATTGGACCTCGCTGTTACAGTTAGAGTTCACTCTGAACCCTCAAGTTCCAATATGGTTGCTTGGACCTCCTACTTCATTCCAATTACAATTGACCCATTCTTGAGGATATTTAAGATTTTCACTCAGGTCTCCACAGTACATTTTTTTTAATAAATCAGGAAGTTCGGATTAGCTAACACAAACATCACCTAATTATTGAAACTCCCACAAGAATCTTATTTAAAGCCGGTGCAAAATCGTGAACAACTTCACAAAATTTCAAGCATAATGACGGAGCAAATCTTGAAAGGGAGTTTTTCCTAAACTAGTTCCTAACAAAGGCAGTTGGACTATTCAACGTTTAAGCAATTGCTTTTGATGCTTTTTTATTGGAGGTTATGGGATTGCCGGCGAGACAAATTAGAACGTATAAAAGTACGAATTGAAATTTAGAAGAAATCGCGAAATACGGACAAAAAACATTACAATTGTCTCTCTAAACTTATTAGACTTCTTTTGTTTTAGAGAATTTTCGTGCTTTCGCGTCACAATTTTAATTCCTTAAAATATCTAACGCTAAGACGAATGACTAATGTAACAAAAAATTAACATAAATTCAAAATAGACTTGAAGAAAAATACCGAAACCAAAAATGTAAAAAAATATTCAATCTCTCGAATCTTGACCATCCATTCAACTTAGGGTTGTCATATTAGGGTGTATTTCCGTTCACAAATTATCTAAAATAGAATTTAGCGAAAATAACTTGACTATTACCATTAACCTATAATCTATTTAGTTTAGTGAAAACGCATCCTTTCTGTAACAATTTTTTTTCACACTTTATAGATAAATTGGAATTAGCGGAGTCCTTAGTATGTTAGTTAACATAAATTTAATATTAGAGGCTATCCATAATCTTAAACCCCAATCTTGCCCCTCGGGCTCGAACCCAGGCTTCCACAGGAGGGTATGACACAACCAACTTTACCAAGCTTGGTTTCTCATTCCATCTAAAGTCTCCCCATCTTGACCTTCCATTCAACCAGGGTTGTCATCCCAGAATGTTAGGCGTGAACGGTCTAAATAGGTAAAAACAGCAACTAATATCCACTCATTTACTATTCCTCGCCAACTGCCGAAGTCATGAAAAAGACGTTACCTGAAGATGACTGGACACGATGAACCCACCCTTCTTTCCCCCGGACATATCGAACCGGAGCTTGTCCTCCGGCGGCAGCGCAAAGAACTCGCGGGCCAGCCCCGTCATCTCGGAAATCAGGCCCGCATCCACGCCGTGATCCACCACCTGGAATATCCCCCAGTCCTCGCACGCCTCCACGATCTTCCGGCAAATCTCCGACCGCCGGCCCTCGACCTCGTCGATCCCCGCGAGCGATATCACCGGGATCACGCTGCTGAACTCGTTGTACGCCACCTTCGGGCGCTCGTCCTCGTCCCTCACGAACTTCGTCTGAAGGGTCTTTTCCCCTGCTAGTGCAGTCAGCGTGGTGGTCGTTGGCGCCATCTCTCTCTCTCTCTCTCTCTCTCTCTCTCTACAGTTTTAGTTGGGGTTTAGAGAGAAATTGCATGGGGTATTTGTAGAATGCGGCCGGGGGAAGGGAAGGGGAGATGGTGGGGTGCAGTACTTTCATGTGGGTATTCAACAACCACTCGTTGCAACTACCCCTCCCTCCACCATACGGGCAGTTTTTCCCACACTAGACATAAGTTTTTTTTTTTTTTGAATAATTATTCATAATTAGGCCCGAGATAGTTTACGCACATTTTCAATTAAATTTATAAATTAATTTCACCGTCCACTTACGGAATCTTAATTAGAATAAGAGCAAAGTTTTGTACGGATTAGACTTGAAAGAGTTGATTGCACGTGAGTAATTTTGGCAAAGGTCCTGTCCAATTTAAGTTGCAACCAATTTGGACCATTTGTGGGCTCTTTCTTGATCCACAATAATGGCTAAAACCGTTCATTTTTTAGAGCTCGTCGAGAACATTAATCACGTCAAATTTCATATTGGTCGGATATCGTTTGATACAATTTCGAAATGCATTAAGTTTGAGGGAAAAAATGTGCAACACTAAATTGCAATCCATTTGAGACAATGATCCGAAGATAATTATATTTCTAAATCATATAAAGGATATTCTATCAATATGATTTTTGACAACATTATTATTATTTTTTGGAATGGAGTAGCACTTAAGGTGATGATTTATTATTGGGTTTGGTAGAAATAGAGAGAGTCTTTCGCTTGTATCGGCTAGTGGCTGCCCATCCCATGTCACGCGAGGGTAGCTAATCTTTCAACCGACAACCACGTGCATTGAATGATAGATGATGAAGTAGATATTATGGTTTAGTAATTCTGGGGGTATCAATATCATACTACGTAGGAGTAGATGACACACACATGAAAGCCTGAAGCTTTTATTAGTCTTTTCACTAATCAATAAGCCAAATCAGCGTGTCTCCGCTAACCAATAAGTTGACTTATTGATTAGTGGAAACATCCCCTCAATATGAGCAAAACTCATCTGTTAGTTTTCCATATGGTATTCATCTGATGAAGAAAACATGGGCACTCTCCAGTTGGCCTTGCCGCTCCCACTCTTGATCATTACTCTACGCTCCCGCTCTCAATCTCGACTTTGACGAGTTTAATAATTTCCAAATATTTTGAAAAGTGCTTTCCGTAGTTATTCGACTCATTGGCATTGAAACTATTCGGAAACGGACAGGATAATCACCTTTTTGGATCTGGCAGCTAAATTTCCTCAGCGGCTGGTCGTGGCTACAACTCCAGAGTCGGAGACTCAAGAAACCCTCAATTCGTGATTCGAATAGACGGAAGCAAACTCCCAAGCTCATCGTCCAAATTGGAGGTGAGGTTGACAGGAGGCCATTGATGACGATAATTGCAGTGGTCAGGTGAGGGTTTGGCTGTGACTGACAAAACAATCCATTGCTCCAGGGACACTACGGATTGGTGCCCTAGACCCCTCTTAACTAACACATTGATGTGACAATATTAGGCAGTCTTTGCCCCAACAAAGAACTAACCCTTAGAGTTGTAGTACATACAATATCGAGTTTAGTATGTAATCTAACAATGTAATAGTCTACTAATTCAAAAGCCTCAAGAAAAATAACCCAATAGTTTTCAAGGGCCTAAGCAGCTGCCTGCTGCAACTGCAGCACATAACAACAGACACTTCCAACATTTTAAAATCAGGATTTTACTACTTTTGTTAGAAGTTGCATGTTAAACATGAGGTAAAATTCAATTCCAATCCCTCAACGAGTAGACGAATCAAGTTGTAAACAATACCGAAGACAGTTTAAGGAAAACGTACAAGAGGCAAGGTTGGTGGCACTAAACTGCGAGAGCCTGCCGTTGGGCATGCCACCCGACAACATCTTTGTATGCCAAGTTGCCTCCAAAAATATCCAAAGCACTACCCACAGTGACATCGACTCGCTCCATCCCTGCAGCTTTTATCCTCTCTAAATCGGCCATCACTGTGACACCACCAGCATAAGTCACCGGAATCTGACAAGCCAACGGCAGTGAATCAACAATATGAAAAACAAGCTATATGCGTGGATGGCTACATAAACTTACTTCCAAGAGAGGTATCTTTACAAAAATTAGAGGCTATTGGGTGCTTCTGCATGCCATAAATTTAAGTATTTAACAAGTATCCAGCATCACGTCCACCGGGGCCTTTAAACCTATAGCTTGCAGTGAAATATAAGATCCACAAGCTTCTACCCACAACAACATACCAAAAGAGGAAAAGGGAACAAACTGTAAAGAAAAGCAAAAAGAAGAAAACAAGAAAACCTTCAGCAATAGAAGACCAGATGTAAATAACATATGCCTTTTTCGTAGGCAGCGGCTCATGCAAAAATCATTACATTTGAATGACTATAAGCAGTCTACTGTGAATAGATACGCGCAGAGCAGATGCATAATCAGTTAACCACAATCAGTTAACCACGTCATCATCCATGTAAGGCGGGTACTAAAAACATGATCTTTGGTTTTGTCTTCAATTGGCTTCCAGGGGGTGTCCCTGAGAAGGTGATAGAGCTTATGCATTGTTGGACTGGATTGAGTAGGTACGGGGTAGAAGGAAGAGCTGGAAAGTTGATCAATCTTGTTTGATGTGCATCATATTGGCAGGGTTTGAAATCTACTTTAGAATTGGAACCCAAATGGGAGAGGATTTTTGTGATCTCAATTAGGGTTGATGTTAGCCACCAGTAGCAGCAAAGATGTAGTTCAAAGATATTTTTGACATTTAGTTATCTTATTTTGTTCCATTTTATTTGGATCATGTTTATGGGTTTATTTTGCCTATGATGTGGGGGAGAAGTCCACATATTTTGTTATGTTCTTGGACCAATTTATACTGTTGGATGGATAGCATATGACACAGTGCTTCGTGAGTGTCGGTGCAACCATAGGATACCTGCAAAGTTGAAGGATAAATTCTATAGTAAAAGGCAAGCTATGTTATATGGCACGAAGTGCAGGGTTTCTAAGAAACAACATGCGTCCATTTGGTTGAGGTATGCTGGGTGGATTTTCTGTTTTCGATGCTTATTATGTGAAATTCTCCATTACAGTCATCAGAATTCATAACTGGAAACCTTGGGCTGCATCAATCATGTTCTTGGATAGCTTTCCATAAAGTTTTCTCACTCATTATAATAAAAAATAGTAATACTAACAAAGAGTGCTGATTGCTGCGTTTAAGTTCAGCATGCCCTACTTGATGAGATAAACTAGATAAAACACAGCTGGGAACCCCTTTTGACTCGACACTTTTTCTAATTGACAAGGTGGAGTGTAAGAAGTAAAATGTGAAGGGTGAATGCCAATTCTCAATTTCTTTTTGCCAGGAAGTAGATAAGAAATTAATAAGTAAGAAAAAACAATAAGTTGATAGCCTCAGAGGAAAATGACATGTAGAAACATAGAGACATGGAGAAGATAATGTGTTACATACAGGTGAATGGCTGCCAAGCAATGTCACGAGCTCTTCATCAATTCCCAGCCTGTACAAATAAATAAGAATCACCTAATGTAAATTAAAAAAGCCATAAAAGCAGATTACAAGGTTTTCGAAAGGGTCCTGTCGCCGAAATGGTAACTTTGTTATTTCAATTCCAAGGTAGCGAAAGTGAACTTTTTCAGTTTCTGCAATAATGATAATCAATTATATGTTCTATTAAGTTACTAAACCGAATTTTGATGTATTTGAACACTTCCAGAGTTTGTAAAGAGTCTAAAAATTAAATCTGCTCGGTATCAAACATGTTCAATCCAACCAAAAAGTCATGCAATTTACGCCCGAGATACCTAACTTAATCAGATGTGTGGAAGTGTTAACAAAATGGCAATGCTAACTAGCTAGGGGAGAATTTTCAAGGCTGTCATCTTGAGTGGCTTTTCCATATCCAGCAGGTCTGTTGCCTTGTGCATGGGACGGTTTCCTTTCTGCTATCTAGTTAACTTCAACAATGAACTTCTTTAAAAAGATATGCCCTTTTCTTTAAATGGACTTGATCCAAACTGTAATGCTGGAAAATGATATAGGATGATGTAGCTGAACTTGTCAAACACAAATTGGAGAATATAAAGAAAACCTTATTTCAATTCTTTGAGAATTAATATATGTCCTACTTGATAAGTTCCATTTATCTGTCGAGAGAAAAGAGCACATCAAGCTCACTTTGTTGATGATCACGATAGAATAACAATATCCTGATGTGGATTATGTGTTCCTAGTGATCTTACGAAAAAATAGACCAAAGGAAAACAGTAAACACTTACTTTTTCATGACAAAGCACCCAAATGTCCTCTGATGGTATTAGGTACTATTTCATTTGTAAATATTCTAGGTACTAATTTTGTTGCCACATTAGTAAAATCAAACAAATGCAACACAGAATCAAATCTTGAGAGGTATAAGGCCAAGCAGTTAGCACAATAAGAGAATGGGAGCCGGGACGGAACCAGGATTTCTTCAATGCAAGGGCCGAACTATGAACAATAATTTTTTAAATTTCAAGGTTTGGGACTCTAACAGTTTATTTGATTTGGGTTTTGAGGAGATTATTTGGGTAATTAGTGGAGAGAGAAATAATTAAAGGGAAAACTGATTGGAGACTGTGCGCACAGAGAGGTTGGATTTTGGGACCCAAAACGAACATAGTCTAAAGCATTTAAATGTTTAAATGACAAAACAAGTGGAGTGGAGTGCAGGTGGTGCATTCCTTATACTCCCATGCAAATAGAAAGGGTGCGATTCCCGAAAGCACCAATTCCCCTCCCTAAGTTCCCTAGGATAGAGTAGATTAGGTTTAACGAATAAAAATAAAATTATTTTGAAAAAAATAAATATATTTTGTTAAAAAATATTTTTTTTAAAATACCCATAACTACGTGGGGGCCATGGCCCCCATAAGCCCTCACATAGTTCCGTCTCTGAATGGGAGAACTAAATGAAGAAGATTAACTTGAGAAAACAAAAGCCCGCCTCGACAAAGAGCGGAACTCATGATGGTTTGAAATTATGAGTTAAAGCATCAATGTCCCATCCTACCAGATCAACGATTTTTTCTTAACAATGAACCAACTTGAAAACAAAACATTTTGTGGACATCAACACATGACACACATACGAAGTTGCAACAAGAAAGAACTAAAGACAGTCGTACAACTTACTTTTTCCCTTCGACGTCAACACCATGGACAAGAAACTCATCAGCGTATGTTGCAAGAAAATTCATTATCTTCTCATCAAGAAATACATCAGTAAATTTCTGCCACCTGTCAGTGACAATTGCATATTTTCCTTCCTGCATGTCACAGTACTTAAAAGAATTAGAAGGAGAGAAGAAGAAAAGAGGCAATAGAGAACTTTCACAGAGTGACCGGTCTTCATTCTTAAAAACATGTCAGTACATTCCCATATCGTCCGCCCTTTCAAAAGCCCCTTTCTTTCCTCTGATTTCATAACCATGGTTAATGCACCACCATGAATGCGCAGCACGAGACTTAACAGAACAAGGGAGGTCATAGACAAGATATCAGTGCTACAAATCCGTTCCGCTCAATAACTAGTAGAGAAAGGGTGGGTTACAATGTCATGTTCCCAATTGAAACGTTCAAAACATCGCTAGATTCTTAGTACAATTTAGATTCAATTAAAATATCTTGAGAACAAATACTTGATAGCCCTTTAACTTGGGCCATCTCCAATCTGTACTCTATTTCTTCATCTGATTTGGAAGGAAACTTGGTTAAAAGCTCTATCTGAATGAAGCACTCCAATCCTTTTCTCTTTTCCCCATTGAATCTTCTTGAAAAGATTCCCACATTATCCCGAAAACCAAATTATATGAAAGAAAATCATCTCCAGACATTAATCTTTTACAGATTTCATCAGCTCTGATAGCAAATTAAAGCATTTACAGATTTGATAAAGGATCCTGTTCATCCTTGATTCGCTGAGGGGCTTGGTTCTCCCTTAATTTGATACAAGTTCGATGAAAGGATTGGAGTTATTTTTACCAATTTTCATTAACGTTGACTTTCATTAAGGTTCGGAGATGCCCATACAATATACATAATAGAAACCACTGTAAAGGAATGAAATTCAGTCGGCGTCTCTTCCCAAATCTCAACAGTACATAGTATCTAACATCAAAAACATCCCTACCTTCTTTCTGCAGCTTAGATCCAACACAAGCCTCTGTTTTCCAACAACACGAGCAAGTTCTTTAAGCCTCTGAAGTTCCATTTGGCCATTATTGAATACATACTGCAACCAGAAATAAAAAAGCTCTCAACACAGATAGTTGAGCTATTTATTACTATAGGATCACACAAATCTAGAAGAAACTCAGTGTCAATATAACTGGTTATCAAAAAATAACATAAAATAGTAGTTGGTTTGATAACTGCAGGCCTTACTAAAGGTCCTCAACAACTCCCTAGTGAAAAAATTACATGGCATCGAATGTCAAAAGACTTTTCGGATTAGCACGCAGGAACAAACAACATCTTAATTGAGAATCTAGAAGTGGTCTGAGTTATAACGAATCAGATTGCTGGACTTATGCGAAATTTCACAAATATCCAACAATATGGGGTGAGTGTGAGCGTGGATCGAGGATAGACAGGGGAACAAGAATGACAATTAACTTGTGATTATTCTGATTATACGTCACATAACAGAGTCACAGACTGAAGCACATGCCTATGTAAATATGGCTGAGCTGTTTTTGACGCACTTGAAAAAAGCAAAAACTGAAAACATACTGATGTGATAATGACATGGCTGGCTCCTTCTTCAATGTAACTCAAAGCATTGTCTGGATTGATCCCACCTCCAACATGTAAACCGCCTGGATGTTATCAGTCCTCGCAGCATGTCAGCAGAGGAAGTCTATAAGTTTAAACATAGAACTTTGGGTGACTGGAAAGAACACATGGGACTGATATAACACCTGCCTCGTAGACTACAAGAAAGTTAAATACTAGATGGTATTGGTATATGTCTCAACAAAAATGTACAAGCACACATCTATACGGGCCTATATAAATTGCAAATAAGGTGCATTATGAAACTACATATGCAGTCTGACGATTAAGAAGAGCAGAAGGAAGGTGAAGATCACGGTAAACAAAACAAAAAGAATTCACTTCAAGGGTGAAGATATATACCAACCCAAAAACAAGCACATAATTGGGAATCCCCAATAAGTTAAGAATCTCGGTTACTATGTACCTATGTGCAAACAAGTATTGCTAACAGGACAAGCAGAGGTAATAATTTCTACGAACATTCCAATGTTCCACTCTGTACTTCTTATAACCAACTTTTTGATAGATGTTCTTTCAATGGAAACTATGAAAATAACCAAGATGCATATGGTTGTAACTCTCCACCATTTAGATATGAATTCACAACAAAATAGATCAGTTACTCAATGAGTAAGACACCTTCTCGTGTGTAGCTTTATTTTGTTCCAAATGCCATGCATAACTTAAGAGAGCATACATAACAAGACCATGCAATGCGAAGAATGATACATACAAAGAAAGTAATAGTTGTCTACCAGGATAAGCATGCAGCGCTTCCATGGCAGCAGATTTACTCAAAGGATCAGCTCCAATCATGATGACATGACCACCTGTAAGCCCATCTTCTTTGTATATGTTTGCATACTCTGCGGCTGACTTATCTGATTCAAAATTGGTTACTGGAGCAAAACTACCCTCCTTCAAATCCTGAATGGTAGACCCCACAATTTGCTTAACTTTCCCCTGAAAAAAAACTCTCTGTTAATGACGAAAAATACAAACAAACCCTCTTCTAAGTGCCTTGCGATTCAAAAATAAAATGAAAAAATCAAACCCATGAATCAAAACTGTAGGTCCCTATCATAGATTGTAACACGGAAGCCAACCATTGATCAACTACCATTGGATAATCCAAATCACAGTTTGAAGGTGACAAAGATAGAAAAGGTTTTTGCTTCTCCTTAGCATTACACTCCATGCAATGCGTCACAAACATTAAAGCAAAAATGGGAAACCCACCCAAGCAACAAAGGTTTATTGAATCATGCAGAAAGTTGTTCATTAAAGTTTAAACCACTACCAGCTAAAAAAAGTTTCAGAAGTGATACAAAAATAACCATATCAGGTGGAAGAGGGATTGGAAACCGCTGGCTTATTAACAAACACAAAGGTCCACTAAATGCAGTGATACATAAACTAATTTTCTAAGCTGAACTGATGTATCCAGACTTGAGCAGAATGTAGCGTCCTATAACTGATTTCTAAAGTGTTTAGTTTAGGTTAAAAACATTGTGCTTCGTCAAAAATCAAGCCACCTCTTTTCTTTTCTTTTTTTGGTACTTCAGAATTATACATGCCACCTCTTAGTGGGAGCCAAATGGTAACCCTCAAAATTTATTTTAAAAGCATGAGATTTTGTGCAAGTTTCACGCTTCTAAAAATAGTTGCAGGCATTACATCACAATCTAGGTTCACTCCATGAAGTGAATCTACCAGAACATAAGTTTCATAATCTAAGGTCAACTGAAAGACTCTAGAGTTGATGAGAATGTCTCGTCATAGAACTGGTTTATTTGGAGTGTCAAGCTTGCGTTAAACACATTGTGAATGTGATGCCACCTCCAAGTGGGAGTCGAGGGGTAACCATCAAAAATCCATCTTAAAACCATGAGGTTTGTTGCAAGGTTCACGCTTTTAAAAATCAGTTGCAGCCATTACCTAAAGCCATTACATGACAATTTACTGATTCCTCCAGAAGGATAACCAAGTGGAATAGCCAATTGACATTGACATGTGTTGCAGCCTTGGTGACCTGCAACCTTATCAAAACCCCAAGAATCAGCGAGTTATTGTGCATGGCCAACATTCAGCTTGTGTAATTAAAAGGTCATCAAGAGAAATTCCAAACTTTGTATTTAACATCCTATGTCTCTGGAAAATAATATACCTAGCTTAAGTCCACTAAACTAATTATTAAATCAATAGATAGCAAATCTTTAACAAATGTTCCAAGAAACATAGAACTTAGTAAATCTTGCTAGGATACTTACCTTTGGCTGATTCTTTTCGCCCTACTTAAACAGGTTCACATTTCCATGTCTCAATTAAACCACTGGCTAAAAGGTAGGAATTTAATAAGATGGAAAGGGATGTCAATATGTCATGATACATATGGTAAATAAAGTGGGGAAAGTCTCAAACACAGATAGATATGAAAACACAAATTGGAACACAAAGAGATATGAAAACATGAATGGTGCTTGTGAAGAAGTCCAACCTTGTGTATGTCAATACAAGGGCGGAACCGAACTCCACATTGGATGCACAGTCCACGACGAGGCCCTGCTGAAGCATAAAACAAAATGCTTCAACAAGATAAACATACATATCTAGATGCACCAATGAAGCAAATGAAATGGAAGCAGGCATACTGGAGATAGATGAAGGTACAGTCCCCAGATACTTTTGATGATTGTTGTTGTTATTGCCGTTGTAGATTGCAGAAAACGAACTGAGGCCTGATGAGGATGTGGTCGCTCTGAGGCTGTGAACTCTCATTCTAGGTCAACAATTCCCAAACTACTTGTTGTGATCACAATTTGGTAGACCAAGACTACAAAGTACAAAGCATTAGTTAGGGCTTCATATGAAGGCTCGGACTTGGGCAACCCACTCTTGACCCAGAATCTACACCGGGGCGAATATTTTTCAGTTTTCGGGTCTATTTTTGAATCACTTAAAATTTCTTTATCTGGCTCTTAAACTAATGATTTCATCTTCTGTCCTAAATCACATAATGTGTGTGAAAATGATGAAAGCGGGAGCTCTAAGCGTGCATGAAAATGATGAAAGCGGGAGCTAGAGCATGAAAGCGCCATTTGAAAACATTCCAAACTACTAAGATTCGTGAGAGCGAGGACTAAGAGCCGAAGCATAGTGCATAGAGTGAGGATTGAGAGTGGCGCGGAGGGTCATACTGGAGGATTCTATGACCTAGATTTTATCCTCAGAGTGAGGAGTCTATTTCAGCTTATGACGTCTAATAGGAGACTACCATGTAAATGAATAACGTAGAAAGAGTAGCTTGACAGCTGAAAAGATATTTCACAGGTTGGAAACCTAGATCATTAAACCAAGTACTCGTCATCGTAAATTTGGACAACCTACACATGTACTCAAATATTCATGTTCTTCTCACTTTACCACCATCGAACTCCTCAGTCTCTCGTTGGAGCCCCCTCACCTTCCACACCTTACGTCAAATTCTCGGCAATCAGCAATTTAATATAACTGTCTTGAACTGTCTTGATTGTCAAATATGTTCTAAGTAAGAAAATGTAGTTACTACAATACTAAAACTGTAACAACTTTCAGATGGCCCAAGTCATGACATATTATTAGAAAAGGTGACAAAATGTATCCTTGCGTTTGCGAAGCACATTTATTGGAGGAGGAAAACTTATAAAGACATAATGTAGAGACCCATAGCTTCTCCCTTAGCACTTCCAATTGTTCTTCCCATGCAAATAGAACTCTTCTGAATTTCAGTTCTTGATTTTCTTATTGTAACATAAAATTCACTCACTCTCCCGTGTAGAAATTAAAGTTCCGGGAAATCTAAGTTGATTGAATTTTCACCCAGCCATTTGTCTTCCCTAAATTTAGTTTGGAAACCTGGATTTTCACCCAGCCATTTGTCTACCCATTGGTGCAAAAATGGAATTGCTGAAGCCATTTTTTGGCTAGCAACAGTGTCGTTGTGTAAAAAAAAAAAAAAAAAACTGTCAGGGTAGCTCCACCACTGTAATGCCATTTTGGTGTAACCACCCTTCTTCCCCTCTGTTCTAACACTTTGAAGGTGATGGAGCAAGTCTGAAAATTGCCAAATTTGCAGAACAAAGGTGAAGAGGGTTCTTAATACTTGATGCCGAATTTCGGCTTTGGCATGGCATTAGCCAATTCTGAATTTTGTTTGCTTATGGAGCATATATCTTCCTGCGGAGCTGAAGCTCAACCATTTTGAGGCAATTAACACTTCTAGTTCAAGTTATATTTATAATTTATTTGAGATCACTTTAACGCAAAGAGCTTCATTTCCATTACCAAACCTCCTCCACCACTTCTTTTTATCCCCCAGAGGAATGAGTTAAGTGGAATCGAACCGCATATTTACGCCGCTTCGCTGCTGTTGGTTCAATTCAACAATAAAATTACTTGACCCCGAAAACAATAGGCATCTAAATTACCCATAGAAAACAACTAATAGACGACCAGAGAGAGAGAGAGAGAGAGAGAGAGAGAGAGAGGCTACCTTTTTCTTATCGGCAGTAGCCTATCGTCGCCGGAGCAGTGGCACGAAGCTTTTTAGAGAGAGAGAAAGGGATTTGGGTTCCGCAAACGACTTCCAGCGGAGTTCACTGATGAGAGTCCGAGACCTCGCGCACAGCTTGAACAGCGGAGGTCCAGTAAAACGACGTCGCCATGTTTCATTAAGACTTCTCATCTTCCCTCTGCGAAGTCTTCAGAGCTCCGGACTGGCTGTGTAATTGGTAAATTGTGAACTCGTTCCGGTTTTTTTTTAAGATCGAAACTGTTCAGATTGTAGAGCTTGTTGAGAAGATAAACTGGGAACAAGATCATATCAACCGATCCCGGTGTGGTTTATAATCGGAGGCGATCAATGTGAATTTTTTTTTTAGAGAATAGACTCTGTCGCACCGGATCCACTAAACATCGCACCGTGAACATGCGATGTATTTGGAAACGACGTCGTCTCATTAAGCTCCGGACTGCAAAGTTTCATCGGTAAATTGTGAGCTCATTCAGTTTTACTTTTACGATCAAGACTGTTCTAGTTGTAGAGCTTGTCGAGAAGATAAATCATGTTGGAGTTCGTATCAATCGAATGCGAATTAGTTTATAATCGGAGGTGACCGGAGTAAATTTATTTTTTTTAAAATAGATATGATCGCACTGGATCAAGTGCAATGTTATTATGGGATCTCACGGAACCGAATCCTTCGCCAGCCTCCCCGTAATCTCCTTCGTCTTCCTCTCCTGCCGTTGCCGCTGCCGCTACGGCCACTGCCACGCTGCCCACACTCCATCCCGCCACATTACCCACGCGCCGCCGTCTCAACCCGAAGGGCTCGATCCATCCGAAATTTAGTGTGCTCTTCCGCTAAACTAAATGAAATTTGCTCGTCCTGGTCCTGGGCTCTGGTTTTGGATCAAAACACCAAATACCCATATCGTTACTCTGCTGAGATTTCTTGTTATTGCGACATCTTGGGAGACAAACCCATTAGTTGCTTTCTTGTACGGGCAAATTCATAAAGTTCTTCCTGCCTTGCTGCTACCCCATTGCAGGTATCCCAATTCATAAAGCTCTGTGCTTTATAAACTCGTAGCCAAGGCAATGGCAAATCCATTAAGTAAAAAAACAAAAACATAACATAACATAACCCATTTAGTCCCCAATCATAGGGGGTATGGGCATGAGATGATTGGAGATAGACCTAACCTTTGGCAATATAAGTACAAAGTGGCTGCTCACCTCCAAGAACCGAGGAGCTACAAGGACGTTTTGTTGCAGAACAATACCCCCAAATCAAAGCCAAATGACATTAGAGAGGGCAGGCCGAGAGACCGAATCAATATGTGTGCATATTACCATGCTTTCCTTCATTGATAGTCCAGAGCATCGGTATGCACAATAAATCCATTAAGTAAGGCCCTCACAAATACTCTTAAGTCTTAATCAGAGTGCCTTTGTACAGGATAGGCAGATTTCGGATAACATTTCGATAGCTCATGAAATAGTGCATTTCTTGTCTTGAAGAATAAACGGGAGTGGGAGAGATGGTTACATGGCGTAGAAGTTAGACATTGCTAAAGCTTATGATCGAGTCTGAATGGAATTATTTGGAAAAAAGTGATGATGCAAATGGGCTTTGACTTGAAATGGATAACGGTGGATTACGAATTGTGTGTCAACGGTTTCATATTCGGTCACAACCAACGGCCAACAGTATGGGTTTATTAAACCTCAAAGGGAATAAGGCAGGGAGACCCTCTTTCCCCGCACTTGTTCCTTCTATGCGCTGAAGGTTTCTCGAGCCTATTGAATAAGAAAGTGAGACAAGGGAAACTCAAGGCAACTAAAATTTGCCGTGATAGTCCTGCTGTATCGATCACACCTTCTTTTTGCAGATGATTCGTTGGTTTTTTTGCAAGGCTAAGGAGGAATGCGAAGAAATAAAAGATGTGCTGGACACTTATAAGATGGCGTCGGGGCAGTTGTAAATGTCTAAAAATCATCCATCCTTTTTAGTGACAATACTCCGGATTGCAGAGAATCGATTGTAGGCTTCATGAATAGTGCCAAAGGAGGGAAGTATCTGGGGATGCCGTATATTATTGGGAGGTCAAAGAAAGCAGCCTTAAGTTTATTGAAGAGTGTGTGACAAACAAGATAAAGCAATTGGAAGGAAGCTTGAATAATCCGGGCTGGAATGGAGGTCCTCATCAAGTCTGTACTGTTTGCGATGCCAACTTATGCTATGGCGTGTGTTAAAATCCCGCGAGGAATGTGCAAAAAACTAAATCCACGATTGCGAAAATTTTCTGTTGTGGCGTTGATGATCGAAGGAAAATTCATTGGCTAAGCTGGGGCAAAATGACGAGAAGTTAAAGGAAAAGGAGGGTTGGGGCCGGTTTAGAGATTTAGAAGCCTTCAACCTTGCTGTGCTTGCTAAACAAGGGTGGCGATTTCTAAATGGTGATAATTCTTTGTTCTACAGATTGTACAAGGCAAAGTACTTCCGCAATACGTCCTTTTTGGAAGCCCAAGCTAAGCCGGCTTCTTCGTGGGCATGGCAAAGCTTTTTGGCGAGTAAAGAAGTGGTGGGAAGAGGTTGGCAAGGGTGGATTGCGGATGGGCGAAGGGCTAAGATTTTCTTTTCCCTCACAAAATAGCGGCATGTTAATATGCTACTAGTATGCTGCTAGATTGTTAATTACTCGTATTAAGGATCGACGATGTTTTATTATCTCAAACCCGCGAGACAGGGAAAAAAGAAAAAAAAAAACCCTTGTCAATCGAACATGCAATTATGTTTCCATCGACAACATTCATCAAGAGGCTTGTTTTGTAGGTTAGAAAATCTCTCCAATTCAATCGTATCACTTGAACAACTATAGGTTTTGTTCATAACCTCAAATTAATTTTGCTGCAAATTATAAGTAATCCAATGATTGTTAGCAAAGTGAATTATTGGGATCATCAAAAAAAGTCGTGAAACTGCCTATAAAAAAAAAAAAAAAAAAGGTCGTGCAACCTCCCAATCAACAGGCGACATCTAAGACTTTGGGGTTCGCTATTAATGCTCGCTATTAAGGTTTCAAATTCGAAATCTTCTAGGTGCCACTGGCTCTTGTGGGGCTAGTTTATGTGGTGTTTTATTTTGACTTTAAATAACTCCGGTTATGGACTATGGAATTGATTCTTCTTATTTGTTATAAAACCAAAACACAAGGTCTGAAGCTCCAGGAAAAGAGTAGAGTGTTGATGACAGAATCGTCACGTATCATCGAAACATGTCACAAGTTATTAAAACGATAAGCTCAAAATTACTCACAGATAATAAGTTAAGTAACAATGATAAAAAGGGGTCCCCAACACTAGAACAGGGAAAACTATACAAGCACACATCCCAATACAAAGTATGATCTGCACAGAGCTTTATAGTGGCAAATACAGCGGTTGTCGATGCACCTTCCTTCTTCCACACTTGTAGCAGAAGCTGCTCCCACATCTGCACTTAACAATGGAGCAACCATCAACGCGCTCAACAGTGGTGACAGTGTGGGCACCTTGTCCACTTCTTCCTCTCAGCAAGAACCTCAAAAGCAACATCATTCCTCTCTCTCAGCTTCCCACTCTCCTCGCACCAGTACCCTGTGTGCCAAGGCAACTTGCAGAAGAAGCAAAACAGCCTCTTACAATTTGGACACACCGACCTCCTCACTGTCCCCCCCACACTTGTTCACCACCAATATAAAGGTGAAACATAGCAAGGGAGCAGTACGGCTACTTGATGTTCCCAATAAAAACCCATCCTGCAGTTTCTTTCAAAAACCATATGAATATATAGCCCTTGCTGCTGGTTCTTCTCTCCCCTCACTGGATTTTCTGCTTCTCTACTGGTGCTTCACTGTTGCATTATGCTCTGTTCTCTAAATATCTTCAAGTATTTCTCTGCCACCTTTCTGCTCTTCTCCGTTTCAGTCTCTGCAGATTACATTGCTTGAGTTCATTTCTTCTTCTCTCCACCGCATCCTTCTCCATTCTGAATTAAGTTCATGTGGCTTGTTATCCACTACACATTCTGCGACATCTGAGGATCTTAATTGACTTATTTGCATCCATTTGGGGGAGGTATGCTATGCTGGTTGGATTTTCTGTTCTTTACGCTTGTTTAGTGAAATTCTCCATCACAGTCCTCATAATTCATGACTGGAAACCTAGGGCTGCATTAATCATGTTCTTGGATAGCTTTCCATAAAGTTTTCTCAATTATCACAATAAAAATTAGTAATACTAACGAATAGTGCTGATAGCTGCGTTTAAGTTCAGCCTGCCCTACTTGATGAGATATAGACTAGATAAAACACAGCTGGGAACCCCTTTTGACACGCCACTTTTTCTAATTCACAAGGTGGAGTGTAAGTAGTAAAATGTGAAGGGTGATAGCTGCGTTTAAGTTCATTTGTAAATATTATTCGTACTAATTTTGTTGTCACATTAGTAAAATCAAACAAATGCAACATAGAATCAAATCTTGAGAGGTATAAGGCCAAGCAGTAAGCACAATAAGAGAATTGGAGAACTGAATGAAGAAGATTAACTTGAGAAAACTAAAACCCGCCTCGACAAAGAGCGGAACTCATGATGGTTTGAAATAATGAGTTAAAGCATCAATGTCTCATCCTACCAGATCAATGATTTTTTCTTAAAAATGAACCAACCTGAAAACAAAACATTTTGTGGACATCAACACATAACGCCCATACAAAAGTTGCAACAAGAAAGAACAAAAGACAGTTGTACAACTTACTCTTTCCTTCAACATCAACACCATGGACAAGAAACTCATCAGCGTACGTTGCAAGAAAATCCATTATCTTCTCCTCAAGAAATACGTAAGTAAATTTCCGCCACCTGTCAGTCACAATTGCATATTTTCCTTCCTGCATGTCACAGTACTTAAAGAATTAGGAGAGAAGAAGAAAAGAGGCAATAGAGAACTTTCACAGAGTTTTCAGACTGGTCTTCATTCTAAATAACATGTCAGTATATTCCCATATTGTCTGCCCCTTTTAAAAGCCCCTTTCTTTCCTCTGATTTCATAGCCATGGTTAATGCAATGCACCACCATGAATGAGCAGCACAAGACTTAAAAGAGCAAGGGAGGTCATACACAAGATATCAGTACTACAATTCCATTCCGCTCAATAACTAGTAGAGAAAGGGTGGGTTAACAAGTCATGTTCCCAATTGAAACGTTCAAAACATCTCTAGATTCTTAATACAATATAGATTCAATTAAAACATGTTGAGAACAGATACTTGATAGCACTTGAACTTAGGCCACCTCCAATCCGTAATCTATTTCTTCATCTGATTTTGAAGGAAACCTGGTTAAAATCTCTATCTGAATGAAGCACTCCAATCCTTTCTCTTTTCCCCATAACCAAATTATATGAAAGAAAATCATCTCCAGACATTAATCTTTTAAAGATTTCATCAGAGATGATTACAGATTAAAGCATTTACAGATTTGATAAAGGATCCTGTTCATCCTTGATTTGCTGAGGGGTTTGGTCCTCCCTTGATTTGATATAAGTTCAATGATCATTAACATTGAATTTCATTAAGGTTTGGAGATGCCCATACATAAGCCACTGTAAAGGAACGAAATACAGTCTGCGCCTCTTTCCAATCTCGACAGTACATAGTATCTAACGTCAAAAAGATCCCTACCTTCTTTCTGCAGCTTAAATCCAACACGAGCCTCTGTTTTCCAACAACACAGGCAAGTTCTTCAAGCCTCTGACGTTCCAATTGGCCATTATTGAATACATACTGCAACCAGAAAGGGGAAAAAAAAAAAAAGAAGCTCTCAACACAGATAGTTGAGCTAGATGGTTTATTACTAAAGGATCACACAAATCTAGGAGACACTCAGTGTCAGTATTACTGGTTATCACAAAATAACATAAATGGTAGTTGGTTTGGTAATTGCAGGCCTTGCTAAAGGTCCTCACCAACTCCCTTGTGAAAAATTACATAGCATCCAATGTCAAAAGACTTTTTGGATTAGCACGCAGGAACAAGCAGCATCTTAATTGAGAATATAGAAGTAGTCTGAGTTATAATGAATCAGATTGCTGGACTTATATGAAATTTCACAAATATCCAAAAATATGGGAGGGAATGTGAGTGTGGATCAAGGATAGATAGGGGAACATGGATGATAACTAACTTGTCATTATTCTGATTATACGTCACATAACAGAGTCACAGACCGAAGCACATGCAAATATGGCTGAGCTACTTTTGACGAACTTGAAAAAAGCAAAAACTGAAAACATACTGATGTGATAATGACATGACTGGCTCCTTCTTCAATGTAACTTAAAGCATTGTCTGGATTGATCCCACCTCCAACATGCAAACCGCCTGGATGTAATCAGTCCTCGCAGCAAGTTCAGCAGAGGAAGTCTACAAGTTTAAACATAGAACTTTGGTTGACTGGAAAGAACACATGGGACTGATATAAAACCTGCCTCGTGGACCACAAGAAGGTTAACCATCGCTTACCCAATGGATTAACTAATACTAGATGTTATTGGTATACATCTCAACATAAATGTACATGTACACATCTAAACGGGGCCTATATAAATTTCAAATAAGGTGCATTATGAAACTACATACGAAGTCTGACGATTAAGAAGAGCAGAAGGATGGTGAAGATCACGGTAAACAAAACTAAAAGAATTCACTTCAAGGGTGAAGATATATAACAAACCAAATACAAGAGCATAATTGGGAATCCCCAACAAGTTCAGAATCTCGGTTGCTATGGTCCCCAATAAGTTCAGAATCTCGGTTACTATGGACATATGTGCAAACAAGTATTGCTTACAGAACAAGCAGAAGTAATAATTTCTAGGAACATTCCAATGTTCCACACTTCCACTCTATACTTCTTATAACCAACTTTTTGATAGATGCTCTTTTAATGGAAACTATGAAAATAATCAAGATGCATAGCGTCGTAACTCTCCACTATTTAGATATGAATTCACAACAAAATAGTTCGTTCTACTCAATGAGTAAGACACCTTCTTCTGTGTAGATTTATATTGTTCCAAATGCCACGCATAACTTCGAGAGAATATATAACAAGACCATGCAATGCAAAGAACGATACATACGAAGAAAGTAATAGTTGTCTACCAGGATGAGCATGCAGTGCTTCCATGGCAGCGGATTTACTCAAAGGATCACCTCCAATCATGATGACATGACCACCTGTACGCCCATCTTCCTTGTACATGTTTGCATACTCTGAAGCTAACTTATCTGATTCAAAGTTGGTTACTGGAGTGGAACTACCCTCCTTCAAAGCCTGAATGGTAGACCCCACAATTTGCTTAACTTTCCCCTGAAAATAAACTCTGTTAATGACGAAAAATGCAAACAAACCCTCTTCTAAGTGCCTTGCGATTCAAAAATAAAATGAAAAAAATCAAACCCATGAATCAAAACTCTAGGTCCCTAGCATAGATTGTAACACGGAAGCCAACCATTGATCAACTACCATTGGATAATCCCAAATCACAGTTTGAAGGCAACAAATATAGAAAAGGTTTTTGTTCCTCCTTAGCATTACACTCCATGCAATGCGTCCAACAAACACTAAAGCAAACATGGGAAACCCACCCAAGCAACAAAGGTTTATTGAATCATGCAGAAAGTTGTTCATTAAAGTTTAAACCACTACCAGCTAAAAAAAGTTTCAGAAGAGATACAAGAAATAACCACATCAGGAGGGAGAGAGATTGGAAACCCCTGGCTTATTAACAAACACAAAGGTTCACTCAATGTAGTGATGCATAAATTAATTTTCTAAGCTGAACTGATGTATCCAGAGTTGAGCAGAATTTAGCGACCTATAACTGATTTCTAGAGTTTCTAGTTTAGGTTAAATACATTGTGCTTAGTGAAAAATCATGCCACCTCTTAGTGAGAGTCAAATGGTAACCCTAAAAATTTATTTTAAAAGCATGAAGTTTTGTGCAAGTTTTGTGCTTCTAAAAATAGTTGCAGCCATTACATCACAATCTAGGTTCGCTCCATGAAGCATCTAGACTCTAGAGTTGATGAGAATGTCTTGTCAAAGAACTGGTTTATTTAGAGTGTCAAGCTTGCGTCAAACACATTGTGCTCCATTGAATGCAATGCCACCTCCAAGTGGGAGTCGAGTGGTAACCATCAAAAATCCATTTTAAAACCATGAGATTTGTTGCAAGGTTCAATCTTCTAAAAATCAGTTGCAGCCATTACCTAGAGCCATTATGTGACAATTTACTAATCCCTCCAGAAGGACAACCAAGTGGAAAAGCCAATTGACATTGACCTGCAACCTTATCAAAACCCCAAGAATCAGCGAGTCATTGTGCATGGCCAACATTCAGCTTGTGAAATTAAAAGGTCATCAAGAGAAATTCCAAAATTTTTGTATTTAACATCCTATGTCTCTGGAAAATAATATACCTACCTTAAGTCTACTAAACTCATTATTAAATAAATAGATAGCAAATCTTTAACAAATGTTACAAGAATTATAGAACTTTGTAAATCTTGCTAGGATACTTACCTTTGGCTGATTTCTTTTCCCCTACTTAAACAGGTTCACATTTCCATGTCTCAATTAAACCCACTGGCTAAAAGGTAGGAATTTAATATGATGGAAAGGGATGTCAATATGTCATGATACATATGGTAAGTAAAGGGGGGAAAGGCTCAAACACAGATAGCTATGAAAACACAAATCGGAACACAAAGAGATATGGAAAAACGAATGGTACTTGTGAAGAAGTCCAACCTTGTGTATGTCAATGCAAGGGCGGAACCGAACTCCACATTGGATGCACAGTCCACGACAAGGCCCTGCATGAAGCATAAAACAAAACGGTTCAACAATATATAAACATACATATTAGATGCACCAATGAAAGAAACGAAATGGAAGAAGGCATACTAAAGATCGATGAAGGTACAGTCCCCAGATACTTTTGATGATTGTTGTTATTGCCGATGTAGATTGCAGAAAATGAAGCTTGGAGGCTGTGAACTCTCATTCTAAGTCAACAATTCCCGAACTGCTCGTTGTGATCGCAATTTGGCAGACAAGACTACAAAGTACAAACCATTAGTTAGGGCTTTATATGAAGTCTCGGACTTGGGCAACCCGCTCTTGACCCAGGATCTACACCGGGGCCAATATTCTTCAGTTTTTGGGTTTATTTTCGAATCTCTTATAATTTCTTTATCTGGCTCTTAAACTAATGATTTCATCTTCTATGTCCTTAAATCACATAATGCGTGCATGAAAATGAATGAAAGCGATAGCTAGAGCATGAAAGCGCCTTTTGAAAACTTCCCAAGCGATAGCTAGAGCATAGAGCAAGGATTGAGAGTGGGCGCGGAGGGTCGTACCGGAGGATTCTGTGACCTAGATTTTGTCCTCAGAGTGAGGTGCCTATTTTAGCTTATGTCGTCTAATAGGGGACTACTGTGTAAATGACTTTTCACAGGTTGGAAACCTAGATCATTAAACCAAGTACTCATCATCGTAAATTTGGAAAACCTACAAATGTACTCTAATATTCATGTTCTTCTCACTTTCCCACCATTGAACTCCTCACTCTCTCGTTGGAGCCCCCTCGCCTTCCCCACCTTACGTCAAATTATCAGCAATTCGCAATTTAATATAACTGTCTTGATTGTCAAATATGTTCTCAGTAAAAAATCAAGTTACAATACTAAAACTGCAACAATTGTCAGATGGCCCAAGTCATGATGTATTATAAGAAAAGGTGATGAAATGTATCCTAGCATTTGGGAAGCACATTTATTGGAGGAGGAAAACTTATAAAGAAATAATGTAGAGACCCATAGCACTTCCAATTGTTCTTCTTCCCATGCAATAGAGCTCTTCTGAATTTCAGTTCTTGATTTGCTTATAGTGACTAAAATTCAACCACTCTCCAGTGTAGAAATTAAAGTTCCGGGAAATCTAAGTTGATTGGATTTTCACCCAGCCAATTATCTTCCCTAAATTTAGTTTGGAAACCTAACTTAGAGCAAGTCTACCCATTGGTGCAAAAATGGCATTCCCGAAGCCATTTTTCTGGCTAGCTACAGTGTCGTGTTGTCAATGAAAATATCAGGGTTGCTCTGCCACTGTAATACCATTTTGGTATAACACTTTGAAGGTGATGGAGCAAGTTTGAAAATTGCCAAATTTGCAGAACAAAGGTGAAGAGGGTTTTTAATACTTGATGCCGAATTTCGGCTTTGGCATGGCATTAGCCAATTCTGAATTTTGTTTGCTTATGGGGCATATATCTTCCTACGGAGCTGAAGCTCAACCATTTTGAGGCAATTAACACTTCTAGTTCAAGTTATATTTATAATTTATTTGAGAGAAAGAGCTTCATTTCCATTACCAAACCTCCTCTACCACTTCTTTTTATCCCCCAGAGGAATGAGGTAAGTGAAATCGAACCGCATATTTACGCCGCTTCGCTGCTGTTGGTTCAATTCAACAATAAAATTACTTGACCCCGAAAACAATAGGCATCTAAATTACCCATAGAAAACAACTAATAGACGACCAGAGAGAGAGAGAGAGAGAGAAAGAGGCGAGGGAGAGGTACCTTTTTCTTATCGGCGGCCGCCTATCGTCGCCGGAGCAGTGGCACGAAACTTTTTAGAGAGAGAGAGAGGGAATTGGGTTCAGCAAACGACTTGCAGCGGAGTTCACTGATGAGAGTCTGAGACCTCGCGCACAGCTTGAACAGAGGAGGTCCAGTAAAACGACGTCGCCATGTTTCATTAAGACTTCTCATCTTCCCTCTGCGAAGTCTTCAGAGCTCCGGACTGGCCGTGTAATTGGTAAATTGTGAACTCGTTCCGGTTTATTTTTACGATCGAAACTGTTCAGATTGTAGAGCTTGTTGAGAAGATAAACTGGGAACAACATCATATCAACCGATCGCGGTTTGGTTTATAATCGGAGGCGATCAATGTGAATTTTTTTTTGTAGAGAATAGACTCGGTCGCACCGGAGCGGCTAAACATCGCATCTTGAACATGCGATGGATTTGGAAACGACGTCGTCTCATTAAGCTCCGGACTGCAAAGTTTTATCGGTAAATTGTGAGCTCATTCAGTTTTACTTTTACGATCAAGACTGTTCAAGTTGTAGAGCTTGTCGAGAAGATAAATCGTGTTGGAGTTCGTATCAATTGAATGCGAATTAGTTTATAATCGGTGATGATCGGGGTAAATTTATTTTTATTAAAATAGATATGATCACACTGGATCAAGTCCAATGTTATTATGGGATCTCACGGAACCGAATCCTTCGCCATCCTCCCCGTAATCTGCTTCCTCTTCCTCTACTCCCGTTGCCGCTGCCGCCACCGCCACGCCGCCCACACTCCATCCCGCCACATTACCCACGCGCCGCCGTCTCAACCCGAAGGGCTCGATCCATCCGAAATTTAGCGTGCGCTTCCGCTAAACTAAATGGAATTAATTTGCTCCTCCTGGTCCTGGGCTCTGGTTTTGGATCAAAACACCAAATACCCATCTCGTTACTCTGCTGAGATTTCTTGTTATTGAGACATCTTGGGAGACAAACCCATTAGTTGCTTTCTTGTACGGGCAAATTCATAAAGTTCTCTCTGCCTCATTGCTACACCATTGCAGGTATCCCAATTCAGACCCATATCTCTATGCTCTGTGCTTTAAAAAATCGTAACCAAGGCAATGGCAAATCGATTAAGGAAGATCCTCCCAAATATCACAAGTCTTAATCAGAGTGCCTTTGTACAAGGATAGATTTCGGATAACATTTCGATAGCTCATGAAATAGTGCATTTCTTGTCTTGAAGAATAAACGGAGTGGGAGAGATGGTTACATGGCGTAGAAGTTGGACATTGCTAAAGCTTATGATCGAGTCTGAATGGAATTATTTGGAAAAAAGTGATGATGCAAATGGGCTTTGACTTGAAATGGATAACAGTGGATTACGAATTGTGTGTCGATGGTTTCATATTCGGTCGCAACCAACGGCCAACAGTATGGGTTTATTAAACCTCAAAGGGGAATAAGGCAGGGAGACCCTCTTTCCCCGCACTTGTTCCTTCGATGCGCTGAAGGTTTCTCGAGCCTTTTGAATAAGAAAGCGAGACAAGGGAAACTCAAGGGAACTAAAATTTGCCGTAATAGTCCTGCTGTATCGATCACACCTTCTTTTTGCAGATGATTCATTGGTTTTTTTTGCAAGGCTAAGGGAGGAATGCGAAGAAATAAAAGATGTGCTGGACACTTATGACCGAATGGAATGGGATGAGGCAGCAAGGAGGGATAATTTCTCCGGCCGGGATGTGGAGCAAATTCTACTGAGCAATACGGGAGTGCCTCGATGGAAGGATCTGGAGGGGTACAGTAAGTGGTAAATTTTCTGTGAAATCTGCATATATGTCATCGCAAAAGATGTGGTTAAATGGAATCAAGGTCAGTTGGTGGGTAATGCTCAAACGAGTGGTGGAACCGTGGAAGTGAAGATGAGGATAAGTGAAAGAGAATCTGGCCTATAGAGGCACCAATGAAAACCCAAATTTTTTTTTATCTGGCAGAGTCTCCATAATAATGTTTCAGTGAACGTGACACTAGCCCATCGACAAATCCAGGCGGATATGGAATGCTCGATATGTGGTACAGACCAGGAAACCGTTTCCCATGTTTTGTTCAGTTGTGATCGAGCAAGTAGAGTATCGGAGTACGGCTACTATCCCCGTTTAGTTTTTGGCCTAAATTTATGAGAACAGCTCACACCAAAGCAGAAGGAAACGAGTGGATTTTCCAGCAGAATGAAATGGATGAGGTGCAGATTTACACCAAAGCTATGGCAGATTTTAATTATAACTAACCCAATGATCGTTCGCAAAGTGAATTATTGGGATCATCAAAATAAGTCGTGAAACCTCCCAATCCACAGGCGACATTTGAGACTTTGGGGGTTTGCTATTACTGCTCGTTATTAAGGTTTCAAATTCGAAATCTTCGAGGTGCTATCGGCTCTTGTGGAGCTAGTACTTCATGCAGTATTTTGTTTCGACTTTGAATAACTTCATTAGTGGACTATGGAATTGATATCAGTATCATCACATATCATCAAAATATGTCACAAGTTATAAAAACGATAAGCTCAAAATTACTTACGCGTAATAGGTTATGTAACAACGATTAAAAAAAGGGTCCCAAACACTAGAATACGGAAAGCTATACAAGCACACATCCCAATACACAAAATATGATTTGCCTGCACAGAGCTTTATGGTGGCAAATACCGCGGTTGTCGACGCACATTCCCTCCACACTTGTAGCAGAAGCTGCTGAGTCCCACATCTCATCTGCACTTAACAACGGATCGGAGCAACCATCAATGAGCTCAACACAATGGTGACAGTGTGGGTACCTCATCCACTTCTTCTTCTCAGCAGAACCTCAAACGCAACATCATTCCTATCTCTCGGCTTCCCACTCTCCTCGCACCAGTACCCCGCGTGCCAAGGCAAATTGCAAAAGAAGCAAAACAGCCTCCTACAATTCGGACACCCTGACCTCCTCACCATCCCCCCACACTTGTTCACCACCACGGCCAAACACCGACTCGTTCACCACCACGGCCGAACACCACCGGTTCGGGCAGTAACACCAGTCCAGCCCCAGTAGGGCCCTCTCGCATAGCAGGTCGCACCACTTGTTGAACGCTTCGGGAGGTATCAGGGTCCGGCAGCAGAGTGGGTCCAGCAACTGGCCACAGTTTAATCTGGGGCACTCGATTTCGGCGACTCCACTGTCTTTGATTTTAAGTTGTACGTACTTGGCTATGCAAATCAGGTGGACGCAGAGGTTACTATTGCGGAATTTGTTGTTTTGATGACATGGGTCCGATGCATATTTCGCAGGTGAAGGGAGCGTCGGGTGGACGTGCGGTGATTGTAAGTGTTCAAAGATAGTCCGAAGATATTTTTTAAAATAATGCTACACCCACCATACGCCTATTGGACCCATTCCGAGCCCCACAAAATACAAAAAATATCCAAAAATTTAAAAATAATATTTTCTATGGGGCCCTGTAAAAAATCAGCTCCAACGGATATCGGTAGGTATGTTTTCTGAATTTGTAGGGCGAAACAACTCAGTTTAGCTCCGTTTAAGGGTTGAAGATGCCCGTACATAATAGAAACCACTGTAAAGGAACGTAATATAGTCACCGCCTCTCTAATTCCCAATGGTACATGCTACTGAATGTCAAAAACTTCCATACCTTCTTTCTGCAGCTTAGATCCAACACAAGCCTCCGTTTTCCAACACCATGGGCAAGTTCTTTAAGCCTCTGAAGCTCCATTTGGCCATTATTGAATACATACTGCAACCAGAAAGAAAAATGCTCAAAACACAGATATTTGAGCAAGATGTTCTATTATCATAGGATCACATGTCAGTAT
Source organism: Rhododendron mucronatum var. ripense (assembly GCA_019656295.1). Taxonomy (NCBI): domain Eukaryota; kingdom Viridiplantae; phylum Streptophyta; class Magnoliopsida; order Ericales; family Ericaceae; genus Rhododendron; species Rhododendron mucronatum. Next base: position 383,063 of record BPLT01000144.1, on the reverse strand, counting down.
AACTAGTTATCACAAAATAACAAAAATAATACTAGTTGGTTTGATAGTTCCAGGACTTACTGAAGATCCTCACCAACTCCCTAGTGAAAAAATTATATGGCATTCAGAAGACTTTTTGGATTAGCACACTATGCAGGAACAAACAGCATCTTAATCGAGAATCTAGAAGTAGTCTGAGTTGTAACGAATCAGATTGCTGGATTTATAGGAAATTTCACAAAAATCCAAGAATATGGGGGTGAGTGTGGATTGAGGATAGATAGGGGAACAAGGATGACAGTTAACTTTTTGATAGATTTTCTTTCAATGGAAACTATGAAAATAACCCAGATGCATAGGGTTCTAACTCTCCACCACTAGTCCGTATTACTCAATGAGTAAGACAACTTCTTGTGCGTAGCTTTATACTTGTTGTAACTGCCATGCATAACATAGAGAGAATATATAACAAGACCACTCAATGCGAAGAATAATAGTACATACGAAAAGCAGTAGTTGTCTACCAGGATAAGCATGTAGTGCTTCCATGGCTGCAGATTTGCTCAAAGGATCAGCTCCAATCATGATGACGTGACCACCTGTAAGCCCATCTTCTTGGTATTTGTCTTTATATGTTTGCATACTCTGCGGCTGACTTATTTGATTCAAAATTGGTTTCTGGAGTGGAACTTCCCTCCTTCAAATCCTGACTGGTAGACCCCACAATTTGCTTAACTTTCCCCTGAAAACAAACTATCTGTGAATCAGCAAAAATCAAACAACCCCTCTTCTACCATTGGATAGTCCCTGGCATAAATTGCAACATAAAGCCAACCATTGATCAACTACCATTGGATAGTCCAAATCACAGTTTGAAGGGCGACAAAGACAGAAAAGGTTTATGTTTCTCCTTAGCATTATACTTCATGCAATGTGTCCAACAAAACATTAGAGAAAACATGGGAAACCACCCAAGCAATTTATTGAATCATGCAGAAAGTTCTTTACAGTTTAAGCCACTACCAGCTAAAAAAAATTCAGAAGTGATACAAGAAAAAACCATATTAGGAGGGAGAGATAAAGGAATTAATTTTTGATCGGGAACCCCTTGCTTATCAACAGACACAAAGGCTCACTCCATGTAGTGATACATAAACTAAATTTTCTAAGCTAAACTGATGTATCCAGAGTTAAGCAGAATGTAGCATCATATAACTGATTTTTAGAGTGTCAAGTTTAGGTTAAATATATTGTGGTTCGTCAAATATCATGTCACCTCTAAGTGGGGGTCAAATGGTAACCCTCAAAATCTATTTTGTGCACGTTCCATACTTCTAAACATAGGGGCAGCCGTTACATCACAATTTAGGTTCACCCCATGAAGTGAATCAACAGTACATAAGTTTCATAATCTAAGCCCAACTGAACTGAAGTATCTAGACTCTAGAGTTGATGAGAATGTCTCGTCAGAGAACTGGTTTATTTAGAGTGTCAAGCTTAGTTTAAACACATTGTGCTCCATCAAATGCCACACCGCCTCCACATGGGAGTCGAGTGGTAACCATCAACAAATCCATTTTAAAACCATGGGATTAGTTCCAAGTTTCACGCTTCTAAAATCAGTTGCAGTCTTGACGTGCAACCATATCAAAAACCCAAGATTCAGCGAGTGATTGTGCATGGCCAACATTCAGCTGGTGAAATCAAAAGGTCATCAAGAGAAATTTCAAACTTTGTTATTTAACATCCTATGTCTCTGGAAAATAATATACCTAGCTTACGTCAGCTATATAAACTAATTATTAGGAAATCAATAGATAGCAAATCTTTAAGAAATGTTCCGACAAACATAGAACTTACAGCCCCTTTGGATGGTGAGAAAATGATGAGATAAGAAAGGAATTGTTTCTAAACATGCTATATCAAAGACCCCGCACGCGTGTCACGGGGCCCTTTCTCACCAAATCTCATCATTTTCGGTGAGATTGGGTAAGAGAGGGAAGGGTAATTTTGTACTTTTTTTCGCCAAAATACTCAATCCAAATGAGTGATTGGGCCAGAAAACACAACCCTTTTTTCTCCTTTCTCATGAGATCACTCCATTTCAAAGGGGGTGTTAGTAAATCTTGCTAAGATAATTACCTTTGGCTGATTCTTTTAGCTCGCTTTAAACAGGTTCACATTGCTCTTAACCGTTACCAATAAACAGTTCAAAACTAAAGGTGCCAATTCTGAATTTCGATTGCTTATGGAGCATACATCTTCCTACGCGGCTGAAGTTCAACCATTCTGAGGTAGCTGAGGGAACCAGCAATTCTCTCGTTCAGATCACTTCAACGCAAAGTGCTTCATTTTCATTACCGAACCTCCACTACTAAAGATGAGTTATGTTAAATGAAGTGTACCTGTTCTTATCGGCGGCCGCCTATCGTCGCCGGAGCAGTAGCTCTGTTCAATAAATCTCGGGGCAAATGGGGACGACGACGGGTGTTAAAGGGTTAGCACTAATCAACCCACTCTTGACCCAGAATCTACACCGGGACGAATATTTTTCAGTTTTCGGGTCTATTTTTGAATCACTTAAAATTTCTTTATCTGGCTCTTAAACTAATGATTTCATCTTCTGTCCTAAATCACATAATGTGTGTGAAAATGATGAAAGCGGGAGCTCTAAGCGTGCATGAAAATGATGAAAGCGGGAGCTAGAGCATGAAAGCGCCATTTGAAAACATTCCAAACTACTAAGATTCGTGAGAGCGAGGACTAAGAGCCGGAGCATAGTGCATAGAGCGAGGATTGAGAGTGGCGTGGAGGGTCATACTGGAGGATTCTGTGACCTAGATTTTATCCTCAGAGTGAGGAGTCTATTTCAGTTTATGACGTCTAATAGGAGACTACCATGTAAATGAATAACGTAGAAAGAGTAGCTTGACAGCTGAAAAGATATTTCACAGGTTGGAAACCTAGATCATTAAACCAAGTACTCGTCATCGTAAATTTGGACAACCTACACATGTACTCCAATATTCATGTTCTTCTCACTTTACCACCATCGAACTCCTCAGTCTCTCGTTGGAGCCCCCTCACCTTCCCCGCCTTACATCAAATTCTCGGCAATCAGCAATTTAATATAACTGTCTTGATTGTCAAATATGTTCTAAGTAAGAAAATGAAGTTACTACAATACTAAAACTGCAACAACTTTCAGATGGCCCAAGTCATGACATATTATAAGAAAAGGTGACAAAATGTATCCTTGCGTTTGCGAAGCACATTTATTGGAGGAGGAAAACTTATGAAGACATAATGTAGAGACCCATAGCTTCTCCCTTAGTGGTTCCAATTGTTCTTCCCATGCAAATAGAGCTCTTCTGAATTTCAGTTCTTGATTTGCTTATTGTAACATAAGATTCACCCACTCTCCCGTGTAGAAATTAAAGTTCCGGGAAATCTAAGTTGATTGGATTTTCACCCAACCATTTATCTTCCCTAAATTTAGTTTGGAAACCTGGATTTTCACCCAGCCATTTGTCTACCCGTTGGTGCAAAAATGGCATTGCCGAAGCCATTTTTTGGCTAGCAACAGTGTCGTGGTGTAAAAAATAAAAATAAAAATGTCAGGGTAGCTCCACCACTGTAATGCCATTTTGGTGTAACCACACTTCTTCCCCTCTGTTCTAACACTTTGAAGGTGATGGAGCAAGTTTGAAAATTGCCAAATTTGCAGAACAAAGGTGAAGAGGGTTTTTAATACTTGATGCCGAATTTCGGCTTTGGCATGGCATTAGCCAATTCTGAATTTTGTTTGCTTATGGAGAATATATCTTCCTACGGAGCTAAAGCTCAACCATTTTGAGGCAATTAACACTTCCAGTTCAAATTATATTTATAATTTATTTGAGATCACTTTAACGCAGAGAGCTTCATTTCCATTGCCAAACCTCCTCCACCACTTCTTTTTATCCCCCAGAGGAATGAGGTAAGTGGAATCGAACCGCATATTTACGCCGCTTCGCTGCTGTTGGTTCAATTCAACAATAAAATTACTTGACCCCGAAAACAATAGGCATCTAAATTACCCATAGAAAACAACTAATAGACGACCAGAGAGAGAGAGAGAGAGGCTACCTATTTCTTATCGGCGGCCGCCTATCGTCGCCGGAGCAGTAGCACGAAGCTTTTTAGAGAGAGAGAAAGGGATTTGGGTTCCCCAAACGACCTCCAGTGGAGTTCACTGATGAGAGTCTGAGACCTCGCGCACAGCTTGAACAGCGGAGGTCAACTAAAACGACGTCGCCATGTTTCATTAAGACTTCTCATCTTCCCTCTGCGAAGTCTTCAGAGCTCCGGACTGGCTGTGTAATTGGTAAATTGTGAACTCGTTCCGGTTTATTTTTACGATCGAAACTGTTCAGATTATAGAGCTTGTTGAGAAGATAAACTGGGAACAAGATCATATCAACCGATAGCGGTTTGGTTTATAATCGGAGGAAAACAATGTGAATTTTTTTTTGTAGAGAATAGACTCTATCGCACCGGAGCGACTTTACATCGCATCTTGAACATGCGATGGATTTGGAAACGACGTCGTCTCATTAAGCTCCGGACTGCAAAGTTTTATCGGTAAATTGTGAGCTCATTCAGTTTTACTTTTACGATCAAGACTGTTCAAGTTGTAGAGCTTGTCGAGAAGATAAATCATGTGGGAGTTCGTATCAATTGAATGCGAATTAGTTTATAATCGGTGATGATCGGGGTAAATTTTTTTTATTAAAATAGATATGATCACACAGGATCAAGTGCAATGTTATTATGGCATCTCACGGAACCGAATCCTTCGCCATCCTCCCCGTAATCTCCTTCCTCTTCCTCTTCCTCTCCTCCCGTTGCCGATGCCGCTACCGCCACCGCCACGCTGCCCACACTCCATCCCGCCACATTACCCACGCGCCGCCGTCTCAACCCGAAGGGCTCGATCCATCCGAAATTTAGTGTGCGCTTCCGCTAAACTAAATGGAATTTGCTCCTCCTGGTCCTGGGCTCTGGTTTTGGATCAAAACACCAAATACCCATATCGTTACTCTGCTGAGATTTCTTGTTATTGAAACATCTTGCGAGACAAACTCATTAGTTGCTTTCTTGTACGGGCAAATTCATAAAGTTCTCTCTGCCTCATTGCCACACCATTGCAGGTATCCCAATTTAGACCCATATCTCTATGCTCTGTGCTTCATAAAATCGTAGCTAATTAAGGCAATGGCAAATCGATAAAGGAAGATTCTCCCAAATATCACAAGTCTTAATCAGAGTGCCTTTGTACAGGCTAGGCAGATTTCGGATAACATTTCGATAGCTCATGAAATAGTGCATTTCTTGTCTTGAAGAATAAACGGAGTGGGAGAGATGGTTACGTGGCGTTGAAGTTGGACATTGCTAAAGCTTATGATCGAGTTGAATGGAATTATTTGGAAAAAGTGATGATGCAAATGGGCTTTGGCTTGAAATGGATAACAGTGGATTACGAATTGTGTGTCTGACGGTTTCATATTCGGTCACAACCAACGGCCAACAGTATGGGTTTATTAAACCTCAAAGGGGAATAATGCAGGGAGACCCTCTTTCCCCGCACTTGTTCCTTCTATGCGCTGAAGGTTTCTCGAGCCTTTTGAATAAGAAAGCAAGACAAGGGAAACTCAAGGGAACTAAAATTTGCTGTAATAGTCCTGCTGTATCGATCACACCTTCTTTTTGCAGATGATTAGTTGGTTTTTTTGCAAGGCTAATGGAGGAATGCGAAGAAATAAAAGATGTGCTGGACACTTATGACCGAATGGAATGGGATGAGGCAGCAAGGAGGGATAATTTCTCCAGCCGGGATGTGGAGCAAATTCTACTGAGCAATACCGGAGTGCCTCGATAGAAGGATCTGGAGGGGTACAGTAAGTGGCAAATTTTCTGTGAAATCTGCATAAATGTTATCGCAAAAGATGTGGTTAAAGGGAATCAAGGTCAGTTGGTGGGTAATGCTCAAACGAGTGGTGGAACCGTGGAAGTGAAGATGAGGATAAGTGAAAGAGAATCTGGCCTATAGAGGCACCAATGAAAACCATTTTTTTTTTTTAATCTGGCAGAGTCTCCATAATATTGTTTCAGTGAACGTGACAATAGCCCATCGACAAATCCGGGCGGATATGGTATGCTCGATATGTGGTACAAACCAGGAAACCGTTTCCCATGTGTTGTTCAGTTGTGATCGAGCAAGTAGAGTATCGGAGTACGGCTATTATCCCCGTTTAGTTTTCGGCCTGAATTTTATGAGAACAGCTCACACCAAAGCAGAAGGAAACGAGTAGTGGATTTTCCAGCAGAAGGAAATGGATGAGGTGCGGATTCACACCAAAGCTATGGCAGGTTTTAATTATAACTAACCCAATGATCGTTAGCAAAGTGAATTATTGGGATCATCAAAATAAGTCGTGAAACCTCCCAATCGACAGGCGACATATGAGACTTTGGGGGTTTGCTATTAATGCTCGCTATTAAGGTTTCAAATTAGAAATCTTTCATGTGCTATCGGCTCTTGTGGAGTATTTTGTTTCAACTTTGAATAACTCTATTAGTGGACTATGGAATTGATAACAGTATCGTCACGTATCATCAAAATATGTCACAAGTTAGTAAAAACGAGAAGTTCAAAATTACTTATGCGTAATAAGTTATGTAACAACGATTAAAAAAAAGGTCCCAAACACTAGAATACGGAAAGCTATACAAGCACACATCCCAATACACAAAATATGATTTGTCTGCACAGAGCTTTATGGTGGCAAATACCGCGGTTGTCGATGCACATTCCCTCCACACTTGTAGCAGAAGCTCTGCTCCCACATCTGCAAAACGGAGCAACCATCAATGAGCTCAACACAATGGTGACAGTGTGGGCACCTCATCCACTTCTTCCTCTCAGCCAGAACCTCAAACGCAACATCATTCCTATCTATCGGCTTCCCACTCTCCTCGCACCAGTACCCCGCGTGCCAAGGCAACTTGCAAAAGAAGCAAAACTGCCTCTTACAATTCGGACACACCAACCTCCTCACCACCACGGCTGAACACCGTCGGTTCGGGCAGTAACACCAGTCCAGCCCCAATAGGGCCCTCTCGCATAGCAGGTCGCACCACTTGTCCAACGCTTCGGGAGGTATCACGGTCCGGCAGCAGAGTGGGTCCAGCAACTGGCCACAGTTTAATCTGGGGCACTCGATTTCCGCGACTCCACCGTCTTTGATTTTAAGTTGTACGTACTTGGTTATGCAGATCAGGTGGACGCAGAGGTTACTGTTGCGGAATTTGTTGTTTGATGACACGGGTCCGAGGATATTTTTTAAAATAATGCTACACCCACCACACTTCTATTGGGCCCATTCCGAGCCCCACAAAATACACAAAATATCTAAAAATTTAAAAATAATATTTTCTATGGGGCCCTGTAAAAAATTAGCTCCGACGGATATCGGTAGGTATGTTTTTTGAATTTGTAGGGCGAAACAACTCAGTTCAGCTCCTTTTAAGGGTTGAAGATGCCCGTACATAATAGAAACCATTGTAAAGGAACGTAATATATTCAGTGCCTCTCTAATTCCCAATGGTGCATGCTACTGAATGCCAAAAACTTCCATACCTTCTTTCTGCAGCTTAGATCCAACACAAGCCTCCGTTTTCCAACAACATGGGCAAGTTCTTTAAGCCTCTGAAGCTCCATTTGGCCATTATTGAATACATACTGCAACCAGAAAGAAAAATGCTCAAAACACAGATATTCGAGCAAGATGTTCTATTATCAGAGGATCACATATCAGTATAACTAGTTATCACAAAATAACAAAAATAATACTAGTTGGTTCGATAGTTGCAGGACTTACTGAAGATCCTCACCAACTCCCTAGTGGAAAAATTATATGGCATTCAGAAGACTTTTTGGGTTAGCACACTGTGCAGGAACAAACAGCATCTTAATCGAGAATCTAGAAGTAGTCTGAGTTGTAACGAATCAGATTGCTGGATTTATAGGAAATTTCACAAAAATCCAAGAATATGGGGGTGAGTGTGGATTGAGGATAGATAGGGGAACAAGGATGACAGTTAACTCGGTAACTATTCTGATTATACGTCACATAAAGTCACAGACCAAACCACATGCCTATGTAAGTATCGCTGAGCTACTTTTGACGAATCTTGACAAAAGCAAAAACTGAAAACATACTGATGGGATGACGACATGGCTGGCTATTTCTTCAATGTGGCTCAAAGCATTTTCTGGATTGATCCCACCTCCAATATGAAAACCGCCTGGATGTAATCGATCCTCATGGCAAGTTCAGCAGAGGAAGTCCATGAGTTTAAACATAGACCTTTGGGTGATAGGAAAGACAACATGGGACTGATAAAACACCTGCCTCTTGGACTACAAGAAGGTTAACCGTAGCTTACTGATGGATAATCTAATACCAGAAGTTATTGGTATATATCTCAAGTCTCAACATAAATGTACAAGCACACATACTCCTATACAGGCCTATATAAATTGCAAATAAGGTGCATTATCAAACAGCATATGCAGTCTGATGATTAAGAAGAGCAGAAGGAAGGTGAAGATCACAGTAAAGAAAACTAAAAGAATTCACTTCAAGGGTGAACCCGAAATACAAGCACATAATTGGGAATCCCTAATAAATCAAGAATCTCGGTTACTATGTACCTATGTGCTAACAAGTATTGCTTATAGGACCAGCAGAGTCTTACGAACATTCCCCAATGTTCCACTCTGTACTTATAACCAACTTTTTGACAGATGTTCTTTCAATGGAAACTCTGAAAATAACCCGGATGCATAGGGTTCTAACTCTCCCACTAGTTCGTATTACTCAATGAGTAAGACAACTTCTTGTGTGTAGCTTTATACTTGTTGTAACTTGTAACTGCCATGCATAACAAAGAGAGAATATATAACAAGACCACTCAATGCGAAGAATAATACATACGAAGAAAGAAATAGTTGTCTACCAGGATAAGCATGTAGTGCTTCCATGGCTGCAGATTTGCTCAAAGGATCAGCTCCAATCATGATGACGTGACCACCTGTAAGCCATCTTCTTTGTATATGTCTTTATATGTTTGCATACTCTGCGGCTGACTTATCTGATTCAAAATTGGTTACTGGAGTGGAACTACCCTCCTTCAAATCCTGAATGCTAGACCCCACAATTTGCTTAACTTTCCCCTGAAAACAAACTATCTGTTAATCAGCAAAAATCAAACAACTCCTGTTCTACCATTGGATAGTCCCTGGCATAAATTGCAACATAAAGCCAACCATTGATCAACTACCATTGGATAGTCCAAATCACAGTTTGAAAGGCGACAAAGACACAAAAGGTTTATGTTTCTCCTTAGCATTATACTTCATGCAATGTGTCCAACAAAACATTAAAGAAAACATGGGAAAACCACCCAAGCAATTTATTGAATCATGCAGAAAGTTGTTCTTTAAAGTTTAAGCCACAACCAGCTAAAAAAAAATTCAGAAGTGATACAAGAAAAAACCATATTAGGAGGGAGAGAGAAAGGAATTAATTTTTGATCTGGAACCCCTTGCTTATCAACAAACACAAAGGCTCACTCCACGTAGTGATACATAAACTAAATTTTCTAAACTGAACTGATGTATCCAGAGTTGAGCAGAATGTAGCGTCATATAACTGATATTTAGAGTGTCAAGTTTAGGTTAAATACATTGTGCTTCGTCAAATATCATGCCACCTCTAAGTGGGGGTCAAATGGTAACCCTCAAAATCTATTTTGTGCACGTTTCATACTTCTAAAAATAGGGGCAGCCGTTACATCACAATTTAGGCTCACCCCATGAAGTTAGTCAACAGTACATAAGTTTCATAATCTAAGCACAACTGAACTGAAGAATCTAGACTCTAGAGTTGATGAGAATGTCTCGTCATAGAACTGGTTTATTTAGAGTGTCAAGCTTAGTTTAAACACATTGTGCTCCATCAAATGCCACACCGCCTCCACATGGGAGTCAAGTGGTAACCATCAACAAATCCATTTTAAAACCATGGGATTAGTTGCAAGTTTCATGCTTCTAAAATCAGTTGCAGCCATTACCTAAAGCCATTACGTGGCAATTTATTGATCCCTCCACAAGGACACAACTACGTGGAAAAGCCAATCGATATTGACATGTGTTGCAGCCTTGATGACGTGCAACCTTATCAAAAACCCAAGATTCAGCGAGTGATTGTGCATGGCCAACATTCAGCTGGTGAAATCAAAAGGTCATCAAGAGAAATTTCAAACTTTGTTATTTAACATCCTATGTCTCTGGAAAATAATATACCTAGCTTACGTCTACTATATAAACTAATTATTAGTAAATCAATAGATAGCAAATCTTTAAGAAATGTTCCGACAAACATAGAACTTACTACCCCTTTTGGATAGTGAGAAAATGATGAGATAAGAAAGGAATTGTTTCTAAACATGCTATATCAAAGACCCCTGCACGCGCGTCACGGGGCCTTTTCTCACCAAATCTCACCATTTTTGGTGAGATTGGGTAAGAGAGGGAAGGGTAATTTTGTACTTTTTTCGCCAAAATACTCAATCCAAATGAGTGATTGGGCTAGAAAAAACAACCCTTTTTTCTCTTTTCTCATGAGATCACTCCATTTCAAAGGGGGTGTTAGTAAATCTTGCTAAGATAATTACCTTTGGCTGATTTCTTTTAGCTCGCTTTAAACAGGTTCACATTGCTCTTAACCGTTACCAATAAACAGTTCAAAACTAAAGGTGCCAATTCTGAATTTCGATTGCTTATGGAGGAGCATATATCTTCCTTCGCGGCTGAAGTTCAACCATTCTGAGGTAGTTGAGGGAACCAGCAATTCTCTCGTTCAGATCAATTCAACGCAAAGTGCTTCATTTTCATTACCGAACCTCCACAACTAAAGATGAGTTATGTTAAATGAAGTGTACCTGTTCTTATCGGCGGCCGCCCATCGTCGTCGGAGCAGTAGCTCTGTTTGACAAATCTCGGGGCAAATGGGGACGACGACCGGTGTTACAGGGTTAGCATTAATTACAAACTCGCGCTTAAGAGTCGCGATGTACCCGAAAACGACGTCGCCAGGGTTCATTGGTACTTCGCATCTTCAACGTGAGAAGTCTTTATAATAACGCTGCAATGTTTAATTGGTAAATTGTGAACTCATTTTGATTTATTTTTATGATCGAAACTGTTCAAAATGTAGATAGTTTTAAGAAGATAAACTGGACAAAAGATCATATCAATCGATTCTTAATTGGTTTGTAATCGGAGATGATTAGTGTGAATTTTTTTCTTGGAGAATGGACTTGGCCGCACCGGAACGGAGCTGTTTCATTGGAAAAACGCATTTTTTCTTCGAAACGACGTCGGCCCAATTAAGGCTCCAGACTGCCAAGTTTAATCCGTAAATTGTGAGCTCATTCAGGTTTACTTTTACGATCGAAACTGTTCAAGTTGTAGAGCTTGTTGAGAAGATAAATCTTGTTGAAGTTCATGTCAATTGAACACATATTAATTTATAATCGGAGGTGATCGGAGTAATTTTATTTTTATAAAAATAAATTTGATCACACTATATCAAACCCGATGTTATTATGGGATCTCACGTAACCGAATTCTTCGCCATCCTCCTCGTAATCACCTTCCTCTTCCTCTACTCCCGTTGCCGTTGCCGCCTGCCGCTACCACCACGCTGCCCACACTCCATCCCGCCACATTACCCATGCGCGCCGTCTCAGCCCGAAGAGCTTTTCAATTCTGTTGCCTACCGGAAAGAGCTTTTCAATCGTGTCGCGGCACAGCCGCACAGGTCATCGGCAATGAAAGCTGTCGACGAATGGCCGGGAGTGCTGTATATTCCTAGGAGTGGCTGGGGATGGTGAGAAAGCAACGGTGTTGCCGAATAGCAGACATTTTTTTCACTCCGAGTGGACCAAGTGTGTTGGTAAGCGGCTGAGTTTGCAGGCGAGTTGCCCGCTCCGCAGGTCCCCCCTCTGAGTTGACTCCTCTGTTTAACTCGGTCGGTACTTTTACCTTCCAATTACTAATTTTTATCTCTTTGGGCTGAATCAATTTTTATTATGTTCGTACTTCAGTACTCAGTAGAAGTCAGACCGGCCTTTAGTGTGTGTTTTTTTAAAATATATTCGGATATCTAAGTCACTTTGCACGCACCTTAACTTATTTCAGGACCATAAAATTAATAGCCGAGCAAACCTCGAGTGGCCATAACGTTTATAATTTTGGCATTCACAAAATTTGAACTTGGGACATCTTGATAGACAACTCATTCTCACCGCTTGGGTGGCCTGGCCTTTAGTGGTTAAAGCACATAGAAAACTAAAAGCATCATTAAAGAAATTAGAAGGTAAAGCTAAAAGCAAGTAAAAACTTTATCAATGGAAAATGCAATTATGTTTCCATCGACAAGGTTCATCAAGAGGCTTGTTTTGTAGATAATTCGAAGATCTCTCTAATTAATCGCATCATTGAAATGAGTGGCGCAGCTAGGATTTTGAACTCTGGGGATTGGGAGACCGACTTGATAGACATATTTTGTATTCGAATATATACCAATCGTTGAAATGATTATAGCTTAATACAATTAACGTATACCAATCATTTTTTTTTCTTTAGACTACTTTAATTGTCACGTACTTATTTTTTATTTATGCAAGAAATTGAGAAATAAGAATGTAAAATAACTGATTTTTTATTAAATCAAACCAAAATTATTAAGGATATAAGTAAATACACGAATAATTATCAATAATATTCAAATTTAGATATGTACAAAATAAAAATTTTAAAACTTGAATGCTCAGAGAGCCGGTGCAGGGGCCCCGAGCCCCAACATAGCTCCGCCCCTGCTTGGAACAATTATGGCTGAGCTGTATTTTTGTATTTTTTGCCTTGTATGAGTGTTTATGGTTTCGTTCATAACCTCAAATTAATTTTGCTGCAAATTATTGGAATCATCAAAATAAGTCTTAAACCATCCGATGGATAGGCGACATCTTAGACTTTGGGGTTTGCTCGCGGTTAAGGTTTCAAGTTTAAAATCCTTTGGTTGCGATCAACTCTTGTGCGGCTAATACCTACGGTATTTTGTTTCGATTTTAAATAATTTCGGTAATGGACGATAGAATTGATTCCTCTTGAATTAATCGAAGTGTTCAAAGCTAGCCCAGAGATATCGTGGTTTGATCTGATCTGATCGTGTTCTATTCGGCTGGCTGAGGGATAAAAAACCGTGGACCCCAAAGTAGTTGGCCCATAGTATATATACATAAGAGGACAATTATTAGTACTCCCAAAAATCCTAGGATAGCTCTCTTTTAGTTTGGGCCGCCTAGCTTGTCCTTTTGAATGAGTGGAGTACAGCTTCGTTTCACACACAACTCCACGACACCAGATCGTCCTGGTGAACATAATTTACAATTTGCTCTTGCTAATCTCTGTTCGTTAGGCGAATTATAATAAGTGCATAGTAATAAAAAATAAATTTGGATATTAATACACATTTTTCGGATATTAACATACTTATTTCGGATATCGATATATTTTTTACACGTTATGCTCCACCTGATGGGCGGAGGTTGGTTAGCATTTTCCTTTACATAATTTTATTAGTCTCATCTCAATACTAATAATTCCCAGGTCCCTAGCCCATGCTAGTTCGTGGTTTTATTAGAGTACATTGTCTGTAAAGTAAGATGTCCTATATTTTAAAGACATGCATGGCCTCTCTCGAGTTGAAAATTTGAAGGGGCGATTTTCTATCCTATCGCGATTATAAATTGATGAACTGAATTATTCCTTTTGACATATCCTTTGAATAGAGTCAATGGAAATGGTCGAATATCAGCAGCCATACCTTTATTTTTATTTTTTTGAAATGGCAAAATTTTATTAGGAAAACTTGACAATAGGCACATCAAGTGAGGGGAGAGGAGGGGAAAATCAACCAAATGTTGATATAAAACACCAAAAGGGACTAAGCCCAGAACATACAGTTGAGGGAAGGGAAAATCATTTGAGCCTTGCAATATTATTCCACATTGATTAGCTTGGGTCATTGACAGGAGATTCATGGCAGGCATAATTCGAAGATCTGCACCCTAATGAGTCGGGTGGAGAGGTCGTTTTCTGTTATGAAACTTTCAATTAATATGGAATGCTCTCCAGTTCTTTGTAGGGTTTTTGGGTTGCTGAATGGTTTTGTTCTATTCGTTTGCTGGTCATTTTGGAGCCTATTTTGATGATCGAGGTTCTGTTTAGACTTGTTGAGAAAATCAATCATGCCAAAATCATGTTTTTCAAGTATCGATCGAGTGAAATGTTTTCAAAATCATTTTAATTCTGAAAAAATGAAGCTTAAAACATTATATCAAAACCTATATATTTCTCTTACGTACTTTCCCTTTCTTTTTTCATAAAAGCAAATACAGCTCAAGCTTAGGTGAGTGAGCAAACACAACTCACTAGTTAAATACTTAACCTTTTCAGCATGCAGTTTTTGGACTAGCTGAATAAAACCATTTCCCAATTGCATGAACAAATCACTTTTATCCAATGCAACCTCTTATCTACTCTCCGTCATACAACAGGCAAAGTTACGCAAGGAAAGTTGTTTATATATTTATAATTGGCATTCTCTTCGGTCTCTCAGCGTGAGTCTTTCTCAAGTTCATGAACTTAGACGATCGGAAATCATTTGCTTTTTAAGATTCTATCTAAACTCTAGACCAATGTCTCCATGCCAAAAATCATGCTCGTCGAATATCGATTGATATAGTATATTTTAAAAAAGAGTCCTAATTTAGTGTTCCAAATTTCAAACATAACACACTTTTCACACTAAACTAAAATTAGTTGAACTACAAGATGTTCAAAATATATTATCCTATATTTCCAGATGATCCATTCTAATAATTCTTCGAACTCTCCTCCACCAAATATTCCCACAGCCAGTAGTCTAGATCAGATCGATCGATCCCATTTTTGAGAGATTGTTCCCTTCCCAGCTCCCACCTACCCTCTTTATCACCCTCCCTCTCTCTGTCTCTCTGTCTCTCTCTCTCTCTCTCTCTCTCTCTCTCTCTCTCTCTCTCTCTATAAATAGAACACTCATTGCTTGCACTTTACACATCAAACTCTCAAGCTCAACCAAAAGTGCTCCTAGTAGTAATATTCTTTAGCAATGGCCATCTCTAAGGTTCTAATTGCTTCAATCATCGTGTCTCTCCTTGTTCTCCACCTAGTTGAAGCTGATGAATTAACGGTACGCGGCCTCATCCTTCTTCTACAATTGAAAGTTACATTTCCAAAAAAACTTGTATTTATTATGTACCGAGGTGGCCCAAGTCTTAACGAGGTCTACGATCACAATAAGCCTTATGAACAAAGTTTATTTTTTCGTGTTTTTATTTTTTATTTTTTACATGAACTTTTTCTTTCAAGCCTTCAAAATCATATCTACAGCATATATGTATGCCAAACATACGAAGGTCATGCAAAGTTTTGGAGCCCTTAACAAGGAGAAAATAATTTGGTGCTCCTCGAGCATTTGCTCCAGAAGCACCAAGTATTTTTTCCTTAACGAGGCCAAAAATTGTTTAGTTGAGCCGTCGTACCTTATACGATCCGAATACCATCATTAACTAATCCGAATACTACAATTCTTTTGAGTTGCAGGCGATCAACACCAACGTTGCCCAGAGTACCTATGTTCCCCGAAGCGGTACGTTTGCATTTTCTTCACATTCCCAAGTCGATCTCCTGCAGTTGTAACTAGGACACGGCTTTTCTTCAGTTGGACATTTGGATTGCTCCACGGACTCACTCTGATCCTATTAGAGTAGTCGAGCCGTCTATTTTGTCGGACTAGTTGTGTAGTTCAAGGACACGAAAAATCATCCTTATCGAATACTTTTAAGTACTTGATTCAAATACCCTTGTCTTAAAAACATGAAAGGTGCGTCAAGACAAACACATGATGATCAGACTAACAACATATGCGATCAGGATGAGTTTGTGTCAATGAATTACACACTCAAAAGTGACAAACGGTTTGAATTATTGAAATACTAATATATCAGATCAAGTGATGAGCAATATCATATTGGAATGACTTTTTGTTAATTTGCACAAATACAAATAGATGGCTCTTGAGTCATTCAAACAGGATCAGGGTCAGACCTAGGCAACCAGACTTCATCGCGAAGTCTGGATGCCAATTGGCGATCGAGAAGTTGCATTCTTATAATTTCTATTTCGGTACTGCTAATAAGTGCCCCTGGGGCAATGCTTTAGGTGCAATAAATATACCCACATAAATGAGTTTTGTTTATGGAAACTAACAAAACATCAATACCATTAACCATTATTCTCTATACTAGTTATAAATGTTTATAAAACCTATTCGTAATGACAATTCCCTTTTAAAAGTTAGGTAGGTGAAAGGTTTTCAAACACAACAAAACTGTGGAGGCCATGGAGAGGGATTGAATCATTTTCCCGTTGCAACTGTAACTTGTTTTTTCAAAAAAAAAAAAAAAAGGTTTTCTTAGTTTGAAAAAATCCCTTTCAAACAGGCAACAAATTGAATAATATTAGTATTTAGCAAAAAAAATTAATTTTTAAAATTTTCTTCCAAAATCAACACTTTTCTTCCAAAAATTTAAAATTTAAAATTTTTTCTTCCAAAACCAACCCTTTTCTTCTAAAATTCGATATATAAGATGTATGGAATAGGGGTGGTATATGAGCGATGATTCTCTTCTTTTTTTCTCCCAACTTTGGCGAAGGGTTAGGTTTATTTTCTAAAAAAAGGTTTCAGTTATTACTGCAATATGTGATGTTGTTTGCATTTTATTTAAAATAAAAATGTGGAGCATTCGGTTTCATAAAGGAAAAAATAAACTTTAAGCATTGGTGTAGTTGGTATTTAAATTGTTCCTCCTGTGGCAGTTAATGCAAGTTGGTGGGGCTAATAACTCATTGCATGGGAACTAACTCATTTGCTAAGTTCTAAACTCAATCAATACACTTAAAACTTGTGGCCCAGGGGCATCGATTAGCATTTGCCTTTCTATTTAGTATCTTTGTTACATGTTCTTAATTAATTATTTTATTCACAACCCCTCCCTTTTATGTTAAATTAAATGTGCTTTTATTAGGGATATACTGTAGTAACATATAACTATATTCGGCTTCAGGTTGCACGGAAGCATGTGGTCGCAGGTGTCGGTTAGCGTCGAGGGAGAAAATGTGCAAGAGGGCATGCGGGACCTGCTGCTACCGTTGCAGCTGCGTGCCGCCGGGGACTTCCGGCAACCAAGCGCTCTGTCCCTGTTATTACAACATGACTACCCATGGCGGCAGGCGCAAGTGCCCTTAGAAACCTACTGTAATTTATATAAATTGAACTCAGTTGATTGTGGAAATTAATGAAAGGCAAAAACAAAATAAAGGGTGTGGAGACAAAAAGAAAAGTTTGATCGATCGATCATAAATAAAATAAAAATAAAATAAAATAGAATGGCACTTCTGTACGATGTTTGACTGTACTGTAAATCAAACTAGTATTTTGTAGTATTAAGTACAAATTTGTGGGCTTTGTATTTGATGTAACTTGAATAAAATATGTTTGATGTAATTTTATAGTGAATTTTCTTGCTTTGATCTCTTTTTTTGAATTTTTTTTCCTGATCACTTTATTACCCATCTATAGTTCTTTTTTCTCAAGAGTAAAGAGTCTAAAGACCCCGTTTCGCTAAAGTTCTTATTTTATAAATACTTTTTTTTTGTTTTACGATGTATGTCATTCTCTCACAATATATCACATTTAACTCAAAAAATAAGTACTTATTTTCCTTAGCGGGAGGGGACCTAATTGAGGCCAATCTTTTTCTACTCTTTTATTGTATTTTTTTTAATAAATGGACCAATCTTCTATACCCAAATTTTAGCAGTGTACTTATGTATCGGTGCAATTTTCAGTCACAGAATCACGCGGCAATCTCTAAACAAAATTTTTTGACATGATTCTTAGACTGAAAAATACACCGAAACAGAGAACATTGAAAGATGGGTAAAGAGAGCCTAACCTACACCTACCCCTAACGTCTTATAAGTGAAGAGAAACTATTTTTTTGCTCGGCAAAAAGGAATTTACTAATATTTGAAAAAGAGATACAAAGATTAAATGGGCACAACGACTAGTGCCACCCAAGATTCATAGGAAAAAATCAGGAAGGCAAGATGCCAACCAAAAAGCAAAGACCCTACAAAAAAACCACCCAAACCAAACCTCTTAACTAGCACCTCAAAACCAAATAGCCTAAGATGAAAAGAAGCAACCTCCAACACGGAAAATCCAAAACAAACCGAAACATGAAACAAGAACGTTACTAGAAACCTCAAAAGCAAAACGCCCAACCCGAAGTGAAGAGAAACTATTTCAACAAGCAAAATTGTGGGCATTATATCTTATGGAGGTCCAACATTCTAAACCTAAGAGTCATGGAATGGTTTGTCCCGTAATATTTTAAGGCTCTGGAAATGCGCAAGCTAATTCGTACATTCCGTTATGAAAAAAATTGTGGGCATTAGGGGATTCGACTTGGACGTTGTGTGGGTCAAAAGCCCATCTTGTTTCCCACTGGTTTTCTAAGTGTTGAGGGTCCGCCATAAGTTTCCAACCCATAACTCATCCCTCGTGGCCATTATTTATTAAACGTTTTCAAATTATCATGCGACATTTTCACACAGTAATGTTAGACAAATCGCATAGTAGATGGGTACGTAGGACATAAACAATCGACAATCAAACATATTGTTGAGCAGAAATATCGCGCGCGCGGACCACTTCAGTGCGTTAAGATTGACAATTTCTCTCAAATTACACGTCGAACATATCATCAATGCATATATACATCATGAAATAATTGTAGCAATAATAGAATAATAATAACTGCAGTACCCACTCAGAGTATCCACAATGCTATAATCAAAAATGAATAATCAAAAGTTGCCACATCAGCTTTTAATTATCCAGTTAAGAGATTATTAAGATTAGCAATGTAGATGTCCACAATGGCATAATCAAAATTAAATACCCAAAAGTTGCCACATCACATTTTTAAATTATAAAAAAACTAATAACTGTGAACATAGAAATAGTTTTTTCTAAAAATAAATTTTGAGACTAATAAAAACTATTTATTAGAAATAGAAAATAATTTTTAAACTTTTTTTGAAATTTTTTTATAAAAATAGTTTTTGTGTAACTACAGTTTTTGAAAAAATTAATTTTTATATATGAAAATGTTTTTGAGAAAAAAATTTCTTCTACAAAACAATTTTTTATTTATTTTTAAAAACAGTTAAAAAATATTTTCTGGGGGGCAAACAGTTTAAAAAAAACAATTTTAAGTTTTTTTTTTTTTGAAACATCGTTGAAAAAGAAAAAGAAAAAGAAAGAGAGGGGAAAAGGGAAGAGATATAACGTTTTTTTTGTAATCATGTGTGTATTTGATTGAAAATGTGAGGTTAATTAAATTTGGTTATTGACAAAATGTTGTTAGTTTTGGTTATCCAAAGTCTAAAATTTGATTATTTCTAAGGAGGTTGCTAAGTTTGATGATAGCATTGTAAGCCATATTTTGCACAAATATTGCTAACTTTAAAAACCTAGCACTTTTGGTTATGCCATTGTGGACACTCTCATTCCATCTTTTGTTTTTTTTCGATCACATAGGTAATAATATAGTTAACGGTCGGCCTAACAAGGCTGAACAACACACTCAAGTTTTAGCAATGATAATCCAAAATCGGCCGGACACAAGTTGCAAGCTTGAGTTCAAATTGAAGCTCAATCGGTTGCATTTGATTCCATCCATCTCAAGTGTTCATTTGTGTTGGGCACTTGCATGGGCCCGTCGACCAGGCAATATTGTAAGAACTCAAGTTAATCAACCATTCATACCACATGGTTGGTGATCATTACAATTCTTCAAGGAGTTGATATTCTTTTTGATGAGTTGGTATGAGGATCCAAAACCGAATTGGGGATGGTGTTGTGCAGTGGTGTGCGCAGTACCATGCTACGCATCTTCGAGCCGTCAGATCGTGCATTCGACAGCTCGGATCTCATCTCGGCAATTAACGGCTCTCGATCGTTGGTTGCTGAGATGATATCCGAGCCATCCGATGCACGATCCGACGGCGCGAAAGTGTGCAGCACAGTGCACGGCACCAATCCGAAGTCCTTCAAAACCTCGTGTTAAAAAAAAATTCACGGTCACATCCAAATTACACACAATTTAAATAAATAACACACGTAAACTTGTGGGTCCACACACCGGTGGTGGTATTTTTTGTATAAATGTGTGCATTTTCATTTTAATCTTATTACAAGTTTTGAGAATTTTTTTTTACTCTTTGCATGATTCTCAAATAAGTTTCTATATCTATTTCTCCCCACTCATTACCATTCATTACATCAAAAAAAATTCTCAAAAAATAAAAACCAAACAAAGAATTTGTGTGTGGTCGTAGACTTTTCGGGAAAAAATAATCTCACCATCTCGTATATCACTATTATGGTCCCACTTATACGAGTGATTATTCAGCTCTCTTGGAGCACTATCAAGTAGGTCCAAGGATTTCAAACACACATTGGAGTTGGAGCCACACCTTAGTGGTCAAGAAGGCCTGTGGAGTACCACGTGACAGTACTTTTAGAGCAAGTAATAATTTTCCCACCAATACACTTGTCTTCTCCGTCAATGAAGGGCTAAAATATATTTGACTATACTTAGGGGATGTTTCCATTGACCAACAAGTCGTGGATCACAATTTTTGGATTTCGTCCTTATTCAAGTTTTGCTCGTGTTTGTTAATTTTGTTCCAAACTTTTATGTAATATCGGTTCGTCTTAACAATAGAAACCGAAAAAATAGAAAATCATGGCTTTTACACAATTTTTTTGAGATATATTCTAGCAAAAGCTTAAAAAGTCAATTTTTTGAGATTTCTCCTTCAAATATTTTCAAAAATCTTTATACAAAAGCCATAATTTTTTATTTTTTTGACTCCTCTTATTTAGATGAATTAATGATACATAAAAATTTAACGTAAAACTAACAAATGTAAAAAATTTTAAATAAGAATAGAACAAAAAAAATTGTACTAATCCACAACTTCTTGTTGGTTATGGAACACTCCCTTATTGAAAGTGAAAGGAAGTTGTAAAGCGTCACGAAACATTTATGACTCTCTCTCCGTTCATCCTGGCCCACGTTTTTATTCCCGTGCCACGTGTTTAAGATTGTGGATGGACGGTCAGATGGAAGCCTAGATTTTTTAGAACGAATTCCAATCCTCCTGCTATCAATTCTTTTGGGGTCAGTACATGCGGAGCAAATGCTCCAACTTCAATTGGGCGGCTCCCCGCAAATTAGCGGCGAGATTAGACCCACAGAATTAGTCGAGACGCACGTAAGTTAGTGCAAACATTTTAGTTAAAAAATGGATGACATGGACATTGTACACGCTGGAAAGTAGTGGATTTGCTGATTTGGCTTCGATGTAGGACTTGGCGCGACGATCCAACGGCTGTGAACAACAACCGCTTCAAAACCGTCGATCGTGCAACGACACGAGAAAAGGATCTCCCCGGGCGTGTAAATGTGAGGAGAGAGAGAGAGAGAGAGAGAGAGAGGCCGTTTTGGGAAGCATTCATTTCATTATGCAGAACAAAAGCTTCGGTTTTTACGTCTGTTGTGGGAGTGATTATGACAGTTAGCAAATTCTGGAGAGAGAGAGAGAGAGAATTGAGCTTCACACAACTCTTGCTTAACTCATGATTCTTCTTCACTCTAATTGGAACGAACATTGAAGGTTAGTATTATACTCTTGATAAGGGGTAATAGCAAAGACTGTTTGCTTAATTACTTATTCCCATTGTCTTCTTTCTTCTGATGCCTCAGATTCTCACCAAATTTTCCAATGTTTTCTTTTTCAATCGAAAATTGGGTTTCACTCAAAACTTGATTACGGTTCTGCACAAGAAAATGGAAGTTTCAATTGCTTTTCAACTGGGTTTGTTCTCCTCCAATCAATTGAAGAACAAAGCAGTTTTTTTTTTATATAAAAAAAATATGTTTTGGGAATATCTACTTTGAGTGACTATGAATTTAATGATCTAGTTCTACGAGATTCCTGAATTCATGGGTATATTTCCAATTATATTCTAACACTCCTTAATAAGGAGTCCTTATACGAATAAGGTGGTAGTATTGAATGAACGAGATCCACTGAATTCAAGTTTCTTTTCCATGGTCTCTTCTCTGCTTTATTCTGTTCATCTCCCTCTCTCTCTCTCTCTCTCTCTCTCTTGTATGTGGGTGCGCTTTTTTTGGTGTGGAACCCGATTCCCTGATCATAAAAGGACGAATCAGCTTTTCTTTCTCCTCTTTTAACCTCTTTAATACTAGTACTTTTGTCTTTCTCTCTGTTCCTTCACCTTCTGTTTCGTTGTCCTTTCCGGCGATATCAGATAGCTCCATTAGAGAGAGAGAGAGAGAGGCGCAGAAATATCTGGGAATTAAATTGAACTATTTATTTTTACTCCCTTTAATTAAGAATAGAGGAATACCCCCCGGCCCCCACTTTCTCGCTCCTCTTTTCCGGCCGACTTTACGGTAAGAACGAAAAACACGAAATGCTGATTCCAACCAATCGATCTTCTCCGGTTCTCCCCTCCCAACTCGCCTTCTGTTCTTATATCCTCTCTCTGTACTCTTTGCTTCATGGAAAACGGTCTTGCTATTGTCAGCCCACTGGGCTGACAATAAACACACTAGAAGACAAGGAAAACACGTATTTCTGTGTACTTTATACACCCTTTAATACACATCTACACTCTTATTATTGTCAACCCATTGGGTTGATTTTAGAATTTTCCTTTGAGAAAATGTATTGATTCCCTTTTTTTTTGTGTGTACATTTTGTGTGCATTATATCTACTGCCTGGTGGACTGGGATTAGCAGAACATTTACTTTCTTAAACCCTGGATTTCTCCTTCTATCTTTTTTGCACAAAGTCAAATTGCTGAGACAAACCAAAGATCAAAGGATTTCTTGAGGTGGGTTATGATCCATTTTAGGTTCTATTCGATATATGTGTATGCAGTCCAATAAATATGGAAAAGAGTTGAGACATCATGAGGTGTGGAGGAACACCTGTGAAGGCAATCCGATAATTAGGCGATGTTAAATTGACAAAGTTGTCCTTGAATTCCCATTGAATTTACGTTATTGTTGACTAAAGAACAAAACCCATCTATCTGGTTGTCTCTATAATTTGTTGGTATTTGGGTTTGTGATCAGAATTTGCAGCGTGTCTTCTTATTATCTTCCCTATTTTTGGATTGTTCTTGACATCAATTTGTCTGGTTTTGTAAAATAGGAAAATGCTAACCGTCATTCGGCGTTGGTTGAGCACAAAAAGTTTCTTCAACTATGATTAGTGCATAGACATATGTCTTGAAGTTCCAAATTGTTGGCATGAATGATTCGAAGAAAGAGACTGAAAGCTTTGAGTGCAATCCATAGAAAAAGTTCATGCAACGAAAATTGCGAAATGGGTTTTGGTGGGTCTGACGGTGAAGATAAGCTTCGTCCCACTGCTAGTATTAGCAAGAG
Source organism: Rhododendron mucronatum var. ripense (assembly GCA_019656295.1). Lineage (NCBI taxonomy): Eukaryota > Viridiplantae > Streptophyta > Magnoliopsida > Ericales > Ericaceae > Rhododendron > Rhododendron mucronatum. Next base: position 359,251 of record BPLT01000144.1, on the reverse strand, counting down.
ATTTAAGCTTCCGAGAAAGGTAATTTGCTTTCACATTCTTATTTGTAAATTAGAGTAACTTGTCTTCGATGTTGGATTGGAGCTAATCCTGTTTTTGTTTTATTTTTAAAGCAGTTTTTCGATGACTGCAACACAGTTGATCATGCCTCCATCCCTCGGAAGCTACGTTCAGGTGTGTAATTGGGTAAAAAAATGGAATTTGGAACTCTCCTTTAATTCCTGTCAAATGTAGTGTGTGTGTGTGTGGGATTTTGCGGGGCAGTTAGTTTGAGCTGACAGTTTATAATTAGGTTCTATATGGACGATATGTTTATAATTGTACTATAGTACTTTGCTATGGTGGGACAAAACTGAGTGAGGCCTTTGCTTTTTCCTTTCCTTCTTTCCGCGGGTGAAAGATTCTTAATTTTTTTTTTCCCAATATGTACTTATCATGGGTTTTTTCTTTCTCACTATTTGCCTGCTGCGATTTTCATGATGTATGTAGAATGTTGCCTTTCTTGAATTTGATAAACTTCACTTTTCTAAAGGATGTTTGAGCTTTTAATGAATGAGAAAGGTTTCGGTTTGGAAGAAACAAGAAAACACAATGCTTGATTGATTTTCATAGTCGTAATGCTCAATGCTTGGTAAATTGTTTTCATTTGGATTTTAATGCTCGGAATGTATTGTTTCATATTACAGCCACGAAGAAGCGCAATCACGCATCCATTTCTCCACCATTATCACATAAGAAGAAGCAGGACCGTGTGATCATTGGAGTCGAATTACCTAGAAAGGATGCCATAAAGAAATGCAAAAAATCGCATGTAGTAGATCATCTCTTTCTCCAACTTCCTACTGATAAAAAAAATATCTTTTCTCCAAGTTCCTGTTGTTCTTTCACGGTTTTTCCTTAAGGCATCTAGTGAGGATATTGGATTGCAAATGCAGCAACAAGGAGACTTAGAAGGATCTCTATGTCAGACAATGGAAGGGCCAATCACGAAAGATGAGGAGGAAGTAGTAGAGACTCTGAGTGCTTTGTCTGCGATGTTTGGCTTTCCTACCAATGAGAAGAATGATTTCGACTGTAAATTGGTTAATGAAAAATCTTCGTCTTTGCTAGAGGGAGATATCCCAAGGCCTGCATTTCAAGGTTTTCAGTATATGTTGTTACATTCTGTAGTATTTTCCCTTTATTTCTTGTGGACTTCTGGTATGCTAAAGTATTTATTTTATCAGATCCCACAGCTCCTGAAAAAGAAGAGGACTCAAATTCAAATTGTCCCTCAACTGCTGCAGAGGCTGCGAATTCTTCGTTACTGGAAGGGTCAGCTCTAGAAACTTTACAAGTCAAATGTTTGACCAAGTACCAGAACAAGTCAGATAATACCATTTCTCAAAGAAATGTCCAACCATTGTCTCTCTTATCAAAAAGTGAAAACATTGACGGGAAACCATCCTGGAGTTCTGTTGGTTGCAAGGTTCAATCTGACCTAAGCCTGGGAAGTGGGTGGGTAGCTTTCAGCTTATGTGAATAAATTTCTATATTTCCTACTATTTGTTTACTTAATTTCTTACACGACATTGATCTGCTGACAGCTCTAAACATCCCAAGCACGAGGAAGCCATGATTTCCACTGGCAAACCAGTGGGTTTCTTTTCAAAACCGGTGAGTTTCTTTTCTAAATGCAGGTCACTGGTCACATGTATTCTCAAGTGCATAACCCATGACTTAAAGAGGTGTAATTTTTTTTTGGGTTATTCTCAGTCTGCTGCTGTCAGCACCAAACACGAAGTTCAATATACCCTCAAGGGGAGGAAGAATAGTGGTATACTTCTCACCTGAATGTAATATTTTTTGCTTCATATAGAATGATACTTGCTTAGCATATAGAATCTTATTATTGTCCATCTATTAATACCTTGAAAAGCTATTAACCTTGTTTCTTTGGTCTTAAGGTTCTGCATTGTGGCCAGGCTTACTTTCAGCACAATTGCCTGGTTCTTTACCCCAGGGACCTACCATAGAGTAATTTTCTTAACTTAATGGTATTAGACCTTTTGGGTAATCTCAATTCCTGTGCTGTAAATCTGGGTTTCGCTGTTTGCTGTTTTAGGTCATCAACTGCAAAATCTCCTGGCTGTTTGCATGTGGCTTCTTCTTTAGCCCGACCTGGTTCCTTGGATAATGGTGTTTTGACTGATAAGGTAAGGGAGGTTTTTCTTACTTACTTGAGGTTAAGAAGTTGATTCTGCTATTGATGTGAAAATAATTCTATCCTCCTGTGTTTACTATATCAAGGTACCACGCTCGTTCTTTTGTCTTCTCATTTTTCGTCTTTGCATCTTATCTAAGGTCTAGAGCAATATATAATGCCTTATGATCCCTTCTATGTATCTCTTTCTTTCCTGCTTGTAGTATGGTAACTTCCCTTCCTTCATTCCCTGTTAGTTTAGTAAGTCCTGAAATCTTTCTTATATTCTCTATTTCCCAAAGGTTCGAATGGATAACATTCTTTCACCCTGTGGCTGTTCTTACGAATAATATCTAGTCAAAACATTTCACCATTTGTCTGATATTGATGGGGTCCTCGGTTTTTGTTGATTATACAGGATTCTATAGCTCCAGTTGGTGGAAAGAAGACATGGACGAGATGTTCAGCTCATATGTACATTTGTCAGCTAATAAAGGACTTGGAAATTGCTGGGAGAGAAGATGGGTCACCTTTTCAGCCTACTCTGTTAACACCAAACGAAGGATCAAAAGAAAGTGGTTCGAATGGAGCTGTTTCTTCACACACCATAATTGCTGAGAAAAATCCAAACGAAATATGGAATGCCATTCTTTTGCACAAGAGGCTCCTTCAAGATCAGCAACAGGGTCCTACACAGAAACAGGTGAGCTCATTTTTCTATCAATGGTAATTTGTTCTTTCGTTTACATCTGAAATTTTTGTTTTTTGCAGTGTTTTGATTTCTTGTCACTCTCAACTGGAAGTGGTGGATTGGAAACGCCTAATAGTACTAACAAAGTGGGGAATGTGCCCGAGCCATTGACGCAGTTTCATATTCCTTACCTGAACTCACTTGTGCAAAATCAAACTGTACTGCCTTTCTCTATGCCCCAAATTCGGTTTTGCTCCACTCCTTTTGCTGACAACCCTCCATCGGCTGCAACAAAGCAGGTGATTTGGTTTCCCTCCATTCTTGCTATATTAGCTGCTTTTTAATTATCACGGACCATGGAATTGAAGCATGGTTTTGCAATGTCCATTCTTTGTTTCTCTCATCCTACTGCAGTGAAACCTTTTTGGGGGAGAGAGGGGGTGCCATGCCTCCCCTTGATCTTGGAATATCCATACAAGTACATCTGTTAATCTATTGTATAGCGCGGAAAAACCTTTAGTTCGTTTAATATAATGGTTGTCCAATATTTAGGGTTACCTTTTACCACTCATAATTTGAGATTTGCACTTTCGAAGGAAATCATTGAATAAAGCCTTTTTTTTATGTCACATGTTAGAAGAATCTAGACTACTGACTCCATCCCAAGTTCCCAACCCATGAATAAGTGTATCAACTTCCTCTCTACAGGAGTTAGAACACACAACCTCATCGAATAAGTACTTAGCATCTAGAATTATTGATATTTGGCTTTATTTTCCCTAACATGTTTAGAGCACGTCCACCCGTTGGTGCCAATATGGCATTGCCAAAGTGATTTTATTTCATTGCCAAAGTGATTTTATGGCTTGATACAATATCAAAAGGCCAAAAAATAGCATTGTCGCTACACCGGTTTGATGCTATTTTAGCCAACTCCAAACCATTGAATTAAACCCATCTCATTATTCGATGAAAATTAAATGGCTTGAATGATGTGGCAAGTTTGGCAATTGCCAAATTGGATGCCAAATTTGGCACCAAGAATGGCATTGCCAAATTTTGGCATTGAGAATGGAACAAGGGTGGAGAGGGTTTTGCCCATTCTTGATGCCAAATTTTGGCTTTGGCATGGGAACATCAGAAACTTTATATTTTCATACCCAAGGGTTGGTTCGGTGTTCGTATTCTTGAAGAAAAAATTTGGCATGTATTTTGCATTCAGATGTTCATGACATAGGAAATCATATGCAACGTTGGCAATCCTTGCTTCATCCCTGTACTCAATAATTTACATATGTCGATGTGGTTCAATGAATTATCCAAATTAGGGAGATTCAGTACAAAAGTTGATGGGATACCAAACTTTTACATTTCGCAGCCGTTATCATCTGTATGGGTTATGGACTCTATATCAGTACTTCAGGCATTTGCAATTTCCAATTAGTATAGCTCAGGCATTATTGTCTACAATTCATGCATTCCATTCTACTGCATACCGTTGCCATTATGTAACATCAAGAAATTCTTCTTTCATTGATAACAGGTCCAGATACCACCAACTCCACATGTGGGCACCCCAAAACAAGAGCAGCAGCAACGGATTTGGGCAACTCAGTACAGGCCCACGGGAGTTGCTGCTACCCATTTTCCGAATTGGCATGATGGAAGATACGACCCTTATGGATTGCATTATGCTCAATTCATCCTCCCACCTTCACATTCTTCTTCACTAGAAGTACTCGGCCCCAAGTATTTGCCCATCTCTCAACAGCAATTACTGTGCCATGAGCACCTTTAAGTAAAGACTCGGGACTATCACAGTTAAGGGGGCTGATGATGCTTCACGTCCGAAGAATGGGTAACATCCTTTCATAGTTTAGTAGAATATGAGATGCTTGAGCTCCATATGATGACTTTCCGAGCAGTAAGTTGATGTCGCAGTTTCTATGATGTCTGATCATTTAGCATCTTCAGCATCGAAGGATTGATTTGCTGCGCCATTAGGTGCAGAAGTCTCCTACTGATATATACAGAAAGGCAAAAAATATGAATGTATAGTTTAATCTTTAACAATCTTTGCTAGGCTCAGGTTCGTTTAACGTTGTCTAGCTACAATTTCATGTTGTTCTAAAGCAAATGACATCAGTGGAATTTGCTTCCCCCAGTAAAAGTAAGAAGGCAAGGAATAGAAGCGAGACATACACATGTTTATTAGCTTCTTTTTTGGGGGGGCCTCAGAACCCTTGTGCACGGTATCCTATAAATTCTCTATCTATATACCTCCACTCATTACTCTCAAAAACCTCCTCTCTTTTCTTTTTTTTTGATGAACTCTCAAAAACCTCATTCAAGACCCAAACCGAACAGATTTCTTTCACAAACCCTTGCATCGGTTACATAATCACAAGGAAAATAGTAGGCACTTAATGCAGCAGTTCCCAATTATTGCGAGCTTTTTTTTTTTTTTTTTAATCGGCAATTATTGCGAGCTATTGCACATTCTTTGATGAGTGACGGATGGGATGAAGGTTGAAGCAAGTTTACGAGTAAAACAGCTTGGTCTCTCAATTTTCAAAAAACTTTTTTAGGCCTCCCAAAAGTTTGAAAATGAGTTTTTGACAGTAACTTTCTGATGAATCACTTATGAACTATTAAAACCCTGGGCAAGGGAGCAAAAAGCTTGTATAGTTGAATGTAGCAGAATTTGCACATTTGTATCCGCCAGATAAAATAGCCCTTCCAGTTTCTACTACCAATCATTGGTCAACCAAACAAGTTATAAGTTCAATAAAAAACAGAAACTGCACTTGGACATCTCTCTCTCTCTCTCTCTCTCTCTCTCTCTCTCTCTCTCTCAAGCCAAAATCCCAGCTTTTGCCGCTGATCCTCCCTACTAAAAATATGTTAGTAGATTACTGAGAGAGTGTAGACGTTTCAAATGACAAATGAGTTAAATCAACTCAAAATTCAGCATCCTTTCCGGAAGAAATGCTGCTAGAAAGAGTACTAAATCCGTGAGGGGGAAAAAACAGAGAATTCGTAAACAATGTGATCATATGAACTCAACAACATAACTAATTAAAAAAATGCTCAACATCATAAGCATATCGCAAACAATCTTGTCCATGTATAAGAGGAATCAAACAATTATGGCAGATGTAGTGAAAGAAATACAAAAGTCGAGGCACAAAAGATGGAAGATCGAGAAACGTCGGTCCACGAACATGATATGCCAGCTGCTAGAATTCTTTACTCCAGCTTTTCCAACTCTCCCATTCTCTCTATAATTGCCTGCAGTTTTAAACAAAGCACAGCCCCGATGATTCCAAAATTGATATTTTACAAGCAAAAGCCTTCCCGACTTTTGAGACAGACATAGGATAGACATTCTGCTCCCCATTACAAACTATTGGTGAATTAATCAAAATAGTAACTGACGATCAATAAGCAATTACAGACACGATAACTACATACCCGCTTGCTTGTTTCTTGGAGCTCCCCAGCAAGAATGAACTCGTCCAGTATCAGATATACCTATTTCAAAAGAGCCGGGGATCAGAACAAGAAGCCAAGGCAAAAACAGACACGTGAAACAGAATGCAGAATTAAACAGAAATTTAGCGCACAAATTGAGCTCTTTAATTACAACATATAATGATATAACTAAGTCTTCAACCCAGCATCAGCAGTTCCATTCCAGCAGGATAGTAATTCCCTCGGTTGCATGAAAATCGCGAAATCTAAGTCCACAGTAGAGAAAAATGCCACAAATAGATTACGCACAACATCATGCTACCATCCACTCACATTGGTGAAATACAAATCTAACCACCGTGATCAAGCCATTTACTAACGAAATTTCAAATTCAGGTTTGTTACAACCTTAAATAATTCTTCATACAACATGAGCAACTGTCAAATTTGTTTGGCTAAGTTACCAGAAAGTACGTATACAACAGTACTAACAACTTGAAATAAAAAGATGCTAAGCCATAAGAAATCCCCCAAAATCAGGGAACACCAGCCAATGCTGGTTCTTATTCTCCAAACACCCAAAATATCAAATTCCAAGTCCGTAAATTTATACAACTTGCATGTCTAATCCAGACAGACAAAAATGGAATATAGGGCTAACGAACAAGTTTTGCAAAAAGCCACAACAAGTGCTCAGGTCATGAAAAAATTGCTAAAGTGGCATTGTGGCAACAACTTATTATCTAGAAACTCAATAAGAAGCACCAATTCAGTAGCATATGGGAATGCAAAAGAAATCACAACATTGATCACAGCATATAAAAATAAATTACGACACAAGCATGGAATGAAAATCAAAGAGAGGAACAAACCTTGTGAAAATTAAATACCAAATCTAGCTCACAGACATTGCTGAAGAAGTGATCCAATATCTCCACAAACAAGTGGATAGACTCCAAATATGCCAACTCATTATCCGTTATATCAACACACAATGAGAAAAATAATCCAGCATATCTCCTGTAGATAACTTTGTGTGTACGGAACTGCAACAAAAATTAAACACAACTTACATAGCTAACAAGAAGCACCTGAGCGAAAACATTATGTACACTTTTATAAAAACACAAATGCTGGAAAACTTTTGCAATAAATTAAAATCCTAGTGAAGAAACAGCACCAACGATGGTACTTCATAAAGCATGAACCTATACTTCATTCCATGAGTATACCCACATAGCACTGATGACTATGTGAACCAAAAAAGCAAAGAGGAAGTGAGTTCAGAAAACAGTCACTCCATTGGTTAACTCAGCAGCCAATGTACTTCTAAAACCATCCAAAGCATAAGCCAACCAATGAGTTACAGAGATCATATCGAGATTATAAGACAACCAATCGTTGCTTCATTTTCAGATTTAAACTGAGGCTCTATATGGATAGATGTGGATTTTGAATCAAGGTATTAGTGTTCAATTTCAAGAAAAATGGATGAGGTATTAGCTGTGAAACTATGGAGTAAGATAGATTCGAGGTAGACTTTACTTATTAGCTTTGAAACTAAGGTGTAGGATAGATTCGAGGTAGAATATATGTACTTTACTGGAATGCTTGCATAACTACATTGCTTAACCATGACTGATATACGAATCAAGCCATTCGAGTAATATCTTGTGTTCAATTCGTTAAAATTTTGTCCTAAATCAGCTTGCAACCTAAACAAACCAAGAATAAACAAGCTACTACTCGACACAGTTTGACTTGGGATGTTCACAAAGTTGAAGCTACTCGAGATCAACTCGTGATCGGTTTGATAATAAAACTCATTCAGTGCATCAATTAAACAAGACAAGCTTAATCAAGCTACTACTCTGCTCATTTGACTTTGGATGTTTACGAAATTTAGCTACTCAAGTTCAGTTCGTGAATTGTGATCGGTTCAATAATAAAACTCATTCGAAACCTGTGCATAAATTAAGCAAGTTACTACTCGGCTCGTATGACTTAGGATGTTTACGAAATTGAAGCTACATGAGATCAGCTCGTGAATTTTGATCGGTTTGATAATAAAACTCGTTCGAAACCTGTGCATCAATTAAACAAGCCAAGCTTAAACATAGATTTCAAGCTTGTTAACTTTTCAAACCAAGCCTGAAAATTCCATTGCTCGGCTCATTTATTAGTCCTATGCATAACACAGTCATTCAAAACGGATACCTCAACGAAATTGGTGAACTTGGGATCTCTGTTGACAACCAACCGATGAACCTACCAAAAAAAAGAAAAGAAATCTCAAACCCTATTTCTTGAGACCAAGAAAAACAAATAATTAAGGAAAGACAAAAAAAAAAAATCCAATAAGGACGAATTTTACCTCGAATTCGACCTTGTGCTTCTCGGATTCCTCGAGAGGAATGTAGTACTTCGCCAGCCGAGTCTTGCCTTGCCTGTTCTGCAGCAGTATGAACCGGATCTGCCCCATTCACAAAAACGGAAAAAACAAAATTACTAATTTAAGAGATTCTTCAACCAAAAAAAAAAACGGAAAGTGCAATCGAGGGTACCATTTTGCGAAGAAGGAACAAACGGTTATCAGCGAAGGAGAAGAGACGATCAAGGATCGATTTTGGTGAAGCTGAGGAGAGTCGTCGGTTGGAATTTGCGAGGAGAGAGAGAGAGAGAGAGAGAGAGAGAGAGAGTCAGAGACTAGAAAATGGAGGGCCGAACCGTAGGACTAGTCTGAAATTTTTTGGAACGTCTTTTTTTTTTTTTTCCCCTACTAAATTCCTACTTAGATTTGAGTCAAATTTTGGATCCTATTTGTTCATTCATTATAATACATCATGATGGCCGCGACATTTTATATTTTGGCTGTAAACTTTTGCACTATGACCGCAATTTTTACACTATGACCTCGTACTTTCAAGTCAACTTTTGCCCTAAAACTGCAAAATTAGGCTTTGGCTGCAAACCACAAAGTACAACCTCATGGCCTCAACGTATAACTTATGGGTCAGAAATTTGGGTTTTCGAGTTGGGCCTTCTTTGGATTTCATTGGGCCTAGACTATTTCAATTTTAAGTTTGAAAATAGTAATTCAAATAGGTCCAAAAAATGGTCAATTTTTTAATTTGGAAAGTAATCTGAGAGAAATATTTTGAAAATCATTTCCTTGGAAATTTAAAATTTATAAAATTTTCGTGGAGGCCCTCAATTGGTTAATTTCATTTTTAACCCATAAAATATTTGGAGATGGAATTTTTTTTTTTTCTTCCAAAAGTTAGTAATTGTAACTTGTTATATGCTTTTTTTCAGAAAAAAACATTTTATGTTCCTATAGTTCAGCGTTTTTTTTTCCATATATTAGAATGTGAATTGGATTGTACACTTGAACTCATGGACCAAAATTAGACCTTCTAAGCCTTAGGGCATTATCTGATGTTCAAAAAACAAAAAACAAAATAAAAAAAATAGACCTACTTCAGTCCCTAAATTAATTCGAGAATCGTAGTGGCGTAATTTTACCATCTTAGATATTTATCTCAACAATTATTCCCCACTAAACCATTCTCCCTGTTTTGTTAATTTGTAAAGAAGGAGCAACGGTTATCAGCGATCGAAGGTCATGCGAAGGGGAAAAGATGAACAAAGATCGATTCTGGCAAAGCTGAGGAGGGTCGTAGGTTGGAATTTGCGGGGAGAGAGAGTCGATCAGAGACTAGAAAATAGAAGAAAGGACCGTAGGACTAGTCCTGGACATAAGTCACATAATTCGAGTTCGCAAGCGAGAGTACGTTTTCGAATCATATGTGAGGATTGAGAGCGTGAGCGCAGTGTGAGGATTGAGAGCGTGAACACATGACATTTTGAAAGATTATGTGTGACTAAGGTATAGACTAATTGTTGGTACAGTCGGTTGTTTTCTATTAATTCTTAGTATTAGATTTGAGCCAATTTTTTTAACATCACATTGTTCGGTTTTTGGATTCTTATATGAATTCTTCTCAACTTCGGTCTAAATTCTTTGTTTCCCGATTCCTCTCATGACGTAAAAATTTGACACAAACCTTAAAAGAAATTAAGAGAAAAGAATCAGAAGAATGTGCCAAAACCTCGTCAAAAAGTTAGGACACATGGGGGCCGAAACTAACCAAGCCTATTCGGGTTTGAGTTTGGCGTTTGCTCATTAAAAAGTTTCTTCAAGATCAACCTCTTTGCATAAATAAACCAAGTTTAAATATTTTTTTTTACTGTCTCATTAAGATTTCAAAACAAACTCGAACAAATTTCCGTTGGTGAAAGCATTCACTCTCCCTCTCCCTCTCTCTCTCTCTCTCTATCTCATATTACAGAACTTGGGCCCCCAGCCCAGTTCCAATAATCTAAGACCGCCCAGCAACCAGCAGCTTACCTTCAAACAAGTATTTTGTAACTACCAGTACCAGAATTCTCTAGTGAAGTGGACGCCAAGAAAAGAAGCTCCCTCCGCTGCTTCTCTCTCTCTCTCTCTCTCTCTCTCTCTCTCTCTCTCTCTCTCTCTCTCTCTCTCATCAAATTAAAAAGGCCAACCTTGTTTCAATCTTCAGGAAATCCAAGCACAGAGAAATCGACCAATGGAGGGTGGAAATGGACAGGGGTTGAGGACGACGAAGAGGGCGGAGATAGATACAACGGCACCGTTCCGGTCGGTCAAGGAGGCTGTTATGTTGTTTGGTGAGAGAGTTCTTGCTGGAGAGGTCTATGCCAACAAGTTCAAAGAGGTAAGGGAAAAACCGACTGTACTTCTTTGTATCGTTCCATTCTTATCGTATATTCCCGAAGAGACAAAAATTTATTCCCAAAGTTGATGATTTTTGAATGTCCATCTCAATTTTGTCAACGTGACATTGTTGATTTTAAGATCATTATGGTTTTCATAATTTAGAGATCATGTACTTTTTGCAAGTGGCATGGTCTTAAATTGGACAATGTAAGGGAAACCCATTAGGGGTATCCCTAATTATTATGTTGATCAATGCAAATTTCTTTCTTTAGGACAAAAAGAAAAAAACCACAAATAAGGGTTGAAATGTCCAATGGTATAATGCAACAGATTTATTCGTATTCAAACGATTTTCGGATTTCTCCTCCAAACCACAAAAATCACAAGATGGATCATCAAGTTTCACCAAGGCGCTCGATAGTTGAAAACACCCAAGATGGATCATCAAGTTTTATGTAGCCCCGAATGAAATGAACCACACAAAGTCGCAAACCTAACATTTTTTTTTTTTGCGTGTACTTGCACTTAATTCAATTTCATAAGACTCTATAGTTAATCTCTCTGGCCTTTTCCTCTGTTATTATAATTCTGCCAATTATTCATCTATTTCCTCAGTTTGCAGTAAAGGTAGAAAATAACTAAAAAATAATGGAGTAAAACAATATTATTTTGCCAATAGTATAAGCTTTTGATAGAGAATCAATAGCTTTGGTTTCCCTCAAGTAACACCGTTTTTTTTCAGTTCTTTGGTCATAATTTTTATAACTCAGGCGTTCGGGCCAGTTTACAGTTTACACGCACTTCGATCATCCGATAACCGGGAGTCCAATTTATTTATGTGTATCTTATGTATAATGATAGTAATTTCAATATAACTTATTGGTTTTCAAGATGCAGAACAATGATGCAAGTGGAAATGGGCTTGTAACTGTTACAACAGAGCTGGAGGAAACAAAAGAAAATCTCCAAAAAGCAAGAGAAGAAAGCCTAGTAATGGCTACCTGCCTCTCCACCTTACAACAAGAACTCGAGAGGACGAAGCTCGAGCTTCGACAGCTCAAGGAGAGAGAATCCGAAAAACAGGTGATTGTCGAGTCTGCAGAGACCAAACACGTCGAGTTCATGAAGGACTCGACGAGCTTTGATCGTCTCAAGCCGCGGACGAGAAAGGAAGGGCCGGTCGAGTTCCAGAAGAAGAGGTACGTGACATTCGCAAACCCTCCCTCGTCAGCTCGGGTCATGGTGCCACAAGGCGACGACGACGCGATTCTGGAAAGACACCCTTCTCTCAAGAAGAAGAAAAAGAAGCCGCTTATTCCGCTGATCGGAGGCATTTTTTCGAAGAAGAAATGAAAGGTTAATTTCAAGGACGACGCAAAATTTTCAACTTAATCCAATAATCGTAATTTTTTTTTTTTTTGGGTATCTTATTTATTAGTATGTACGTTCAATATATTTGACCAATAACAAAGTCTTAAAATGAGAGGAGATCGAATATGACATTATAATAAGGTATTTATATATGTACGTACCCTATGTAATTAAGAGTTTTGGTAATGAGGTATGAAGATCAAGCAATATCAGTGTACTGTTCTTTCTCTTACAATTAATATGGAACGCAATTTCTTTTGCTTCGAGATTTTATATCTGATCGCTAAAGTGTACACTATATATTAATCGAGGTGGGCGTAAGCTGACCCGAACACTTGAGTAATAAAAAAGAGAGAGTATACAATAGTTAATCAAATTCAGACAGAAAAAAGAAGAAGAAGAAGAAGAGTACACGGCACGGCAAATGTACAAGGGATGGGGGATGCTACCGAGCATCTCGATCCCTGTAGATGCTCAGATTTAATTCGAGCCGTCCGTGCCAAGATGAATGGTCGGATCAACCGCTCTACATAGTGGAGAGCGGGGGTGCTCGGCAGTATCCTCCCAGGAAAATGAAGCAAGTAAAATTGCGTATGGAAATTCAAGTCAGAGAACTTGTTAAAAACATTCGATCGAATGACCCAATCTAGTGAGGCACCTATGATGAGAGATATTAATACTCCTATCCAAGATATGTTGAAAAAAAACCTCGGAGATCGAATCGAAAATAGCCCTTCAACTACTACGAAATGACTTTTAACAACCCCTTTATCGTTACGTTAGATGTTAACCACCAACAAAGTTTAAGTTGATAGTAACTTTTTCATTAAACCCTTAATAATTAATATATATCTTAGAGCTTCTCGAACGCACAATAAGTAAATATAATCTCCAAAACCGATATATATATGAGCTTGGACGTTTTCTCCACGTATTGTAAATATGTTTTGCGTTGGATGTTTTAATATATATAGCATCAGAACTAGGCTTTCAGAATCTTTTAGATAAAACTCCCTTAATTGATCGCTCCGTTGTTTGTGCCATGAGTGCACCTTGTTTTTTTTTTTTTTTTTATGATCCTAATGATGTGGACTGTTTTCACATGTCTGTGTGTGGGTCATGAGGGATTGCACGTGCATGGGAGTACCAGATCGCTTATCCCACATTGATTATTTATATTTTTCAAATCTAGTGTACGAGCCTTGGTGACCTCTCTACTTATTGTTACTTGATTTTGAATTAGAAACTACACATTACAATCCAATTTACCGCTTTCAATGGAAAAATTGCATGTGTATTAACCAACTTTTTTCCTGAAAATTCATAACCGCGACAACCGATTCCTGCTGTGTATTCGTTAATTTAGTGCTCCAAACACTGTTATGCCACTATGTAAGATGATGCTACCATTTAAAACCTAGCTTGCCTACATAAAATGGACTGCCTAATCCGTTGTGGATAATCAATCTTTTTGGATCTAATTACAGAGCCGTGGAAATCGTTCATTTGTAAAACAAAAAAGCCAGGACAAAAGTAGAAGAACAAATTTTAGCCCACGGATGAACAAAAGCCGTGACAATTAATATTCACCCGCAAAACTGAAACCAAAAAAGGCAAAAACATAAGTGAATTCATCGATCACACCGTCTCGCATCTCAGTTCCTCCCCCCTGCTTCTTTTGATTTGTTAAAGAACTCTATGCAATCAGCAACGGCCTCATCGTAGTGCGAATTCGACGAGTAATACGAGCTACAACACGAAGTCTTCGGTGGCTGATCGGGCCGATATTCATCGCAAGATCTTGCGGTGGCCTGGGACACCCTTTTAGGCGGGACAGAGAAGACAAAGCGCAGTACAATCTTGCGAAACCGATCGAATAGCTTCATGGCGGAGAAGTTGAACTTTTGAGAAGAAGGAGAAGGAGAAACCCCAGTTTGAGGGTGGTGGAGTTGGTCTAATTCAGAACCTATTGACCTTACTTGTACACCAAAGCTCTCTCTTTGTTGCCTGTACATCTCTCTCTCTCTCTCTCTCTCTCTCTCTCTCTACTGTGTAATGCTATCATTTTGTGTTGTGAGGAGTCATGCATATAAATAGAAAGGGTGGTTGGCTAGCCAACCATAGGGTTTTTTTTTTGGTTTAGCATGAAGGATGTCTAGACCTGCTTATGTGGACTTTAACTAATTCTCTCTCTGGTCTGGTGAAAGTCGAGCAATCAATCGAAGCAAAACCGGACTAGAAAATTTACAAGAGAATGACCTCTTGCGGTTTGGCTCAAAGGATTATGCCTTCGCTCATAATAGAACTAAAGACTTGTGTCTTTGTTGGTTTCTTGTCGACGTTTCTCTTTGAATCTCGGGTAGCTTTTGCTTGCCCTTGCCTTTGCCTTTGCCCCTTTTAATCTTTGTATCCTTTTCAGAGATTAATATAATTTCTTTTGCCAAAGAAGGGCCTGGTCAGAATCGAACTAAAGACTTGTGCAAGCAAAGGGACTAACCTCCGTTCCAGGTACTCTACAACTACTTGATTATAAACTCCTTTTAATTAGTTTTTTTTTTTCTTTCTCTATTCTGAAGGAAATTGAAGGAGCACATTGGGAAAAAGAAGAAGAAGATGGTGTCTCAACCATGTGCCCAACTCATTTGCATGGGCTTCCCTTGTCCACACAAAGTACAATGGTTTTAATTAGTGGGGTTACTGTTCAAAGAAAATTAGTGGGGTTAATTCTTTGATTATCTTCAACTCTAAGCAGTGTTTTAAAACTAAAAAGTTTGGATTTGTTTAGTCCTGCAGGTGGGTGTGAAATGACTTAATTTTGATGAACACAAAAGAATATACACCAAAAGCTACAACCAAATGGCATCCATTATAGGAATAGAACCTGCTTTGATTGATTTAATTAATTAATTGTAGTTGAGGGTTTAAGAGGAGTTCGAGAATGACTTTTGAGTGACTTTTATACATTAATTCCTAAAGGAACAGAACAACATCATTAGATTTGCACAAAGGTGCTTTGAACTTGCTCCAATTTCTGAAAAGTTAAAGAAATAAAATAGAATTGATAACTCTTTGATGATCAAAAGATCAAATGTGTTTCGGACGATCCGGATTACAGAGAGAAAAAAAGAGGAGAGAGAGTGATAGAATGAGAGGAGAGAGAATAAATTTGAACTGTTCACGACACGTTTGGATGAGTTGCTAATTTGTTACTAGTATTTTGTTGTTTAAAAGTTGCTAGGTACTCAAAAGTAGTGATCCTATTATTAGAGTACTTTTGGGAATTGCTTCAGTGACTCAAATCCTAACCACAATGTTAAAATAGGTTCTCGACAATGCTCATCGATCCAAATCACATGCATGCTCTATAACTTGGGGTCCACACCATTGTCTATGAAATAAAATAAATTATACTTTTGGGAAATACTTATAATTCATAAAACACTTTTTATTTGGTTTTTCACTTGGCATTGTGGTATCACCAAGGTTGTCCCTCCTCGACCGGTGATTTTGCAATTGAGCTCCCTTCAACCTTCTCTCTTAATTTTGTTTACATTTGAGGGCTAATCTTTCATGATTCTTGCAACAATGAGGGTGAGTTTCCCAAAAAACAATTGTCTATTGTTTATGCATCGTATACAAGTTGTTTCCGCTTAATATTAGACATTTAGTTAATGTATGTATGAAGAATGACTTATTTTGAAATCAATGTTTTGTGAGTTTTAGGCTCCGTTTCAGAAATCTTCTTAAAAAATAATTACTTATTTAGAAACTTTTCAAAGAAAAATAAGAAAGGTTGTTTCACAAAATTCAAATAAACAACTTATTTTATATTTTCAAACTCAAAAATAATGTAAATGAAAAATAATTTTTCAATTTTTTTTGCACTGTATTAAAGATCTCAATAAGATCTATCAAACAAGATCCATATTGATAGAGAAATTATTTGTATAAGCACTTGATTTTGGATCTTAAAATTGCATTCTTAAAAAATAAATACTCATTCACCCTTTTGTGGAACATGCCTTATTATTAGACAAAAAATAAGTTCTTAAACCATTTCTGAAACAGAGCCTTAGTCCATTTAAATAATAGGAGAAACACAGCCTAATTCTATCTTACTTGAGATAATGATCATTTTGGCTTAGAAACATAATAATGACTTATTTTGAATGCGTGGTACTTCTCCACTTTATTCCATTATCAATGCATGACCATATTTTTCCTTAGCTTGTGACTGGTTGGACCAAACTCTAGCACTTCGGAAAATAATTCCTTGTATATAAATCTTTAAATAATTTAGGCCCGTTCCATTAATTAAAAGTGATGTATTATGAGAAAATGATTTATCTCATAAAGTAAAAAATAAGTATTTGAAAAATAAGAACCTTAGCGAAACGGAGCCGGATAATCTCATTTTTCATATAATGACTAATCCAAATTTTATTTTATTTTTGGCTCTATAATAGGATGTTGGTATTTGTTAGATGGATGAATTACAGGCTAGTCCAGGTGATTGGCCCACATTTCCAAGAACTCCAATCCAATCTGAAAATGCACCATCAAATAGAAGCCCACGTTTTTTCTGCCTAAACTTGTAAGTAAATAAAAATGGCTATAAGATAGGATGTTAGTATTTGTTAGTGGGCTTCAACTTGGTACTTGGGCCTTCAGTATGGGCTCTAAATCTAAAATGGGCTTGAACTTGGTACTTGGGCCTTCAGTATGGGCTCCTAATGAGTGGGCCGATACCTGGTAAACAAGCCTTGCAGTGTAACACTCCACTTCCTGCCAGCCCATTCAAAAGTTCCCAACCACGGCCCACAATGACGGGCACTAGTTATTAATTCCTATTCTTTATTTTTGTCTTATAGGAATGTTTTAGTTTTATTCAAAATTATTGGTGCATATTTTTTTAACGACTTAAAATTCCAAGGCCAATAATGGAAAAATATTATTTTCAGGTTCTACTTCGTGGAAATACTTTACTCCCGTTTTAAATTTGTTTTTTTTTTTTTTTTTTTTTGTAAAATTAGTAGATTGCACCCATGGTGAACTTTTCACCAAATTCAATGGTATTTTTGCAGACAACAAACGAAGTAAGAATCACCCTCTTAATTTAACAATAACATGAGTATGTAAGTCTGAAGATATAGTACATAATTTTCGATCAACGTGATTTCTGGCGTGATCAGCATTCTCGATGAGTTCTAAAAAGTGAATAGTTCTGATCATTGTTATGAGCATGGAAACGGCTCACAGGTGGTCCAAAACTGGACCGGACTGGTTGAAATGGAAACTAGACGGGATCCTCTCCTGTTTGGGCATATGAATATTTAATGTCGATCTCCATCAATTTCTTTACGCAAACACCTGCATACTTACGTTTAATATATAGTCTTATCGTATTAAACTCAAACGCCGGATATATGAGCATTGGATTGGACTCCTTTGAGTAGATATAGTCTTATCAACTAGTAGTACTGTTGATCGTATGCTAGTAGTTTAGTAATATGCAGGCATGTAAATAGTGGGACACAAGGGCAATGGTACAAGCTTGAGCCTTTTAGGACTATCCCTCTCATATCTATGCTGGGTTCGATGACGGGAAGCTCTTTCCCCAATCTTAACAGGTTTGATCAAGTGGGCATGAGATGGCAAATAAGTGATTGTCATCCATGAGGTTGCATGATCGAATTCCATGGAGGCCAAACATTTCCACTCTTGGGACAACTGGAGGATTTGCTCAGTTATTAACTTCAAGACCCCAGAATTAGTTGAGGTATGCGCAAGCTGGACTGAACATCCATTATAAAATTACAAGAAATAAAGATAGAGAGGAGCAGAGATCTCAATTGGTGGCTACCAAAAAAAGGGAGATCTTAACTGGGAATACATAAGGGAAATGATTTTGTCACTTTTTTTTTGGATAACGTCACTCTCCTGTAAGTGTAACAAAAAAGAGGCTAAATCAGCAGCCATACATAATACTCCGTACTATTTAACATAAGGAAAAGGGAGATCTTAACTGAGAATACATACGGGAAATGATTTTGTCACTTTTTTTTGGGTAACGTCACTCTCCTGTAAGTGTAACAAAAAAGAGGCTAAATCAGCAGCCATACATAATACTCCGTACTATTTAACATAAGGAACCATAGCCCCCCTCCCCACCCCACCCCGTTGAATAAAAGTAATGGAGTATCATTTTTGAGTAGCTACGTTATAAGCATTAAAAAAAAATGAAAATAGGGATTTTTTTTGAATAAAAGTATCCTCTCTCTCTCTCTCTGCATTTGTCCCAAGATGATTCCATGTGCCCTTCATTATTTCTCTTCATCCTTGTATATATTCTGAGTAACCATTGATTAATTTCCTGGGACAATTAATTGGTAGGGACTAGGGAGGAGAGAGCAACCGACCGACAGAAAATTAACGGACCTAGCTAGTTTGAATTGGGAAAATACTCATTGAATCAATCACGATAGACAAGACAGCTCTCAGCTTAACTTAATTAAACAATACTATTAGTACTATAAGAATCAAAAATAGGTTCTAGGTGGGTTTTTTTTTTTTTTTTTAAAAGACACTGCTCTACTTGATATTTGATTTCATTTTCTTAGTATTCATGACTAATAGTAGCATTGTTTAATTAAGTAAAGTTGAGAGCTGTCTTGTCTATCATGATTGATTCAATGAGTATTTTTCCAATTCAAACTAGCTAGGTCCGTTAATATAAGTGAGAGACTAGCTAGAAACCTACTTAGGACAAAGTGTTTTCTCAAAAAAAAATTTAAAATTTAAAATTTGAGAACAACATAATGTGAGTTGGTCATGTGGATGCGAAAAATGTTGTACTGTAAGTGGGGACTCATCGGGACAAATTTGGTATAAGAGGCAGAAAAACCTGAGCAAACACGATGGGAATGTTGCGCATTTAAAGATGGTAGATTGTGAGACCCCAATATCCCTTATCCAGTGGGAATGCCAAATTCTAAGACCATATAAGCGAGGATTTTGGAGCTACGTAGTCCAAGGATTTTTTTCCTCCATGAAATATGAGAAGAACTAAATCGTGCGCTAGTCATGCCACATGCACATACATTACATACGCATGACAGGAAGAGTACCAAACAATTTTGTACAAGGCGGGCACTATGTATGTTTTAAAAAATTCCTCCCCCATCATTAATTCAAGGGGATATATGTTGAGAAGGATTATAAGGATAAAGTGTGTCTAGTCTAATGCACCATTTTGGTGGTAATTATAAGCTAGTCAAGTGGTGATCATCAATATCAAAATAAAAGACCACCCTCTTCTTCAATTTGAAAATGCCACTTATTTATCAATAGTGTTGGTTCAACGAATCAACATTCCACCTTCCTCTTTTAATTTGAAATCTCTTCTTTTAATTTGATTTGAAAATCCCACTCTAATTTGTCCTGCCATTACATATCAATATTGAGCCCACCCACAAAAAAGTGGCCTGTAGAAGCATACAACCGTACGTTCCTTTTTTTCGTGCATCGGAAAGCAATTTTTTAGAATTGATGTTTGAGCTCTTGGCCTTATTGGTGCTACATATATGAGCATTCAAATATTTTTTTTCCCACTCTTTCATGCGTTATGTTCCTAAATCAACCACACAATTAGGTAAAGAGTTGCACACATGTGGGTAACTTTGCGTACTTACTAGGAGGACGATTTGTCAATTGTATTTTTTTTATCGGTTTGACGGTTAATCCCACATCAATTAATTACCATCTCGGCCTGGTTAAAGGTCGTCCATCGACGCCGGAATGCGCAGGAATTTTTTTCTTGCGACCTGACCCACGCATCAAATCCTGGTTAATTGTTAGAGGAGCCAACCCAAACCAACCGAACTTACCCTGCGATTGATTTGTCAAATGTCAATCTCTAGTAGTTTTTTTCTTTCTTTCGAACGAGAAGAGTAAGAGGGTTTATTGGGGTGACAATATTTTTGTAGACGTGATCAAAAGAACATGTCGAGCCTAGCACACCACACTAGGGAAAGAGGCGAAGCACTTGGTTTTGTTTGATGGGATCAAATTCTTAAATCATAAGTTGAAAAGGGACTACTCCCTAATTTCGATTGGGTATCTAAGGGAATTTCTTTAATATTAAGGGATCAAACATGTAATATCGAAGGGTTCTCTTTTTAATTGTGGCTGTGATTCAACCCGCCTGTTGACACAGACACACTCGCAAGATCGCATTAAGCCATAGCCTAACCGCAGTTTAGCCTAATCACATACTTTTTTGCTTCTCCTAATTTTTTCATGAAATGTGGTACAATTAAAGTCATAAGCTTAATTTCGTCCTCCAAAATACTAATAGTAGCGGTTGCACTCTGGCTCACTTTCAAGACTAAAATTCCGAGTCCATGTTCGACTGTCTGTCCAATAAAATCGTTGACATTTGCCAAATAGTTAACTCCAGAATTGCAGGATTAATGAAATGGCAAGTGTGCATAAACTAGTCTGAATATTCTTATATAAAAAGAGATTGTTGATAGATGGACACGCATGCATGAGCAAGCACTCTCGACATCAGAATCCATAAACTACGTCAATAATCATGAATTAACAAATTACATTGGTTGCATTGATCATCATAAATTTATGAAAGTTGATCGACATTGATAATAACGTTCTTAAGGGTAAGATTTAATTACATTTATGCACTTGCAGCAGTTGAGCTAGACCAAACCAAAAACTCTATAAAAAAACGGAAAAAAAAAAAAAAAAACCTATAAACATGCATTAATTTATACAGAGACAGAGATGGGTTAGCTACAAGATTTAGCTAACCCCTGAATTATATAAGATAATCTGTTTGGGTATTACAAAAAAAACTACCACTCCACAAGCCAAAAAGACGTTAAAAACCACTAAAATTGTTTTATTAGTTACTGTTTATATTATTAATCGTAAAAACCGAAACCACTAATCAAGATTCCACAGCTTTGTAGATCACAACAAAACAAGGAAGGATAGCCTTTGGATTGAAAACCAACAACTCCTCCAGATTGGAGTAGATCCCGGCGTGGCCGGCTACCGAGTCGTACAAGCCCGGAGAAACGATACAATCCTCTTCCCCCGCCGCATCATCCGCCACGCGCCGCACACGTCCCGCCACCACACGGCACACAATCATGGCCCTCCGGTCGTCACCGCAGCCGAGGCAGTCGTGGGCCCTACCGCTTCCGGCAGTGGTCCGCACTCCCTTGCCGTCCGATGACGCCTTGCCTTCAATCAAGCCAGAAAATTAGTGGAGTAGACCAAATTAAAAAAAAAAAAAAAAAAAAGCAAAATGATAATAGTTTCTAAATATTAACGAAGGAAGTGAATAATATTTTTGGGGTGATTATATTTATATCATACAGCTATCATTTAAACCTTTATAATTAGGCTAGCTAGAAGCTTAATTATAATTAGTTAGATCTGCAAGGTGAGACCTTTTATTTTGGGATAAAAAAATCGCCATTATTTTCAAATTCGGAAAATTGTAAATGGCTAATCTCAATGGATTTCATGCATGGGAATTGGGATTGCTCACTACTTAATTTTCATTTGAATAGATTGACCAATGGAAAACCTTTAAAGGAACTTTAGAGATTCCACGATGGAAATATTTAAAGGAACTTTAGAGATTATTATAAGGGTGCAACTCCTCTGCGATCTGTTTTAATTAAATAAATGCACAGCGCTACCGAGGCAAGTGGAGGTCTTTTTCACACCCATCAACAACCAAACTAAAAGTCGTTTATGTTGAAGATATTGTAAGTGCCGTTACGTTTTCATCAATACAACTTTTGTCCAAATAAATAAAAGAACAGAACTCGAACTCGTTTATATTTAAGATATTATTAAGAATATTGACCTATATGATTGCAATAAAAACATACAGTATCTTACAACCAATATTTTTCAATAATTTAGTATTATTCTGAAGATAAGTATTGTTAAAAAAATAATTAATATTCGATCGACATGATTTAAGTGGATCCAGCAAAGACTCATTTTCGACAGCAGGGTCCAACGAGTTTTCAAAGATTAGGGAGGATACGTAAATGGTAACACTAATAACACACGCACTTAAAATAATTATTGTTTTTTTTAATTTACCAATGTTTTCTCACGTAAAAAAAGGGTATATTCCAGTTTAAGTAAATAAAATGCTAAAATCCCATTATGCAAAAATATACTTCTCGAGAAAATCTTTTTAACAACGGAGTCGTAAATAGTTATTTATGGAACCAATCGCGATTGTTCAAAAGTTTCCCGAACTGTTTAGAACACTTTTAAATGGCCGCGAAGTTTCTATCCATATAAACTTCACATCCTTGTATACATACCTTGGAATCCATGCCGGATAATCGTACACACACCGCAGCCAGGTACGGCGGCGCAGAGGCTAGATGAGCCGCGCGCGCCAAGCGAGCAAGAGAGAGTGGTGCAGTGGAAGCGCAGCAGCTCGTTACCATCGGCGGCGCACCTGGGATTTTTCTTGGTGTTTGAGGTCGCACGGATCTTCACTGCGTCTCTGCAGTCCTCGAACCGTTGGATGGTGCGCTGGGTGTTGTGGACCTTCAGTATCCGTTCGATCTTGCTGATCGGGCTGTCTTTCTTGAGCCAGCTTGATTTGAAGATGATTTCTACTATGTTCCGACCCGAATCTTCTGGACCCAGCTCCGAAACTGGACCATGAATGAAATCTAATTAACAAGATACTCATGGGTCCCCCACGAATTAGTCTGGTGAGTTTGTTCCCCATGTTACAAGAAAGTAATTTTTGTTTTTTGGATCCGTCCGTCTCGACATCAACAACCTACCTTTAGTTAGACCGAGAAAAGAATTGAGTTCAGTTCTGCTAAGGTTTTTATTTTTAAAGTACTTATTTTTTGTTGTATGAGACATGTCATTCTCTCACAATACGATACTTATAATTTAAAAATAAATACTTATTTTAATTAATGGATATACCCATAATAGTTCAGTTGCGTGTGAGGTGATCAAAACACTATTTGCCGTGGAAAAAAAAAAAAAGAAGAATATCCTTTTGAAAAGAGTCAAATTCCACATTTGTTTAGGGTACAAATTTCTTAGGCTATCTATTCCATTTGTCGGTGGGGTCACACATGATGAAGGATTTATCTTTGGAAGATCATGACATGAGCTATACAGGATTGCAACGCTTTATGGGGCTAAGCTACATTTTCGTACCAAAGGGACAGCACCAATCGAGTGCCATGCTTTACGGGAAAATTTATTCAGTGGTATTGCTCCATGAAATCAACCGCAAAAATGAATACTCTAGTCCATATAGAATTGAGATCAAGAAAGCTGTTCACAAAGTGGGTGAGCTGTGTGATCCAGATTTGTACATATGAATCCTACAACTCAAATAAAATTGGTACACCATTTCGAACCCAGGGAGCCTACTGACAGCCCTCCAAACCATAATAGACGGCTCAAATTTCATTTCATAAAAAAACAGATATCAGCCGTCCATCTGTTTAATACCGGGATGAAATCTGAATCGTCCATTGTCTAAATTGAATGGCCCGAGATGCTTCAACCCACATGCGGGGATAGCGGGCTTCCCATTTTACTATTTCCTTATATTGCACAATTTTCTTGATCCAAAAGTCAGTTTACAAACATTTTCTTCAGCGCTGAGACAAAGATCTTATACTATTTTAGGCAGGAAAACATTTAATGTCGATTGACACCTTTGTAGATCTACAAATATTGTAGGGCCGTTGGTAAATTTTCGTACAATGCTCACATCGGTGTAGAGGGTCCACCCACACCACATGAGTCCAATTTCAATACGGATGGATTAATTGGTTATCTTTTACTCAGTCCAAATAGTAGTCCCCAGCAAAATGGGTGATTCCAAGACTACCACGTTGCATTCCGTACGCAAACTCCCACTATTTACATAACGAACAAATTATGTAGAAGAGATATTATTATTCACTTTGTTGGGTAATTCAGAAAAAAAAATGATGCACATTACGTGTGACCGATCTTTTATTTGCCGGGAGCACTACATGGTACCCTGGAACTATTCGATAATTAGCCGCAAAATGGGGACCAAAAAAGTTAAAAAGGTAATCATTGGTCAAGATTACCCTATGGACTGAAAACTACAGTAGAGATGAGGTACAAATTAGGTATTGGATTCCAAAAAACCAGTAATTATGAGAAGAGACAGAAATTACCGGCATGCCTAACTGCCTGATGAAGCTCCAAGCTATCCATCTTGGGGAAAACCTCTCCACATTCAGAGCAAGCACAAACTCTAGTCCTCGGAGATGGAAACCTGTTTTCCCAAAATATTCAGAATTACTTAAATGCTATGTTTGGACGAGTTTTTGAAAAAAATTTAAAAATTCTTTTATAAGAGTAGTGATTGAAAGTAGGGATAGTGAGTGGAAAGAGAAATGAGAATAATAATTGGAGATATGGATAATAAGTGAAGAGTAATGATTGAAAATAAGAGTAATAAAAATTTTCCAAATCTTGATTCAAAGCATAATGTATTTCAAGACAAAAACAAGAGCTAAACAATGCCATAGTGTAAAGAAATAACAAAAAACTCGTACAAATGTTAGAAGATTAGCAAGTTAGTAGACGTTTAATCTTGAACCGAAGACCTTGGTGAACTTGGAACAAGCATCCCATCAACTGGCCAGCTTGCAAGTGAAGTGCTAACTTCTTCTGGTTGATATGTTCATCGGTGAATAAATTAGCGTAAAAATATCTCATGTCATCATTTTTATCATCGAATATTTTATTTGAAGATAACATTCAGAAATTATAAATGAAAAGTATTTCATGTGATCTTACATATAGGCTAGCATTCATTTGTTCTATATACATACAACCTCTGTCCCAAAATAAATGTTTGGTTCACAAAACGAGAACTTTAAAATAATAGTAGTACATTTTCTTCTAGAAAAAAAATTAATTTTTTTTATAAATTAAAAGAACTCATAAATATCTACTAGTAAATTGTTAAAAAAACTTTGCATTTTTCTTGAAAAATTCGTATTATTTTTAAGTTTTTATTTTACGGACCGAACATTTATTTTAGGAGGCAGAGAGTACAACATTTTCTACCAAAAATTTTCCGTAAAATCCTTTTCTACATTTTGCATACAAACCTGCTAGGATCAAGGCTGGTGTGACACTCGTAGCACCCAGACAACTTCCTCAGCTGCATGCCTCTAGAAGACGACGATGTCGTATGCACCACCCCGCCGCCGCCGCCGCCGCCGTTCGATCTCGACAAAGTCCGGCTCGACGTGGACGACCCATTACCCGCGGCGGCCTTGCGGCCGAGCAACCGAGCTTCCTGCTCCACGGTACTACTTTCCGGCGAGTTATCCGCCCTGTGAACCACCCTGGTGTTTCCATGGACCACGTCCCTAAAGCTGCATATGGAGCTGCACGACCCCAGCTTGGCCGAGGCGGCCGGCCCTCCGCCGCCGCGGACAGCGGCGCCGGCGGCTGGGGCCCTGGAAGGGTCGTGGATTTTGGACCCTTCGATCTGCTTGCAAGTGAGTAGATTCTTGATTTGATCCCATGAGGAAGTTTGCTTCGGATGATTCTTTCTCTTGCGATTCGAGCGACGTGATTTGGACTCTGCAGACGGTGCGATAGTGAGGAGTGCCATGAAAACGAGTGAGAGGAAATTGAAGAGAATTGATGGGAAGGGAGGTCTCTCCTTCGTATGGAGGAGAGAGAGGAGAGAGAGAAAGAGGGATTTGGTAGAGCGTCTAATTAGTTTTAATGGAGGGGTTCGATCGAGATGGGTAATGGGGAGGCAAATGGGGGTGGTGGGTCATTCTTTTCTTTGCTATTTTGTTCCATTTGCATCTGTGCTTTGGCATAATTTATTTAAGATCGAGGATGCTTCTTAGTATCTCCAAGTTGCTTGAAAGGCTCATTATTGACATCGTACGTATAGCAACCCAAGTTTAAGGAGTAAATTGAAATTGAACCTTCGGAATTAGATCGTTGTACGTGTAAGTTGATTCGAACAATTGAGTTATCAAATTAGCAATACTGTGTGAAAAGAAATTTGTAAATAAGATTGGGATCAGTAAAATTTTTTTCTTGATAAAAGAACCCGATTGAGAGATAAATTGTATTTTGTTTAACTTACGATCTCGGCGTAAGACAGTGTTTGTGTTTCATTAAATAATCCAGTAGATAGCTAAGTGAAAGGTTGTGAAATTTCATGGATTAATTATATCCTTTTAAAATCTGAGGTGATGTCACTATACGTTGTGTTTTTGTTTTAAACTATTCTCTCTCTATGGCAACAGTCAGGTTAATTAAGGAGATCCAGTTCCTTAATTTGTCTAATTAATCACTAGCAACGTAACTACTACCATCAAACAATTATTTCATTGGTTGTAGGATTGAGCTGCTGCATGCCATCAATTATCTGATTGGTTGTTTTCTCTTTTTAAATGGAATGGAAGTATAAAGGCTAATCTGGGTCAAGGAAACGTGTATTGTCCAGAACACGAGAAAAAGAAAAAGATAAAGTGCAAGAACCAAATGGAACATCACATAATACAAGAGAAAGAACTAAGACTCAGATAACTGACTGCTCATCGCCTACCATTACCATGCACCTGATCCCAGTGCCCATCTCTATCCATTTCACTATACATGTACCTAACCCCACCTTGTGCTGCTTCGACTCTCTGTCCACAACTTCGTCTTCATTACCTGGAACGCAAATCGTTTCGAAAGAATGAACATGAATAACGAAAAACGACACATGATTAACGCCTGTCATGTCTTAAATCTTCGGTGGGCCAAATCAGCTGGGTTCCTTTGGGCTTGGCGGACCACTAGCCTCAACAGGCTAGGTGCTTGGGTTGAATCGTGCGTGTCAGACCAGCACTAACGAGTGGCCCGGCACCCTGACCTCGCGCTTGGGCAGCATGGTCTGAACTGAATCGTCTCGAGTTGGGTTAGAATCGACCCAAACCACGGGTATGAGATCGAAGCATATTGCATATAGGCCGTTCGGCCATGTCAGCATAACCACTTAGGATTGGTACGTCATCAATTGGTTGGCTTACGTGATGTGACAGATTTGACAAAGCTAAAATTGGTGTTAAATGTGGCTCTAAAGATGGCGTGCTACGTAAAACTTAATTTTGCCGAATGGCGAATGGTAACTTTGACAGCGACGGAGTCAGGTGGACTAGCTCTTTTAGTTTTGGAACATAGCTAGTAGGCTACCAATTGCAATTAGCCAGCGACTCCATTGTTCTCACATGTGGTGTTGCTTCCAATTAGGAAAGTGTTGGTTCCAACAAACATATTATCACTGCACTCCATGGGCATTTTTGTCTTTTCAACATTTCTCCTATTTGCATCGTCGAGTAACCATACTACTCTCGTTTGCGTCGAAAGTACTCTTGTTGCAATTTTCCTTACGGCTTTAACTCAGGTGTCCAGCCCAGCTTACGCACACCTCAATTTATCGTGAGGACCAATCTCACTCTCCACTTGCATTCGAACATCCCAATTTAAGTAAGAACAAAGTTCTATATGGACAAATTGCTAATTTTTTACTTCTCATATCATCACTGCACTCCATGGGCATTTTTGTCTTTTCAACATTTCTCCTATTTGCGTCGTCGAGTAACTATACTACTCGTTTGCGTCGAAAGTACTCTTGTTGCAATTTTCCTTATGGCTTTAACTCAGGTGTCTAGCCCAGCTTACACGCACCTCAATTTATCGTGAGAACCAATCTCACTCTCCACTTGCATGCGAACATCCCAATTTAAATAAGAACAAAGTCCTATATGGACAAATCGCTAATTTTTTACTTCTCGTACCACCTACCTTAAACATATTCCTAATATCAATGCCCCACTGTATATTACTCTCAAAAAAGCATCTGAATCTTTTAGTGGTTAGAAAGTCAAGAGTTTGGTTCGGCCAACCCCAGCTAAACAAAAGGTGTTTATTAGAAACCCAACTCCTCTAGTACTGTGGATTAAAAAAAAAAAAAAAACTCCTCTAGTACTGTCTGATCCACCACGAAAATATATAAAATGCCTAAAATTAATAATTAAGTTTTCCAAAACAAATAAAAACTAATTATGGTACATCATTGATTCCCACAACTAATGTTAACAATTAAAGGCAAAACAGGATGTTCATGTGCCTAGTACAACTAAATTAATTTCTTGCTACTAATTTATTCATATGAATCATGCACTTCCTATATAAGCCTAATACCTAAAAAATAATTTCTGCCCCATAGCTTTCAACTATATATCTAGTAGCTAGATCCTAGGGTCAATGCATTACCATGTGATCGAAAATAAAAATCCTTCAAATTTTAATTACAAATCGTGGTAGGTTTTTTCTTTTCTTTTCGGATCAAGGATCGCGAGCGGTGCCTTGAATTACTATTCTATCCACACACACAAAAATAAAAAAACAATCACTCATTTTTTTTTTGTCGGCTAAGAAAACTTCATTTTCATATAGATGCAATATGAAATCAGTACAATAAATTCTAGTTTCTTAAAGGCCTTGTTTGTTTCTAAGTTTAGAAACGCTTTTGTTTTGTTTTGTTTTTGTTTTTGCCCACTATGGAGCAGAACTTACAAACTTGGATGTTATTCTTCATGATTCACGAAATTCGCGTATTCACTTCAGAATCACTTCCACAAGGCCGATCATAAGAAAAATTCTCACTCCCGCAAGCATCCTAAAGAGAAAAGTTCTTGATTAATTAATTAATTAAAGTGTAGAAGTAACTACGTAAATTAAATTTTGTGCGGGTAAAGTATGCGTTAAACGTAATTTAATTACTACATGTATATCACGTGTTATTGATTGATAACACTATATCAACAATATCTCAAGATTTCTTTTTCAATTACCCAAACAAAAGTTCAATATGCAGACATTAAAACTTGAAAGAGTTAAAAGTTAACTTTCAAAAATAATTTATAATTAAATCTCCTCTCTAATTTGCCGCTCTTTCTGGCTCTGGCCTAAATAAATCGATCACTTCGCGGGCTCGTTCCAAATACTCCCAATCGAATTTATGTATTCTTTGGACCGTTGAAAAGCTTGTGATGAGATCTACTTTATAACTCAAGCGATTTGAATCCAAAATATTTTGGACGGTAATTTGACTATTTTCATTGAATGTTCATCACATGGGTCTTTCACGTGGAAAGTTATGAGTAAAATCTACCCATTAATTGCTAGTAATAAAATGGTAGTAGTAATATACAGGAGCGTAGTTATGCGGACTACATTGAAATTAATGAATGAATCTAGGAATTTTTTTGAAGTAAATCTAGGAAGCATTGACTTTTTAGGGTGAGGTAGTACTAGCAGTTATTAATAGAGTCCTGGGACAAGTTGCAGGGAACCATAGCACTTTTCAGTTTGTTCTTACGAATTCAAAAATAATACTTATCGCTATCCACTGGAGCTAATTTTTTACAAGGCTCCATAAAATAGTATTCAAAACTTTATGAATATTTTTCTAGATTTTTTCGGGAGCCAAAATGGGACCAAATGCATTTATCTCTGTGTGATTCCCTGCAACTTATCCACGCTGTTAGTACCGGAGATATGGAAGCATTGACCTTCTTATGAAAACAGGGCAAGTCCACCGCTTTTGGACCCATATTTGATTTGACTATTCGAAATCAGGAAATCAAACTTCGTTGTGGTCATGTTTTTAATTGATAAGAAAAAAAAAAGAAAAAGAAAGAAGAGGCAAACTCTCTTGTGGTGATCTCCAAACAGGGACATAACCAGGTTTTTGTAAATACAGGGGTCGAACTATGAACATTTTGAAATTTCAAGGTTCTAGAATCTTTATTGTTTGTTTGTTTTGGATTTTGAAGAAGATTTTTCAAATAATGAGTAGAAAGAGATAGGAAAAAAATAAAATTAATAATTGAATGTAAAACATTTTGGAAACCATGCACAGAGGGATTGAGTTTTTGAATCCAAAACGAACACATTCTTAAAGTATTTAAATAACACCCAAAACAAAACACAATATTTAGGTGCTCTTAATAAACAAAAAAATAACTAATGTTAATACTGAAATTAAAATTAAAAAAAAACCGAAACTGCACAGGGGCCGTGACCCCCATATGCCCCTTCCTAGTTCCGTCTCTGTCTCCAAATAAAAGTCATTCAAATAAACTCTCTTCTGATCAAAACTGTTTATTTTGTGAAAAGAGACTCATATGCCCCTTCCTAATTCCGTCTCTGTCTCCAAATAAAAGTCATTCAAATAATCTCTCTTCTGATCAAAACTGCTTTATTTTGTGAAAAAAGATCTTTACATTATATTTATGTAAAATATGAAGTTTTCCGAATACTAGTCGGTGTCTAACCGGATTTCCTTTGTGTAAAAAAATAATTGTTTGAAGCTACAACTCCACCAAATGTAAGAGCAAAAAGAAAACAAATCGTCGACAGCAGGGTTCGAACCTGCGCGGGCGATGCCCAACAGATTTCAAGTCTGTCTCCTTAACCACTCGGACATATCGACAATCTGGCTAGACGTTCCAAATAATATGAAATTTATATAAGGTTTTGGACCAGGATTTGAAGCATGATTTTGTTGAGGAGAAGTGAGTAGGAGCTTGAGGATATCAAGCCTGACTCTGTGTGAGAGAGAGCGCACGCGCTACGACACATACCAATCTGATTATTCGGCGAAGCATTTGGGGTTGTCAATCAAAGTGGTACACAACGCAGGAGAAAGCTATGGTATATTCGTACCATATCCAAAGTTACACATTTTTAAGTGTGTGTTAAGCATATTTTAATTTCGTGTGCGTTACACATTTGTTTGGTTAGTTACAACTAAGTGTTCACTTCATTTTTGCCAGGTTTCATTTGATTTTGTTGTGGATGATGGAAAAACCAGCAACGCGCAAGGGTACTGTACCTTGAGGCTTAAACGTGTATGGTTTTCATAGTTTCGAATTATACTCATACTTTTTATATGGTACGTGCGCATATTTTTTGGCTCATTAGTAACGCCCCAAATTCGTTTTTAGAGTGTACAATAAACTTCTTAGGCAACGCATTCGTGATGAATCCACGCACTGTTACACTCTAATAAATCATGTTTTGAAAATATAATGGAGAGAAATGCTAATTCCAGTTTAATTTACATTTTCAAAATTTTTTTGTTTGCATCAACTCAGGCCTTCCAATGAATATGCATGCATGTAATTCCACTCTACTAGACAATTGTTGTCTGGTAAGGGGCAAGATGTCCCTTTTAACACATGCGGAAACCTAAACTTCCCGACGTGGGACGCCAGCCCATGACACTGGCCCAAGAACCTCACCCGTCCTTTGGATTACTCCATTTTTTTAGATTTTTTGCTTGCTCAGTAAATGATCAAGTTGGGCCATTGGGCCTGTGCCCCCAAGTGTAAAAATTAAAATAAGTTGTGTGAGTCTTACAATGGGCCCCTGACATTGTTATACACAATTTTTTTTTTTGTGTGGACATATGCACCGGCCACTGGGTACTAAACGAACTTAAGGGGTCTTGGTTTTTGCACATTTTTTTTGGGAGCCTAAGGTGACGATATCAGAAGCCGTAGCTCAAGCTCGGCTCTCGTTCAAATTTAGTAATTCTACCCTGGAAAGAAAACAATTTTTAATTTTTTTGTAACTTTGTTCTTAGATTAATTAATAATAAAATTTATCTTTTACCGATAAAAAAAAAATTTTGGAAGCAGGGCATTTTCCAAGGAACCCAGGTGAAAAGTTGGAAAGGTACAACACTAAAAATCAACAGAGTAGTGGGGGAGAAAAGGTGTTCAGATGAATCGTCTGGACCACAATCTACTGGTCGGTGGATTATTAAACAAAATCCCGAATCAAAAATGGCTGAAGAGCCATTAATTGCATAAAAATCGAAAAATACCACTAGTTTTATCATTTTACGGGCTTTATGCAGCAAAGTTCGATGAACCTCTTCAAGTTTGGATCTTAATTTTTATGAGAATGAGTGAGGTGTTATTATTCCTTCATCTCCCTTGGATGACAGTAACGCAACTAAAGGTTTTGGGCAAGAAAGACGTTAAAAGGGTCGGTTCTGATTTTCGAATCGTTTGGATCGGTTCTGATGTGAGAGTATTTGCAAGAAAGACGTTAAAAAGGTCGGTTCTGATTTTCGAATCGTTTGGATCGGTTCTGATGTGAGAGTATTTGCATAGAAAATTTGATATTTAAGGTGTAGGGGTAGGGGTAGACTCAGACGGAAGAATTTGACATAGGTCTCATATCATATGTTTTCTTTAGTTTCTTTCCTCTTGTATTATCAATTTATCATCATTAATGAAATAGTACTATTACTTTAGTTGTTAAAATAAATAGTTTCTATGGTCAACATTCCCTTTGTTGGTGAGATTGATATCTCTTTCCCTTTAAAATAAAGGGCTAAATTGTACAACTAGGCCCTATAGTCTTAACAAAAAAAAATCGGAGATTATGATTTCAAATTCCATTAATTTGAACTATATTATTTTCATTTTTCATCATTAAACCACATAAGCATGTTTGTTATCCACATCCAAAATCACTAAATAAGCAATTAATATTAATGATAACCCAAAAAAAAAACAAATAAGCAATTTAATTGTCAAGCATTTTCAAGATGTCTTATAGAAACGAATAAAAGGTAAACCAAACCAAACCAAACGAGACCTATAATATCTCTTTTCGCCGTTGGTTAATATAATTTCAAACACGAAAATGATGTATTTGTATTTTTCCTTTTCACACAATTTTGACCCATGACAAAGCAATAACGTTCACTACTGGCTCCTCTAATTTCATCCATGTTTCATTCAGTTCCTCCGTTTCAAAATTATCTCTCTTTCTGTATGAAGAAATACTACCGGGACCGCGGGACATGACATAAGGACCGACGTGAAGAAAAAAAAACAGAAGAAGCCAGTAATAAAGTTCCAAATTGTCAAATTGATGAAACCTCCGGACCAAAGTGAAATCCTTCTAAAATAATGGGGACCAACAGTGTAGTATGTCTTTACCACACTCTGCCCAGATCCAGCACATAGACAGCTTTCAGCCTTTTCTACGACTCAGTGTCAGCGCGTTCATCACTCACATTTGCTCCAAACAAAACCCAATAAACCTCTTTCATTCCAACAACAAAAAAGACACTTATTTTAGTAGTAATTTTTAGCAATTACACTAGCCTATAAACTTTCTCAGTTGCTGTTTGGACGCAAAATTTCATCTGGGTTTGATTTAGATTTCCGAGCAAGGACATCAGCTTGAATTTAGTTTGATTTTATCGGTAATTTAGTGAAATGGGAGAGGAGGACTCGGAGCCTAAAAGATCGAGGGGACTATGTGGGTGGTTCCTTGCCCTGTTAGTCTTGGGTGCCGTTGCGGCTGCTATTGCAGTCGGCGTCAAAGTGAAGATGGACCATCATCATCACTCTGCACCCAAGTTGGGCCCTGCTCCTGGGCCTCCAGGCCCGGTCGTGAAGATGTACGGCGATGCTCTCACTCTTGCAATGCAGTTCTTTCAAGTACAGCAATGTAATTTTCTGATCCCCTTGGTCTCTCCACTCTTTGTTCTGTTGCATTCAATCCGAAGATATGTTCTTTTGCTTCATTTCAAATCCGTAGCTTGTGAATTTCACCAAATTGATTTTCTAATGATAGGTTATATAGAGAAAATAATGTCAGTGTTAGAATATAGTAATCATATAATATCGTAATCATATGCTGATATGATTAAAAGATATTATATGATTGCCTTGATTTTATTTTGATTATAATTGATTACAATTTCATTATAATTAGGATGATTCCCTTCCATAGCTAGGCTCCCTCCCCTTGTATAAATAGACGTCTCATTGTATAGTTTTAATGTTTTATAATTGAATTCAATAAAATATCTCTTCTCGCATATTTAACAGTCAGTTTTAGCTTCTCTTTGTGTGTGCTTTTGTTGTTATAATGTTACTCTAACTCAGTAATGAAGTGGTGTTAGTGGTGTAGATACACTAGTGTGTATATGCATTGGTTTATGGTTCTTGACTTCTCAATGATTGGCATCTATGTTGCATGATTCTTGTCACTCGATGCAGTGTCAATCAATGCTTTTCTTAGTGTTTATTAGCAGTGTTGTCAAGATCCTTCGATACGCGATACATTTCTTTCGTAAGCCAAAGGTAATCTCCGGTTGGATGATGTGGACTTCAGCTGGAGTGATTTGACATTGAATAATTAAGTATGAGACTAACCCAAATTTAGATAATTTTTTTGTGGTGAAGAACCCTAAATTTAGATTTGATAGTTTGCGTAGGAATTTCGACGTTAAGTTTGGGAGCTCAATCATGATGAATTTGAAATGTTGAAGTGAAACACGCCTTGCCAATTGTTATCGGTGAACAAAGACCCAATACATCTCTTTGAGTGTTAATTCATCTTCCACTCTAGTGTCACATACCATCTATAACTAACCTGTCCTATTTTTGGAAGAATTCAAGTCTTTTAATTTGAGTTCCACATCTATGTAAACAGAACCTAACACTAACTCAGTGGATATGGGTACTCTTTTTAACATAATCGGAAGGTTGAACTTTGTTTCCATTGTTTTTCTAACTTGGTGGAAAGAATAGAAATGGTGACTATGTCTGTTAAAATGGAATATTCCTAGGAGTGTTCAGTTAGGCATTATCATTATGTCAATATGCTTCTACGGAAGTTGATAGTGGATTCCTATTTGGTATTTTGGTCTTGCAGCTGGTAAGTTGGTAAATAACAAAATATCTTGGCGAGGGGATTCAGCTCTTCAAGATGGCAGCGAAGCACAGTTAGATCTTTCAAAAGGAATGTACGACGCTGGGGATCACATGAAGTTTGGGTTTCCAATGGCTTTCACTGCCACAGTATTGTCATGGACCATCCTGGAATATGGGGATCAGATGCAAACAGTAAATCAGTTGAATCCTGCTCAAGACTCACTTAAGTGGATCACGGACTTCCTTATTAATGCTCATTCCTCTGCGGATGTGCTCTATATTCAGGTCACTCTTATCTAAATCCTATAAAACTGCGTTCATCATTTTATGAATCTACATGTGCACTTGTTTACGGTCATTTTTTCCCTCCTAATTTACAGTTTGCTCTTTTTTTTTTCTTTTTTTACATTATAAATCATATCATTTGCATGATTTTGAAATATCAATTGACTGAGCTGTATTCTAAGAGTATTTTTTCCATGATCAGGTTTTGTGGAAGTAAATTTATTTGTTTAATTTTATACTGTTTGTCTTAGAATAATAGAATACATAGTTACATTTTTAATTGGAAGTAATTGATGAATCCTTGGAAGTGCCTACTGTAGTCTTCCATCCCCCACCATTGGCATACAGTACATATGTTCATCATTTTCTCGTGTCAAATAGTGATTCCTCATCATGTTAGCCTGGAAAGGACATGCAAATGTTGGAAAACCAATTTCCTTTCTTTGCAGATGGATTGTACTTATTATGCCTGTTTGATAGAGTTTGCAAAAATAAGTTTAGTGGTTTATATGTTGATTCTCTTTTATGGCAAGAGTAAGGCTGTTGTATTTATTTCTTTATCACTTTTTTGATTTTTTGTTCTTATAACGTTGGGGTAGGTGGGTGATCCTGTAGTAGATCACAAATGCTGGGATAGGCCTGAAGATATGACCGAGGAAAGGCCTCTCACACAGGTGAACACTTCTTCTCCTGGATCAGATGTTGCTGGTGAAACTGCAGCAGCTATGGCAGCGGCATCCCTGGTTTTCAAGTCAATCAACTCCACATATTCAAGCTTGCTTCTACAACATGCACAGGAATTGTTTGCTTTTGCCGACAGGTATAGAGGTTTGTACAGCGAGAGCATTCCAGAAGTTCAGGCCTATTACAATTCAACAAGTTATGGAGATGACCTGCTGTGGGCAGCTAGCTGGCTCTATTTTGCTACGGGAAATCAATCATATTTTGATTATGTGACTGGGAAAAATGGAGTAGCTTTTGCTAACTGGGGAAATCCGAGCTGGTTTACTTGGGATAACAAGCTCGCAGGAACTCAGGTATATTTCAACTTCCTGTGAGATTGATTGTAAAGGATTGTAATGGTCTAGTAGCTCATTTTTGTGGTCTCTAACTTGTTTACAATTTTACGTCACTTTACATTGTGTATTCTTGCTTGCTTTTAAGGCTGGTTTTAGATCAAGGATTCAGGCAAAGAAAATGAAATGAAAATTTGAAGGATCAAATCGCTATGAGCCTTTAGATCCTTTACTTTCCAATTTCATATTCCTATTTCTTACCTAATTCGTTGATCCAAATGCAACCTAACTTAAGACAAATTGACCAAATTTTATAGCAAGTTGTAGAGATCGAGAATCATGATTGTCTAAGCGAAGTTCTTTGTTCAAAATTTGTCAAATCTTGAATGAACTTATAACTGAGTGTCTGAAGGAAAGATATTGAAAATCCTGTTTGTAACGTTCAATGTACCCCTAGTTTTGGCCTGAGAAAACAGTTACGAAACTTTATGCAGGTCTTGTTATCAAGGGTAAGTTTCTTTGGTGGACAAGGCTCCTCCAACTCAGGAAACCTTAAGAATTACATGAAAACTGCTGAGGCTGTCATGTGTGGGCTCCTGCCTAAATCTCCAACCGCCACATCCAGCAGAACAGATAGTAAGCTTATATCCTGATGCTGCTTCTCAGTTTGGATAATCGTGCTTAATTTGAATAATCATGCAACGTAACTGACATCCAGCATGTAAAAGACCCCGATATTCCATAGACATGAATCTGATTTGGATTATGATTTATGAGTGATGCTAGGATGTTCCTGATATCAGGGAACACGAACTCAATAGAGCCAACAGATTCATATAGCTGACCCCAATTGATTGAGACATAAGGCCCGGTACTCCTTCCTCTTTCCTCTCCCTACCTTTCTTGCTTGGTTTCAAAGTTGCTGCATTATGTTTTAACTCCTCACCAACCTCCACTCCTATGCTTGTGTATCCAAGCACACATGTACAAGAGAGGCCTTTGCCCCTGCACTACAGCTAGAAGCCCCTTTGCTAATAATGGAAAACGCTAGTGTGGGGTGTAGCCTGTCCCTCCGGCTCGGCTTGACCGGATCTTTCAATCAGGATTTCTATCTATCCACCGGGGCTTCTTCTGAAGCCAAGCTGGGGTTGTTCCGGGCTGATGAACCCTCTTGGTTGGCTTTGCCGCGAGCACTAAATCAAGCTGGGGATTTGAACTGAACCCCCTAAATCTTGGTAGAACCAACCAAAACGAGTGGAAAAGTTTCTCTTATCTAAAATGTGTCACATAACTCACACTTGAAGGGGAAATTTATATGTTCATCTAACTCAATAGCATTCCAAAGTCGAAGCTTCTTCATTCACATTTAGTTTTACTGCTTAGCAAAACGGCTACAGTTATTACTTATAGTTATTATGCAAACTAGGACTTTTGGTTTGGGAAATTCATATGCAGATGTGATTGTTTGACTAATCATATGAGTATCTATTTGTAATTATGTCAGAACATATGAATGGACCATTCAAAGTGGCCAAACTAGTTCGTAGAGGAGGAAGTTGGATTGATATGGAATATGGGCCTTGAGATTCCATTAAACTTATCTCAAAGGAGCTGATTAGTGAATTCTGTAGAGGGAGTATGAACTAATGAGTCAAACTGTTCTCATTACATAACATTACGTGGGTTTCGTGACACATCCAATCAGGACATTTAACTGAATTGCTTATTTTTGTTCATGGGATCTTCTCAACTCACGATCATCACCGTAATCTTCCAATGCAGGTGGTTTAATATGGATTAGTGAATGGAACTCTATGCAGTATCCTGTGGCTTCTGCATTGTTAGCTCTAATATACAGTGATTATATGCTCACATCCCAAACCGCAAGTTTCTCCTGCAATGGAGATTCATTTGGACCGTCAGATCTCAGAAATTTTGCCATTTCACAGGTACCCGTTTTGATTGATTTAGAGGCAAACGGCCTCGGCTCAAAACAACTAAATATAACTTTGCTCTATTCCTTAGACCCAAAAAGAACCAACTATATAACTTTGCTCTATTCCTTTCTAGGCTGACTATGTCTTGGGTAATAACCCAATGAATCTGAGCTATCTTGTGGGGTACGGCAACCAATACCCGCAATATGTGCACCATAGGGGAGCCTCAATTCCAGCCAATGCCACAACCGGTTGCACAAACGGTTTTGTGTGGCTCAATTCTACTGCACCCAATCCAAACGTTGCATTTGGTGGGCTTGTGGGAGGTCCTTTTCTCAACGAGACATATATTGATTCGCGGAACAACTCAATGCAACTGGAACCAACCACATATAACAGTGCCCTTATTGTTGGCCTTCTCTCCGGTTTGGTGACTACCTCATCTGTGGTCAAATCTTTCACATAAAGCGGCATGAGTACGTTATTGACAGGATTATGTTTGTAGTTGTATGATTTTTTTTTTCTGTTCAGGATTTGGCTTTGAATAGTCTGATTTACATGGTGAATTGGTTCACCCATGCCTTTTTTTTATTAATCGATCACAAATGCTTAATTAGTTGTATTTTTCAAAGAATTCTCTGATATAGTTCTATAGCAATGAATGTATCAAGTTATGTTTATCAGAAAAGCTTTTGGTTGGTACCAATCACAGAATAGCGGAAGATATTGCAGAACCATGTGTGAGCAATGTGGCTGATGATCTCTATGGGGTTGTATTGTTAGAAAATCAGCATTACTAAGGGGAGGGAACCTCTTTTCTCCAAATAAGATTGCACTAATTCTAAATGGACAAAATACACATGACAAAAAGGTGATGAGTACATAATTTTGCAAACAACTAACCAAACTGATCACATCCACTTATGTGATTCAAAATGTGATCCCTTTCCAATCTTACTTCGATGATTTAAGCCATTCATTTTGTTAATCTTGTTAAAAATCAAGCTAATCGAGTATCGATAAGAGTCTAG
This sequence comes from Rhododendron mucronatum var. ripense, assembly GCA_019656295.1. Lineage (NCBI taxonomy): Eukaryota > Viridiplantae > Streptophyta > Magnoliopsida > Ericales > Ericaceae > Rhododendron > Rhododendron mucronatum. Next base: position 319,648 of record BPLT01000144.1, on the reverse strand, counting down.
TCGTAGTAGATTTGTCGCGAGAGAGAGGAATGGTCTTCAAATGGCTACTGGTTACATAATAACTGATAACTTGAATAGCAGACACATCAATAGGAGTAAAATAAATTACTCGAATCATCAAAATAGGACGATAATTAGTCTTATTTTGAATCACCCCGACTAGGTGAGTGAACATCACAACATAGGTTCCTACTGATAATGTAATCCGGAACAAACTGGAAAACACAATGGATAGGGGCAAGCATCATATCATTACCAAAAAAGAAGCAAATAGGAAGGAAATAAGAAAATGGTATTTACTTCATTTGGGTTCCAATTTTCCAATCATTTCCCTCAAATTCCAAAGGCAAGTGGCAAGTGCAATGTCCACATTGCACCCACTTTTAGTATACTAGTGCCCACTGTCACTGTCACTTTGCCCTTATCCACAAAGAGACCTGCAGCCACTGCACCAGAAAGAAGGACCCCCCACCCCCCACCACTACTTTCTTGCCCCCTCTTTTGACTGCTCAATGACAAGTGCCTTTCAACTATTCAAAAGGGAAAAAACAGAAAAAGAAAAATGATAAAGTTTGTGAATTCACATGCAAGATGTCAAGGTCACAAAAATGAGTGCTTTTATAAATGAAGTGATATGTTCTAATCATTAAGACAATGACTATTTGCAACTTTGCTAATCTTTAATAACACCCACTTCACCTTTTTCCATTTGTTATCTTGGTTGACTAATTTTCGATTTCAATGGTTGCCCATGTTAGTTTCTAACCTATAACTTTTGGAAAAGTTTCTAAGTAGTGTTCCTAGAACATTGTCACGAGACACTCGTAGAGCCTTCTCCATCACACATTTTGTGTATGGTTTTCATACCAAGGTATGTGTAGAAAGGTCCCGGAGCATCACGTGATAGATTTCAAGAGTACTCGATCAGTTGCCCATTGAAAAATGCATATATAAACCAATCTTTTTAAAAGATCAATAGTCCGTTGCCACCTGCTGGCGGCTCAAGATTTTTGAAGCGTCATGAAATTATTACCTACTTCTAACTGGATAGGATCTTGATGCATGTCCTTGTCTTCGACTCACACTATTGCGGAACTTGTTCTCGAGCTGCTCTTGCAATATGTGTTGGAAAGTTTGGGGTCGTGTCCGGGATGAAAGACACAAGTTCTAATTGACGCTGATTATTTGTTCGGTTGTATCTTTGCTTCTTATCTCCGCTTATATTCGGATGAAATAATTCTCGTGCGAGTGCGGTGAGGCGTTTTGCTGAATGAAACAATTTCCTAAAAAAAAAATTGGAACATTGTGTGAATATGGCACGAACGTGCATGGGCTATGAATTATAGTAGTACATTTGCGTTTAATATATAGTAATAGTCAAGTGTTTTCTGTGGTTTTTAGTAAAAAGGGTGGGTTGGATTGAACCAGCGTAGTAGCGTCCCGATCAATTGGAGCCACGCGACTTAGAATGTTCATATTTTAAGTCATAGTTGACCCGGCCAAAAAGAAAATATTGATCCGTTATGACGGATCACGTTCCGTCATAAGCTTGGCACCCACCGAAGTTCAAATTAAATTGAGCTCTCTCTCCCAACCACCTGGTCCCAAGTATACATCGAACTCAAGAACGGTAGGAGAGAAGCAACCTTATGTACATAAACCTCCAACCACTTAAACTACCACCTCGATCGGTGGTTGTTTGATACACGAATAGTATTATTTAATTTTGACCACCCTACTAATTACATAAGGCTTTTTTTTTTCCCTTGGATAAACTGATAAGTGAATTAATTTCATAAGAAAAATAGAAATATAGAAGAAGAGTTGTCCAAAATGAGAAACCAGAAATAACATGAATTAAATCGGAAAGAAAAAGGCCGTGGAAAAAATTTGTTCACATAACGGACCACAGTGAGAACAAAATTAACTGTCGGGGATGATTCGGTGGAGCTAACATGCCGGTGGTCTTGCATATCGTGGGGTTAGATTGCTTAACATCTACGGTCATCAATGATCCGGAGAAGAATAGACGCGTTGGATTGGGTCAACGGAAAATGTCTGACTTTGTACTGTAACCCAATTGCTGCTCCATTTCCCAGGTAAGCTTTGATGCCACACCAGAGTGTTTTGGAACATACTCCTTCACATACCCAAAATCAAATAACTGAATAAGGATATGATTTGGAAAGGAATGTATTTACTAAAGATGCATATTCACAAAGAAAATTGCACAGAAAATTAAGGATTTGTCATCTCTGCGGCCCAAATTCGGACTACAAGAAATAATCGCCACCATCCATCTTGATAACAAATACTAGTTAAGTGTGAAAAATCCCTACCACAAACAAATCTGACTACTAATTCGGAACAATAAATAAATTTTGGAAGGTCGTGATTGCAAGCGGCCGAATTTAAGAAAGCAAGTAATTAAATAGAAATCTGTACAGGACGGGAATTTTTTTGTATGCCAGCTGTTAGATTTTTTTTTTTTTTTTTCTATGCAACCTTCTCTATATTTCCTCGTTGGGGATAGGGACAATCATACTTTTCATCTTCTATATTTAACCTTTCTTTCAATAAAATCAAATATTGAGTGTCGCATGTCACTAACTAATGAAACAATTCATGTGAGTTTTTATCGAACCGACCTAATATCAATCCGAATATTTTTATAGTTTCCGGCCGGCCACCCACAAATAAAAAATCCAAACAAGACATTACTCTGATGTGCCCAGAGGGCAGCAGATGAGGAATGAGTATGTGAATACCTCAAGCTTGGCCATGAGTTCATGGGCAGTTGGGGCAGAAATGATAATATGACGAGCTGAGGGGGCTATGAAACCTTCATCAACTGCCTTATCTATGAAACACAGAAGCGAGTTGTAGAACCCATCTACATTTAACAAACCCACCTGCGATACACCGTATCAAAACTTAAGTTATCAAAATTAATAACCTTCTAAACCCAAAGGAACCATTTTAATAAAATCAAAAAATTTACAAACACAACTTTAAAAAACAGTTTCAGACACCACATTTTCCGGAGTCATTCGATGCATGGACCCATGTGCATTGTTTGGAAATGGGGGACCCTGCTGTGGGTGTTGGTTCCATCTAGGTTGTCCATGCTCGAAAAGGGACAGTTTAGATTTTATCTCGGCCAAATAAATATCAGCTGTCTAGTCGAGGTAAAATCTGAGTTGTTTATTGCTGAGCATGGATGGCCTGGATGGGGACAACACCTAGGGGCAGCAGGGTCTCTGGGTTCGTGCATCGAAGGGCTCCAAGTGATGAAGTTGTGTTTTAAAGATAAAATATATTAATTAACTAGGTTATTACCGGTTTATCATGAATTCCCAGTTGAGCCCAAGTGATGACTTCCAATAGTTCCTCCAATGTTCCATACCCACCTGTAGATGAATAAAATTCGATGTTTCCGGGAATTAAATACATTATTCTACATATATGGAGATATAATTTTTGCTGTTGGTTTTTGTTTTCCCTTTTTAATTCGCCCTGCGACAATATATTTAAATTCTTATTCTAGTGTTTTCCTAAAACAAGAGTTGGTTTTAGGTTGCTATTTTCAGTAAAAGTTTTCAAAAAGTGCACTCAGAGCATCAACATTAGACTCGGCGCGGCCGGCCTATGTATTTCCGGTGCATAAGTAAATACAGAGAGTAAAAAATAAGTACCTGGCAAGGCTATGAATGCATCGGCTTGCCGAGCCATTTCGGCCTTTCTTTGGTGCATGTCAGACACTGGTCTCACTTCTCCGACAGTCTCCCCAGTAATCTTAAAAAACCAAAAAGGGGCATCTAATTACATAGTGCTTCTCAAATTGAAAACACAAGTGTAGCAAATATTTAGAGTTGATCATGACAAGTTAGACAAGGTGAAATGTGCTTGGTCACATTCACTGTATGAACTTCTACAACATCAACTGAAAATATTAGGAAATAGATGGATATATCCAGTTACCTCTCTGGGCATCAGAGTTCTTGGAATCACTCTGCAGAAATTAAAATGAAAAAAATAAATAAAGAAGGTGAGAAGAGTTTGAGAGAGAGAAAGAGAAGAAGAAGAAGAAGAAAATGTTATGTTACCTTAGTACCTACAATTTTATGTATACACTAAGGCACACACTCATATAAATTTGAGGGCCACACGCACTAGATTGTGTCTCGAGTCGAGATTCCTCTCATGTGATGATTTTTCATGTGACGACGGTCTCTCATATGAGACAAAACGGGACCGATAACAGGTCCATTTAATTAGCCAAACCGATCAGGTAGTAGGTCTCAATGTGTTTAATGTCCACACCAAAATCAAATTTATCGGATATCGATAAAAGCCTCATCGATTGAGTCAAATTTGTTTGAAGAGAATCAAACAGTCAAAGTCCGACCGCTTATTTTTCTTGTGACAAATATGATGCATTCAAATGGACGTTGATGTCAAATAAAGTTTATTTTCAAAGACTTATAAAATGAACTGTCTTGACCGCCACATGGAGCCGTGATCGATCCCGTTCTGCATCACATGCGGGACTTGATGAAGGATTATTATGACATGATTGGAGAGAAAGGTAAGGAAAGTGGGTTTACCCTAACACATGGCGGCCACCATCATAGACAGCTTGGGAGACCAGACCCATCAACCCAACACTGCCTCCTCCATATACCAAGTCGATTTTCCTCTCAACCTGCCCATTTTAATTTCTATTAGCAATGTTCATTTAAACTAAAAACACATTATTGCAAATATGACTTTCCTTTTTTTCGCGATGAAAATCAGCATTTTTAATTTAGGGCCTTTTTGGCTAAATAAGCCAATTAATTAAAAAAAATTATATTTATTTAAAAAAAATTTGCATCTGTTAGTTTCATGTCAATTTTTTGTGGATTATTTCTTCGTGATGACAAGAGGAATCGGAAAAAGAATTATTTTTTAATAAAGACGAAAAAAATTGGCTTATTGGATTATTTTTGTTTTTATTCAAAAAAAATTGAGTTTCGATCGTAAAGACGAAAAAATAACAAATACGAAAAAAATTAAATAAAAAAAAAACCAATTGGCTTATTTAGCCAAAGAGTCCCTTAGTTATAGTTAGAAAGATTTGAATCACCGTCAAATCATGAGAGTACATGGTGTCTACCCCTTTACTACCACTGCAAAAAAAACTCTCTGACACACAACGACAGTAATTCTACCGAAAATTCCTTACCCTCTATATGACAATTAAAATTAAGAAAATAACACTTCACGTTACCCTACTTGGTCCTAAACAATTCCATGAACTTCTCATCAATCTCTATCATACCCTCTTTTTTAATTTCACTACTTGCACCGGTTAACCTACACCAATAAAAAACAAAAACCCACATAATTTGTTTTTCTGAGATGCTTCGGAATAGCCCAAATAACTTGTTTTGGTTTGGATTTTGAGGCAGTTTTTTGAGGTAATAAGCAAAAAGAGAGATAGATAGAGATATGAGAGAGTACTAATCAAAAAGAAAACTTATTACGAACCTGCGCAGAGAAACGGGGTTGGTTCTAGAGACCCAAATCAAACTCCGGTACCGCTATCAAAAGTCTATTCTTCCTAATGCTTCTGGGTTTTTTCAAAAACTGATTCAAACTATAAAAGTCTATTCAATCAATTCAACGCGATGGGAATGATAGGAACTTGAAAGAGAACGCTGCCTCTGCTCTTGTACATGGATGTGTTTGTATAAGTACAAAGAGAAAGGCCCACTTTGGAATTAATTTCCTCACTTGGAAGTTTCAAGTTCGAAACTTGCTAGGTGGTATCATCTTTTGTAAGATCAGCCATAACGTAAGGAGATTGTCAAGATTTTAAATGGTTTTTCGCTAGTGAACGGTAGAATTAATCTGAGGTAAGTCAAGATGCATCTAGGCTGACCTGAACGTCCTCAAATACAAAAAGAAAAAAAGAAGAAGATAAAGTAGTGGTGGTGGTACCAGTTCTTTTCCGAGTTGTATAGCGGCGAGTTGGTAGCTCGGCTTGTTGCCGGGGCTGCTGCCGCAGAAAACGCATACTCGCTTGAATCTTGATCTTGTCTGCTGTGTTTGGTGGTGGTTTTCCATAAGAAGGAAGTTATATGTCTCGGTTTTTTTTGCTTCAATTGGGGAATCCTGAGAGAGAGAGAGAGAGAGAGAGAGAGAGGAGTTTGTTGGCTGGTTGGTTGGCTATAAGCGTGTGGGTATCTATGTGGGCTGTGAGGAGAGCAGTCAGCAGAATTCTTGTCTGTCTGTTTGGGAAACAGAAAGGGCCAAAAGTGAGGGAATGAGAGCTGAGAGAAATGGTGCTATTGGGGACCCTTTTTATATGAATCTAAAGTGTCTATCCATTGACGACTCCTGCACACCAGGCAAAGTTCTACTTTTCTTTTGTTAGCAATATACATGCGTGGTATTCGGACACCGTCACATACGTTACAAAAATGTGTGGTGAATAAGGATGTTGGGGCACCACGTGGTGGTGTCTCATAACCACCAATTTATAATCCCGCAAAAATATATGACGTTTAAGGGTATTGGAGAATTTAGAGTACCACGTGGTGGTGTTCTAATATCACCAAATAAATTTATTTTGGCTAAAGAGACCAAAATAAACTTACATGTGCACCCATCACCTTAGTTACGTACTTTTTTAAAATCTCTTGCGCTTTCGTTCTCAATTCTCACATTGTACTAAGGCTCTCAAGTCTCACTCTCGCGAGTTTTATAGTAAATTGGGATGTGTTTCGAAAATGCTTTCACGTTCGCGTGCTCCTGCTCACGCTCGCGCATGCGATTATGCGACTTACCCATCCCACGCGGATATTGGGGTGACCTGTCCTCCATATTTCATCATTTCATACATTTTTTAATGTGGGTTTTGTACCGCGCCTAAAATTATGATTTGAATAATTCGCTTCCGACAGAGAGTATTGTCTCATCATACTACACAACTATCTTTAGGGGATCTTATTGCAGTTATGTTAGGACCAAAGCTAAAGTCACATCACTTGCAAACAATGTTAGGAGTAGCCAGATGGCTTCTATCGAGACTCAAACCTAAGCTTTTTCCAATCAGATTCGAGTTTTTACCACTAAACCAACCACACGTTTTCCATTATCTTATATCGGCAGTGACATCTCACTTTCAAAGCACATTATGAGTTTCATGGGCCACGGAAATATGGACCAACCTAGCTCATGGATGACGGCTGATGGATCAATGCCTGCGACGACCATCACACGTGTTTTAAGTGTGCCCGGAGGGCCAACACGCTCGGCCGTGCTGGTTTCCAGCAACGCATAAAACGGGAGAGAGAATAACTTATTTACCACTCCACTCAATCTCCGCAATTCATTTCGACAATCAATAGTCCAGATCGATTTACAGAAATTATTCGTACGAAGAATTAAACTCTTCTAGCGAATAGTTTTTCCAAAATCCGGGCCGTCCAAAACACATTTGAATACACGCAATTGAGCACCGTAAATTATTTTCACGGCTCCGCCGTAAAAAGTTTTTCTCAAAACGGAATTAATCTCCTGTTTCACGTACTAGCTTTTTTCGGATTTTCTAAATCCAGAGAGGTTTAGCCTTGTGTTCAAGTCTATCGGTTCGTCTTCTCACTCAAACCCACAAAACGGTTAGGTTAAACAACTTATTGGCCCTTTGGGCGTTTTTGCGGATAAAAAAAAACTTATTGAATAAAATATGGGAGTGTAGCATTCATAATTTTCATCATACTCCAATCCAAAGAGATTGGCCTAGTGGTCAAAGCGTGAGACTTAAAATGTTGTTTCCTCCAAAAATTTCAGTTTTGAAACTTCTCAGGTTCATCAACTTATTTAGAGCAGTTCAGACTGGAATCCTGGCAAATGGGCAGTGGAATTTATCCTCCAAGATCGACTAGTCAAGGCACACATGAACTTGTCCAGATGCGTGAGCTAGGAGGGAACAAACCTGCCTATCAAAATCATCGGTAGTTCCATCAATTAGGAATGACCTTATCAGATTAATTATACACATTGAATTAAGTTGTTTCAGTCAAAACTGATTAGGACTGCATTTCTTAATGAATGACATAAAGAGAAAGGTACCGACCCTTTCACCCGGACAAGCGGCATCCCTGCTGAGCCAATTAAGTAGCTGGTTCGATTGTTCATTTGGACATAGACGGCTCGAATTAAATTTAAGCGCATACAAATTTGAGCCGTCAATTGCTCAATCGGCAAAAATACGAGCTTTCGATTGTCGAAATGAACGGCCGAATCGATTGCTCTACACCCGCTTGGCATCATCCCCATTCGGGCATTCCCCTCTCCCTCGGCAATTGTTTAGCGAAAATTCAAACGAATGTACCGTGAAACAGGGAATGAGTCTTCTTCGATCGGTCCTCCTTCCTTTAGTAACACGGCAACAAATTTGTTTATACATGGTCAATGGAGAAGTTAATTAACTATCCACAATATTCAAGTGAGCAAAGACCAGTACCTTATCTTCCAAAATTTCAAGAAAATTAACCTATGTTTACCTATATCAAGTGCTAGCTTTTGAAAAGGGTTTTAGCAGTACTATTATGACCTCAGCGTGCGCTCATAGTCATTTTTAATTAATGTCTCTTTCTGTCCGTAGACCTGGACTTTCGAACGGAACCACATCTATCTTCGTCATGTTGTGCGCATCTCCTATATATTTTCTTGATTTTGCTGTTTGTTTTCTATTTTCTATCTATATCGAGTGCTTTTGAAAAGATTTTAGCATGAAAGTATTACAAGGTTGATCGGCGCGCGGTCATAGTCATTTTAATGTCTAGCTATCTTTGTCTGTAGACGCAGGCTTTCAAACCGAACCACATCTATCTTTGTCCTATTGTGCATATTTTCTATATATCTCTCGATTTGGTAGTTTATTTTTCTAATCTCTAGATTTGGTAGTTTGTAAAATAACATGCACAATTGGTCGACCACGAAATGTGATGCATGCTGTGTTTTCTATTCATAGTGTTTTCCATGATGATGTGTTTTATTTTCTTGATTTGATTCTTTGTCTCAATAATTAAATATAATCACATTAGATAATTGAATATTCTTCAACTCTTCAAATCTTAATTCAACGGTTCTTATCCAATCAAAAATCTTTACCAAAAACTCATCTCACATGGTTTGGTGGCTGCTGCCGCCTCGGGTTCCGATCCAGGGTCATACTGAAGTGTTATTAAATTCAACATGAGGGTCACATAGCAAATAGAAAAATTCCAAGAGGGGTCATCCATTGGCTGTTTCTTTCTTCGAGCTCAATCAACATATCCCTTTCAAATACTATATAATACTACTTTTTATACACCTCCTTCCAACCGGAATGCTAAACGAGTCAAACAAACCAAGCTAGTGGGTGATCAAGATTTGTTTAGAAATTTCACGAGCTTTGAAAATATGTTCGTGCTTAACTTGTATAGGGGACAAGTCAATGTCAAATAAACTTTAAACGAATCAAACATGAGTCGATCTCAGGTAGCTTGAATTTTTAGATGATGTGAATCTTTCATTTGATAAGACTTGTCGAGATGTTTAACCATGTCAAAAATCAGCATGGTCGAATATCAATTGACAAATGTTCGGTTTATATTTATCTTAATCTGTGTTTGCTTTTTTAATATAAATTCTAAAGTTATATATATCAATCAATTTTTTATAGATGTTTACTTTGATATTGTTAAATTAACAAATGTTACAAAGTGAATAATTTTGATCATTGAAATAGACCCAAGACAGGACCAAAAATATCAAAAATGGACCGGTGTCACTTTCTCAGTCTATGGAGGATCTAGTCGATCTCTTCATTTACTTCTCATACCATCCATCTGTCTTAGACTCTTAGGGCTGTTTCGGCTAAAAGAAACCAAATGGTTTATTTTTTGTCTTTATTCTAAATTTTTTGCATCAGTGAGTTTTTTGTCAAATTTTTGTAAATCATTGATTCGTCTCGACAAGGGGAAAAAGAAAAAATTATAGTAATCCAAACTAGAGTTTTCTTGAATAAAAATAAAATGACAAATTGTTTAACTTATTTTTGTCTTTATTAAAAAATTATGAATTTCTATTTACTTTTCCGATTTCTTTCGTCAAGACGGATCAATAATCCACAATGATTTGACAGAAAATTTATTGATGCATAAAAAAATTGAATAAAGAAAAGAAAAGAAAAGAAAAGAAAAAAAAGAGCTACTTGGCTTATTTTTACCAAAACAGCCCTTAATACATTATAGGCCCTACATTATATGGTTTTCCAAGCAATCAATGAGTCTGACTGAATGAGCTGGAATGACATTCTGAAGACCTTTTTTTAATGTCTTTCTTCCCCTAAAAAGAGGGTTTCAATCTTGACAAACAACATTTTTTTATACCAAAAAAACGTATATACTAATCATTTAGATGGTGTTTATGTTAATGTCGACGTGGTTTTAAAAACAAAAAATAATCTCACAAAGATATACTTTCCTCGTGTGAAAGGTTAAGATTCACTTTAGATAAAAAAAAAAAAATGAAAAATGGTATATAGCTACTTAAATATACATTCGATGTTAATGACGTCGTTTAAAAAACAACAAATAATCTCGCAAAGATATACTTCATTGTGTGAAAGGTTAAGATTCACATTAGATAGATAAAAATGAAAAATGGAAATGGTATAGCTATTTAAATAATATAATATTCGATGGACACAACACTCAAAAGTTTAAGATTTAAGGTGGATGTTACTCCCTCCGTCCCATAATATTTGTCCGGTCAGCAAAACGGAGACATAAAAATAATTCTATTTTTGTAAGAAAAGTTGGGAAAAAATTCAACAACTTACTAAATCTCGACGAGTTCTTTTAACTTGTGAAAAAAATTTGAATTTTTTCTTGAAAGAAATGTATTATTTTGTAGTCTCCGTTTTGCGGACCGGACAAATATTATGGGACGGAGGGAGTATAAATTAAGTACGGCAAACAACTTTAGATGGACTCTCCTGTCCCTACATAAACGTATGGTTTTCAAACACGACATAGGAAAACTAGAAATTATGTGTACTAAAAAGTCTTTCTCCGACGGATTAGACTCGACAGGATTATCCCTAGCTAACACTTTTTTTATATGCAAAAAGTTAACACTTGATTTTGTCCACGAAGGTTATATGGTGCCTACCAAGTCGACCACCACCACCCCTCTTGCTCCTAACACTTTGGAAGGTAGAAGAAGCAGAAAAAAAAAACCTAACCACATACATACCACCCAAGAAAGAAGTAGGCCTAGGATTAGAATTAGGATTAGGATTATGCATTTGGATTCTAGTGGTGCTGGTGAGGGGTTAGGGCACGTCGTCAATGACGATCGAAGTCTTTTTCTTTTCTTTTGGAGTCTTAATTATAATCTGATGCAATGGGTATTTTATACTTTTCAGTTGGTTAGTCAGATTTTGGTGACAAAAAAGCTACTATATACTTTAGAAAACATGCATATTTATATAATATTATGTCCATCGCCGTATTGTACTGTATGACTTAATTTGAGTCTCCATTTGGCTCAAGAATATTTGTGAAAGCTAACTTTAAAACCATTTGGTTTTAGAGAGGACGATGTCAAGCAAGAAAAAATATTTGGGTTTTTTTAAGAAGAACCGCAAGAAATATATATATATATATATATATATATATATATATATATATAGATAAGACAAACTGTTTAAAAGCAAATACAACCCAAATAAAGCAAGACAGATAACATGAGAATACAACCCAAAAATAGAGCTAGAACTGAAATGGAAAAGCAGCACTGGCTAGCTCTACGCAAAAACTGATGATCTAGCGTAAAGCGCTGCAATGCCCGCTTTGCCAGTCAGTGGCCTTCATTGTTATCTTTGCGATCAATATGTGGATTTTATGTTGAAGAATTTTTAGTGATCACAAATTTAGTCGGACTTTCATTTATTTTGGCTCCATACGAATGGTTTATATATCTTACACTTTCCAGATATACTTATATATGGTAAATATGTAATAAACATCATATGATGTGGCTTATATCACATAGATTGGGTTGAAGCCTCCATAACACTCTAATGGGGCTGAACGTATTTTTTAGGTTAGGAGCACGAAATGGGGCACATGTGAATGGGTGCATAAGGATATAGCGTTTAGCCTGGAAAGTAGTAGAGATTTCTAGAGGCATCCCATCAGAAAAAACTTCCTTGACCAATTGGATAGACCAAGAAAACAGTTGTAGCAGCTACAACAGGAGCTGCATATGCAACAGCAATCTAAGGTCGCATATCCAAACGGAAACTAATTTCTCACTCATGACCCTTATAACAAACTACACTAAATAAGAAGTGTATAACAATTAGCTCATGAGGACCACGTTGGCCTCAACGTAGGCGTCACGGGAGCTTCTGCAGATGACTATGCAGTGCTGGAGAAAGTATTCTATCAAGCATTGATCAGGTGTATGTAAAGTAGTAACTTTATTTGCCTATTCTTTTGTGTAACTGAAGAAATGGACTATCTACCTACTCTCTCTCTCTCTCTCTCTCTCTCTCTCTCCTTTATTTTACACCCACGTGAAAGTTGATACTATACCATGCGGATTTTTGTTTTCCCACCTACTAATTAATAAAAAGAAAACAAATCAAGAATCGTTTCTTATATGGATTCTAAGTCTGGAAAACATTCTTAGAGATATATATAGTGCGAATCACTTAATTAAATAAATGTGGGTTGAGAATTTAAAATATGGAAATGCAATTGTAAAGCCCGAAGCTATAAGTCGACAGATAGAGACTCGTACATTCACGCTTTGTTTGGATCTCCAAATTCAAAATAGGAAAATTGCTGGAAAATAGTATAAAAGATGCTAAAATTTTGCCCTTTCAACAAAGAAAACAAGTCGAAGGAAAATTAAGTTAGGATCGGGATTTAACCTAATTAAAGAAATTAGAACTTTCATTCGATCAGGATGAGAATTCAACCTGAGGCAATCATCTAAATCAACACCCCAACGAAATAGAGCTGAACTCATTTATCACAATTTAGTTAGAAAATACATAGTTGAATATTTTGGTTTCTTTACTAAGCTAATGATGCCTGATCGACTTATTTTTCTAACAAAGCTTTCAAAAGCGTCCGAGTTCTCCAAACTGAACAGTTCATGTCATGTTTTTGAGCTCAGAACAAGGTCCAACCCCTTTGTCCTGAAATCAACCCCTAGGTCGAACATATATTTCCAATCCCAACCAAAACTCATACTATATCTAGTGAAGAGATAAGTCCCCTCTATGGCCTAGAAGAATAAACTTAGTTTGTTAAAGGGTCCCCCAAATTTCCTCAGCATCCGACAACCATAAGCTGTGACTGCGGTGCACACGCTTGGCAGATTGATCCAATTTAACTCCCTCCCCTCTTCAATTTTGAGGTTCCCTCACTTACAACCAAGACCTATTAAATGAGCGTCAACATAATTACCCTCCAGATGTGTAGATAAATAACTTGGGAAGCAGAAGTATCAACTAAGAGACAACAAAGCAAAGTAGGACTTGTTCGTTTCGGGTCTCAAAATTTATGTGAACGGTTTCCAATAAATTATCTCTATTTCTCTCCACTCATTACTTTAAAAAATCTTTCTCAAAATCCAAACTGAACAGGATCTAAGTGATCTGACCACTACTGCTGTTGCAGAATCCACGAATCAGTCCCCAAAGTAAATGAATCTGCAGGCCAAGCAACCTAAACACGAAAAACAATTTGTGGATCTCCAAAACTGATGGGGTGAGTAAGGGCCTTTTTCTTCTTAAGGAGATGGTCTCAATTACCTCATTACCATGGAGGAGGAGGAGGAGGAGGAGGAGGAGGAGGGGGGGTCTAGCCGGGGAAGGGAGGATGGGGGAGGAGAGAGATGGGAAGAAGAAGAGAGGTCAAGGCTAAGAGGATAGTCAACTGAAAGGGTACAGGGAAAAAGAGGCCCCACAGTTCGCTAGATTAGAGTGGAACTGATGGAGCATACAATAAAGAGATTCCTTTTAGCGTTATTCATTTGAGCACGTTTACATAGTTTTCACTTTCTCACCAAAAACATGAGATCTTATTCTAAAGACAACTTAGTAACAATGCATATTTTCTCGCAGAATTCTTACAGTACCTTTATTTTTAATCACACATAAGCGAATAATTTTTTTCTTCACTTTCTCATATTCACTTTCCATCTTAAATTTTTTCTAAACAAATGGACCCTCGGAGAGCGCTCTCTCTCTCTCATTTTCAACTTCCACCATAATTTTCTTCCAAAACATACGGACCCTCGGAGAAGCTCTCTTTAGAAAAGCTCTAAAGTCTCTCAGACTAGTAGTCCTAGTAATCTCTCTCCACTTCAAGATCCTGTCAATTGTTGAGACATAAAAGATCTAATCCAAACCATTCATTATGTAATCTTTAAAATCAAGTAGATAGGCCTTGTTATTTATGCTAACAAATCATCGTATACTCGGAATAAATTTTCGAACTAACCTTGCCAAAATCAATTGAAAGTTATTAGCAATAACTTGCATATTAAGACCTACAAAATAATCAACTAAAACTATCATATGAAAACCTCGATGAATCTCATTATGTGTCACATAAAAGACATTAATAGACAATGCTTTGCTAGCCCCTTCATGATTAAATTTTTTCAACTATAGTTTCCAAATTCTAAATAACTTCACATCTAACCACCTTTTCTTGAAATTCATTTATTCCCTGCTTAAATGCCAAAGCAAAAGTAAATAGCATGACACTAAGCAAGTACCATTTAAGGTTGCACTTTTTCTTCCCACCGTATAAGCATCAACACGTTTGCAACAAAGAGCGTCACCCTCTCGATGGAGTTACTCAAATCTGTCACAACTCACAAGCAATCAATCATAGCGATTCCCTACCTTATCGTACAGAAACCATCTTGAGCCCTACCCCGGTCAGACGCAGTTTCCTTTCAATTTCTCCCTTATAGCTGTTACCTGAATTCGCGCAATTAAAGACAACTTATACTAATCATATGCTAACAATCCAACAAGAAGAATTGTGCAATTATAGATAACCTACGGTCCTACACCAATCATATGCTAACATCAAACAACGATTTCGACTGCAGTTCACGGGACCAACTCCTTAACAACTTAAGATAGTAAATGCAAAACTGCATAACAATTCCTTTCATGTTCATGTTTCAATATACGTATATCTGCCCTTTCTTGTTGCTCAAAAAATAAAAAAGAAATATCCGGTGATTTCATCCCAAGCTTGTAGGTAACTATTCTCAAAACCTAATCTGTGCATAATCAAAGTTCATACATCCCGCCAATTATCATCAAACATCAAATTACGGGAGCGTTAAGGGGGCTAATGATTTCATAAACCCCTTAGCTTCCTGCAACATTTCAATTTTCTGCATACTTGTTCGCATTCGTTTCTTTAAAAACAGACCAACAATTACAAACCCATGTTCCACCTTAATAAGCCAACTCAAGATATATCTATTTCTGATCACGATTACCAAGCATGACCATTTCCATGCAACACTTTAGTTTACCCTCAATCGGTAGACAAATAAGATTCTATCCAACACGCACCTGCATATATTATTCTATGCTCACATCCCTGCAAAATTTACAAGCCCGACGACCAGAGACATGATGTATCATTGCAAAGCAGCTCAAATTTCTAACATCATTTCCAATAGCCATAGTAGAGAGAGAGAGAGAGAGAGAGAGAGAGAGAGAGAGAGAGAGAGAGAGAGAGAGAGAGAGAGAGTTGTCCAAATGTTTAAAACATGGCAATAAACACACCTACTTCCTGAATTAACTTACACGGGGATCTTATTACGCAAGTGTTTCCACATGCAGTATACAATGTGAATAGAATACAACATTTTCTTCTCTACTCAACCAAGGTCAGGTGGTGTGAGCATCACTATAACCAAATAAAATGACAGCCTAAATCTAACTAATGGAGTGAAAGAAAAAGCAAACAATCTAAAAAAAACCCACCAGTTAACACAAATTAATGCACTAAGTCAAGGAAGCAGAAAACAGTACCTCTAGCGACGATAACCTGGCGGTGGTGGCGGCTGTCTACCTGATCCCCTGCTTAATGCTGAAAATTGGTTACCTAATTGTTGCGGACGACTATACCCTCTCCCCGCACCGTTCTCCGCTTGTGGAGCCCAACCAGCACTCGGATCATGATAGGTGGCAGCTCCGTACGATTGGTAGCTGTTATATCCACCCTGTTGCGGAAAATGGGCCCCACCAGGAATGGGAGTTTGAACCCCATGATGAGGTGGGGCATGCGCAGGATACCTGTTTCCACCATTTTGTTGGAATCCGGGCGGGTAGTATCCACGATTTGGATTATACTCTCTACTTTGTGTAGTAGATTGGTGGTTACTTTCGTTGCGCCGGTATGATCTATCATAATGATCCCTCTCATGGTGGGATCTACTGTAGGGATCATGAACAGCCACTGAAGCATATGGTTGACTGTAACCATGATCAAAGTGATTTCGTACCGTTGCAACATTAGATGAACGCATGTTGTTGCGTTCTTGATCCTGGTATCTATTATTTTGGTAGGGGGATGAGTGTGGGCCATATGTGACATTGGAGGGATGGGGTGTGCGATGCATCTGATCGCTGTAACTATTCGGACCTGCCCTTGCTTGTAAGCTATTAACCACAAGTCTATGAGCAGCATCACCAAGCTGCCGGCCAGAAATGTTTCCAGGTGGATCTTGCCTGAAATAAGAATCCAAAAAGAACATATCAGTGGGAAATATGGAACAAATAGGACAGCATCCTAAAAACAAACAGTGTAAGTTAACACCCCACTTGTTCGTCCAGATCAAATCATCAAACTGAACTATATATCCAAAGGTCCACATCTCCCATGTTTGCTGTATGCGTGTATATCCTTGCTGGATGTGGTCTTCTTATCCCCTCACATTAATCCGATAGAATAACTTATCCGTTCACTATTAGAGCTCCTTTGTTTGCCCAGATATAAGCGGAAATTGTATGGGATCTAGAATCCCTTGGGAAATAGAAGAAGTGGTTGGGGGTAAATTTTGGTGCTTGTTTTGGTTGGGATTGTGGCATGCATTTACTATTTTGTCCTCATGCAAATCACAAGTTTTGGATTGAAAAAGTGCAGAACAATCACATCATTACTCTTTTGATGGAGGGGAAATATAATCCACCCCACCATGGGATCTGTAATGCAATGTCCATCCAGAAAAGGACACCCTCTGTAGATGTAAATCCTGTCTCCATGCACCATATTTATGCACCCCACGGGATTAAAAATCTCCTAACCCCATCTTCAAATCTTCCAAGCAAATGAGCCCTAAGTTCAGTCAAACAAGTCTGTTGTGCAATCAATTTACTGAAAACAGGGTCTAGAATGAAAAAACAATTTACCTTCTGTTTTCCCATGGCTTCCTCCCTGAATCCTCATGCCACAAAGTAGGCTCAGGTTTGAGGTCCTCTATCGCAACAATCTAAGAAAAAAGACAGTATGTGAGCTTATAAAGCTTAAGGTAATCATCACCAAGGAAAGAATTTCAGATCCTACACGAGCATTACAACAGAAACACAGATAATAGCCTGGATTAACCATCCCATTGAACCATCAGCCATGAGCACAAATAATTTACTGCTTACCTCCTGCCTGAGTAGGATACTAGGATCCCGGTTGCTAATTTAAGATTTTTTATGAGAGCCAAACAGGCATCAATTTTGATTTCTAAAAATTTCTATCTCCAAGTTGTTAATAAAGGCTTGCTTATAAGAACCCCATGTCATATCAGACGACTATAAGAAGTTAAGAGAGGAATAGTTGAGCCCACAAAATGAGCATGAATAGCAGAGTAAATTAAGTAATAAACAACTACTAGAATACGAGTGCAGATAAAAGCTTACATAGGTGATCAGCACTCAGCTCACATCGACTCAATAAACATCTGTCCCAAAAACTTGAGGTCAGATTCATAGACTATTTCTTCCCATTGACGATTTGTTTTGATAATGACCTATACATGCCTAAATGTAATTACATAAAAGGTCATCAAGGGAATGCCGACTCAATAACAAAGGACTTCGAAATCATATCCTCAGTTAAGTTCAAGGAATTGGCATACTTTCCTGCTGCCTCAATCCATTTCCTCTGACCTCCTAATTTTACCACCCCATGTGGATCAAATTCAAATAACACTAATCAATGCAAGTGACTTGAATCCATTCAGTCTACTATGCACATGGCCATACTCCACAACTTCCCCTCAATTTATCTCCAATTGATGCCCATTTCTAGATGCTTGTGACATTACTCAACATTCTAATTCCCTCATACCATCTCCTAAACATTTTTTTCCCAACAGCCAAGTTAGTACAACGAATTCTAGTAGGCCTTACATCAGTTAGAGAAAATTTTATCATCAGCATTTCTCTTTCAAGAGATGCACCATCAACCTAACGAAAGTACTACAAAAGTCTATCTTAGTTATACTACACCCTCATTCACATTTCTAGTAAAGGAAGCTACACATCTACATAATCCGTCTTTATCTTACCTAACCATATAGTTTTACTACATGGTCAATCACATTTCTAGTTACGCAAAGCTACATTCATAATTAGTTCATGATCTGTCTTTGCGTTAAGTAATGTGCAACCTTCTACTATGCAGTGCGTCGGGTGCCTTCCTGACTTGAACCCATACTTAGTGTGGATAGCTTCCATATCAAGAACCTAAATGAAATATGTGATGACCTACTATCCTTGAACCAAACTACTTCAACTATCACACATAGCATCGACAACGACTTCAATAGCGGTTTGATACCATGAATGGTCATGAGCAAGTATCTTGGTTCTCATGAGGGTTACTAATAACCAGCCCAAATCTCATAGTTGTGGCCTCAAGGCAGCCCCCAACTTGGGTGAATTCTCGAAGGTACAGTGATTGTGCCCTGTGAACCCAAACCAGTCACTTCTTCAGCACATGAGCAGTAGAGTCTAGATGTCTTATTACGAAAAAATGTGCAGGAAAATTTGTTGCTACCCCAAGTACTTTAGAACGTGCCCCAATATTGGCATCGTAAGTCTCAATGTACCAAGATTCACCTTCTCTACATTATAGAGCGCTACATTTTTCTTGGGAATTGGGATTATCGAGTAAATACTTTTTCCCCTTACAAAGAAAATGGTCCTTTACTTTGGAATTGACATGTAATTTTGGATCAACTATATAAACCTGATCCAGCTCTTCAAAGAAGGCAACATTCAAACTCTTTTAATGACAACAACATTGAGGCAACTTAAAAGCATAGGATTAAGACAACTTAAAAGCGCAGAATCGAATCCAAGGTATGTCTTGGATCCATTAATCCAACCCCTTTAATCAAGGCAACATTCCAACTCTTTGACAAAGGCAACTTTGAATGGAGGCAACATAAAGCATTGAGGCAATATATGCCTTGGATCCATCATGTAAATCTGATCCAATTTTATGCTGAAAAAACATATATCCTGGGGCCCGCCCAATAAAGTGGATAGAATGGCAAAGATACTTTTTATGGTAGCCAGTAGCCTTACTACTAGGAATCACAAAGTAGTGACCAGTAGTCTACTACTAGGAACTCCATTACGAGGTCAGTATATCCATTTCCAACCCATGCCTTGGATCCATCATGTAAATCTGATCCAATTTTCAGCCAACAAAAATATATCTTGGGGCCCCCAGATAATGTAGATATGATAGCAGAGATACTTTTTACGGTAGCCAGTAGTCTTACAACTAGGAACTCCATACGAGGTCAGTAGCCCTTTCCAACATAAACCTTGGATCTATCATGTAAATCTGATCCAATTTTAATCCGAGAAAACATATATCTTGAGGCCCGCCCGATAGAGTGGATACAATAGCAAAGATACTTGTTATGGTAGCCACTAGCCTTACCACTAGGAATCACAAATTAGTGACCAGTACATCTCTTTCCAACATATGCCTTGGATCCATCACCCCCAGATAAAGTAGATATGGTAGCAGATATACCTTTTATGGTAGCCAGTAGCCTTACTACTAGGAATCACAAATTAGTGACCAGTAGTCTACTACTAGGAACTCCATTACGAGGTCTTTCTTGTATTAGGAACCCCTTTGAATTTGATAAAATTAAAACCCACACTCTGAATCAATATTTGTTTCCTCCTACTTTCGCCCCGAATGTTGCCAGTGGTGTCTCAATCCACTCTTAGCCACTTGATCCCATGTGACCAGCAGTCTTAACACCTACTAGGAGCCACAATTTTTCTTCTTCGATGGTCAGTAGTCTTATAACTACTAGGAACCCTGAAGATGAACATGTATTGCCTCAAAAATTTTAAAGCCCACACATGTAAATTGTAATATAACCTTTATTCCTCAAACAATTTTAAAATCAAGTGTGATAACTGCCAAAATGATTATTTGTAAGAACAAACATAAGCTTACCTTCTCAAAATAAGGACACTTAAATAGTCCAAATAAAAGAACTGAAACTTTTTCTTATATGCAATATATAGTTTACCCACATTGAAATCTGTTCCCACAAAAACATGTCCTTTCAATGCCAAAAACAGTATACCTTCCAAAGAAGAACATGTGAGTATTAACTAACTCCTTTTGGGGATTTAAAAAAAAAACTAACTCCTTTTCATTGTATATATCTAAACGCGCATGTACTACACATTTTACGGATATAGATACATATTAGCTATTTGATGTCATAATTAGCAGCTCAATCAAATCTCTCCTACTAGTTAAACAAGAGAAATTAAACAAATGAAAATATATTATATCACTAGTTAACTGGAGCCAACATAAAGAGAAAAAACAATATTGCACACAGAAAACTACCCATTATACCATTAACGGAAAAAACACTTTCCCTTCCAATAGATTAGGAGATTTTGTCACAAATTTTTCTTGTTATTGTTTTAGAAACTGTTATACTATGATTTCATTACAAAACCAATTTTTCTGTAGAAACCAAAACCACCTTTTTCTATTTTCATTACAAAACTTAAACTTTCCTTTTTAGCAAAATAAAACCATTAAGCGGCTTCCCTTGTTTTTTCATTTTCGGGAGCCAAGATGCAAAAGGCATCCGGTTAGCAGCCTTATATACTGGAATAAGGTAAAGCTATAAATTAAATAAATTAAATTAAACTGCTAGTAACAGAAATATCAGTGACAAGGGGAGAAAAGGATAATTAAAACCTTCTTCGGGAATACAACCCCTGACGGTGGCCGGGTAATATGTTTGTGAGCATCTGGAAGTATGTATATAGCGCATCTGGATGAGGAACAAGGAAAAGTGAAGATATTATATCAGCTTTTATATCAGCTTTTACATAACAAGTGAATTCAATTGTCCAAATACAAGAGTATCATGATTATATGAAAGCTTACATGACTTGATTGTCCATAATATCTTCCATTCCAAAAACTGGTGACCTGAAAATTGGGGGGCAAGGATCTCCAGCACAAAGCGATATATAACCATTCATTCCACCACTGCATGTAGCCCTAAATGAAATGAGAAGATAGTTCATATGTTTTTTTACAATTTATTACTAGCACGCACAAGATGCCAATGAAAAAAGATTCAGGTGGCCAGCAAAAAGAAAAAATTCCTAGAAAGACCACAATGACTGTAACGGACAAGGAATCAAGCTTATTGATGACAAAATATAGAGTAACCCTGAGCTATTAGCTGGGTATGGAGGTTTTGGTACCAACCATACAGAGACTAGTTGGATGTGAAAGAAAGAGATGCAAGCAGGTATTGTCAACTGAAAGGTACATTCCACAACAAAAATGGGCAAGACTATCAGCTTTCATGAAAACCACCAAATAAAGGGATACATGGTTATCACGACAATTAGAGTAAAATGGTTGTACAGGGATAGCAGCACTTTTCTGCAACCACACCCAAAGGAGGAAGTAAAATTAATCTTTGCTTGTTTCAAGAAGCAGAAACTACAAGATTCAAACAAGATATACTCAGGAATTCAGGCCATAGCTAGAGTTGGGAATGATTGCCTTTATGGAATTTCCAATACATAAATTTCACTTCAGGCTTGTTTGACCAGATATTTAAAGATTCAGGATCTGTATGAGAATTTTCTATTGTGCTGCAAAACAAGTTAGTAATTGGAGAAGCAAAGAAATTGCTTACAATGAAAATAAACCTCACAAAACTTAGTCACTAGTTGGCACACTCGAATGAGAGAGAAACCTCATTTAAAGTAATCTACTAATGAAATGACAACATGGCGAACCTTGCCCTTGAATCTAGTTGCTCTTTAATTTCAGCTCGTTCTTTGTCTGTCAACTGTTTACAACGATCATTAAGAGAAAATATGTAGGGAGATAAAGGATGAGAGAGTGCCACAAAAAGCATGTCAAACATAATGCTATTTCTTCGCACTTCTTCCTCCTGCAGAGAAACACGATCATAGGTAAAAACATCTTGCAAATGATCCGCGTAGCAATGTACATAAGCTAAATTCATGTATCATACCGTCAAAGTATGCTCAAGTCTTGCGACCTCAGCAAGAAGGCGGGCTTCATCAATAAAAGGCAATTTGGCAATACCCTTCAAAGTAGTCATAAAGAAAACAAAAATGTCAGATATGGCACATTCAATGCGATTCCTCATAAGTCACTTTGTCCATGAGACCAAGAAGATGCTATAAGAACAACACATACCTGCCAAGCATACCTCTTGCCATTCATGTCCACTTCAAAATCTAAAATTAAAAGAAGAGCAGTGCATAAGTTATAAAATGCTAAAAGAAGAGCAGTGCATAAGTTATAATCTGGCAAGGACTAAATTATACCACTTGGATAAAAATCAATAAGAGGTGAGTTTGGATCAGTCATCAGTCTCCTATAGTGCTCAGGAAGTGCATGAGAGCTGCAGATAAACCAGTTAGAACCCCACAAGCGAGATAATTTTAAATAGAGGAGAGTGTGGCCAGTGGAAACCTTGCAGCTGGGAAGACCCCCAATAACTGATTGAACGGCTTGAATGGGGAACCTAGTTCAAAGCTTATATTCAACTGGTCCAGATCCTTGAGATCAGAAGCAAATGGTGCGTAATGGTAAGGATAAAACCTGAAAGAGAGACAGACAAATGGTGGTTGTAAAAATCATCAAGTACAATGTATTCATGTTGCAACGTAAAATCATTCAAGTACAATCAAAAACTAGTGTTTGAAAGTCATGCACATGAAGTAAATTGTTATTGCGAGACATGTTATTCATCATTGTTCTTCAAGGAAAAAACAGAAAGTCCCTTAGGCAGTAGGCTAAGTATATCTTTCCCTGTAAACTGAAGATGATCTTCACAAGATATGCTCACAATTGAAGAAAAAAATATTGGGGAGTGTGGGGCAAAGAAAGTGGTCTCCCCAATCCACCGCAGGAGAGTTTATTAAAGATGGCCAATACTGCGGCTGAAACGCACTCAACATAACCAGATTTAGAACAGAAATGGGGAGCAGGGGGGCACGACAGCAGTGAGAGTGAAAATGACAAAGAAGAAAAAGTACCACTGCCACGAACAAACCCCTTCATAGTAATAGCGCATTACCCAACACAAGCCTTCTGTGTACCTCAAAACCTATGCGGCAAATAAAGTAAAACTTGTGTTAGCCCACCATAACACAAAAGGCAATTGTGAAAGAAATCAGATACCAGAACTAGAAGGCAAGCAGCAGTTATATATAATAAAAAATCAGCATCAGGCATTGAGGACGCGTAGTGTGGAGGCATCAATGGTGATGGCAGAGAACGAGGCCGTGAAAGTGAAAGAGTCACCAAAAAAGTGGTGTTAGCCCTACAAGTGGTGCTGTGGCTGCTGCCTACACTGCTGAACACTTAAGCTACTTATGGGCTGTTCAAATTTCATTTATCCTTAGACCAAAAATTCATTTTTTGTTCCTACAAGATACTGACACCAACATTAACGAGAGAGAGAGAGAGAGCGAGAGTCTTCGACAACTCATTCCCTGCCAATGGACCAAACTGCAGTTCCTTGATGTATTTGACTTGAAAAAACCACATCAATTATCAACCATAACACATTCATTCACTTAGGACTATAAAAAAAACTTATATCAAACCAAATCATCTAATCAATCACCGATTAGCCAAAAAACCAAACCATGAAAGCATATTCTCATATCGAATTGACCTCAATCTACGATAGTAAGATGCAAATACATTGACTTTAGACCACTAATACAAGAAGGCAGACAAAAAAGAAAGGAATGTTATAACGTGACCGTTAACTGTAAACCCTAAACCTAAAGACACAAAGGTAACAGCTAACCTACCACAGCGAGTTCAAAAGTGTGAACCATACAGACTTTTCAAGCAACTAACAGCGAGGGTTGAACCATGGGTTATTAAGCTCCTTAAATAATGACCATGGCAATTAAGTTCAAAAAAACTCACGACATCTTTTCGTATGCAGTCAAGTTCCTCCGCAGTTTGTGCTGAAAACTTCTCTTCATAATACCTCTCCTTCCAACCTGGCTCCCCCAATTTGACCTAAATAACAGGAGACCAGGATAATTAAAAACCGAGATGAATTGCAGCAGAAACTACAGGATGTTGATAATGTCGGAACTAAAACTGCTTGGAATTAACGTGGGGAATTATATGACTTCTACTAAACCGGTTTTACATCCTTATCTATGGCCCACATAATAAACATGGTATAAAGGAAAACGTTTTTGCGACCCCACAATTCATATTCATATTCTTCATAATTTGTGAACGGGCTATGTCATATATCCCAGCATTGTACAAACTAACGACCTTTTCCACTTAGGATGATATTTGTAAATATGTGAAACTAAAATGCAATCAGCTTTAGAAGTTCACACTTAAAAGCTGATCTTCGATTCTGGTACTTAAATATGTTATAATGAGCAAGAAAAGGACAAGCTAGAGCAATCGACATTCAAGTATGTTCAAACCTTGTCTTCCTCAGGGTTTTCAGAGTTGAAAGCATCAGACTTCTCACGAAGTACCTCCTTTAGCTTTGTCTTCAATTCTTCTTTGTTTTCACATATCTAATAACCAATTAACAATTAGCACAACCACTAAGGCAGTATTTCATATTGCAATTCAGTAGATGTGACAATGATTGGTGATGAGATAAAAGGTGATGCATTTCTGTAACTCCTCCCAGTAGACAATGATGATGACTGACAAGTTAATGAGTACTAGATGACATATACAATCATTCTTCCCAGATAGTAGTTTCATACCAAATAGAAAGTTAGAAAATGGAAATTAACGCTAAAGAATGACAGATGAGAAACAAGCTAACATTAATATGCCTCTAGTAAGGCAGAAAAACATACCTCTGTCTCAAGACTATTCTCTGCTTCAACAATAGCAGCACCAACAGACGCCCCAGAGGACCCAGAGGACGAGCGTGCAGCTTTTCTAGCCCTAGCATAAGTTTGTTAATTTCAGATGACCCATACTTCTTATAATTAATATAAAGAAATGATATGCACCGGGTAGCTTAACCAAGTTGACTCTCTTCTCTAATAGACATTGAGCTCACTGACCTGGACTCGGAACCCTTCTGCTGATACGGTGAGTGTGAAGGACCTGAAGCAAGGCGAGAAACCATGAAAACGAGTGACTGGTACAAGAGACTCCGGTTTAACTTGAGGTTCTGCATCATCTCCTCTTTTAGATTGTGCCTTATCACGCTTGATTCTTTCAGCTTGCCTCTGAACAACATACGTCAATAAAAATTACGTTGGCAGCAAGAATTTGTGAAATAGGTTGTCAAATGAAGGGAGGGTGCTATGAGCCAACGATGACCACTTTCTTGACACAAACTGTCTCCAATTTTGCATTGTAATGCATAAACAGATTATGCACTATGGAAACGTTGAAGTTTTACATAGAATCCTTACACACCAAATGCAGGAAAAGTAGCATTTTATCTTCCAGTTCCCCAACAGTTTCTGAAACTTCGCTTCCCTTCCTTGCTTCTTCTGGCGATATACAACGATCACCCCTCCGTTAACTCACCGTTAGAGTGGTTCGTAAAGTAGTACTTATACTGTCAGCCATTCTTGGTGGCTATATGTCAAAAGGGACCTTTTCTAGCAGTGCAAAGATTAAGGACGATTGACTCGCATTCAAACATTTATAGGCCAGGAACATAGTCAAGGCCGAGGACCAATGGCAGCGACACCCAACTTAGCTGCCAGCAACACAAAGAAGGCAGACAGGCAGCAAAGCTGTCACCACCGTTCTCGCTCTCCTTTCCAAAGTCAAAACTCCCAAATGATCCAGCTTTGCCAGAGTTTGTCCCTTTCCCTAACTAAGCCAACTGTCAAGCACCTCTCGTGCGGCGCGTGCGTGTATGTTATGCTGACTACAGCTTTATTTACCAGCAGAAAACACTTATTAACTAACACTGACCTGATGCAATCGAGCCCTTTTCTGGAATATTTTGTCCTCGTATGATCCCACAGCCTGAATGAAGTGCTCCACCCTGCTAATATTCGGCTGAGAAACAATGAGAAGATCAACAACCATCCTTCAACACATCCAAAGCAAGGTCAAGCACAAAATAACTTTCCCACATATGGTCAACTGAATACCTGGCTTCCGTCAGTCAAATATCCTCCAACGACCTCAATTCCTTTTTATATACCGCCATAAGCAAATTAATTGCACCCTGAAAAAAAACGACAAGGTAAAGTACAGCTGAACATAAACGTAAAACGGTAAAAGTAACATCCTCACAATGGCACCTCAAGCAGTAAACGAAAATAGTACACTTATGACTTAACCTTAACACTTCAGAGGAGGAGTTGGGGGTTTGTAGTGTGCCTCCACTTATGGGGTGCATCATTGGTCATAATTCTGTTCTGATTTACATATCGTTGTTAATAAGGAAGGTGGCTCACCATGATAGAAGGGGTTAAGGTTTCTTACGTTGCGGATGGGCAGATGTGTTATGGTTCAGATTCGTGTTAAGAAAAGGGTTAGTTGAGGAGGGAGGCTTGTAGAGCTAGGAGGGCAATGGGTCAGAGCACCCGCAACTCTTCAACGAAGAAAGAGAGGGAACTAAAAGGCTAGAATGCCATACTAATTTGACAATACAAAGGTGTTTTGACGATAAACCAATTAGAATGAGGTCAGTTGTGAGGATGATAAGATTTGGAATAATAGGGTGCTAAGTCTTCAAAGGGATGTGATCTGTCCCAAACTAGAGGAGATGGTAAACCACGTAGAAGACTGTCAGTACCCCTTTTTTTTGTTTTCATGGAGTTCAGGAGCCAATAGAAAAGCACCATCTGATCAAGTTATTAATTTTGTGAGAATAAAATTGGCTGAGGTGACCAGAAATCAATGTCACAAGCCGAAATCATCTTACTAGGCTGCGGCCAATAAAAGAACAAGAAAGAATAGAAGTTTGGCAGGGATGTTTTTGATGTGTTGAAGGGAGTATCGGTACTTTCAAAGAGTTTCTTTTCCTTCTTGTTTTCTTTCTTCCATTTTCCCAGTAGGTTGTGTAAGGGTGGTGCACCCTTGGCAAGTTTAATAACCCAATTTTCTCTGATTTCAATCATAACAAAAGCAATGTTCTAAAAGTCGCTCAGCGCTAGTCGGGCGGTCGGCCACCTTTGAGCGACTAATCGGGTTAATCGGCGATTAATCGGTGCATATTAATTAGTAATCGGCGATTAATCGTTACTCGGACCTAATCGGATAGGCCCCGTCAGCTATTAATTGGTGATTAATCGCCGATTAATTCCTTGTTTTAGAACACTGAACAAAAGGATACAACCACCAACACCCATTTCTCTATGTTCTTTTACATTTTCGTTTCTGAAATCATACAAGCGTCAACTGCGATCTTTACATGCCATGTTCAAGCAAACCACAAGGATCTTCATCATGCAAAGCAGAGAACAGTTTGATGCATTTGCTCATATACATGTATAGAGTGTATAGCTTTACAGGCATACTATACCACAAAATCCAACATATACCATGCGGAAACCGATTTTGAGAAGAAATTGCTATACCCACCTCACGGATCTCCAAAGTGGGCATATGTGGTAAAAAATCGTTGCCAACAAAAAAGCACATGAAGATGAAGTCATCGACAATGCACTCCAAATCCATCTCGAAAGGCAGATTAGGAATCCTCATTTCGTATTCCAAATACTCTCTAAGAGTCCAAATGTTGAGAAACTGCAAAATGTAAACTTAAGGAAACAAGAACAAAAAGAAAAGCCAATGAAACGAGAAAAAGCTTGTTTCCAGTTCTTCATTGCGATCAAAACGAACCTGGTAAGGTTTTTTGGCCACAACATCAGCATCACCTTTCTCATCAAACTCCCCAGCCTTTCTCTTTGCCTTACCTTCACAATCAGCTGCCAAATGACCCATTTGACCACATAAGAAACATTTGCCTTGTTGTCCAGGGTGAACACAACCTGACAAGAAATATTTGGAAATAGAAACGTTACTAACGACTGTATCATGGCTCATGCCAGAGACAAGAGCATCAATCAGTGTGATAAACAGAAGATACTCAGGCAATACAAAAAAGCAGCATATCTTTCATTTTCCTGACTATGAATTTCAACAACTCAGTAAAAAAAACCTTGAAATCCAAAATGCAAAAGGTTGACTAAGACAATATGAACATCTATGTATAATGCACACTAACCTCCCTGAGAATTGAGAAATGGATTTCATGGGTGGCCAAAGCCAACATGATTAAATCTGCATCCTGTTGTTGCCACAAGCAAAAATACCATAAAACACTGTACGTTAGAGCATAGCAGAAGAAGGAAGATGTCCTTTTAAAAAGCCAAATAAAGGAGTACCCTTCGAAGGTTTAACAGACACGCTGAGGAAAATACGCACCAAGCCATACAAGCAATGGCGTGTGTTTGGATCATAACCAGGAAGATTTCTCTGAAGACGAATATACGACATAATTTTATGTTCCCCTTCACCGGGGACATTGGCATCAGAAAGTATGACCTTCAAAACAATAAACAGATAAGAAAAAACTACAGCACTTGTGTTTCACAACAACACAGCATAAAGGGCAAGGACACCAAATGCATGGCAAAATAAACCAAAATCGTGAAAACTGCATGGAAACATGACATTGATGAGTGATGACAAGAATAATACCTTGGTAGATTTTCCATCCAGGATCATTGTTAAGTCTCAGATGGATGTAGTACTGCAAAGCTACTGAGAGAACACCCATAAATTGAGTTCCTGGTGTGATAACATTCGAATCACAAGTTTGTGATTCCACCTTTGGGGGAAGCTTTCTGCCTTCCCTCTCAAACTCCTCGCGCAACAGCTCTTCTTCAGCTGCCTACAAGAAAAGATGTCTCAGTTTATATTCTAAACAATTAGGTTTCAGAGAGTAGCATGAGGTTTACAAGCAAGAGGCACATACTGCATCTGCTGCATCTTTAGCAGCTCTAAACCGTCTCGACCGCTGCTGATTCATTTTTGCCCTCGGAGCAACACCATCTATCATGAATTCCAAGATGATCAATATAACAAAGTTGCTATGAAATGTCATTGACTTCCAATTTACAGTGGAACAATATTTTATACTGATAACCTACCAATAGCCATGTACAGTAACTTCCGTGGTCGCACCATCACAAAAAGTCGATCTATGTAATCAAACATGCACTGGAAACACCTCGTCAAAAGTGGTAGGAGAAGGCTGCATGATATAAACAAGGCCACTAAAGCACATGTACCTAAATCAGAAACTAATAGAACAAACATTTCAAATAGACAAATACTACTATTTTTTAGCTCCCTTTAATAGAATTTTGGAATCGTTTTCTTCATATTCCTTTTCTTTCTTTTTCCTTCTTTCTTTCTCCTTCAATGGTAGAGGAGAAAGAGAGAAAACAAGAGAGCTGTGAACTTCAAGTATATTACCTTTCCAATTCCCATGTCAGGTCGAATATAAGGCAAGTGCAAAAACCTTGAAGTGATATGCCGGAAATTGGTCTCAACTATCCATGCACATTATAACTTATCTGAATTAACAGAAAAAGGCTACAAATTTCAGCTTAGAAATCTCACTCTTAACACCAAACCGTTATTTTGAAAGGGAAAAAAAAATGCAACAAGGGATAAATCTACGGGAAATGTAAATTTGACAGCAGAAAACAAGTAGTACCCCGGTCCTTGGGGCAAAAACAGGGGTGAACAATCCCGTTCAAGTCGAGATAGAGGTAGTCAAATTTTTTTTATTAGGGTAAGGTTTATTTGTGTCAATTACGTTTGTTGTCCATGCACATTATAACTTATCTGAATAAGCAAAAAGCCTTCAAAATTCCACAAACAAAAATAAATAAATCTCACTCTTTGGGAACCCTTACGATTCAAAACCAACAATATATGCATGCGAATAAGCCTAAATTAGAAGTTAAACCGTTAAAAGCTAACAAACAAACCCTGTAACCTGATTAAAAACAAAAACCTATAGCTTAGTTTGATAACTCAGGTGTCTGGGCAGCTTTTCGCACCACGACTAATCCCATGGGACCAATCCCACTTGCAGGGGTTCCAGTTAAAGCCAGACCATAGGAGGGAGCAAACCCCAAGTCCTCAAATCATAATCTTTCCCACATGTTTGCGCATGAATGATAAGCAAACAGAACGAAAATCAACTCATTGAGATTAACTCGTAAAAAAAAAACACAACGAAGGATAAATCATCGAGCAAAGTAAATTAGAGAGACAGAAATCAAGTAATACCCGGTCCTCGGGTGAAAACAGGGGTGGATGATGCCGTTCATGTCGAGATACAGGTTGTCGAATTCGAGGTTGTTAGGGTTGGGTTTGCTAGTGTCGACCGGAATCTTGATCCCGTCGATCACGACGGCTTCTTCCTCGATCACGTCCACCACCACCATCGGGTACTTCTCCGCCAACCACCGGTAGAACGCCGGTACTCCCATTACAACAGAGAGAGAGAGAGAGAGAGAGAGAGAGAGACGGGGTCGGGATTAGGCTAGGGCACCGAAACGGAAGCTTTTTTGTGATTGGGGGGCAGGGGGAGTATTTATATGGGGATTGGATGTGGCAAGTTGGGATTTTATATGCGTACGTGGATCCGACTGTCGCCTCGTTTATACTTTCTGTTTAGGGAAAAAAAAATTCATTGGCGAGCGGGTATCACGGTGTTTGCTCGCGCATCGGAACCGTCCATTTCATTTTTGAATGGCTCAAATTTGGAGAGAAAGTGATGGGGTGAGATAAGATAGAGGGTTTCAATCCTAACTGTCTAAATGCGTATTGGACAGCTAGGATGCACCGAACGAATATCATGTAGGATATATCCACTTGGTGAAAAAATCTCTTTGTTTAGGGCAAAGTACGGATGTAATTATTTGAGCGCTTCCTAGCCTCTTTTTTTCTTTTTCTTTTTTGCCACATTGTATAAATAGCAAGGTGTCTTAGATTGTCATGTTTCTAAATTTTGTGCCAAATTTCCTTTTTTGCCACATTGTATAATTAGCAAGGTGTCTTAGATTGTCATGTTTCTAAATTTTGTGCCAAATTTCCATAGATTATTTATCAAATAATCAAATTCAACATTTCCTTTTGTTTTATTGAGCTAGGAATCTAAAATTATCATGAGATAAAGGAGAGTGATTAGATTCACACACCATTTCGGAATGTGATTACTGGTTGGATGTTTAGGAATCGTATTCTTAATTCATGTTTATCCCAAATGTGGGAATAAGTATGGGATCACATTCCTATTGTTGTCGCTTCTAAATTTCGAAATTATGAAAATATGATATCATATTTCTATTTTTTCTCAAAATTCCCGAAATCCGAACTTGTTAGGCTAAAGAAAAAGAGAGCGGGGGGTGAAATTGATGGGATGCCAATTTTGGCTGATTTTTTCAACTGGGAGGCTCTCCCTTTTACTCAAGGGGTAATTTGGTCTACTACTTACACGTACATAATGAGCTTCAAGCCACATTTTTTCTATGTAGACATGATAGCCGCGTCTTGGGGGCTGTCTGGCACATGTTACTTTGGTCAATTATAGAGATAGAGATAGGGTTGTAAATCAAAAATGCTACGCGCACAAACGTTATGTTGGTTATGTGTAATTCTGACTGTCCAGATGTATTTGGATAGTCTAGATTTTAAAAAAAACTCTTCCAGGTCAGGGAAAAGTTTAATTTTTCTGGGAAAGAGTTTGAGTGAATACTGGCCATTTATTACAACAATGGACGGCTAGAGATTGATTGTGTGTTGTATTTTACACAATCGTCATGTGTGTAGCACTTTTGGTTGTCAATTGTAGAGTCTGGATTCAATAATGCTACATACACAATAATTCAAACACAACACCATCCACGACACCCTCACGCACATGTGGGGCCCACATACTCGTGGATGGTGTCGTTTTTGGATTGTCTAAAAAGCTTATAATAAGAATTTGTGAAAGTGTTTGATAGAAGTTTTGAGAAATACTCCGTAGATGATGCATCTGTGAAGTGTTTGGAAGTATAAATGGATTATTGGATTGTGAGTGAACATTCAACCATAGTGCCCTTGCTTTTACGTCTCTTTATGTAAACATACGTGATGTTTTCTCTGAAACTATTACTCCCTCCGTTCCATATTGAGAGTCCACCATGAAAAGTCGTGCCATTTTTCAAATAAAAAAAGCAACTACTTCCGTGTATAATTTTTTGAATTTTTTCGCACCAAATTAAAGTACTAATCGAGATCTTTAATACAGTGCGAAAAAATTTGAAAAATTATGCACGGAAATAGTTAATTTTTTGATTTGAAAAGAGATAAGAGAGAGAAAGTTGGACCGTGATTTTGGAACGGAGGGAGTAATAAATATGTACTACGCATATAGTACTTCCATTTTTTTTATTTTTTTCATTGCATAACAAAAATGCATATTCTTTCACGAACAAAAATTGTTCTTCATAACACACCAACGCAATGATACCTCCATTACATTGAGAAGAAAACACACTCTCCAAACCGATTACCTCCCCATGTTAATTTGTCACGGCCCAAAACCATAAGTTAAAAATCCATGACCGGGCAGTGATTTGAGGATCACCTCAGGCCTTTGCTATGAGTCTATGACCGTAAAATTCTTTTTATAAATTACCAGTTTTATGAATTGATAAATAGGAGCATAAAAATACATACAGAGCTGTCTAACGTGCAATCGAAATGCATACTTGCCTACCGGCATGAAATTACAATACTGGAGCCCACAACTACGGCACCACCAAATAACAACAACCTTCAAAAATTACAATCCCGAATATGATTATTTAATTCAACAGCAGCACAACAATATCCAAATATTAACCATACGATAAACCATATAGCTAGCTTTTACCCCTATATCCTGAAATAGTTTCATAAACACAAACATTTCATAAACACAAACCATTCCAGTGAGCGTCACGATATACCAAGGTTACATAATCAACATGGGAAATGATCAGATAAAGATTTGATTATTTCATAAGAAAATGGTGAACAATTATTTAAGAGAGAAAAGTCAGTTTTACGGCTCAAAACTGTTAGGCCACACTATTGATAGAAAAGTCAATTTCAGGCTCAAAAATGCTAAACCACATCATTAATAGAAAAGTCAATTTTCAGGTTCAAAACTGCTAAACCACATTATCGAAAGAAAAGTCAGTTTTCAGGCTTGAAACTGCTAAACCACATTTGAGAAAATACGCATCTCGAACGATGCGTCTATCATGAGCAGAACACCAACAACTGATCTGGGGAGCGACCTCATAGGCAAGAAATGATATCAAGTCCCTAGGATACCCGGCTATATCCTTTAACACTTTGGGCGCCAAATCTCACGCCATTCTTTTTCCTTTAAAATAAATATCCCATGCTTATCTTTGAAATTCTATATTTCCAATTATGCTCATTATGCACTAGACGCTTCGGTTAAGTCATCTATTTTCACAAATTTAACGTTTCATAGTCGCAAGACATTAAAAAATAAGCTATGTAACCAAGGTTTATTTGCAACTCACCTTTGCAACGTGAACCCGAGCTACTACACATACGTACGAATTCTAATTGTCAACACCCGGAGAGGAGAGGAGAGGAGAGGAGCCTGCCGGAGGAATTTTGCCGGAGAAGAAGGTGGCAGGGGCGGTATTCCAAGGAGTGAATGAGAGGAATGAGTACTGTGAGTAGGAGAGTGCAAGGAGAGAGAATATAGGTTGGCTTGTATTTCAAGGGAAAGATGGGGAACAAGATATGAGACAAAACTTGCGTCTATAATAGGTGTATTGTGTCCTCATTAGTAATTTTTGATGTGATATAGAAAGCTTTTGTTCCTCACTTCCTTGTATCCCATTTTGGGATGAACTCTCTCTTATGAAATCTATCCATTAATTTGGGTTGTGTCAATTTAACGGACATTAGACCCGTTAAATTTGGTTTTGAAATAATTTTTTGGCCTTATTTCTTTAATTAAAAAAAGGAAGAGAATTAAAGACTTCTAAACAACCAAAAATAATGAAAAATTTAGCGGTGGCAAAATTATATAATTTGGAGATAATTTCTTCTTTTAATATAGTAATTGCATTTTTCAAATTCGTTGTGGTGGGGGCCGCCGCCACTTGACTTCTCTAGCTCAATCCTTTCTTCCATGTTTATATTTTGCATCAAAACACATCAACTCGAGACATTTTTGCTCGTGATGTTTGTATCAAACAAACAGCTAGCCATGTTCGTTTTGGGATTTTGGGTAATGAGTTGAGAGAAATAATAGAGAAATCAGAGTAAAAATTGTGAGAACAATTTATTGTAGACCGTGCACAGAGAGAATCTAAATCCAAAATCCCAAAACGACAAACATGGTCTTGTCCGAGTCAAAGAAAAATCCACACTGCCAAAGAAACAAGGAGAAAAATCTGTCGTTCACTTCCACCACAAAGATCGAGAATCCTGACTCAAGCTTGATCTAACATTACGAAGGTTTAAAAGTCACAAAGATAGAGCTCAAAACAAACCTCATTTTGTAATCTTGCTGACCAACAACAATGTTTACTTCTCGAACACTTTGCTAATTCTTACTTAGTTTCACCCATGTTTGGGTTGACTAAAATACGGATGAATAATCAACCAGTACTTATATCTTCACATAAGTTTTTAAAAAACCTGTCGAATTCATGATCACAACTTCATATACAACAACTTCACAAAAACTACCTCACAAAGCATTCTCTCCAGAAGGAGACTAAGCAAAACGAGCGGCGGGGTTGAACCACAGGGAGCCACGTGACTGCGGTTTAGCACCGATTGAGGACTCAAAACTATGAAACAAAGAACAGTTTATTTTCTGAAACTCAGCTTAAAAGCAGCCTAATGACCATTTTTCACTTTGAGGAGAAGAATCTACTAATCCCACGTGAAGTTTTCTCCGAGTTGGAGTAGAAGCTGAAGAAGATGATCCCGACTTGGTTGGTCGATGTTTTGTATTCTTCGAACTGATTGGTGATCTCAGGGGACTAATTGCTTCAGTACTCTTGGATGGACTGAAAGGGGAATTGTATATATTTGGGGACTCGCCACCGGTTTTGTGCGAATTGCTACATTCCAGCTCGAGTCCGGTGGTAGTTGGTTCTTCTTCAGTAGAACCATCACCCTTCTGAATCATTTTATTGAGTGGAGATCCCATAAGTTCTGTTTGAGGACGCATAGTGTTCAACTGCTTGCCAA
The DNA here is from genome assembly GCA_019656295.1 of Rhododendron mucronatum var. ripense. NCBI lineage: Eukaryota > Viridiplantae > Streptophyta > Magnoliopsida > Ericales > Ericaceae > Rhododendron > Rhododendron mucronatum. Next base: position 283,712 of record BPLT01000144.1, on the reverse strand, counting down.
GAAGAAGTATGGTTTCTTGACACTCTGCTAGCTTCTCTGCTGCAGCAGCAAAATCTTTCTCCTGCAATTACCACAAGGATTCGGAAGTCCATAACTTTTGCTACATCACCCCAGGGGTTAAAACCAGGAACTTGCAGTAATCACTTAACATGAAAGTAAATTGAACAGCATATCACCAAATCCCAGGTAAAAGATTCAGTTCATCTTATCTTTTTTCTTATATACATATTACACGTGCGGGCCCAATTAAAGGCAGAGCAAAAAAGCCATGTATGGAGTCTATGGACTGCATCAATATAGGAATTGATAGTACACAGGTGGGAGTCAAATACAACTAGGAGAGGTGAGACAATTGAGCGGAAAAATCCCACTTTTATGATTTGAATAGGAAAACTTGCAATTCTGATAAGAAGCTGAAAGAAAAAGCTGTCAAAGTATACCAAATGCTACCCAAGCTTGAGAGTCTCAACTCTAAAGATCAAGAGAACACGTGACTCAATGACAGCTCGTCCAGTGCGGCAGTTAGTTTGTTACAGCTGTTAGCTTAGTTGGTTAGTTAGCTTAGTTAATTACTTGTTTAGCTTAGTTAATTACTTCGTTAAGTTGGTTGATTAGCTTTGTATAAATAGTTAAGTTGGTTACTTCGTTAGTGATGCTATTGTTTCTGTAATGTGAATACATTCAGTTGAAATGAAATGAACAATTTTCTCTCTCGCTAAAAAATTGTTAAAAGCCACAAGCACCTAGAATCATATTGAATGAACTTTCAGAGAGTAAGCATAACTTTCAAAAAAAAATTCAATTGAATGCATGCAGAGGCAAATCCTTCAAACTTTATATTTTCGCCACACAAAAAAAAAGAGGAAGTAACGGCATAGATGAGCATATGAGCAACTCCAAAATTGGAAAACAAGGTGGATATAAGCCCCTTACCTGGTTAGTCTTAACGTCGACATCAGCCACTGTGCTGCCCTCATTCCTTTCAAAGAAAAGAGCAGGTAGGAATCAGATATGATATAATTCAGTTAAGGTTTCAGCAAATATGAATCAACAGATGTAGATACATATGTTAATACATAGGCAAACATGATGCTACCAATCATTACTTATGAATTCATACCTTGGAATTGAAAAGACGGAAAATCAACATTACTTGATAGCCCATTTGTTTGACGCGATGACCTAGTAACAGACCAATAATTGTGGACACAGGAAGTGCAAAAGGAAACTACGGGAAACACAAGAAAGGGTGTGATCACCCAAACACAAATGAAGTTCTCAGAGGAAGAATTATCAACAAAGGAGAGATGAGGACACATAAGGATAAATACATTTTTACGTTTTTACTTTATCCATTTCAGTAGTGACGGTCAGCCATTGCCTACCAATCAATTTTTCAGAGCACGTTTGGATGACAAATTTCAAAACGTGCTTCTTAAGGAATGTCTTGGGAAAGAACCATTTTCAACGAACACTGAAAAGATGTTTCGAATGTCTCCAAAACCATGTTTGCCAAACGAATCGATACACGTTGAAAATGGTGGAATGTTTGCCTTCTCAAGACTAGTATGATTCTGAAGCAACAACCTAACATGGAATGAGTTTTCTAACCTATGTAGTTGCTCTTGAAGATCCTTATATCTGGCCAACGCGTCCTCATGGTTCCTCTTTTCTTCTTGAAGCTCATTATCCAAACTTTCAATTTTGGCTCGCAAAAGATTCACTTCGATTTGCACCTCCTCAGCACGTGTTTCAAGAGACTTGTACGACTCAGCCATACATTTCAGTTGTGTCTCGGCCAAGCTGTTCGACTTTTGAGCAGATGCCAATTGTGAATTAACTTCTACCAGTTTTTGTTCTGTTTCCTGTAACTGAGTCTTGGTGCTTTCCAGATTTTCAGAACACCTGCCCAGTTCCAAAAACAAGTTGTCTTTCTCCAGTTTCAACTGTTCAAACTCCTCGAGTGAGCACTTCCATGATGCAGCATTTGATACAAAGGTCGGGATGGAACTTCCTTCATGCGGAATGTCAGGATCGGAAGTGGAATCAGAAAAGTGAGCACAACCATTTGAAACCACCTTATTCTCAGGTAGAGCAACCTTGTCTATACAATCAGAACTACTATTTTCCCCTTCATTGTTCTTGTAACCCAGGACATTAAACTGAAGTTCGCTTGCTTTGTTCAAAACACGTGAAAGGTCAAGAACAAAATCAGGCAAAGGTATTTTGCTGTTAATTACATCATCAAAGGTGGAGGAGAACTCCTGAATTTTGTGGCTCAGTCCATCCCCATTAGGACATGTGCCCTCCATAGCCATAGCTTCATCACCCAAAACCAATACAAACTCAAGAATCCAAGATATGGCAACCGCCAATTCTTGGGTAATGGTATGCACCATTTCTATACCCGACTTACTATCTTCAGACAAAGATATCTCCTTCTCTTCAGCTACCACTTCAGTGCCCTCGGGACAAGCCTGTCTATCACAACCCATAGAGCGTTGATGCAGATTATCATGTGTTTTCCTGCACAGCACATCGGATGTCGTCCAAAATCTTTTCAACACCGGCATCCTTAGGCATAGTCTCAAACAACATAGAGATCCTCGACCAGAGCTTCATCAACAGCTGTGGACCAACATCAGATTGTACAAAAGGTACCAACAATTCCCCATTCAAATGGAAAGGGGGATTAGTTGGCACTTCTACTGAAGTATCTTGATTTGCAATTACAGATATCGTATCATTTGAAACATCTTTACCAGAGATTGCTTTGTTTGATTCATTTGAAACATTAGCCAATTTCTCCATCTCCAGGAAGTCATCCATTAGCTCCAGTTGATTTTCATTTCAGACTTAATAGATTTTTCAACGTTATTTTCCTTCTTGATCACTACAGTAGCCCAAGAACCAGCACAGCTTCCTTCATCATCATTTCCATCATCAGACATGGAAGTGAAGCTAGGTGGACTGCCAGTGTTTTGACTAAAGGAACCTTCAGTGGGAATCTGAAGATTAGATTTTGAGGGACTCTTTTCTAGATTCTTTGCTTGCAGTTGCAATTCTAAGGTTTGAAGCTTGCTAGCTGTCTTAGCAAAAATATTCCTTGAAGCTTGCAATTCACTATTACGCTTTGCCAAAGCTTCTTTCAACATCTTTGTTTCCTCTTCCATTGCCAAAATACGTTCCGTGAGAAACTCATTCTCTTTATGGAATTTTCGATAACTGTCGAGGGAAAATTCGGGCACCTGAACTGGGTGTGGACTAGGAGGCTTTGTGGGAGACCTCCTTACTCTATTTTCTCCATAATCGTGACCTAAGCTCTCAACTTCTAACTTCATTTGGGCCAATGCAGCGGGACCCGGCAATTTCTTCTTCACAAGACCACGCAATCTTTGGCATTCTGCTTCCAACTTAGCTATTTTCTTCGCTCCTTCTAAATGCTGCTTGTTGGCCACTTCTGCAGATCTCACACTCATATTCTTTTCCTCATTTCGGATCTCCAGCTCCTTTGTAACTACATGCAGTTCGTATTTAAATGAATTTATTTCTTTTTCACACGATTCTATATTGCTCTTCAGTAGTTCAATCTCTGCCTCCGCTTGTGATTTTTCTTCGCTTATTTTGATCAACATGTTAGAACGCTCTTGCAATGACCTTGACAGTGCGGCATTCTCTGCTTCTGATCTTAGGAGTTCTTGGTCCAAGTTACCCATTTTTGCTTCAAGTTCAAGCCTTACTTTATCCCACTGCTTTGTCTTCATTAGAACTACATCATGCAATTTCTGTTCATGTTCTTCTTTCAAATTCCGTATCTGCCTCATGCACTCCTTTAGAGCACCATCTAAATGCGAAGCTCGATCTTCAGCCGTAAGCTTTAAAAGTGTGACAGATTCTAAATGATTTTTCAGCGTCAAAGCTTCCGCCTCGGCCTTTTCCCAACCTACAGCATATATACTATTCAGGTTATAAAACGCAATGAAAATCAACAAAAGACGATTTGGTCCTTAAGCCAAGTTCCTAACTATGCATCCCCTGCATTTCATATGGAAAGAAAAAGATATTCACCGTCTTTTCCTGCTACCTATCTCCATTATGTCAAATTATACCTGAGATAGCTTCTTCAGCAACTTTGGCATGCTGTTTCACCATGTTGTCCTTATTAGTCATCTCTGTTTCAGCTGCTGATAGATTTTCATTCAATTCCTCAACATGATCCTCCAAAGTTTTCACCTGATCCTCATACGTCTTTACTTGAGTCTCCAACCCAGTAAGCTGTGAGTATGACTCCACAGAGATTTGAACATAGTTTGGTTTTTTGTAGTTATCCTGAAACCAAATAGCAGAATCTACTAATGATAAACAGTAACACAGAAAGGGGATCTAAGAAGTACTATAATGGATGAAGCACTGGAATTGCAAAAGATCTACCAATGCTTGCAATTAATTATCTCATTGGATCGACTATGACCAGTCCACGTCACATTGCAATATACACAGCAATGCAAAAAAAGAAACAAGTACGCTGAAAAAATTTAATCAGTCCATTAATTAGCTGTTTTATTGTTCCATACAACCTTGGACTTAAGGTTTCATTTTGCTGAAACGATTTTCCCTAGTCAGCAATTGCCTAGTGGAGGTGGTGAGTGGAATTATTCTCTTACCCTTCCATGTTAAAAAAAAGTTCTAACTGCAGTGAAAAAGAAAAAACCTTCGTAACATCTTACAAACTGCAGCCAGGAAAAAATATTTTAGCTTCGCTCAAAAAATGCTTCTCTCAAATCTCCTGATGTGTCACATTCAGTGTTACTCTTATCTTCCAGAGGGTATCGCTGTTAACCTTTCCAATTTTAAACATTGAGTAGCTTGAATTTTTGCTCAAGCTATAACAGATAGTCAAAGATAGTAAGAATATAGAAAGCTCTGAAGCAGTTTGTAATAGGTTTAATAAGGAAACACAGATGCAAAAAGAAGCTCCAACAGACTGTTAAATACATGAAGAAGCACCCATCAAACAATCAGACACATTCTGAAAATTTGCTGGATAAACAACATAATCAGAGACGGCTACAGATAGGACTCTTCTGAGACTAGTTAAGTGGGGAACTCCACACCCTTTCCCCAATAGACCCAATCCCCTCATTCCCACGAGCGAAATTGCGTGTGCATGGGTGTGGGTTACATGGCACCACTTGAAAGGATCTTACTGTAATACACTGAGCTCTTTAAAAGAAAACAAATGATAAAATCACGATTTACGTGGAAACATATTAATGCTTTCACAATCTTCTTATTGGCTATTTGGGCATGAAGAATCAATAGTGAGTATCCAAATAGGGGTTGACGAAAAACGGGTGAGCATTTTTAAAAACAGAATGAAGGAATTAAAGCATAATCTGTTACCTGATCACCCAGTGAACCAGCCAAAACACCAGCAGAGTCCGAGGCAAGAATTTCTTTATCAGCTCCAGCCTTACCAGATGATTTCTTCTTCCAGGGCCAACTCCGTCTCTCCATCTCAAACTGTAAGTTTGCACATACACAACTGAGTCGCATACTACATAGTAACACAGTAAATTGAATTTTTTTAATACAAATCAAAATGCATCTTCCTTTTCCTATTTCTTTTTCCCGGACAAGTTAACATTTAAAAATGTTAAACCAAAATCAACAAATCAACAAAACATAGTTATTCTCTGCAATTAGAAAAAGGGTACCAAAACAAAATACCCACGGCACTAATGGTTGCTGTTTCCAGAATTAAGTATCATAGAACTCTTCACGATTTTACTTATCAAAATACAAACACTCGTTGTTTTCATTTCTAACCAATTTTTTCAACAATAGCAATACATTCTTTCAACAAACCGGTTTACAAAAACACCAGATACAATATTTCATGAAGCCGTCAACCAAACAAATTTTCAATATTTTAGGGAAAATGAAAACAAAATTCAAAATCCCTAATGAGCAGAGACGTCTTTATCTGTAATAGAAGTTTTTTTTACCTGAGGAACCGTGGACCTTAGAATAGTGAAACTACTTGGGCTAGATTGATTTGGGTTTTCCATCCAGAAACAAAAATACAGAGCATGTAACACAAGAGTTGAATTTCATTTTCTATATTTCAAGAAAAATGAAAACAAAAAACAAAAAATTCATATCAGACATCTCCAGTAGTAATAGAAATCTTTATACCTGAGGCACTGTGGAACTTAGAATAGTGAAATTAGTTGAGGCTAAATTGATTTCGCTTGACAATCCAGAAAGAAAAACACAGGAAATAAACACAAGCAATCTCCAATAGTAATAGAAATCTTTATACCTGAGGCACTGCGGAGCTTAAATTAGTGAAATTAGTTGGGCTAAACTGATTTGGGTTTTCCATTCAGAAACAGAATTACACAGGAAATAAACAAAAGAGTTGGATTTCCATTTTCTGTGACCATTCTGTGTCAGAAAACGTTATCGCGTATTCAACCCTGAAAAACATGCCTTAAATGTGAGATTCCCAAAATCTAGTAACCATTTTCATATGTCAAAAAAGGAAATAGGTCACATGCACTGCGAAATTAGGCCAAGATTTATTTCCTTTGACATTCACTCCACATTAAAAAAAAAAAAAAACCTCTTCATTTTTTTTTCACACGCTTCAATCAATGCACATGAAACCAAAGCAAACAAAGCAATCAGTTGCGCGATATCAACACAAAGATTACTTTTTTGTTATGAAAAAAAACAAGAAAAAAAACGAACCAGAAGAAATTTCGCACTAGAAACGGCGATGTCGTATTAAAAAAGCAATCTTTTGTCCTCAAATATCGGGAGATTCACGCAATTCGAGGCAATCAAAGGCACATTACGAATTTCACAGCGAATAAACACAGAGCCGAAACAAGTGCTGTAGAAAATCAAAACGGATAAGTGAAATTCGGCTTACATTTCGGAATTATAATAGGCCAAAGTAAAAATAGTCAGGTAAAAGCAAACTCTAGCACACCGACAAGAGAGAGAGAGAGAGAGAGAGAGAGAGAGAGAGAGAGTTTACTAGTAAATAATACTGTAGAGTTTTTCAGAAAACATGCGAAGTGAAAAACAAAAACAGGGGTTTCAGAGAAGGAATCGGGAAAATCGAGAGAGAAGAATCCGAGAAGACAGTGGAATTATAAAAAAAAACAATCGGACTTACCAATTCCAATGCAGCTAGCTCCTAGAGAGAGAGAGAGAGAGAGAGAGAGAGAGAGAGAGTAAAAGCAGTGATTTTTCTGTTCTATGTAGAGAAGGGAGAGAATGCGTGTCCGTCGATGTTTTGGGAGAGAGAGAGAGAGAGGAGGTGGCGGTGGAGGGAGGAGGGGGTAAAAATATTCGGGGGGGTTGAGGTGTAAGTTGAAAGGGCAAAAATGTCGAAAGCTCCAAACCATCCGCCTTTATATCTCAGTAGCTTTAATATTATTTTTTTTTCGTATATTTTTTTTCCAATCTTGCTAACTTTCACCAACTAGACGGAAGATAATATGTCAATAAATTTAAATAAGTTCTGATATTAATGCATATATTACAAATATTAATACATTTTCACAAATATCAGTACACCTTTCTTGGACATCGATTCACTTTTTACTTATTATTCTACATCCTTTGAGCGAAATGTTAGAATAATCCTTTTTTTAGACTATTTAGGGATTTCTATTCGCACGAATCGCACCCTCTCTTTTGTCTGTATTCACAGTTTTTTTTATCTTTCAAACTATATAGTGAGCTTTTTTTTTTAATCTTTAAAATAAAATAAAATGGTGAGGCTACGAGCAAGAATAGATCCATAAATTTACATTGATGTGGACACAAATTAGTTACAACAATAAAATCTTTTTAACTAAACTTAACCTGTATGTATGTAACCCATTACAACGATACATATTGGTTACTACATGCATAACTTCGCCTTCAAATTAACAGAAAAGTGTTTCCACAAAAAAAGGTGGTAGAACTTGAGAAATAGTCTCACAAATAATCAAAAAGGAAAGAGTGAATTTAGACTATTATTAGTGAATATTATCATGAATTTATTGTGTATCAGTAATATGTAAGGATTTTTATATAATTATATTATATACACACCTTAGTCCCTGGGTACGTATCCTACAAAGTTTGTCAGTCGTAAGATGTTCGAAGACTGTTCATAATTCTGAACTCCAGCCAACTGCACTCATGGCGTTCAAACCAAGCCTCCAATAAAAAAAGGTAGCAAAGTGATGTTAACGAAACTAAGCCAAAGTGGCTTATTTTTTGTCCTTATTCAAATTTTGTTCGGATAAATAAGTCAAAGTGGCTTATTTTTTGTCTTTATTCAAATTTTGTTCGGATAAATAAGCCAAAGTGGCTTATTTTTTTGTCCTTATTCAAATTTTTTTCATATTACTTTGCTTATTGTCAATTTTTTGAGGATTATTGCATCTTCATGACAAGAGGAATCTAAAAAGTAAATTTTTTTGACCGAAATCCAATTTTTTATTTTTTTGAATAAAGACGAAACAAGTGGCTTATTTTCGTTTTTTTTGTGACTTTATTTGGCTTATCTTTGGAGGGAAAGCCAGTGGCTTTTTAAGCCGAACAAGCCCTAAGAGCTCATTGATCCTTGTCAAAAAAAAAAAAAAGAGCTCATTGATCCTGTTTGACCCTATGGTCCACCCAATTAAATGTCGGGGTATTTGATTTTTCACCAATCAAGTGGGCATCATACTGGGTCTACGGATCACAGCCTAGTTTGAGGTTGGCGGGGTTGCAAAAACCAATGAACTGTCACTCTTTGTCTACAATTTGTTGGACTATGGAAGCCGAAAGGGCTGGTAAATCTAAGGACACATACATTATTACACATATCTTGCACATATATTTTTATGGGGTTCACCTTGAGTCCCACCAATATGATCCGAATCGTTCATTATTTTTAAAATAATATTTTAAGAGTTTCTGTAAAAAATCAACTCGATAGGATATCGGTAAGGGCTTTTTCAGAAATCGCAGAGCAAAACAATCTGATTCGCCCTGCAATTTCTGAAAAAGCCCTTACCGATATCCTATCGAGTTGATTTTTTACGGAAACTCTGAAAACATTATTTTAAAAATAATGAGCGGTTCGGATCATATTGATAGGACCCGAGGTGGGCCCCATAAAAATGTATGTATAAGATATGTGTAAAAATGTATGTGCAAGTAGCATGACTGGTTGTTTAATGAACCGTTCTACACACAGCAATCTGTGTACAGATTGTGCACAGATTTTATTGTGGAACCCACTATGGGTCCCACACAAATCATTCGAACCATTCATTAAATGTAAAATATTTTTTCAAGGGTCCCCATAAAAAATAAGCTCAATCCAATACCTATAGGTGCTTCATCCAACCATCTAACTTTTCATTCAGATTTCCAGATAATGAAAAGTTATATGGTTTGATTGAATACCAGTAGGTATTGGATTGAATTTATTTTTCACGGGGACCCTTGAAAAAATGTTTTACATTTAATGAACGGCTCGGATAATTTGTGTGGGACCCGTGGTGGATCCCACAATAAAATCTGTGCACAATCTGTGCACAGATATGCTGTGTGGGTAGAATTTCTATTTGTTTAATGGTGTTTCCTAATCCTTCTACATAACGATTAGGAATTGGAGTTTCGTTGTGGGTGTTTATGGGTTCAGAGTGATGGTTAGTTTCTAAATTTTTCATGAACTAATTTACTTAGGTGCCGTTTCACTTTTTATAAAAGTGAGTTTTTGAAAAAGAATGTAAATTTTAAAGTTAAAAATTATGTGTTTACGCAAATAATTTTTCTATCAATATGAATCTTGTTTGATAAATCTCATTGAGATCTTTTAAACGGTCAAAAAAAATCATAAAATTATTTTTTATTTTCATTATATTTGAATTTGAAATTTGGAAAAAAAGGAACTTTTTGAAAAAGAAGGGAAAGTGGAACACCCTCTTACTCCTTTCTAACCTCCCGCTGATGTATAACGGGTGGCAAAATAAAAACAAAAATCTACAATTAGGGCTACAATTTGAAAATGTATTTTTTGTCCGTACTTCATTTTGGACTACGAGCAAATTATTGGGTGTTACAAGGAGCATTGTTCCATGACTAAAAAAAAACAAAAAAGCACAGAGCATTGTTCATTACATGCGACCTCCTGTGTTATTTGGGCAAGAACCGAATTCCTAATTGCATGAAATATAAGTAGTTGGCAATTAGTCCTTAGCCAAAAAAAAACACATTTTATTGTATCTCATCATGTCGAGTTTAGTAAATTTCTTTTCCTTGTCTTCGTAGAGAGTATTGTGTAGACTTAATTTGTACGAATTAGACCATCAATCAATTTAGATTGACGATATCTAAGGGGAGGAATCTCGATCATTTGCTTCGTACAAGCTTATGGTCACTTTCAAATTACTTCTTTATAAAACGATAATCCCGAGACATGTTTAATGTTTTTCATAAAAAGTCCAAACATTGTACAAACCAATAATAGAGCAAGAGAGTTGCAAATCTATTATCGAAAGACCTTTTTGTCTTTTTGTTGGTCTTTTAAAAATTGATGAGACCAAACGATAGGTGTTTGTGTTTTAATTTGTAAATTTCCTTTCCTCAACTGCTCAACACCATTTTGGTACAGAACTATTGGCCTGGATGATAGGACTAATTTAAAAAAAAAAAGCTAAATTTATTGCCAAATTTGACAAAGCAATCACTTTTTTACTATTTTTTACCAGCAACTTTAATTTGTGGGTGAAGCACTGCAGCCTAAGTAGCTTTTGCACCAAAATAGTATTGAATAAGCCCATTTGGGCATATTTTTTAGTCTTTTTATCAAGTTTTTTTGGGTAGTTTTCTCTCAATTTGTATTAAATTGGTGTCAAATTTTTACATTAATCGTTCGAAGAGATGAATCCAAAAAGTATATAAAAAATGCTTATTGACTGATAAAAAATATATGTATCATAAAAATATAGATGAAAGTTGAAAAAAGTTCGGAAAAGTCAATGAAGACAGTTTTTTTAGCGTCTTTAGCATCCTTTTTTCAATTTGACTTATGTTTTTATACTTATATTCAATTCCCTTTGTTGGATAAAAAAAAATTAAAAAATACCTTCGTTGAACGAACAATGCAATGCTATATAAAATCAAAACGAAAGACGAAAAATTCTAACAAAAATTCAATAATATTTTCTCCGCCCCGATTTATTTGTCCTCTTTCTGACTTATACATGTCTTAAATTGACTATCCAATTTCAATAATATTTCCTCCGCCCCGATTTATTTGTCCCATTTTTGACTTATACATATCTCAAATTAACTGTCCAATTTCAATAATATTCCCTCCGTCCTAATTTATTTGTCATCTTTTTGACTTATACATGTCTCAAATTGACTGTCCAATTTCAATAATATTTTCTCCGCCCCGATTTATTTGTCCCCTTTTTGACTTATACATGTCTCAAATTGACTGTCCAATTTCAATAATATTCCCTCCGTCCCGATTTATTTGTCCCATTTTTGACTTATACATGTCTCAAATTGACTGTCCAATTTCAATAATATTCCCTCCGTCCCGATTTATTTGTCTCATTTTTGACTTATACATGTCTCAAATTGACTGTCCTATTTCAAAATCAATGGCTATATTATGTAAATTTTCAAATCAATAGATTAGAATTGATTTCTTTAATAAGTTTAAAATCCGAAATTGAACAAATAAATCGGAACGAAAAGAGAATGAAATGCGTCCGCAATGCGGCGACGGTGTCGGAGCCGCGGTAGGACGGAGCAGCGTCTATGCTACATGCAGTGGCATGCATCCATCAATCTGAAAGGACGGGTGTGGCCTGGGGCCCTGGGCCAACCCCACGTATCCCACTTTAATAATTTGCATGCTTTTAATTTTGCGGGGACCACGTACGCTCAACCACATAAAAAAATCGTACGCCACGTGGCAATGAAACGGGACCCAACTTGACTTTTAACCTACTCCTAGGTTTTCTCCTAATGGTCAGGACGTCGGACTAGCTTACACTCTATGTCCGGTCCGATTAAAAATAGGCCATTTACAATAACTCGGTGAGACTAAAAAATTTACGAGAAAATAATTTTTTTTAATCTGACCTCAAAAATTAAATTTCGAGCAAGTCCACCAACAACCTGGACTGAAGTCTCCGGGCTACCTAGGTTGCTCCTGCTAATAACCAGCTTAACACTGTCGGCAGCTATAAAAGAAGAGAACGTCTCTAATCCAAGATTTCCAAATAACACTCAAGTGGTTTTTTTTGATTACGGAGTATTTATCTCGATTGTCGGAGACTCATTAATTCTCTCCGACACTATTTTCGAGTGAAATTTTAAAGAGGGGGTGTTTCCTGTAGGGAAAAATTTGTAAATTTTTATTTATGGTCGTTAAATGTTTCCGGCAATGAATAAATTGTTGAAAAATATCAAGTTTTTTGCGGTCGTAGTAGAATGAGTTACTGTAGCAAAAATAATTTTTGTTGCCAACTTTTTTGTTAGTGGAAGCGAGATGGTAAAATACTAAACAAAATTTCTTATTGAAAACGAGATGGTGAAATGAGTTAAGTTTTTAGTAGAAACGGGGCCTTAGCACACATATGATTATACTGATCCCGTTTTGGTGGGGTCACGAATATGTATTTTCCAATGGCATGAATTTTTAAGAAAATCGAAATTAACCAAAATATTTACCAAGTTATAAATGATTGAAAGCGTAAAATAAGATAAGATCGTACGTGGTCTGTTTTCAACTTGTCTTTGAATATGAGGACTCAAATTGAGGGATGAAAATGCAATATGACTGGAGAAGATCAATTTCTTTTCTTTCTTTTTTGTTGAAAGATTTGAAAAATATTTTCAAAGTTTTAAACGATGCTATAAGTACTTACGGAGAGAGAGAATTGCTATAAAAAAAAAATGAAATTTATTCCGTGATTCAAGATCAATGCTCCTCCCTCACATATAAGTGTGTGAGTTGAACTTTTAAGATCCTATTCTGTTAAAATTCTTATTATTTAAGTATTTATTTACCGTTACGAGACAAGTTATCTTCTCACAATACATGCTTCAAATTTAAAAAATAAATACTTAATTTAGTTGGTGGATGAAGCTTAAGTGGATAGATCTAACCCGTTCCGTTTTCTCAAAAAACCTTATTTTTCAAAAAGAAGGTAATTTCAAACTCAAATATAACAAAAATGAAAATAGTTTTTTAATTTTTTTTGCACCGTTTAAAAAATCTCAATGAGGTCTATCAAACAAGATCCATATTAGTAGGAAAATTATTTGCGTAAACATGATTTTTGACCTTGAAATTTACCTTCTTTTTAAAAAACTTACTTTTTAAAAAGTGGAACGGCTTCTCCACATTTTTACAAGAGGGAGAAGGTCATTATTCCCAGAGCACAACAATAACGTCACAAACAAAAGTTTCATAATTAAATAATGGTATTTAATTAATTTTCACAATCCTCCCTTTTATACCCATACTCTCTTTTTGTCTTGTTGTATGGTGAATTTATAAACTAAGCCTTTCATTTGTTTATTTTTTCATATTTGAAAAGACTAAATTGTAAATTCACATCACAAAAAAATAAAAAGATGAATAATTATTAAAAAAAAGAATGTAAAAATCTTTACCCTTAAATAATCTAATCGTTAATCGCATATTTGCATTTTAATCATTACAAACAATAAAACTTTCAATCACTATAAAGTATAAAGTTTAATTCGCTGCATTAAGACAAGAATCCATCCCATCATGCCGTACTCGTCCTCATTGGCAAGATCAGATTTTTGGTCCCAAGTTATTTACTCCCTCCGTCCCAGTTTGTTTGTCCAATTTCGACATACGTGCATTTTAAAAAATTGTCTATATCTCACAATCTATAATGTTTTCCATAATTTTGAAAATATCATATTTTAGATCTAATTGAGATCTATTAAACAAGATCCATATTGCATAAAAAAATATTATAAATTGAAACATATAGACAATTTTGTAAGAGGTCCCAAATAGTGAAAATGGACAAACAAACCGGGACGGAGGGAGTAAGAGAGAGAGAGAGAGAGAGAGGAGAACAGGATTTAATAATTTTCATCCTTGGCCCTTGCGTTACCCGCATCAAGTAATGAAGGTACCGTTCCGCTTTCTTTTTAAATTTTTTTTTGAGCAAGGCTAGAGTTCTCGACGGGGAGCTCCCGACCGAAATCCCGACGCCGCTCCGGACCCGCTCTGGCCACCGGACGGATGATCGGAGCCAACCAAAAATTCTATAAAAAAAAACCGAGTGAATCCACGCGAGAATCAAGGGCATCAGATGTGTGTAGGTGGCCAATCCAAATACTCCATTTTTTTTAATATACCCACTCGGTTTTTTTTTTAGAATTTTTGGTCGGCTCCGATCATCCGTCTGGTGGCCGGAGGGGGCCCGGAGCGGCATCGGGATTTCGGTCGGGAGCTCCCGATCAGGATGCTCAGACTTTCAGTTTTTTTTTAAAAGAAGATAATTTTAAATTGAAATATAATATAAATGAAAAATAATTTTTATTTTTTTTTTTGCATCATTTAAAAAATCTTAATGAGATCTATCAAATAAAATTCATATCGATAGAAAAATTATTTGCGTAAATATATGATTTTTTAGCTTGAAATTATCTTCCTTTTCCAGAAGTTCTTTTTTTTTAAGAAACTGAAACGCATCCAAAATGAGTTGATCCATCAAAATTCATGTCAAGAATTACATACTCTTACATAATATAAGTTCAAGAGCTGAAAATTATTCTAGATTCGAGACCATCCAGATGCTAGCGTAATGATCTTACAAGGTCGTCAGGTCGGTTTAAACGAGATTCTAGTGCTTTACCTTAGTTTTAATTGGCATTTTCGTTAGTAGATGGTAGAATCACTCCCAAAATATTAATCGAGACGTGCGTAAGTACGTTGATCCTGACACCTTAATTTATAAAAAGAAAAAGGAATTATTTTATGCGCTTTCAAAACCACGTAAATTAACCGCAAACTTCAAAGATCCAAATCGAAGGTCGTTACAAGCTTTTAAGGATTATTATTAGTTTTTAACATTATCAATGTCTTGTACTCCGTAGTTGGCATTGAATGCAACTACTCGTTTGTTTTCATTTAACATAAAAAATTATCTGAATTGTAGAGAGAGAGAGAGAGAGAGAGAGAGAAGAGTGGTTGCAGAATTATTTCTTCCCTCCAAAGAGGGAAAAGCCGTAAAGGGAAATTCCATTGCCAGCTAGAGTGATGCCATCTAGGACTCCAAAATAATGATGCTTCTAGACTTCAAGAGGTAGCCAGTCAATTTGTTGGGAAAAAAATTCTTTTATACACGTAAGTGTTACTATGTATGTAAGGGGAAGTTTCGGGTTCGAGTTTATAGAGAGACGTTGAATCTCTTTTTAATTTACCCTCTCAAACTCCCATTAAAACCTTACGTTAGACACTTAATTTCTATATCGCTCATGTGCTAGAGTTCTCTAAATGTGTTGTTAATTGCTTCGGGTTCAGTCGGGTTTTCGGGTGTTTAGCATCGAATCGATCGGCTTAGGGTGAAAAATTCACATACCGATCCCAACAAAACATATTAGGAGACAAATATCAGTTCGAGAGATCGAGTTTTGTTCGGTCAGACTTTTCGGGATGTTTAGGGTGACACTTTGAAATTAGGTCTTGTTGGGCCACATGAAAATAGAAAACCTATTTAAGAGTTTTGGGACCTCTAAGTAATTAAAGATCTAAACTACCAAAAACAACTGCACTTAACGCCATTTAAGACAATTCAACAAGCATCCAATATGAACAACCAAACTAGGACTAAAAATTGGACATTGTTTACAGAATCCGTTCGGTTTCTGTTGGGTCCGGTAATTTTCATGCCCTAATTTTAAGAGAGATTTATATCAGATCAGCTCTTTACGTCTTTGTACATGGGTCTAGCTTTTCTTAATTTAGTCCAAATTAATTGGAATGATCACATACAATTGGAAATACGGAACTTACTTACCTTTAGTATGGCCACATTGGAATATCCAAATAAAAATAGCATAGGTTACATCGATCAAATGGCCGGGATCGTTCACACTCCTTTTTAATGGGTAACCAAAAATAAAAAAAATATAGGTATCATATACTCTCATGCATTTGACTGTAGGGGTTCAAACATCACTATCTACAACTAACAAAGATGATTAATTTTTGCCGGAAAAGAAAAAAGGTTATTAGCAATTTAGCATAACAAAATTCCGTGCTTGTGCCTCCAACCACCGATCGATGCAAATAACCCTAAAATTGTCGGCAAGACAATAGGAAGACTAAATATTGACAATCACAATCACAATCTTCTAATTAGATAAGTAGCATTTATGTTAAGAAAGAAGAACCCATCAATAATGATGCAACGATCGACAATTTGGTCGTCCATCTGCAGCTCAGAAGATCAGAGATTAGTAGCTCTTTGATGTTAACATTTTACTCAGATTGGGTAATGCCTGAAAAAGAAAGCCAACGTACTGAAATATACATGTGTAGTATCATTAATTGCAATTATCAAAATCAAAATATAAATTTTCACCCTATGTTTACGAAAATGAGATATATATTTTTTCTTATTGTGCAAAATAGTAAATCTTCTCATCTCCTCTATAATAATAATAAAAAAAGGTTCTCATATTTTGTTTTCTTTATTTGGAGTATGTGATAGAATTTTTTTTTTCTTTTTCTATTTGCAAGATAAAATTAGAAACAAAAACCTTCGTGGTACCGTATGGATAGCATCAGAGAAGATAAAACGAAATAAATAGCCTAATTAAGGTGATCTAGACATGTCTACTGTTGATAGATCGACGACTCGATGCGGTAGTTAGAAGGAGTGATATGACTACGACAAATGGTAACAATTAATAAGATCGTAAGGTAGCACTACCAATCATGTTTTGTTTATTTCCTTTTACTAGCCTATGGGCTGTATATGTTTTTCATTTGGTTGTCTTGCCAACTTATTATTTTGGTATTAATTATCTGTTGCCCAAGCCAATGATAACAACCTCATTGAGATATTTGGTCTTGATTGTGAAGCCATCGTATCCATGACAAAACTGAAGACAGTGTACTCATGCATTCGATCCCAATTAATTGAGATTTAAACCTCGGTTTAGTTTGATTTGGTTTACGTACACTCGTTAATTTCTGCATATATATTATTTTCTACAAATGAGCATGTATTTAAAGAAACTTACACAAATAAAGGCAGCATCTATAAAAGTTGGAAAATTACTCTCCTATTTCTATTGTGGGAATATATTTTCAACCATAGCTTTGTTTGTACCTAAAGCACATAGGAGGATAATTTCAATTATGCTCATTGGGGACCCCCTCAGAAGCACAAGACAGCTTTAGTCCACCTTCTTCCCATTGGATTCTATTTGCCTTGGCTATACTTTCCCAGCTCATTTTGCACTTTCCTATCATCATCACTACTTCTTCCCCATATTGGACCACAATGATGGTCATCATAATAATCCTAATCTTGGGTTTTTATTCTTGTCTTAAGGTTCTAATTAGGATTAATAATTGCTTTATTAATTCACTCACATGCAAATCCTTGATTAGGGCAGTATTAATTGATGCACCAGTTTGGTTTTATTTCGCCATGGTCTCGAATTTAGGCTATTAAATCAAACACCGTTTTTCTTGATGCAGATGATCTGCTGACTTGGTGTGATGCGGCACTTCTTTTAAAGCCAAAGTTGGTGCTCTTAATTTGATTCCAAAAATAGCTTTGTCATCCTTTTAACAACTACTTTAGGATATTGGCAAATCACTACTTAGTCATAGATCGTGATAAATTTAGCTTTGACAGCCTAAGCAACTCATGCATGGGCGGGCTTGCTCTTAGTTTACGAGTAGCACTCGTTAGTATATTTCACCTACATAGTGATAGTGCCTTGTAGCTAGGAATGATTTAAAGAAAAGAAAATCATACCCCATGGGTACCCGCCTAGGAGACCGTAATGGAGCGGGTTTGAAATGGGTTTAATGTGTATGGGCAAATTGGAAGGAAAAAAAAATGACAGATCGATAATTGTTTGTTTAGGGAGAGTGGAAGTGTACCATGACCCAGCCCGACTAGATTATATACTTATATTAGCAGAATACTTGTTATGTTCAATGTATATCTAATATCCCAATGTCTCATCGTGAAAATTCAACCGTAGCCAAACAAAACGTATATCTAATATCCCAATGTCTCATCGTGAAAATTCAACCTTAGCCAAACAATATAACCAGCTAGCAAGTTCAGTATTAGTAGTCTGCAGAATGACTGATTACGTACTAACCACCCAAGGCATGGGTGCAGAGGAAAGTCAGATAGCAGCTAGTCTCATCGTGAAAATTCAACCTTAGCCAAACAATATAACAAGCTAGCAAGTTCAGTATTAGTAGTCTGCAGAATGACTGATTACGTACTAACCACCCAAGGCATGGGCGCAGAGGAAAGTCAGATAGCAGCTAGTACTACAACTGGGCATCGGAAGTGGGTCACCATGAAGAATTTGCTTTCTAGTTTCTTAACGTGCAAGTGTAGAATCCAAAAAGTCCTACTCCACTATTTGACAAGAGTCCCAAGCAAGGACCCTTTTTGGATGGCTTCTGGGCTTTGTCGCTGTTGGTTTGTGTCCTGCATACAGCAGGTAATCGTGAGCTGGTTTATCTTGGAATTTCGTGCTCTCGGCCACATTTTCTAGGGGTTCACACGTGGGTGGATCGATCCCGCCCGCAACTCGATCTTTAGTGTCACATAGCACGATCACGTATTAATGGTGTCCGATTAATCAGAATTTTTCTTTGGATTCAAGGTATGTACGCTATGTTGAAAAGACGTATCATATGTTTTGATTTATTGTAAGGCCTTATTGAGGCCAAGAATTCAGTGGCTAGATCGGAATGTTAAAATTCTCTTAAACTCGTTGAATAGGTTATCCAAGGGGAAAAATAAAGGTTTCCTATTTGTTTTTTTGGGGATAATTTTTACTTTTTGTATAGTTTTTAGTTGTAATTTTTGGAATTAATCATTCGTCTCGATTCAGAAAAGTATAAGGCTTCGTTCCGTTAAGCCTTCTTAAAAAATAAGTATTTATTTGTAATTTTGAAATTTAAAAATAATAAACTTACTGAAATAATTTTTTGTGCAATATGAATCTTATTTGATAAACTCAAAAGGGCCTCAATGACTACACAAAACTCCTCATCCATTTTACTCTGGGGAGGTTATGGGAGGCCCTTGACGACAACACAAAACTCCTCATCCATTTTGTCACACACATGTAAGTATATGATAAGTTGAATCAGATCTTATGAAATAAGTAACCGAGTACAATCATCACGATTGGCTCGACATGAACTCCATCGAGAGGCAGTACAACCCGATTTTGTCCCCGCCCGCCAGTCGCCGGTTACGTACCATGCATGTGGTTCCGCTAGAAAATAGGAGTATGAATGTACTATCGCTTAAATTTCCCACCTTGCGAGGCGGTTTTGTGCTTGCAAAGTCCTCCCACTCTTTTCTTATGAACAGAAGTAAAGAACTCTTGTTGGGCCGAATCCAGGAAAAATGCAAACATCAAGGGACCATTCCAGGAAAAATGCAAATATCAAGGGACCAGTACGTTCCAGGAAAAATACAAATACTCCAACAGGACCAGTCCGTTCCAGGAAAAACGCAAATATCAAGGGACCAGTACGTACTGTGTCCTCTAGGCCCTATCAATCCTGCAGTAATGCTGACTAGTCCTTTTTTCTTTCTTCTTCTCTTTGGAAGTGGCAGCAAAAAATATGCTCGGTGTTGCTATCGTCAGTCGGACTGACGATAAGCACGTTAGAAGACAGAAAAAACACGTATTTTATGTATTTTTTATATCTTTTAATACATATTCACACACTTATTATTGTCAGCCTATCAGACTGATTTTAGAATTTTTCAAATATATTACTACCAAACAAGTACCGACAAACAAAGTTGCAACACAACGGTACAACAATGAGCACAACAGTTTGAGTTGATTTTTTTAAGGGGGCCGATTGAAAAACGATTTTGAATTGTAACAATACGTGCTCAATTCGTTACAAAGTTACAACCCATCTTTTTTGGTCCGCAAATCAATAAAGCATTTATATGTATCGGATTGAACTGATTTTTTTGAAGAGGCCATTGAAAAACGATTTTGAATTTATTGAATAACTCGAATAGTTTGTATGAGATCCAGAGTAGATCCCACAAAGTTATCTATGCACAATCAGTGTCAATAGTCTGGTTGTAAGAATAATATAAAACAATCAAAAAGCACCGACAACACGACAATATCAAAAAGAAACGCGCCGATAAAACAAAGGATATGTCAACAAACATCGATAAAGCGAGGTCATATCGAAGATGCACATGCAATGCATAGATAAGCAGTTCAATTATGGTTCTACCAGCGATAAGTTTTTCTACAGAAACCGGCTGATAACTATAACCAAGTGACGCACTAACGTACACCCCAGATAGAGGACGCTGCATGCATGGATAACACATGCTAACAAGCTAGATCATACAACCCGATTACATAGGTACAAACATCACTAACTACATCATCTCCAAGCAAAAAAAAAAAAAGAAACATTCCAAAGTTCATATTCCTGTTATTTGAGAAAAATCTAATTTATAAAGAGCAGTGAAGCTGATGGATTGGGCACATGTAAGCCCACAAGTAAGGCCTATAATAAATAGGAGTCTATTTAACCAGGCCAAGCCACAGTCCAGACATAAAAATGTAATGGATTTGAGCTGTCTGCAACTAAATTATGCCCTCCCCAGTCATCACTACAGTCGGATTATATATTCAGAATTTTTCGTACTCAACATACGAACTCGAGACCTTGTTCGTTTTATGATTTGAATTTTGAATTCTATCTCTGTGCACAGTCCTCAATAATTTTTTTTTCTTTCTATCTCTCTCCACTTATTATTCAAAATCCAAATCCAAAATCTCAAAAAACGAACAGGCCCAATAGGTTGGGTTTTAGGACCCAGCATATGTAAAGTCTACGGAAAATGACGGTCCAGGACGTGTTTTGATAATTAATACACATTAAGGACATGTTGAGAACATTTGTTAATACTGAAAATATCTTTGACGGATATTAATTACCAAAACATGTCATTGGCCGTCATTTCCGTAAAGTCCATAAGAGAAAATTAGAGGCCCAAAGTATCAGAGTTTGCCCTCAATATATATATATATATATATATATATATAGCATATAAAAAAAAAAACTCAATGTATAGCATAAGTAGGTTTTGATGATCTCTCGGGTTAAAAAGGAGGGTAGTGCGAGAAATTTCCTATAGTGATTTCTTTTTCGAATCGTTGAGGGTAAAAATTGTCCAATTTTTTATTGTGCAAATAATTTTGAATGCACGCCACATGGGTTAGAAAGCAAACCCAACAAGATTTTCAACGGTTCAAATCACGCGAATCAAAATTTCGGAGTGTTCGTCGCTATCCCGCAAAGTTTGACCTCTTGAGCAGTTTCGTAGATGCGCTTGGGCGCAAGGAGATGTGCCTGAGTCGCATTTCAGAGCACTTGGATGCACCTGGGTGCAAAAACATGCGCCTAAGTTGTATTACAGAGCACTAATTGGATGCGCCTAGGCACAAGGAGTTGCACTTGAGTCGCATTACGGAGCACTTGGATGCACCTGAGTGTAAGGAGATGCGCCTAAATTGCATTACAGAGCACTTAGATGTATTCAGGGCGCATTTCTGGGCGCCTGAGTCACATTGCACAACGTTTTGATACGCCATTTCATCTTTCCTCCATCGCAACCACGCCTCGTTTCCTTTTCCTCCGGTCCCCTCCTCTTCTTTTAGCACTACCACAACCTCTGCTTCACAACCCAGACCAAGTTAAAATCCGGCAATTATACATTTGTTTTTTAGTTGTTTCACTACCACCACCAATACAAAACTACCCCTATCTTTTCAACACCACCTTTGTGCCACAATTCACTGTAAATCTAAATCTGTATTAAAATTATTATGTGGAAAATAGATATAGCAGGATTTTGAATTCAACACATTTCAAGAACAATAAATGATGTATCTTTGTTGGCCATCAAGATTAGAGAGAACAAATCCCTTAATTAGAAACATCTTAATTCTTGGCTCATAGTCTTCTCTCTGTCACTACTTTTCTAGAATACCCTAGTATTTTAATTGATGGAAAAATTGTAGGAATAAGGAGTGGGTATTCTACCTTTTATAGAGGAGAGAAAATGACCTTAGAGATAATTATTAAAAGACACATAGTCCATCAAAGTCTCTTTTATTATCAAGAGTAATCTTCCTTCAACTATAATTTTAATTAGTTATCGTAATGAACCATATCACTTCATTGGCTTATCTGATAGTGAAATCTCACATGCACAGAACGTGAAGGTTAGTGTGCCACACTCATAGGAAGAAAAAAAAAAACTAACATTCACCACCACCACTTTGCCAACATGATTGTCATACCTTTGCGATCACCAAACCATGTCTGCCTCACAACCAGCATCTAACCATTGCTACCATCGGAGAACCAACTCAACATTACATGCATGATGATTACATTTCATTACCAGGTTTGTAGCCTGGGTTCAAGTCTGGCTTAACTGTTAGTGTTTGATCGATTCTCTCTTTGTTTTTCTTTTTTTGTTTTGGGAATGCAAGGTGTTCCGGGGCAGTTTGCGTACACCTCGGACTAATCTCTACGGCAGTTTCACATACATAAGGGTGGGGGGTGAGGTGGCCCAAGAGTTGTTGGCAAGGAGGAGTTGAAACTTGAGACCTTCGATCGGATGGAACAAACACATAAATTTCAGGGCAAAGCCACCTAGCCAACCCTTGGGGTTGTTTGTGTTTGAGTCTCTGCTAGCTTGCTCCGTGTTAAACAAACAAAACAAAAAAACGTGTTAAATCCTCTTGTTGTAAAAAATATACACACGGCAGACGAATTTGGAAATTCGTATTGTCTCATTTGAAAAACTAATAAATATCCCATCCCCAATTTTTTTTTTTAATGTATAGAAATTCCATGATACGTTGACATGTCCTATGATACGTGTGTGTGTGTGCGTGTCTCCCAACTTGGTAGGTATCTCACGATTACTTATCGAAAACTATTTTATTTTAAGAATCGAAACCCCACACGTTCTAAATTGTTTGTCAAATGACATTCAAACTATTTGAAGAAAACTCAATCTCAATCCATTAGAGCTCGACTGAAAAAAAAAGAAACCATACTTCGATTGTATTTTGCGCAAATTACATAATAATAACTTTTTTTTTCCTCTTTCCTTAGGCGCTTAGAAAACCTCAAAACACAGTGAAAATGAACGGTAGGTTTGACCTAATCCGATCCAATTGATTGATTGGACACTTCGGTCTCAAAATTACCCACCATCCAAGGCCGATATTAATCATCTTCACAGTCTAACTAATTGACATCCATTTTTATTGGCTTTGAAAGAAGAAATCCCTTCCATTAAGCCAGTCATGATCACGTCTCTTGCTTTTGTCATGACTTATCTCCAACTCCCGATCCCATTTGATAATGTCGATTTTCAGACTTGTACGTCATTATTAGACAAGGAGGAAAACAGTACTGCATAGTGAGAAGTTTCATTCCTCTCTTTCCTTCTTTCTTTTCTTGTTTTTTTTTGCACCCACACCGCTACACGGGGCATGGAAACGTAAAAACGGAATCGGGAATCCTATCGACTTGTTCTGACCCGTAATAACAAGCTTATGAGCTTTGGTTTTACTTCATTGGCGTGAGAGGAAAAAAATACTTTCAAGTTCCGTCTTCAAGTTGCACTCAGAGTCAGATGTAGTTATTTTCGAATAAAAAAGCAGTGTCAAACGAAAATATTGTCCAAAAGCATTAGTCAATACCTTCCACTGCACGTAGCTAGCTACATCGTATGACTAAATTCACTCTAGTCATGAATAGCCTAGCCCAACCATTGTGATCATTATTCTGCATAATCAAAAGGAAAGAAAAGGCAGTGATATGCTCGTTTATGTAGCCAATAGCCAAGTAGACAGCCACCGCATTCATAAGACAACCTTCTCTGAGCTTTCTGTAAAACCCGAAAATGCACAAGGCACCGACGGGGTGCACCCCAACATGCAAGACCCATTCTCGTTCCTGTCCGATGAAATTTTAGCTTAACTGAATAAGTGCAGGTGCTCGATTCAATTCATCATTCAGATTATAGGATCTCAAGCACCTACATTTATCTAGTTGAGCTAGATAAGTTTGCGTGCAAATATCCGAACATAAATATACTTGGAGTCAATCAATTCACGTGAATCACCTATTCTGCGTCGGATGGTTTTGAATATGGTAAATTTCACTTACCTCCCCTGAGGTTTCTGATAATTACAGATACCTCCCCTCAGGTTTTAGAAATTGTACTTACCTCCCTTCTAGTTTAGTTGTCGGCTGCACATACCCCCAACCGTTAGTCAGCTGTCACTAAAGATGACAAAAATTGGTGAGGTCAGCCAAAAGTTGAGATTTATTTCCCATTTTGCCCTCATCTCGTCTTTAGCTTTTTATTCTCTCTTTTACATTTTGAAAAGTGCAATAAACATTTATCGAAACACCACATGTTGATGATATATGTACACACCTACAATAGAGAATACATGTTCAACATTTCGGGCTAACCAAAAGTGACGTCTTTTTTGTTGTCTTTTCTAAACTTTTTTAAGTTTTGGGAGAAAAACTATTACTTTTTTTGGTTTCTCTACATAAGAGGAATCTAAGAAGTAGAAAAATATGGACCACTTTGAAAATTATTATAATCTAAAACAAATTAAATTAAATTAACAAGATAAACCAATTTATTTTGATTATTTCGGGGTATTTTTTAAAGTTTGAAAAATATGGTCCATAGTATTTTAATTTTTTTATTCTACTCATTGAGACAAACTAAAAAATTAAAAATAATTGAATTAAAGTTTAAAAAGGTTCACTAACTACGAGAAAAAAGTCCAAAAAAAAAAAGTTTTTAAACTATGTTTACATTTTTTTGGATTTATTTAGTTGTTACAGTACTTGTTAGGGAACTTTTATTACCTTTGATTCAATTTTATACTTTTCCATCTATAGAATGATTAAGGAATTTGGTAAAGAACTAAATAAGAATAAATGAAAATAAAAAGTTTCAAAACTTTATTTTTTGAGACTCCATATAGAGAAGAGGTGGTTGGTCAAATGTTAATTAAGGTGGTTAGTTTTGTATGTTTTGAGTTATTTATTTATTCAAATAGATAACATTGTAGTCAGAAAATTTGTGAAGGGGTAAAAAAGTAAAAGTGCAACTTCTGTTAGCAAAAGTTACCCGACAACTCTGATAGGGGAGGTAAGTGTAATTTTATAAACATGAAGGGAGGTGTTTGTAATTATCAGAAACAACCTGAGGAGAGGTAAGTGAAATTTACCCTTTTGAATAAAGATAATCACCGGAAACACATTCGAACCAAACAGAGAGAATCAGGTGAAACAGAACAGCAGTACTAAAGATGAGTCTTCCTTGCACATGGGTTTGCCCAATTAATATTTATTACACCCACAATGGCTACTACTATTATTTTAATTTCAATACTGGACCAATTAATTTATAGTACAATAGGCATATAAAAAAATGTTGTAACATTGGACAATCATGCTTCAATTATTTCTCTACAAAATACTATTAATTCAAATCAATAAGTAACACAGAGTTTACACACAAAAATGTAACCCTCATAAAATAAAATAAACCAATTTCCCTTTCTTGTTCCTCAACTGCAAGTTGCAGTACCATCTCCCTCTCTGTCTCTGCCGTTGCATGTTATTCCCCTCCGATTCAAACTCGGGACGACTCGGCGGTAAACTCGGCCCACCTATTTGCCATCTCCATTGTGGTGCATCCTCTTGGTGAATTCATCAGTAGCTTACCATCTCATTGAACCGTCGCACGGCCAAATAAATTACATAAAAAAATTTGTAATAGGAAAAATAATAATTAATCAAACCCCCACCACCTCACCTTAAGGTCCTTAACCAAATGATAACGAGAATGAGTTATTCATCCCTTGAACTAGTACCACCAAACTCAGTTAGACGATCAACCGAGTCAACATGGACATGCAAACGTGCTTTCTCCTTATGTCTCATATTGTTTGTCCACTACAATATTTATAATCACCTTTTTAATAGGATGATAATATTCTTTTCACGAATTTTTCATAGACAGACAATATAAGAACCGGAGCGAATCCCATTCCCTGTTTACCAAATGGACTTATCAACGAACCCGTTTAGGAGCGGTCGAGATTCGGGCCAGAAGTCCAGGTGGCAGTATCTCTGAAAATCCTCGAGATTGGCAAACCGGGCCGAGTTACTGAACTCAGCCCGGGCCAAGTACTGCAGGATCTCCTCGAATATGGACTCGTCGCAGGGAATGGTCAGCGGGCCCGTATTGGCGAACCCGTACTCTTCCTCGGCCTGGACCAATAGCTTTCGGAACAAGGGGTGGTTCAGGTACGAAGCGCGCACCACGAATCTCCTGCAACCGGGGCCCACGCACACCGCCACATGTCCGGCAGGCACATCAGACGGGATACTGCGGTGGGTGGCGCTGCCCATAGCCGCCCTCTTGCGCCACCTCCGCAGCATCTGGCGGAGTCTGACGATGTGGCGGATTTTGCTGCAGGCTGACATTTTTTTCTTTATCACGAGAAGGTTGATGGAGAGTGGAAGAAAGGTGCTTGTGGGCTTCTCTTTTGGTTTTCTTGGAAGGAGTTTGTGGAGGGTTGAGGATGAGGACGGTTTTATATAGGAGTTGAAAGGGCTGAGCTGAGTGGCCTTGGTTTCTTTGATAATTGAAGGAAAAAGTATTCCTTATAATGTTAGATAAAATAATAATTTTATTAGTGCACATTTTGTTAAAAGACTATTACTGAAAATTACAGAAGTCTATTTTTCCTTGGAAAGAGTCTTTGACAAATTTGGATCAATAATCATTACAAGAATGGCCAATTACAATGCAGTGCGAAAAGAGGTCGGGTCCGATTACAATACAGTATTGTCAGTTTGCGACTGCTACTCTCTAAAAAAATTTTGCTTTCGAGAAATATTCAAAGAATTAATCAATCGTTAATTTTTTATTTTTATTCTTAGGACGCGTAAGCTGTTTTGGACATTTGATTATGAAAGAAATAATTTTTTTTGAAACTGATTCATCATAATGATTGCTACTAATAACCTATCAAGATTCGTACTCCAAGCTAAGCAGGAATTTTGACATAAGGGTGTTGTACTCTTTTTACAATGTGCATGTGATATTTGGAAGGGGTTGCTGTGAGCAAACACAGCAGCATATAGTTATGCCTTATCTCATCGTTCACCTTGGCAACTATTAATGGTTCGAATTTTAAAAAAAACTCTTGCGCGAAAGAGTTAAATTCTTTCTTGAAAGAGTTCTTTTAAAATTCGAATTGTTTGATAAGATTGCGAGCTGCTGCGTTTTGCTCACAGCAGCACCCTTCAAATATATAGTATCTGGTACAGTTTTTACTGCTACAAGCTAATGGAGTAACTTTTCCTGAATACACTGTATTTGTCACTCTCAATTGATTTAAGAATCCCTAAACCAACCACATGTAGAGTTGAGAAAAAGAAATGGTGATTATGAGTCTCTCCCACTATCAAAGAAGATGTTGTTGGGGCCTATAATAGAAGAAGAGATGCCTCTGCTATCCAATCATACAATTTTAATTGGGCTATTTTAAAATGAGAAAAACCATTTTGTAGATTCTCCATATCTGAGCATTACCCATGTGCAAGGACGAGCCATGTTCTTCTCTCTGTATCTGTCTTTATTAGGAGTATATATATGTCAAATTGTCAATAATTAGGACCCAAAATGTCAAACCCGGATTTAACTTCGGGTCTCTCGAATTATATATAATTAAGTAGAGGTCAAATCTAATTCCTGTTAGTCTCGTGATTACTGATACTAGTACAAATAAATTTAGTCGTCAGGATATACGTAGGCAAAGATGGAGATCGATGCGTAGCGATGGAGGAAACCAAATCTATTTTTTTTTTATTTTATTACAAAAATTAAGATTCTTTTTCCAAAAATTTCTAAGCAAATCCCCGTCAAGTACTTATGAGGTGGCTAAAAAACAATCTTGAATGATCTCTCTTTGCGGATCAAAAAAAAAAAAAATGATCTCTCTTTAGTTCATAGGTACAAATTCATCAATTTTTATGAATCCACCACATGCATAGAGATCAGAGACCTATATTGTGAGACATATATTTATTTATTTCTTTTGGCAAAAGTGATTTGCTGTAATTGATAGACATATATTTTGATAGTGTAAGGTTTGTAATCAATACCCACCACATTGAATGGTCAAGACAGAATAATAGGAACCAAAGGACCCATGTGCATGTTGAGTGAGAGAGAGAGAGAGAGAGGTGCATCCCCTAAACACTAGGCTATACAGCACATTATTCAAGTAGTACCCCACTTGTTAGCACTAGGCTACTCCTCCTTCCAGCAAAAATACTACGAGCAGGGATAATTTGCAGGGATCCACGTAGAGACAAATACGTTTGGCTTCATTTCGGGTCCCGAAAAAATCTAGAAAAATATCCATAAATTTTTGAATATTACTTTATGGAGCCCTGTAAAAAATCAGCTCCAGTGGATATCGATAAGTATTACTTTTGGATTCGTAAGGGTGAACTTATGGATATTTTTCTAGATTTTTTCGGGACCCGAAATGGGGCCAAACGGGTTTGTCTCTGCGTGGATTCCTGCAAACTGTCCCTACTCATAGCAGGACTCATATTCTTGGGTGATAGGAGTACTTCTTTTCCCCCTTGTTGATTGTTTATGTTTTTTCTTCTATTCATTAACTTATTGTATGTGCACAATTTCATATAATAAGTTTTGGGCAAAAATTAGGCCCCGTTCTGTTAAGGTTCTTATTTTTTGAGTATTTATTTTTCGCTTTACGAGACATTTCATTCTCTCACAATATATTATTTTTAATTCAATAGAACCCTATAATCTCCTTTAACTATATTTTATTTGATGACTCAAGTATGTTTGAAATTGAAAAAAAGAAGCTTAATTGTGTTGCTTTAAAAAAAATTAATCAAGAACCAAATGTGGTCTTGTATGTACCCTGCCGAAAGTGGAGAAAACAAACATGTTCTTTTGTCTCTATTTAATTGACAATAGGTTTTGGTTAATATTTTCGTCCTAAATTAAAACATAAAAGTAGGGTCCATTGCTTGTTTGGGATCAATCAAAATTATCGAACCTATTTCATTGAGTTATAAAAAAAATTTGAGGCCCTTTTCTGGGCCTAGAATGGGATCTGAACTGGTCGCTTCCTCAACCTCTCCTATAGCCAGCTCTGTTCTTGTATCATTGAATTCCGTTGTGTTCCGGACGGATCTAGGGATCCTTTAGGAGGGCCGATCCGACTGTCAATTTTGACAATGGATGGCTAGCTCGGATCAATAGCAGTTCAGATTAAACTCGAGCCGTTTGCATCAAAATGGACGACCGGATCGACCGCCCTACAATCCCTGTAATACGGGCTGTACTATCAGATTTCCAAATTCATTCTAGACATTTATAATATATATAACCTACACCCTAATTAACGGCTTCATTTCGTCGCGTTTGTCACCGTCTTGGAAGGCACGAAAGAGGGGTTTCAACTAGCTCTGCTGGCAGTAGGCCCATTTTAAAAGTATTGAGAACAACTCTGTTATGGACACAGATCGGGTGCACACTCCAGTTTTCGCGTGGATAATTCGAGCGATTCAATAATTTTTCGAATGGACCTGAAATCTTACTGAAAAATGAAAAATTGGATCAAACACTGACACGTATCGGATTGAACTAATTTTTTACGCGCCCACTCAAAAAATTATTAAACGGTTTAGATTTTCTGTGCGGGACCCAAAATCGGCCCCGCGCGTGCTCCGTCGGTGTCTTTAGGATTTCCGATTGAAGAACAACAAATGCCAAGTTGCCAACAGAGACAAAAAAAAAAAAATACAAGTAGTAGTAGTAGTTGGAATTGGAAGGAGTAGATGGGGGGCTGTACGCTTAGTTGTACAGAACATTGACACGGGCCCCACCTCCCAACGGCTCAGCCTATCTCTCTCCTTGTACGGTCCATTTAAAATTAATCTTACGAATAAATGTTGAAATAAAGTCAAGACGACATGTTATCGTCGATTCCTCATATATAACGAGCCTTACCAAGATTCTGTTTGATGAATCGTGCCGTTCGCGGATTAAAAAATGAATAAATCATGCCGTTCATTTTATTAGTCTTTTATTTTATCCGTATAATTATAATCCAATCAACCGAATTTTGGAAAGAGATGATTCAAATAAGATTTGTTTCGCGAGAAGTAGATTTATTTATTGATCGATTGATAATAAGCTTGCGAGAAATAGATGGTCAGAACTTCTATAGTCCATTTTCTCTAATAAAAACTATTGTGATTCACTCACCTTAACAATTTTAGACGCAAAATCATGTATAACACTCGAAATATGAGCATAGTTTTGATTAATGTTCGTAAATGTTAATTGGTCTGAAAATTTTGAACAAAAGGTAAACGATTAAGTATTTAATTTGGGGACAAAGTATGTCCAGGTTCATCCAGGTTTTAAGTAAATTAAACAAATACAGTAACATGGCAAATACGAAGAAATATTGTGTAATCAAGTTTACCATTAATCCATGTCTTAGAGTATTTAATCCTCGGAAACAACAGATTAGTAAGGATTATTAGCTCCAAAGGGTACTTGCAGTAGAGTACCTGGCCCCGTTCCAAAAACGGGAATAAGTACTATTTATTTTTAAAAAGGCAATTTTTAAAAAGGCAATTTCAAGCTTAAAAATCATGTATTTATGTAAATAATTTTTTTAAAAATATGGATCTTATTTAATAGATCTCATTGAAAATTTTCAAACAGTACCAAAAAACATATAAAAAATAATTTTTTATTTACGATATTTTTAAATTTAAAAATACAAAATAAATTGTTTATTGTGAAACGAATCTATGGCTTCTGAAACCGCTGTACTCTTCATTGGAACAAGCAGCTAGCCCACAGATTCCGGTTTTATTTATTTATACAAATACTGTATATACATTTAACCCGGAGTCGGCGAAGGGGTCTTGACACGAAACTTATGTATTAATTTGCTTTCTTCTTAAGATCTCAGGTTTAAATCTCCTTGCCAGTAACTTTGAGGCCACCCCACCTCCACGTATAAGAGTGTGAAACGACTACAGGAGGGCGTGTGGTAAAAATTAGAACGAGGTGCACGCAAGCTAGCTCGGACCACCATCCGTTACAAAAGAAAAATACATGCAAGTATAGACAAACACACGAAGGGATAGAGATATGTGGGCTCTGCCCTTGTAATCTTCTTTGATATATGCACATGAACGGTTGATTTTATCAAGGCAACGCCAAATCCGTTTGCCAGCCTATGTACTATGGATTGTGTAGATGAATAGATACTATGAGACTATATATGATGATATTTGGCTAATTGATTATTTGATCTTATTTGGGTGCTATTTGATGTTCAGGCATTAAATGAGATGATATATGCAACCATCACGAAGTATATATCGAAATAGAATATGAAATCGTAAGCTCTTGAGTAGTGGGAGGAGCCCGCTCAGGCCACTAATAGCATGCTTGTTAAAAAAGAGCCGGCGACTCATATAATTGTGCGGTATCACTTTTTTCCTAATAATTAAACGTAAAAAATAATTTCCTGGTTATTCGCCCCACCAATAAAATCATGCCTATTGATATTATCAAACCTTATCTACAAGAGATACGCCAACAATTTCACTTTTATTTTCCTTTGTTGCATTGATTGATCATTCCCGAGAAATATCCATAACTGCTCTTGGAAGTTGAAAAGCCCCATGCCACGAGAAATTATGCCATGCTCCTGCAGGCTGCAGAGGGTGTCTCGGACCTTTTTGCTTGCACGTCGGACTAATTTCTACGAATTCTCTCGCAGCCGTTGTGTACCTGCTGATGCGTGAAGTAAGGTGATTATAAGAGTTGCTGGCAAATAAAAAGTCTAACAAAAAATCTTATCTTAAAAAGAAAAAAGCTCGGGAGGTCCACGAGTTGACCGTAGGGCGTAGGCCAATCCCCTTGGGATTACGTGATTCCAGTCACAAAACCCAACTTGCATGAACCCGACCAAGTTCTATGGCAAGAGAGAAAAAGGCTCCATTATGAAACATATACACTATACTTTTAGCTGTCCTAGCACTTCTCTAACTTACTTTATTTTTGCCAATGAAACGTACTACGTGTTTAGTTTATAACGTCATTTCAATCTCCATTAGTTTTAAAAAGAAGGGATTTGAAAGCCCTATCAAAAGGGAAAATATGACAGTGTTATTAGAGAGAGAGAGAGAGAGAGAGAGAGAGAGAGAGAGAGAGAGATGTTGCAATTAGGCGGGATTAGAAGGAAAGCTTTTGTCACAACCACCTCTACTGTATTCTTCTGACCAGAATAACCCAACAAGCACATGGGAGGTGGATGCAAACTAGCTAAGAGAATAATTCACCCACCTAAACCCCTTCCCATCGTCTCCCTCTATCTCCCAGTATCAGATCACAAAAAAAACGTATGACAAAGGAATATTATTATTATTTTTTGGGTTAAATAAAGGAATATTATATTATGAGAAAAAGTAATGGTATCGAGACATATACAAAATAAACGATTCAGATATTCAGGTTTCGTTTCGTGTCTCGTGAAAAAATTTAGTAAGAATCGTCGTCATTTGTATATGCCGACGAGACTTGTTATGAATACTCCTTACCCGTTCTTACTCAAATGAATTTGCATTACCGTACTCGATCTAAAGAATCTATGAAGACTAGCTGGCCCATAAAGAAATATGGGTAGTTGCTGAAATATATGGTTTTAATTAATACCTTAATTATCATATGTATATCTGTAACTTTTATAATAAACTCCACAGTACAAGAGCACATATCAAAATGTACTTGCAAACCATATCCTCAAAATGAATAAGCAAACCAATGATTAAGAAGAACAACAACAAAGATGTTGAACTTAGGTAATCAGGTTGATTAGAGGTGTTTTAGCTGTTTTTTTTTTTTTTTTGTGACACCTGTCCTAAGCTAGCTGTATCAGGTGGTCTGAGTTTGACTTTAAGTGCATTTGTCAAGCAAAATTATTTCGAACTAGTACTAAAATTTGCGAGGACTATTATTGGCAGTGGGTCGAATTGAGTCAAGGGTATTACAGACACTAAGTGGGTACAAACACAAAGTAGGTAGGATCGCAAAGAGAGAATATAAGACACAGGATTATAAGAAGACACTGATATTATTTCTTACTGACTTACTAACTTGGTTCTTTACAACGGGGGCTTTCCTCCTTTTATAGGCACAAGGAGGGACTGCCCAGATCATTGCTTACATCAGTACATGCCACACTAATTAGAATTTACTATTACACCTATGACTTCCATTACTCCAGAAGTCTATATTACGTACAAACATATAAATGCTTCTGCCTAGCATTTATTACTACATGTTTACTTAGTCTTCACTAGCACAGTAAAGACCAATTATACCAGTCATATTACAAATAGTGTACATCCAATAATTTCACCCTCTCCAGAAAAGAGGATAACTACTACACTTTATATTACATCACAAAAGAGACAGCTGGCCTGAAAAGTTATTCAGGTTTATCCGATCCACTGCTTCCAGAATAGTCTTCAGTCAAATAATACTGCTCCAAAAGATAGCGAATATTTTGGCGCCATTCTTCCGGATAAGTATCATTGAATTTCCAGTTTGCAGACTCATAATGGAGGAGAGATGAGGGAACATCTGCAGGTGTCAAGCCATTGAGTGAACACATCGTTTGAGTCATGACCAGATAATTTCCATTTTGAATCTCAATGCTTGGGGCCTCCGGAAATGTTGAAAGGAACATAGTGTGATACTCCTTTCGCCAAGTGAGAGAACCATCTGGATTAGGAAGACATCTGTTTTTGCGATTTGTCCAAAAAGCAAATTGGAGGTCTTCGTTTGGACCAATGGGGACTTGCCTGATCTGCTGTTGCCAAAATGGTATATTGCCAAAAAGTAAGAGAAATTTCAAAAATAAATCTTCTGGAGGTTGAACTAGATTAAACGCTGCACGGGCAAGATACACCAAGACTGCTGATTTATTGAAACTGATACTTATAGTATACACATCAACTAAATACCATAAAAGGAGGTAGGCTTCTAGTTTAAAATAAAAGACATTATGGTAAGATACTTCAAACTGGGTGAGAAAAGGATAGACAGGATGGAAGGGTAGACCTTTAATGGGACCTTCATCAAGACCATATTTGAAAATACAGAGATGTTGAAGGTTTTGACACATTTGGACACACCTAGAAAGAAGGGTTAACTCTAAAAGATGACACTGGAGGTGGATAGGAAGATTAACTGGGTGGAAACAGGAAATCATGGGAAAACAACCAGGGACAAAAGAATAGGGTTTTGTTTTGGAAAACTGGTTGATTTCTTTTTTAAGCCTTGACAGAAAATCAGGGAGGACATTTGTTTTTCCTTTTATGTGGACAGCATCAAAACTCCAATTGGAAAACCAATTTGCCCATCTGAGTAACTGAGCCTTTGGAAGGTGCTTCTGTTTGAACTTGAGCATGCTGGGAAAGCTCATCATATCAGTCTCAATTAGAAAATGATGACCGATTAGATGAAATTCAAACTTTTCAATGCTCCTTTTGATTGCCAGAATTTCTTTGTAAGTAGAGTGGTAATGAAGTTCTGCTGGAGAGAAAGCACCACTCTTGTATCCACAAATTCTGCGTTTTTGTTCTGAATTTTCTTCCAAAAGAACTGCTCCCCAATAAAGATCAGAGGCATCTGTCTGGAGGATTCTTTTCCCATCTGAGGGTATGGTTAATGGAGGAAGGGTTTTGGAAATGGCTTTGAGGTTGGTGACAGCTTTGGTACAATGAGTTGACCAAGGAGGAGGGTTTTTCTTTAGTAGAGCTGAGAGAGGAGTACGGTATTGGGCAAGGTTGGAGATGAAATCAGCCATATAGTTAACAATTCCAAGGAACTGTTGAACTTGCTTGACTGTGAGGTTTTCATCTGGAAAATGGTCAAGTTGGGAGGCTATATGAGGTTGGAGGGTATACTGACCTTTAGAGATATGCATTCCTAAAAAATCAATTTCTGAAAGTGTTTGGTATTCCGATATGAAGGACGGCAAGTGCACTTCTTGTCTTTGCACTTTATGGATAGATCTGGTCGGTCACATGCTTTACCAAGAAGTTTTCCCTGTTCTTCAAGAGTTCTGAGAAATTCCTGGTGATTGCACAGTTTTTCCAGGGCAATCAAGGAGTGTTGGTAAATACCACCAAGAGATGTGGCATTCAGCGTCAATCCTTTTGTTTGAAGGAGCCTTGTTGTCTCATTTCCCAATGGTTCAGGAAGGGAATTGAGAAAAGCTTGCTTGAGGTTGACATCATCCATCCCATTGAGAAGATAAAATCGCTGAGACATGCGATTATAGTGGATCTCCAAGTCCTTTCTTTTGAATGAACAACACTTCATGCTGAGATATTCTTCTCGAACAAATTCTTTAGTGTTGTCATGATCTCCAAGAAATTCAGTATGCAGGACGGAGATGAACTGATCAAGGGTCGGAAGTTGTTTCAGCTGCAGCTGTCGGTACTCACCAAGAGCTAAGTACCATTGACGGAGACGGCCAAGAAATTTTGCTGTACACTTAGTAAGAACGATACTGAGTGTAGCATTGGGAGAAAGCAAAGCGGCTGTGCACCAAGCATGGATCTCATAGAGTTTATCCAACCATTTTGATGGGGGAATGGTATCAAAGGAAAAACCTTGGGTATGGATATTGGAATGGGAGAAGGAATCAAAGGTTGGAATTTCTGGAGGTGTTTCAAACTCAGGTTCTTCTTCAATGATGGGATCATCAACATTTTCCTCTGGATTTTCCGGGTTCATCATGAAAACATGAGGAAGTGGCACAGAGTTTGTAGATTCAGTATCTGAATCAAACTCAATGGTTGGTTCAGGAGATGGAGTTTCAGGTATAGTGGCTAAGGTATTTAGGAGAGTAGAGATTGGATTTTTGGAAGGGCTAGAAATTGGCTGGACCATTAACTGGGGTGATTTGGAATTTGGGTCTGATGGTTGAGAAGGAGTGGAGGTCACTGGGACAGTGGTAGAGGTGGAAGGTGAAGACAAAACGGGTGGATGTTGAACAGGTTTTATCTGGGGTTTTGGAAAAGGAAGTTTTGGTGGAGATGGTCTTTTTGGTGGAGGTAGGAAAGCTGATGAGCTGCCAAAGATATTGGACTCACCAAATATTGAGGTAGGGTTTACAGGTAAAGGTTGAGACATTTGAGGATACCCAAACAAACTTTGTTGAGAGGAAGATGTGAACATGTCAAATGGGCTTTTTTGCTGAGAATTCTGCTGAGCTTGGAGAGAATGAAGCTGATTTTTCAAATGCTTCATTTCAGCATCTTTATGGTAAAAAGCTGCTGAAAATGCTTGGTTTGCATATGCCATCTGAAGGAGTTCTTGGTGAACATTCTGAATTTTCTGCTGCAAATCTCTGATAAGAAGTTCAAGGGTTGATAACTTCTTATGGACAGCGTTCTCCAAATTTTGCTGAGAGTTAGCAATTCGCTGGAGAATTTTGTTTTGAGCGAGAGAATTGGCTGACTGCCAATTTATCGCTGCTTCTGCTGCTGATACTGCCTTGGTACTACCATCAGGGAGAATGGTAGTAGGGTCTGGAATTTTATGACGGTGGGTTGTCCTCTCTTGGGAACTATGGAAGTCCAAAGGAGGAAAATCTGCTTCAGTCCAGGAGGACGAGGAGGTAAACATGAAACACCCACTGGGTTGACTAGAAGAGCCATCATCAGATGGAGGTTGAGGAGACGGTGGAGATTTACAAGGAGAGAGTGGTGGCGAAGGACATATGGGACATGGGTCATCTTCAAAGTCTTCGTCATCGTCTAAACGACGACTTTCCTCAAGTAAACTTTGAAAACTGATGGCCACGAATATCTAGAAAGGTCACCGTGAGAAACCCAAATTTTTGAATCTAAGGTATATGTGTGGATAGATATAGTTAGATACAAAGGGGAGAAAAGAAATATATCTCAACGATTGTGCAATTCACAACTTTGCATCTCAACCGTCCAAAAAAAAAATTTCGCCGGTCCACATTTTAAATAAATTCTTCCAGGGAAGAGATAACTCTTTCAGAAAAGAGTTGAGTGAATCCTGACCATCAATTACAACAATGGACGGTAAGCGATTGGTTGTGTTCCTCTCGTTATGCACGTAGCATTTTTGAAGACCCAACTTTAGGGTACAATTCCAAACACAATTGCGTCGGAGTTGCGTCCGCCTTTGTGGCTGTCTCATGTCTGGACCTCTTTCCGGCTTTGAAACATAATTCTGGCCATTTGGATTCCACTGCTCTTGGGCTTTGTGGTTGTTGAGCCCATTTCAGCTTTCGTCGAAGATTTGTTCCTGGGCTAAAGCTTTAGCCCAATTCGTTTCCTCTACAGGGCCGTTCATTAGGCCCTATTGGTTGCACATAATGGCATGGGTATACACTGCTGTGCACACCCTGGCACGAGTGGCGCAATCTGGGTCCCATGCAGATAATTTGTCCCGTTCAATAATTTTAAAATAATTTTTCAAGTAGACCCGTGAAAAATAAGCTCAAACCAATAAATATAGGTGCTTAATCAAATCTTCTATTTTTTTCATTCAAATTACAAACATGCCGGAGTATGCACGGTCGGTGTCCATAACAAGGTTAAACTTTTAACTCCATCACTCAACCGTAAATAGTCTAGTCAAATGGTTGCACGATGTTTTTTTTTAATCTTGGAGCATTCCACCATTAAGCAAAAAATTCTTTGGAGCAACTGAAAGGTTGCTTGATTATCAACTTCAAAATTTTCGAATCAACGAGTTGCAAGTAAACTGACCTAACCCAATTATTAGAAGGTAAAACTTATGAAAACATAAAAACGTTGAGAGAAGCATAAGACATGAAAATCTTGAGGTAGGATCCACCGAATGTTAGTACTAATACATGCATTGACACAGTGATAGTCACAACTTGGAGTCTGAGTCTTTAGTCTGAGATTCGACTTGTACTTGAGTGCCATCAAACCCCATATTGGACTTTAATTGGACCATCTGCCAGTAGATTTTGAGATTGATCTCCCGGTACCGGATTGATCAGTTCATTAGGCCTTGGGCCGGTTCCTGAGTGATCAGACAAGCTAACTAAACAGGAAATGGAGGTACAAATCTTGCCAGAAACTTTTTTAACACCCCTGGAAACGAAAACAATCAAGGATTTCTTTCTATAACAGCTTGATAAAGTTCAAAATGCAACAACCATTTGACAATGGGGTGAAGTTTTTGTGACCATCGTTGGATCAAACACGGGCTCAGGCTTGCAATTATGCTGATTTTACAAGATCTGCAGTCAGCTGAAATAGAATATCAAACCAGACTTAAAAAATATTTCACCATTCACCTCATCTTTTTGTTGTCACAATTTGCGGCAATTCTGTTTTTTGAATGATGGTTCTTGTTAAGTAAAAGAAGTCTGAGAATTGAACTGAAAATGAAAGCATATGTCATAAGTGAGAAGCCTCATTTCACGACGAATACCATTTGAAAGAACAATTATCAGAAAGAATTGCAAGCAGCGCAACACATTATATATAAATTGTCATAAGAACCTTACATGAGAGCTTCAACTTGTAGAATATTCCACAAGAAATGTAATCACAGTGAACCAGGAGACAAATTGGTTGAGGCACAAATGCTCGAATTATAGGGTAAAACACGTACCATACAATATCGCCGTTGGATAAAGAAGTTAATCAAGCAGTAGTATATGATATGAGTAAATATAAGGCTGCAGTCCCATAGCTCACAGACTAGAGTTCGTCATGAACAGTTGGGGTTCCAACACATAAAAAC
Source organism: Rhododendron mucronatum var. ripense (assembly GCA_019656295.1). NCBI lineage: Eukaryota > Viridiplantae > Streptophyta > Magnoliopsida > Ericales > Ericaceae > Rhododendron > Rhododendron mucronatum. The sequence continues at coordinate 244,398 of BPLT01000144.1, read as the reverse complement.
AAAAGTATCTACCATCAAAAGTTTCATCAAAACGGAAACAAATTATTCAGCAAAATCAAGCTTTCAGCAAGCCAAACAGAACATTATTCGGAGAATACAATTAAATGCCCTCAGGAACCAATTTCGCACTAGCGATATTCTACCGAAGATGTTGAACTCCAAATTACAAAGGCACATATCAAAATGTACTTGCAAACCATATCCTCAAAATGAATAAGCAAACCAATGATTAAGAAAAACAACAAAGAAGATGTTGAACTAAGCTAGCTGATTAGAGGTGTTTTAGCTGTATTTTTCTTGACACCTGTCCTAAGCTAGCTGTATCAGGTGGTCTGAGTTTTGACTTTAAGTGCGTGTGTCAAGCAAAAATATTTCAAACTAGTACTAAAATTTGCGAGGACTATTATTGGCGGTGTGTCGAATTGAGACAAGGGTATGTGAAAGGGTGCATGCCACTGAAAGACTACTTGACTTAATGCCAAGTATAAATTTCGATAGCGTGACTCCTCAGAATTTACCAATTTGTTTTGCATTTAACTTAACACACTATTTCCATCGAATGAAGTTCACTAGGGGTGTCAAATGGACGGGTTTGGGTCAAAATGGATAAATCGTAAATGGGTTGGGTCTTTAATGGGTCATTGACTCATTTAGACCCATTAATTATGAGTCTAATTAATGGGTCATTGACCCATTTAGACCCATTAATTATGAGTCTAATTACCTATACCCAACCCAACTCATTTATTTAAAAACAAACCCGACCCTCCCATTAACCCAATTACATAGTACTATATACTAAAATGACTAAAATACATATGTACACTAAAATGACCATATTACCCCTGTAAATTTAAAGGACTAAAATACCATGTACACTAAAATTACCATACTATCCCTATACTACAAAAATGACCAAATTACCCCTGTACACTTAATTACCATATTGGTCACTCTTAATTACCAAATCACAACGTATCCAAGTGGCTTATTTTTTTGCCGTTATTCAAATATTTTTTGCATTTGTTAGTTTTTTGTCAAATTTTTTAGGATTATTACTTTGTCATGACTAGAAGAATCTAAAAAGTAAAAATTTACTATCAAAATTCATATTTTTTTGAATAAAGACGAAAAAATTGGCTTATTTTTTTCTTCATTCAAAAATTTAGGTTTCGATCATAATTTTTTACTTTTTAGATTCATCCTGTCATATTGAAACAATAATCCACAAAAAAGTTAATGAAAAACAAACAAATGCGAAAAAAAATTAAATAAGGACAAAAAAACAAGCCACGAACAAGCCAACTTTTCATTCATAAGTTGAATTTTCAAAGGCAAGTTTACTCCATTTTTTTAATATCTCTTTTGGGTTTTCATATTTTTTTAAATTGAATTGTGCATCAATTTGGGGCCTTGTTTCTTTTCGAAAATAAGAAATTGGATGCCCTGGCTTCAGCAGAGTATATGTTAATTCAGATTCTCTGAGTATTTAAAATGCCAAATTGGAGAGAGAGAGAGAGAGAGAGAGAGAGAGAGAGAGAGAGAGAGAGAGAGAGAGAGAGAGAGCCAATTAGTAGCCTTTCCTTTCAGATTCTCAATTACTATATTTTTTTCGTGAATTGGTCGTAATTCCCAAGCTATAGTATTTGTATTTCATACAGATTCATGCTTGGGTTACGTACAACTGAATTTGAGTGGTGGCGCGGTGGTGGTGGTGGCAGCGTTATGGTGGTGGCGGCGGCGGTTGTGATGGCGGTGGCATTATGGTGGTGCCGGTGGACCAGTGGTGGCAGCGGTGGTGGTGGCATAGTGGTGGCGGCGTTCTGATGGTGGTGGTGGTGGCGTCGTGGTGGTGGTGGCGGTGTTGTGGTGGTGGTGGCAGCCGTTGTGGTGGCGGCATGGTGGTGGGGGTGGTGAGGGTGGCGTTGTGATGGTGGTGGCGGCGGTTGTGGTGGTGGTGTGATAGCGGTGGTGGTGGCGACGGCGGCGGTGGGCGTCGTGGTGGTAGCGGTGGCGGTGGCATGGTAGGGGGTGGGCTGCATTCATTGGGAATCTGGTATAGAGATGAAATTTTTTCATAGGTTACTTTCATGCACATTGGGTCATTTAAGTTGACCCAATTGATGCCCGATTAAGACCCAACTAATAATGGGTTAGTTTTGTTTGGACCCATTCTTATCCATTCATAGGTTACTTTCATGCACATTGGGTCATTTAAGTTGACCCAATTGATGCCCAATTAAGACCCAACTAATAATGGGTTAGTTTTGTTTGGACCCATTCTTACCCAACTAATAAATGGGTTGGGTTGGGTCTATTTTTTAGTTGATGGGTCTGGGTTTGTTAATGGGTATGGGTTCAATTTGCCACCCCTAGAGTTCAGTAATCAACATTAATTAATTCAGTCATATATACCTTATATTTTCATTTCCTCTTAAATTTAGAAACGGACACAGTATAAAATGGAGTAACATTTAAGTGAAAAAGCATTCTCTAGTTAAACCCAATTTCCACTAAATCTCAGCCAACAGATTTTAAATAAATTCTTCCCGGGAAGAGATTACTCTTCCGGAAAAGAGTTTGAATGAATCCTGATCAACAATTACAACAATGGAATGTAAGCGATCGGTTGTGTTCCTCTCGCTGTGCACGTAGGATTTTTGAAGACCCAACTTTAGGGTACAATTCCAAACACAATTGCATCGGAGTTGCGTCCGGCTTTGTGGCTGTCTGGACCTCTTTCCAGCTTTGAAACATTATTCTGGCCATTTGGATTTCATTGCTATTGGGCTTTATGGTTGTTGAGCCCATTTCAGCTTTCTTCGAAGATTTGTTCCTGGGGCTAAAGCTTTAGCCCAATTCGTTTCCTTTACAGGGCCGGACATTAGGCCCTATTGGTTGCACATAATGGAATGCGTATACACCGCTGTGCACACACCCTCTGGCATGCGTGGCCCAATCTGGGTCCTGTGCGGATAATTTGTCCCGTTCAATAATTTTAAAATAATTTTCCAAGTAGACCCGCAAAAAATAAGCTCAATCCGATAAGTGTATGTGTTTAATCAAATCTTCTATTTTTTCATTCAAATTACAAACATGCCGGGGCGTGCACGGTTGGTGTCTATAGCAGGGTTGAACTTTAACTCCATCACTCAACCGTAAATAGTCTAGTCAAATGGGAGTAGGATGTTTTTTTAATCTTGGAGCATTCCACCATTAAGCAAAAAAATCTTTGGAGCAACTGAAAGTTTGTTCTATTATCAACTTCAAAATTTTCGAATCAACGAGTTGCAAGTAAACTGACCTAACCCAATTATTAGAAGGTAAACTTTATGAAAACATAAAAGCCTTGAGAGAAGCATAAGACAAGAAAATCTTGAGGTAGGATCCACCAAATGTTAGTACTAATACATACATTGGCGCAGTGATAGTCACAACTTGGAGTCTAAGTCTTTAGTCTGAGATTCGACTCATACTTGAGTGCGATCAATCCCCATATTGGACTTTAATTGGACCATCTGCCAGTAGATTTTGAGATTGATCTCCCGGTACCGGATTGATCAGTACATTAGGCCTTGGGCCGGATTCTGAGTTATCAGACAAGCTAACTAAACAGGAAATGGAGGTACAAATCTTGACAGAAACTTTTTTAACACCCCTGGAAACGAAAACAATCAAGGATTTCTTTCTATAACAGCTAGATAAAGTTCAAAATGCAACAACCATTTGACAATGGGGTGAAGGTTTTGTGACCATCGTTGGATCAAACACTGGCTCAGGCTTGCACTTATGCTGATTTTACAAGATCTGCAGTCAGCTGAAATAGAATATCAAACCAGACTTAAAAATATTTCACCATTCACCTCATCTTTTGTTGTCACAATTGGCAATTCTGTTTTTTGAATGATGGTTCTTGTTAAGTAAAAGAAGCCAGAGAATTGAACTGAAAATGAAAGCATATGTCATAAGTGAGAAGCCTCATTTCACAACGAATACCATTTGAAAGAACAATTATCAGAAAGAATTGCAAGCAGTGCAACACATTATATATAAATTGTCATAAGAACCTTACGTGAGAGCTTCAACTTGTAGAATATTCCAAAAGAAATGTAATCCCAGTGAACCAGGAGACAAATTGGTTGAGGCACAAATGCTTGAATTATAGGGAAAAACACGTACCATACAATATCGCCGTTGGATAAAGAAGTTAATCAAGCAGTAGTATATGATATGAGTAAATATAAGGCTGCAGTTCCATAGCTCACAGACTAGAGTTCGTCATGAACAGTTGGGGTTCCAACACACAAAAACAAGAAGTATCTACCATCAAAAGTTTCATCAAAACGGAAACAAATTATTCAGCAAAATCAAGCTTTCAGCAAGCCAAACAGAACACTATTTGGAGAATACAATTAAATGCCCTCAGGAACCAATTTCGCACTAGCGATATTCTACCAAAGGTCAGAGGTATCACAGCTGAGATATCTAACAAAATATTCAGCAAATTTGAGAATAAAGCAATACCCGTCACAGTTTTGGGAGTATAACTATGTTTGTGGTTCACGTTAATGACTACGAGAAAGTATTAAATACATAATACACCTGAAACAACTAAAAATGCAGCATTGGATAACCACAATGACGAGGGAATACGCTTATTCCACAACTGATGATATTATAGTACCATATTAATCAGTAGAAGGATGTTGCAGCAAAAGGGTATCTTACAAACCAAACAGACATGTCCACACAAGACTTATTCAATGCTAAAAACCTTCAAAAATCAAATATATGATTTTGACATTCTCTAACGGCTCATTGTACGAACAAGTGACACATACCACTACAGAACATAGATGTAACAATTAAACAAATTTGCAAACCTGAAACAACAATGGACTTTACTTATTAGGCGTTGCAAAGAAATTAGGTGATGATGTTAGGTAATGTACTCACACAAATTATGTGTGACAAAAACTACAAATAGCAATGAAGGTGCCAATACAAGTTCATAACCATCATACTCTTGCTGGTTTTTGTAGAACAGCAGACAAATAAACCTCAGGTTTCTGTCCCCCATTAATCTTCTCTCCCACGACCCATTTCAGCTTTTTATACCCGAATCGCTCAATCAACCGCGTCAAAGCATTTTTCTTTTCATCACTAGCACAAGAAAAGTTGTCCAGCCAAAATAGCCCACCAGCCCTCAAAATCCGGTCGATATCAAACATTAAGAACTCCAACTTCTCCGGTCGACCCCCAACATCTAATGCACTTCCTGTATGAACTATATCGAACACGTTATCATGAAATGGAAACCTGTGATCCAAACTCAAGTACAGAGGGAAAAGTCCTCTAGCGGCGATGAACTCGCTAAACGGGGCATCGATATTCAGTGTGGCAGTGACTACGGTAACATTCCTCTCAGCCATTCTAGCAGCAAATGTGCCAGACCCACCACCAAGATCAAACCCAATTCTGATCCCACCACTTCCCAAATTCAACACATCATTTATAAGGAAATCATTCTTCCCTCTAGCCTTAACATACCTTTGATTCTCATTCCAATTACCCAAGTCAAAGCAACCAACACAATCTTTACTCAGTTTCTTACCATTCACACAAGCTAAACTCTTACAACCAATTCCACTCCAACTCAAAACCTTATCACTAACATTATGCCAAAGAGAAACGGGAAAAGACAAGAAACCCATTTTAGGAATTACCTTAGCAAAGCACCTCCTCCTAGGCAAAGGTTCACACCCTCTCAAAATCAGCTTCTGACCAAGGCTCCAATCATCAGGGCAAAGCCCATTGACTTTATAACTCATATACTCAGACAACAAATCCACTGATTTCTCACAAGAATGGCCCACAGAAGCCACCAATTCAGTGATCCCAGTTCTTGAATCTTTCCCCAGAGGCAGCTGGTGGCGTTGGAGGAAGATCTTGAGCTCGTTTGCTATATTGGGTCGAGAAAGATCGATGTTTTCGTAGCCCAGAAGCTGTTTTTCCATCTGGACCAGCTTCTTTTGGGAAGAATCTATTTCTCTCAGGATAAGTGAGACTTGTTCTGAAATGAGGGAGATGTTTTTGTGGGTTTGGTGAAAAGGGTGGGATTTGGGGGATGATGTGAAGGCGTAGAGAGCAAAGAGGTTGGTTGTGAGGACTGAGAAGAGCATGAGGAGGTTTACTGCGGAAGAACAGAGTGTTGCTCTCCTGAATCTCGCTGTTCCGTCACCGATCTTGAGTGAGACTGAACCCATCTTTGCTCCTCCTGCTACTCTACAAGTGAGAGAGGGGGAAGAGAGAGAGAGGGGAGGAGAGTAGAGTAGAGAGGGTGGAGTAATAAAGTTGTGAGATAAGTGCTCATTCCCGTGGTTGTTGAATTATTAATGGGAATTTAGGTGTGAGATTACCAAGAGATTACTGAGATCAAATTACTCGACAGTAGGGGAAAGTTGTCGGTAGGGTGAGATCATCTGATATCAACCGTACACGTGTGCAATATGAGACTCTTTTATTGAATGAAAAAGTTATGGTACACGAAATTGATACTCTTATCTTTCTTAAAAGTGTGCAGAAAAGATAAATGGACGGCTCGGATTGAATCCGAATCGTCCATTTATCTTTTTTCGAATCGTCCATTTATCTTTTTTCGAACTTTCATTTCATGAATCCTAATAAGTTTCTTTATTGAATGAAAAATGATACTCATACAACATTAAACACAATCTCTCAAAGACATATGGGCCAACACACACTACTGTGTGGATTTTACATGTATGTAAGAGATTGTGTTTGAATTATTGTGTGTTTAGAATTGTTGTTCTTCAAAATATCCTAAGTTCGCGCTTTTAATCCTTGCTCGTGATAATTTTAGTAATTTAGCATGTGTATCAATTTTCAAAGATGGTTTCAGGCTCGCTCTGGAATCCGCATGGAAATTAGGTGACTTTAGGTCATAACAAAGTGTGTAATCTAAATGAACGGCGGGATCGACAATTCTTGTACGAGCGGAAACACCAGATTATTGTCCGTGTGCTGATTTTGTTTTATTGGTTGGATTGTGTTTAAGTCACTTAACTAGTGTGGACTGTGGACTACTGATGACTAGTGGGGGACCCACGGATCAAAAGGCAAAGAAAAATTATTGCACGGATTTGGAGAGTTTTGGCCACAACAATGATAACGACAATGATAAAATTGCAAAAAAGTGGACCACACTTGCATCGATCTGTGCATCATCGGTGTTTGCTTGGTCAGTATTCTTAAAATTATTCAAATGCTAAATATTATTGAATTATTCTACAACTACAAACACTTACATTTAGATTAGGACTCACACACACATTACATTTTCAATGTATGGGACCCACAAAAAGATGTGAGCGTACATAAAGTGTTTGCGCGTGTGTTTGTGTTAAAATAATTGAATAGCAATACCGGTAACAACTTTTTTTTCCCCAAGAAAATTTCGACTTAAGAGGTAATTGTAATTTAGTAATTTCACATGAACAAAAGATAAAAAAAAAAAAAAAAGGAGTCTCAATAGATAAAAAGATAGTGTGAATTTAAAATCATTTTCCTTTCTGTTCATATGTTAAATGAACACTTTAGCGTGTAATACAATTTTTTGGAACAAAAAGAGCACTACTAATTTTCTTAATGGAAAACTGATTCGAAAACGGATTCGGCTAGCCAAAAAAATACTGTTGATTTTGCTATGCTAATAATCTGTGTCCCAAATTCTAAGCTGACAGTACAATTTCCTCGTTAATGAGAAAATAAGCTTGATGTGTATGTGCTGTGTAAACTTGGCCCAAGAGGACCACTCACATTTGTTTTTTCAATGTTCTTACTCTGCTAACATCTGGGGTCATCTTCATACTTCTGCATAAGAATGGAATTGGCAGGATGGCTTTACACCTTCAAGCTGAGATTCTTTTAAGTGTTTGGTCTACAAAAATCTCACCCGGTTGCTGCCATCTACTATATTTGGTGGGAGAGTAACGTACCGAAGAGTTTTCCGACATAAAAACCTCAGCCTTGAGGATATTATCGCGAAAGTTGAATCCAATTTGAGGGCCTGCTCCTGCTCATGGAGGCACATTAAGAAGACCGATGAGAATATGCTTATTCCATTTCGTGTATTGATGATTCTCCTGAACTAGGTGTTTTGTCTTCCTTTTCTTGTTTTTTTTTTTTCAGTTAGCCTCCTTCCCAGGCCAGCTGAGTGGTTGTGTTTGTGTGTTTTTTTCCCAGGCAAATGCCCCGTTGATCCTGTATTGGTGGTTTTCTTTCAATGAAAGACAATTTACCAAAAAAAAAAACGGCCTTGTTCGTTTGGTAACTTTGGGTATTTTAGTTTTAGTAGTGGGTGGAGAGAGAAATAGGATAATGATTGGAGAGATAGGTAATGAGTGGAGAGAGATAGAGAGAGAAATGAAATTAATAATTAGAGAAATAGGGTAATGATTGAAGAAAAATATATGGTAATGATTGAAAAACAAAGTTAAAACAAAGTAAATATGCTAAACGAACAAGCAAAATTGGCCATAGAAGATTATCGAGAGGGGTAAAATATGTCCAGAATGCTGCATATACAAGAGGTTCCCAGTGTAGATCGCCACTCAGGAGTTCAAATAAAAAGGATTCAAATGAATTGAACTACACCGTCTTGTCAGTTTCTAAGAGAAATGATTATGGCACTCCATATTTTGATAATTGAACATTCATCCCTCATGCACGCTTCCTTTCTTTTGAAAAAACTTAACTCAATTTGTATCAGTCATCTTAAAAACAGGAAAACAAGCTTATATGAGCAATGTTACTTTCATCTCCTTGACTTTCTTTGACAAGCATGTTAAATGTATCTGGGTCTTCTATACGCAAATACGCGACCATTCAGTTGTACGATAAAGATTTTTAAAAAAACGTTGTACAGTACGTTTCAGTTGGAGGTGAATATCTGCTACGGAAAATTTTTGTTACTTTCTGGTATTTCATATTTCATTATGATACTATTCCATGATGCTTCCCATAATCTGGAATGCAGAAAACCAGAGTAAGACGACACAATGTGGTTGTAATCCTCTTACTGACCGGTATTCAGAAGCCGCAGCCTTCTGGGTTATGCATGGACAGGAGCTGTAGTTCATCAAATGTCTTTTTTCTTCAGTGATCAAAAGGATCTTAGCCTTCCGGAGACCTGTCCAGTACTATATTAGAGGACTCTTTGGGCGAAGGTTTCTCGATCAACTATCTTCTCTTTATGATCTTATTCTGATGCAAATTGGGTAAACTAAACCTGATGATCGTAGATCCACGTCTGGTGGCTGCACGTTCCTTGGTCCCAACGTTATCTCCTGGCACCAACAAATAAGTTTGGAGGAACAAAAGAAAGATTGAAGCCATACAAAAGTTAATAGGCAACATCCATCCAAACCAAGTTGAGATTCCAACATCATAGAAAGACTACCATGATGCTGCATTTGTTCACAGGACTGAAGGTGGAACGGAACCACAATGTACACTACAAATTAAGGTAATCGTCATTCAACAATTCAGATGGTTGGCCATTCCACTGGGAGTCCAACGAATACCGACTCCATCCCTTCCTAGAGTCATTCTAGTGCCCAGGTTAAAGAAATGGCCGCAAGATTTGTAAGCCCCGTTCAGCTGGATTCTACTTCGGCGGAGAAATCTTAAGGCTCCACACACGTCTCAGCCCATTCACAAGTACGAATCGGGGTCCTGCTGGAAGCTTACACTTTTCTGAGCCCGCATCTTTACAGAAAGAGTGGCCCTTTTTACTTTCCTAGGTCTTGCCCTAGCCAAATGCAAGCTTATTCAGTTCCTAGTTATTTCGACGAATCAAAAACTGCCTGAATTATAAGCAACAACGTAAAATGTTGGCTTAATGTTATATTGTTCAACTTTCTAGTCAGTCGAAACACAAGCACTTATTCTAGTAGAGTTTTTGAAATAAAGTGCACTGCTACTTTTCTCAATGGGCTTGAAAATTGTCAACCTTAAAAAAATAGATTGGGAAACGGATTCAGCTACCCAAAAACTGTAAATTTTGCTAATAATCTTTTTCCCAAATTCATTATCACAATCAGATAACCCCACATCTGCTAAACTGCTAGAACAATTTCCTCGGTAACGAAAGTTCACCAACTTTAACAACTTTGTTCTCAACCCATTATCCTCAAGGTCATAATCAGATAAAGGAGAAGGTAAAATCACAAGGACAAAAAAGTAAAACTGATACATTCTGCTCCAAACTGAAGCAACAAATTTACTGCAGCTTCATAAGACTACATCGACCCTCTAAATCATGTCCATCTGATAATTTTCTCAACAGAAAATGTTTGAACTGTTTTATTCCATCTGTCAATCTGAGGCTATCAAATGATCCAGCTAGAATTCTGATGAAATGAGATACAGTCACTGCTTCTTATCTTCCGCTTTCCTTGGCTGTAAAAGAAATAAAAAATAAAATAAAATAAAATTACAGAACTGTTGAGCATGAAAGCAGAATCCAAATCACATTCACTCATTACACACTTTCAGACCCTTCTCTTCCACTTTCTACCAAAAGATTTGTTACTTTCCGGTGTTTAGTGATTCTACCATAATCTGAACTCCGGAAAACCAGAACAAGATCACACAATCTGGTTCAAATCCTCCAACTAGCTGATAATCAGTAGCCGCAGCCTCCCAGGTAAGGCATAGACACCAGAATATTTGAAGGAACAAAACCAAGATTCAACCCATACAAAAAGTAGCTAGGCAACAATGTTAACATTCCAACCAATCAAAGTTGACATTCCAACATAGAGAGAAACCATGATGCATTTATGGTGCATTTGGTTCATTGGAATGAAGATGGAATGGAAGCATTCCACAAATATCGTCCCGACAATTGGTTCCTGCAAGAATGACAGAATGTACACTACAAACAGAATCTTCATTCCCAATTCAGGTAAATGGCCATTCCACTAGGAGTCCAATGACTAGCGATCCCATCCGACCCATCCCTTCGCTGAATCATTCCAGTGAACCAAAAAATACCCAAGTGTAACAGAAAATGAATTCAGGTACCATTTGCAGCCACCATCCACCAATAGCTATACACAGTTGTCATTTGTCAAAGAGAAAAACTCCAAGATTTAACGTCTTTCCTCGACGCCACCGGTGTGGTATGCTCATTCCCCATGTATGTAACATTTTGATTGTAAATCATCTAAACCTTAGAAACCCTAGATGCCAATTTGCCTACACACCACCAGTGTCTTTATGACAAGTTTTTAAGAATTCCTTTTTGGAAAGTGAGAAACACAGAACAATACTTGACTGAAAGAAAACTGGTATTACACAGCATAATAATATCACACAGCCCAAAGAAGGATAAAAAAAGCTTATTCATACTAATACTGTTACAGGGCATAAAGCTCTTTGTCCAACCAAAAATGAGCTTGACAGGTGAATGTTATTGTGCACCTAAATATATCGGGGATGGATCTCATACCCCTATTTGACTGTCGAGTGTCTCACACGAGCATTTTGACCAGAAGGATCCATGTAACATATATATTATTAACTTCAAAATCCATAGTTTTTAGTTCTTGTCCCGATAAAGGTTGGCCCGCAATCCTGTTCAAATTCCTAGCCTTGGAATTTTGCAAGTACTATATTCCAGAAAAAAAAAAAAAAAATCTTACAGAGATTGTGAGCCACATTCTACAACACTGCAAAAATCAAGAGCGTACTAAGGAGCTTGTAAGCTACGTTGATTTCAGTGCAGAATCATAATTTCTTAGATTGCTTGAGATTAGCGAATTTTGATGCAAAGTGGCTACTTGGTGAATCTTTGGTAGTTTCATGAAAAAGATTCTAGGATGCTAACTTTCATTTTCATGAAACTACCAAAGATTCAATGATTCTAGGATCCCCTTCAGTTGTCAATGATAATGATTCTAAGATCCTAATAATGTCATTGACTAAAGGCTGAAATTGACAACAATCAGATACACACACACAAAAAATCAAACAGACGAAAACAATTTATAATAACTAACACACACCAAATATTCGACGTTATGTCCCACTCCAATTGAATAGACCCATATGCAATAGTGAAGCTTCTACCCAAATTTGTGCTTAAATCTGGGTTTGCCCCTTGGAGTATTCCCTATCATTTACTCTAACAAACTAATTAATAGAGTAAAGGACTGAATACGATCGACCAACAAGCATAATACGTCTTAAAAATTTTGAATTGACAAAAGGCTAAAATGAATACCACTCAGATACACATAACAGAAAATCAAACCCAATGCAGAAATACCCACACACCAAATGTTCGACCATATGTCGAGCTCAAATTGCATAGATACCCTCGAAATTTATGACATTCATGAACCTTGTTTACTCCAATTCATGGTTTTTCAAGGGTCTTGCTAACCTCTGCCAAGTAGACGTAGGATAATATGCGGATAATGTTAAATAAGTTTGGACTTTCAATTCATATTTCACAAATATTAATACGCTTTCACAAATATTAATACACTTTTATCAACGCACATTTTACATATTATCCTCTGCCCTTACAACTAAGGTTAGCATTTTCCCTTTTTTGATGTTACACAAATTCATGCCAAAAATCGGGGTTTGGAAATTGGAATGTTTTCTACCATTCAGCTAATAAACTAATCAATTTCGAAACCAAACCAAACGAACAAAACAAACACACCAAGCGTTCGACGTTATGTCTCACTGAAATTGCACATAACCATCCTTTAAAAAAAAGCGTTACTATCAATTACCTTAGTCCCAGGGGCGTGTTGGTGAATCTCCTCCTCCGGAACAACAACGGGCCACTTCTCGCCGGCGTCGCGAAACATCTGCTCGGTCTCGAGCATCTGACCCTTCTCAAGGATCATGGTCCTGATGCTCTGGGCCGAGGTGGACGTGGCGTCGAAGACCTCCTCGACGCCGTTGACGAACGTGACCGTGATCTGCGGCGGGTGGTCGTCGGTGCGCCTCTTGACCAGGAGCTGACACGACGGGTTCGATTCCTTGGCCTTCCGCGCGTTGCACTGGGCCAGGAACTCCATGCACGCCGCCGTGCGTGGGTCCAGTGCGTTGAATTCGATTCGGACCTTCGACAGGAACTTCAGCATTCTCTCTCTCTCTCTCTCTCTCTCTCTCTCTCTCTCTCTCTCTCTCCTGACTCCTTAGTGCTCGTGTTTGGGAAGTGAACTTATGCGCTGAGCGTCCCACATCGGAAATCCAGAAGAGAACTTTCTGTATTTATAAATGAAATGGCCGGAGTAATATTCCAACATGGGCCACAAGACGACGTGAACGGGTTCCGGCTCTGACTTTGATCGGGCCTGGCCCAGGAAAGTCCCCGGGCTGATACACCGCAGAGATGCGGGCTCGGAAACGAGTGAGCTTCGAGCGTGGAATCCGATTTGCACTTGTGCGAATGGGCTGAGACGCGTGTGGAGCCTCATGGATTCAACGCCGGAGTGGACTTAGCCGATTGCACAGTTATTCACGTGGCCCGATTGGGCTAACTGAACGGGGCTTATGATCTTGTGGCCATTCTTTTTTCGATAACCAAGTTTGCGCTTTGAATATTATATTTTTAAAAAACTCATTACGTTTTTAAAGCAAGCTTGAAAAAATTATTATTTGTGCGACTTATGATTATAAAAAAAGTTCAAGCTAATCGAGGTCAAACCATGATCCAAGCACATTTGAGTTCGACTTCTCTCATAAACAAATCAAACACGTGAATAATTACCATGAAAATAACATACAGATAAATTCTTCCTAAATACATATATCAGTATCTGTTTCAGATTCGAAACCACCTTCTATTATTATTAATTTTTGCAGAGCCAGTATATATGGGAATCTGCTCCGGCTATAATTAGACCATCCGCCAGAGAATTGTAGAACAGATCCTCAAGAGATTAGTTGAGGTGCACACAAAAACTAGAGAAGATACACCAATTGGCTGTTGTGTGTATTGATATCCCCAAAAATTAAAATTAAAAAAATTAAAATTTTCAACAACGTGTAAGTGTATCCATGCATATTGAATGGCGATAAGCAAAACTGCAGTGTCAAAAGGAACTAGTCTTTAATTTTAGCAGGAGTTCATCTCCATGGGGACAATTTCATTCTACTTGTGGAGTCAAGCTACAAAATAAAGTTCAAAAATTCAACTAAGCAAGTCCTTCCACCCACGATGGTCGCGAACGATCAGAGATTTAGAGAATTAATAGGTAATAAAAAGATGAAGACTTTCATGTCAAAAACCCAAAAAGAAATTATTGAAATTGACCAAACCGAAAATTCACGTTACAAACCTTGAAAATAGACCAAAACCATCAATCCAATCATACACAACAAACCGAAAACAGTATCACACAATGCTCTGCAGTCACCAACAACCATACAACTGATACAAGCAAATCTCTGAAGCAGACAGCTTCATAATCAAATGGAAAGTGGCAATAATAAAAGACGGGATTATGGCACTAATTTACATAGAAACTAATTCCATTCTCTATATCATCTGTTGTTGCATTCTTGTGTCGAGAACCGGAATTAGATAGCTGTGCCATAAAAAGATTGGTGTTGATCAACTCAAGCTTCTTGGACTTGCTAAATACTGTGTCTGCTTTTGCAATTGTTAATCTTCTTCACCTTTGCCACTTTCTCTCTGAAACAAGCAGAATTCAGATAACAAGGAACCAAATGATCACTGAAGAAGCAAGGGAAATTTTCAAATGCAACTGGAAATGGTGACAGGTGAGTAAACAAAACATGTAATGTGGCAAGGCAAACAATTAAAAGGAAACTACTAGCAGAGGTAAGGAACAGTTATAAACGATCATTCAAATACCCTATCGTCCAAGTTATAGTAGCTGGGAATCCTCCATTTTACAGTAATTGGGCATAAACGTTTGGCAACTAAGTAAACCTATCAGGATGCAACATAAATCATTCTTTTCCATACCGCCACAAAAACTTGGAAAGAAACCATGGAGTTTACTATCAGTTCAACAGAATAACTGGAAGGCGAAAGTTGGAAGGTCCAAGAACAATTTAGTTTCATTTCACTCTCACAACGTAATTCATACCACTACAACTTCCCAAGAAATCCTGATTAGACAAGTAAACATACACGTTACTAAACTGGATTAATCCCTTGCTATAAATGCAGCCGTGTGGAGAACCAAAGATTATTGCTCACTAAGCAAATGGGAACCAAACAGGACCTATACTATCTTAAAAGAACAGGAGGTGGTTAAGAAAATACCATGAGGACCATTTCCCTTAGCACCTTGCTGTGAGCGAGATGATGACCGCTGGACACGAGGAGATCCCTGCCGTCCATTTGCACCAGGAAGTGAGTGTCTCTTCTTGACGTAGATCTCCTTGTCATGCACATCTGGGCTTGATTTTGGCGAGCTAGCTGCTAGAGCTTTGGCTCTCGCGGATTCCGTAGCTTGCATATAACTTGGGATAGAGTTGCTACAATTACTCTCTCTGGGTTCCTGATCAACATCTTCAGGTCTCCCTGAACCAAAAGAATTCCGCCTCTTCCCAGTTTTATGATCTTTATCCAATTTTTCTAAACTACCCCTTGAGCCGGAATCATGGTTAGGATTCGAAGGGGATTGTTTACCAGCTGCAAGAGACCTACGTTTCCGGCTAGATCCTCGTTTACCACTTCTAGTTTTATCACCTTTCACTGATACCTGACTAGAAGGTGTTTCCTGAACATCAGGGGCTGTCATGTGGTTTCTTGGAGATGCTTCTGGTGATGACTTGTCCGTATGATGTCCTGGGACCAGCGCCAGCTCAATCTGGACATTTGCCTCTGACTTTTGACTTTCCTGCAAGGAATCTACAGCTGTGGAAGAATTTAAAGGATCACCATTAGCACCATCATATGTAGTTGGCTCTGACTTGAGATTTTCTTGTAAGGAATCTCCAGGTGCAACTGAATTGGCAGATTCACTCATGGCGCCATCATCAAGTTTCTCTGGCTGACCCACATTGGAATAGGATATATCAGCTTCTGTGATGGAAGTCTCACAATCGGCTTCAATATCTAGGTGTTTAGAGCTGTTAAGATTACTAGTCCCTACCTCTGAATCCTCCGCTTCGTGTTCAACATTCATTGCTCCATTCTCAGACCCGTAGGGGGAATCAAGAGTGGAAGAAATAGAGAGTTCAGTTCCAGATTCAGAGCGACCAACTTTAACCGCCAAGTTATGCAAAACTGAGTTCTCTTCTGGCCCAACCTCCCTTGTAGATGAGATTGAGTCTGAATATGATTCAACTGCAACATCTTTATTGTTAGAATTGGTTGATCTGACTGAAGTGGCAGATGAGCTTAGCTCTTCAAATTTTGACTGAACAGCGATAAATGCAGGATTAGTTGCCTTTCTCATCCCAAACGCAAACTTCTTTCCCTCAGTCTCCACTTGTTCAGGAGCAAACCTTTTCAAAGAGCCTGTGGCCTGCTCCTTCTCCAATTCAGGCTTACTACAGATTGGATTGAACTCCATCTGAGAAATTGACTCCGATTGCTTAGTTTGATCGGAAATCAACTCCAATGAGCTCTCTTTCAAGTTTTCCACGTTTGCATTCTCAGTCAGTGGAGGCTCCAAATTCTCACTTTTGGCAGAAGAGCTTGGTTGGAATGCTTGGAACTCAAAGTCGCTTGAATTAGAAGTTATCAAATTTTCATCACCTTTAGAGAGCACTAGTGTTCCCGTGGTATCGGTCTTATTAATATCTGTTAACTCACAATCTTCAGCTGCAAATTCAATTTCTTTGTCCTGATCCTGTTGCTCCACTGCTGCCTCCGGTTTCTGTGGTTTCTCAACTTCCATTGATGAAACAGACATCCATCTCTCCAACCATTTCCAAGCTGAATCAGATCTAGAAGGATCACACTTAATGTGGATACGTTTGGTCCTTGGTGTTGACTCCAACAGCTTATACAGAATAAAGAGAATAAATTTCAATCCAAAAATTGCATTTGGGAGATCAATAAACTGCATTTAGTTGGAGGTTAACGGAAAGAAAGATGTCAATAAGGTTACCTGATGTGCAAACTTGTTGCTAAGCAGCTTCTCAACGGAAATATACGTTTCCATTGGTTTCGTTACTGAATTGCCCTTTCCCTGAAACAAGAGGACAGTCTGATTGGTGATGGCTGAAACAAGACAATTTGTCGGTACAAATTGATGCAAAGATTTCTTGCCGAAGCATGAAAATATTGGCCTCAAATTTCAGTTGATGAAATTGACAAAGAAATCCAGATCCAAAAGAAACAAAGAATAAAAAAGCGGAAAAAAGGTGACAGGTTGCTTTACTGAGACTCCTTGATCTCAACTTCCATAGGCATTTCCTAAACCTCATCTCGAGGACTATCTCAATCACCTTCAAAGCCTTCACTTAGCTAATAACTGAATTCTATAGCAGTCAATTCCATCTGCAAATAGTATTACAGTCCCTCAAATCCCACAAATTATTGCAAAGCAAGACACAATGTCAGATGTATGGCAACGGCATTCTTCCCTCTTTTGAATTAACAGAAACATATCAAGTTATCATGAATTGTCAATTTTCAATTCCAAATATTGCAAGTTTCACTAATAAGATGTCTGCACAACCACAAGACAAACATTTGAACACGACACCCAACAAGCAAATAAAGCATTACCAAGAGCTGTGAACTGTGTTTATCCTTCCCATGACCACCATCTAGCACCCCTTCAGTACATGACCCTTCAGAAAGAAGGCGAGCACGACGTGCACGTACAAGAGCTTGCAATTTGATAATGGCTTGGACACAACGTAGAGTTCCCACAGCATGCCTCCGGACCAAATGCCCACGTACAGCAGCTTGCAACTTAACCACATTCTTCAGCTTAACCATTTCTTTCTGAGCCTGGTAAAGACATTCACCCAGAAAATTTAGAATTTCTATTGGACTGAATTCTAAGACACCAAAATGTGGACAAAGTCAATACCAAAAATCCTCTGATAGAAGCCTGGATGACAACAATGACAGACTCATCTGGGTTGACATGATGCAATTTATCATCCTCTGTAGCAACTCTGGTATCACACACTTTTGTATTCACTGAAGCCGGTAACAGGGGTATCTCTTCTGTCCATGGTATTGCAGAGGTTTTCTCCAGTGAAGTTGGATTTGGTTGAGTTTGTAAGTTGGCAGTAGCAGTTTGTGGGCTCTCCTTGTACGAAGAAGATGACGTTTCTGTAACTACAGTGTTGCTTAGTACTCGATGCCTGGCAGATCTCTTCCGGAAACTCCACCCACGCTGATTTGAACCCTTGCCCTAAAGCCAAAAATTGAAATGTCGCCATTAAAGAGAGAGAGAGAGAGAGAGAGAGAGAGAGAGAGAGAGAGAGAGAGAGAGCAAATCCCATGATTTCCCTGTCTTAAATGAATCAAACGCTTTCCTCTCCCAATTTTCTTATCCATTATTCATAATTAAGCAATAGAGAATTCTCATCTTCCAGTCCTTATTCAATACATCATTGTTTAAGTAGTTTTGGGACGAACAAGCAATTGATTGATGTACATCAGTGAAAAGCATCAGAGTAGTGACTGCCCACATTCACTTGTGTGCGCAAGTGTGCTGTGTTTGTGCGCGCGCACGAGTGGGGAGAAAGAATACATTGGAGGTATTTTTATCCATAAACAATAAAATATGTCTATGTTTCCCCAAGAACAAAAGGAGTACAATATGCATTTAAGTCTACTTATGTTATTTCCTTAACGAAAAAACAATGTAAGAAGTTTTGCTGGCAAGTATTCTTTCTTTGTGTGGTTGGTCCAGGAATGAACAATATAGCCTCCACTGCCACCAAAAAGGAGTTTTGTGTGGCTCCCGTGCATTCACACACTTGCATTTGATAAATCAACTTCAAATATGAAAATCGAGAGGACAATAACATGCAATTTGCAGGAGTAAATAGATGCTGCTAAAGGGCCAAATAATGTTCTGGCTTGAAAAGCAGAAGGCATGTACCCAAAAAATTACCAAAGCTGTGAAGATCACATTTGTAAATTGTTGTTTACTTGGCAATTTTCAAATATAGACACAACTTGGTTCTACGCTAAGCATGTCATCAAGTTGATTCCTTAGCAGTTTGTCTATTGAGGTGACATTGTATTGTTAGTTATGAAAGCCATTCCGTAACTTTCAAGAGGCAAGTTTAGTAATGAAGTATCTCACTGAAATCAGGTAATTGCACTTACAGGTAATTCACATGAAGTAGATTTCCCTATGTACTTCATTTAATTGTATTCTTAACTTCCACAACCGGAATTGACCATTCGAGTATATGCACTATTAAAGAAAACGGCATTGTCATGGCCAATCACCTCAAACACATCACAGAGAATCAATTGAGATATAACGATGGAGTAACGTCCTAAGAAATGAGGCAACACTATATTTCCAATTATATCCTTCAACTTTCAAGCTCAACTCCAATTCCATCATTATAGAATTTACCAAATCCTACTCCAAAAAGGCACAAGCTTTTGCTAGATTAAAGGACAAAATTGCCCGACCCGTATCAAAATGCAGATCAAGACCCAATTCAACCATACAAGTCTAAACTAATGGGATAGATACAGAGACAACACAACCATGCAATCAATATAGAAATCAGACCCTCTCCATACTCCTCCAAACTCCCATTTTGTGGGTCCACGCCCAACCTACAACCATGATCCGAGCCATTCATCTCGCAAAACACGAGAGATACAACATGTCTGCCAAAAATCAATTCTACTCGATATCGATAAATATCGTGAGTAAATGGCATTCTCTTTGTAAATAATAACGTTTGAATGTAAACTATATTTGCCATTCATTTTACATAACAAAACGCAGCACGTTCACGAGCCTACCGATCTTTGATTGAATTGTTTATTCGCCAACCTGTAATTTTGCTCGCATTCTACAAGATGCACGGTTCGGATCATGTCTGTGGGACCGGAATGAGCCCAAAAAAGAAGAGTATGAAGGGGTATGGAGAGGAGCATGATCTCAATTCTCACACTCCCAAAAGTCCCAATAAATCTGAACCCATCAAAATCTCTCCTTCCCTTTACATGCGAAAAAAGATCACATTCAAAGTCACGACAAAATCACAGAAATCCCCCTTAAATTAACAAAAATCTAAAACAGTTACTATAAATCCCTGATCTTTATCACTTAAGTTAACTTTACCGAATATCTAGCGGACACGGTGACGTAAAAAGTCATAAAAATCCGGTGTACTACAGACTGTAAGATTTTTAACCCCTTTCATCTGCCGACATTTTGTCCAGAAACAGTAAAAAAAGTAGCTGTAAAAAAAAAAAAAAAAAAAAACTGTTTAGATTCGTTGATTGTTTTTACCTCAGGAGCTTCGACGTCGTCAGTGGCGTCGACGGGATCGGCGCAGGTAATGATCTTGAAGCAGGACGCAGTAGATCTTCCCATTATCGTACTGGAATGACCTCACTCTCACTCCTCTCTCTCTCTGTCTCTCTTAAAACTGAGAGACGAATGTGTGTGCTGGAGTAGTTTGTTGTTAACTCCTCTGTTTTGGGACTTGAACCAGAGAGAGAGAGATAAAGAGGGGGTTTTACTTTTGTTTTTTTGTTTTTGTTTTCAGAGAGAGAGAGAGAGAGAGGGAGGGAGCGGACCTGAACAGGCTCCTGAAATATAGCGAAGTTTAGGGGTTTGAGTTCCGTGCAATGCGCCCTTTATCTAATCCGTTTCCTTGTGTACGAGAGAGAGAGAGAGAGAGAGAGAGAGAGATGTATCCGTTGAAACGGAAACACAGTGCTAAGAAATCAACAACATGGAAATAGCTGTTTCTGTTTTTTTGACTATTACTAGAAGAGTAAAATAAGAGGACTGGTTCTATTTTTGTTATAATAAATACTCCCTCCGTCTCATAATATTTGTCAGGTCCGCAAAACGGAGACGTAAAAATAATACTATTCTTGCAAGAAAAGTTGGGAAAAAATTCAACAACTTACTAGATCTCGACGAGTTTTTTTAACTTGTGAAAAAAATTTGAATTTTTTCTTGAAAGAAATGCATTATTTTGTAATCTCCGTTTTGCGGATCGGACAAATATTATGGGACGGAGGGAGTAGTAAAATGGATACACAGGGGATTTCGGGTTGGTGTTGTGAGAAAAGTGCATAGTACTTTCAAGCCATCGGATCGTGCATCCGACAATTGGAATCTCATCTCAGCAACCAAAGATCGAGAGCCGTTCATTATCGAGATGAGTCCGAGCCGTCGGATTCACGATTCAAAAACTCGTAGGTGTACAGGACGGCACTGGGCACATTACTGAACATCACCATTCCCAATTCATATACAGGTACTTCACATGTATCATTATCAAATGCTATTATATTCGCCGCCCCGTAATTATGTGATTAAGAGAATTTCATAGCTTGGAGGTCGGGTCAAAGTTTCCGTCACACGGCGTGCTATGATAATCCCACCAAGTTACTGTGAAGACCGGAACCTAAGCGTTTGCATGTTGAAATATCAGCAATTCAATTGCAGTTTTACATAAATGATAACTAATTTATAAATATATATAGTAATTTTCAGGTCCACTCCTCCGGATTTTTTTGTGGTCCGGATTTTTCATTTACCCATCGATTTGCGATGATCTGAGCCGCTCAATGTGATTAGAACGTGATTTTAAGGGTTTATGAGAGAAATCACCAAAGAAAATGATCAAAAAGGGCTTGATCCGAGCAGTTTTTTTATTGAATGGTTCAGAAAAAAACTGCTCAGATCAAGCCTATCCCGACCATTTTTTTTGGTGATTTTTCACGTGTACCCTTAAAATCACATTCTGAACACATTGAGCGGCTCAGATTATCGTAAATTAATCGGGAAATGGGAGCTAAGACACAAATTTGGACCATAAAAAAATCCAGGCGACCGGACCTGAAAATGACTCTCTCTCTCTCTCTCTCTATAATAATATAATGCAGGTACGTGTAGCATTTTTTTTAATTAATAATTAGCAGAACATTGATATTGTGATGTTCCAACAGTTGGTAATTTTATTTGCTTAAATCCCAATCTTCGTATTTTTCTTAATTACAAAAATTGTGAAATCGGCTAGGCTAATTTTAAGGTTACATCCGTGGGAGAATCTAATTTAATTCCTTTTTTCAGATCCATTCTTTTTTTTTTTTTATATATAGTCAGTCTAGCACAAAAAAAGAAAAGAAAAAAGAAGAAGATCCAAAATGTAAGAGTTTTCAATTGCTAGAACTGGCGAAGTATACTTTTGAAAAGATAGGCAAATGTAACAACAATTAAAGTTAACGACAAAAGGAATAACAAAATTAATACTACTTGACGTTTGAAGTTGATTATTCTTCCCTCTCCTTTTTTTTTTTTTCACGGATTATTCTTCCCTCTTCAAATTTTGAAAAAGAGAGGATACAAATTTAAAGGTTGGTTTTGCATTTGATGTTTTTTTTTTTTTTTTTTGGTACTGGAGCACCTAAGATTGGATAAAACCTTCAAAATTGAACTCGCATCAGTAAATTGTTACTTTCACCGAAGACACACTCTTTTGGTAATTTATGGTTTAATTTTTAGATTTTTACAGCAGACGGTATCAATTTGCTACAGTTAATCATAATTCATTGGTACATTAAATAAATTTTAATAAGCACGTCTACATTAAGGGGTGCTTTTGGCACCAGATTTTGAATTCTACATTACTTGAAACATGATTTTCTTTTTTTCCGGTTAAACGGAAATTCACTTGAAACATGAATTTCAGCTTTTCATAACAAGTATAAAGTTTTGCTACAAAATTTAATCACAATTTATAGCTACACTAAATAAACTCATTGCCTCTACACTAAATAGAAATAAGTACTTAATGCTTGAATTAAATGTGATGTATTGTGAGAGAATAATCTGTCTCATAAATTTAAAAAATAAGTACTTAAAAAATAAGAATCTTAGTGAAACAATAGTTAATTCAAAATCTATAGCTTATCAGTGCAATCTCCAATCTATTTTCACAGCAATATGTGTTGTTAGGTTAGTCGTTAGTCATCATCTTACTCATTCAAAAATTAATAATTACAAACCCCTCAACTAATATGAAGTAGGAATTAGATTATGTCCGGTACTTTTTCCAAAGACGGTCTTAAATTTTGCTCGTCAATTGCTCAATAAATGGTTCAGATTTGCTCAATGACTCTTACCGATCTCTCCGCACTCAAACTAATGATTATACTAATGCGTGATCCGGATTTGGACTCTTTCGTCAAGTCCAAAGCTTAAACTGGAGAGGATCTGATCTGTAGGGGAAATATAATGATCGATAACAGATTTTTACTCGACAATAAACCAGACAATTACATTGGAGTGCAAGTTTGTCAAGTCATCGTTGTAATAATGTAATCAAGCCTTAATCGAGAACCGAAGTAGGAGTATTAATCAACCAATAAAGGCACCAAAATGATCTCTGATTTATCACCAGAAAATTAAATTAAGCATCGATTATTAAGTATAATTACAGAAATCGACAGTCCCAACGAGAATTTTTGTCTTCTTCCTTTTAAAAAAGGTGGTGGTGGGGTCCATTGATGCACCTCGCATGTGAAGCGATAAGAAACATGGGAAGTTCATGGGACAGTGTACGAACCAACGATACAAGGAATAAAAAATGGAATTTTTTTTCCCCGACGTCTAGAGGTATCTGAGTCAGCTTACGCGCATTTTGATTATCCGCTTCTTCGGTCCAGTCAAAAGGCAAGGCGTGAATATTAATACCCGGGGGTGGCATAATTAATCCAAGATTATTAATCAAATGAGATCATGTACTATTGTATACCGATCTACTATTAGTCAAACAAACAGGTCATAAGGTTATAGACACGAGTAGAATTTTTAATTCCTTGTTTAAGGATTTATTATAAATTTGTCATTACAAAATTATGTATAGTTCTTTTTACTGTATCAGATCACCTCCAGTTTTTATCTTGTTACTCCAATCATTGCTTTCGAACTTATACTGAATTTAGTTTTACTCAAATGAAGGTGACTAAAAATTATTTTAAGGCTAGTTATTCAGTGCCCTCAATTTCCAACTTTGCCAGTTTAATTTTCTCAAATTTATGTCCAAATTTGAGTTCACCCATTGTAATACATCAAATCAAATTAAGTGGGTACTCAAAGTATATTCGAAAATATTAAAGAAAATTACGAGTAAGGGTTGAAGATGGCCTACCAATTATACATGTTAGCTTAAAATTATATATAAAAAGCCATTTGACGAGTTTTACCAAAGATAACAGTGACAACTATTTAGCCCTAACTTCTCAAGGGATTAGCCTAGTGGTTAAAGCTTTGGAGCCTTTCTAAAGTTTTGAAACATCTCAGGTGCATTAAGGCTCCGTTCAATTGCCAGGAAAGGATGGGAAAATCAATTTTCCCATAACTTTCCTAGTGTTCAGTTGACAGGAAAATTCTAGAACTTTCCAATTTAAGTTTTCCTGCAGGAATTACTTTCCTGCAAAAGCGATCCTGCAAAAAGCACAGGATTTTGCGTCGCAGGAAAAGGAAAATGAGTGAACACTCACAAATTTTCCCGAAAGTTTCTTTTTCCTGACAAATGAACAACTAAACCTTAATTTTTCTTGCAAAATTCTTTTGTCAAATGAACACTCACAGGAAAATAATTTTCTTTTTCTTTTACTTCACCTCACTTCACTTTTTCTGGGAACCAATTTCTCACACAACTTTCTCGACAACTGAACGGAGCCTAATTGAGACTCCTACAATTAGACGGTGAGATTTACCCTCGAGAATTAGTCTAGGTAGGCCTACGCTGACCCCGACACATGAGTTATAAAAATAGTGACATCTATTTAATTAGTTTTCCCAACCTATAGAAATGGAGGAATAACTCAAAATATTTATTTTTGGTCAAAATGGGAATAACTCCAAATGGTCTACAAGTTTGAGCACATGACATGAATACCCATTCCACCCTGTGCCTTTTGGACGCTTTCACTCGTCTTATCACGATTGCCACGTTAAGCTGCCGCAAGTTGGGGCGCCACCCATTTTTCACGTGGGTTTCTTAAACTGTTTTAGTACGTATTACTATTTCTATATCATCCTCATCCTGTTTTTCCTTTTATATAACCGGATGTACGAGCAACTTGTTTGCACCTCAATTATTTTTGAAAATTAACGAACGAATAAACCCTCCAATAACCACAGTATTCGAAATGTTTGGCAGCTGTGGGATTCGAGTCATTCGACATGAAATATTTTTTACTTTCTCACGCGCACTTGACAATGGTTATCATCCTCATTCTTGATCCACACAATTTTTCAGTGACAGTGTATATTTAATTAGCATTAAATTGCTACTGTCACACTATTCTATTGTGTTACTGGTACTATTTAATAGGTATAGAGATTTGCTACTGATAGCTCCCCTTCTTTTATAAGACAAAGAAAACAAAAATTAAAACAGTAATAGTAATAGTGATCCTGTAAATAGTGGATTTCCAAGACAATGAAGCTTGAGTGCTCTAGAAATAATTTCTTGTGTGAACCAAGGTTTAATAATAATAATTCTTTTAATGTTAATGCTTCCCTCATGAGTAGCTATTTATCTACTTTATATATAAAATACAATATTGAGGGTCCACAGTTAAAAGCTTTATGTAATTGAAAGGGATAGCATATTGTCATTGGTCTCATATTATAAATTTTAAAATGTCGTATAACATCTATAGATTCAAAAAAGAGGCAGAACCTTGCAATAGCTCTCATGATCTATATACGTTTGTTTCTGAATGTTAAAATCATGACTTCGTCTCTGATAGCCTTTATATAATATGGCATACAATTCTCTACAGTTGATTTATGTTTAAATTTAGAGTGCTGCTATTCGTACCGACCACCGGGAGGAAAATCGTACCGACCGGCGAAGACGGGCCGTCTCCGGCCACCGGACGGCCGATCTGAGCCGTCCAAAAATTCTATAAAAAAAGACGGAGGGGCCTTTCGCAAGAATCAACGGCATTCGAGGTGTGTAAAGTGCTTGATCCGAGCACCCCTTTTTCGTGTATATACACGTATATACATATATACACGAAAAGGGGTGCTTGGATCAAGTACCCTACACACCTCGGATGCAGTTGATTCCCGCGTGGGCCCCTCGGTTTTTTTTTTAGAATTTTTGAACGGCTCAGATCAGCCGTCTGGTGGCCGGAGAGGGCCTGGCGCGGTCGATCGGTACGATTTCCCTCCCGGCCGGTCGGTACCTATATCTTTACTGAAGATTTAAGTTCCAAATTCATTACTTTCGTTCATGGTATGGGGTTTTTTTTTTTCCCCACATAAAATGGACGTCAAGAGATTCAAATTCTTATTTGTTACCGTTGATTAAAATTTCTGGAGTCGTCCCTGACCGAAAGTGGATCTTTCACCTTGCAGGATAACCCTTGAATAATGACCACTAGCCCACTCAATTAATGTATATCATGTTTGTTTCTTCAAATGTTGACAAGGGTTTTCCAACTTATTAATAGTCTATAAATGGCCTAATCAAGTTCAATTTAGTTGCCTAGTCTCCTCCCTCATCTTCCTTCTCTCCCAAAGGACGAAACCGTTGCACCTAACTCTTTCAATTTTACCCCATTTTTTTAGTAACACAACAACGTTATCACCCTTCAATCCCAAGTTTTGTGTTGTAGCTAATTCAAGGCGTAATGTCACGATCTGGAAAAAAAAATTCTGGTGATAATCGGATAACCGGGCCAGCTTACGCCCACCTCGAGTAATTCCGGGGCCTTAAAGTTAACAATCAGGCAAACCCTTCGGTGGCCCCATGGTTTGAAATGTTTGACCTTCGTTGAAATTGAACATGCGATCTCATAGAGAACAAGCACTTAATTGCTTTCTTATGCTCATCTGACACAGCAATGTCACAATCAGAATTGGGAGGGGCATAATGGGATCGATGTCAGTGGTTTAAGGCCATTCTTCTTCTCCCTCATTAAAGGATGTGGTGGAGCCTGTTGTCACATGGCTAGGGACTCAATTATTGAAGAAAAATGTACTGGCAGTTTGGTAATTGATCCGGATCGATGTTAATGATTTATTTTCAATCTTTCTCCGAAAAGAGGAAGAAATGATTTTGTTCCTTCTCCACTATATATCCATCAACATCATTTTAACCCAAGGTAAACTTATTTAGCTAAAAACTTGTGCGCATCTCGACTAATTTCAGATTGTAAAGTTAACGAGTGGGCAAACGCTCCAAGGGCCCAAAGGTTTGGAATGTTTGACTTCCGTGAGATTCAAACATACGACCTAATCAAGGACAAACACGTATTTTCAATTGTGCGTGCAACTACTCTATATATTTTACTAATAAAAGAACATTTACTTCCTAGTTACGTAAGATCCCTATCAGAAAAAGAGAGGATTTTCAAGTCGAACCTACTTAGGTAAAGCAGCCTTTTTTTCAAAAAAGGAAAGAAAGAGAGGTGAAGCAGCCACTTCACTTCATTGACTTCTTGGCATTCTTTGGTTCCAACCAAATCTTCCCGTGCTATCTAACTCCTTTGGAGGGGCTTTGCAACAAATTTTTTTTTTTGCTAGTACAATGTAAGAGTGGTCTCCAATGATTAAACGAGGTACCCGTAAAATAACTCGAACTAAATTATAAAAACTACAATTTCTAGGCGTTATTGACACCCTACCTTTTCGTTGGAATAGCTGCATACATTGGACGAGTGTACAACACCTCTGTCAAAGGAGAAAGATGATTTCCAAGCTGAAATCAATTGAGCAGGGATGAAGTCGAGATTTTAAGTAGTGCACGAAGGGTGAGTTTCTCTACGGTGCTAAATGGGCTTAGTTTCCTTCACAAATACAACAAAGGAGAGAGATGATTTCCAAGCTGCATACATTGGACGAGAAATAATAAGTCCATTTAGCCCCGTAGAAGAACTCTCTCTTTTTTTGATCACCCGTAGGGGAATTCACTCTATTATAATTTGCCAATAAATAAAACAAAAATTTTAAAACCTGTAGAATTAGCCATTGTCATCCCTTGTTTCATGAATCCGTCATTGGACGGCGACAACTTGTTCATTAACTTCTTAGGACATTTGCCCCATTTTTTCAGAATCAAAATCAGAATAATTTTGTAAAAACTAAATTTGAATCAAATTTGCTTCATTCCTTCACTCAAACCTATATCAAATCAAGTTTTAATCAAATTGTTACTGAACTCAGACGGTTATGTGACTTATGTCCTCCCTCACTTTTATAAAGGTTCTACTCAAAATTATGCCTAAAGATTTTAAAACACTGAAGTAGCTAGGTTACCCTGCCATAATGGGGTATACTTCCACAAGTTTGATCACCCTTGGTTGTAGCTGGTACAGTGGCCAAGGAGGTGGAGCTAGGGTTTTCGGGAAATGATGGGGATGCTGCCAAGCATCTCTTGCTAAGTGGTCGATTCGGCCGTTCATCTCGGCAATCGATAGTTCAGATCTTTGCCGAGCAATCGACAGCTCAAATTTATATGCGCTCAAATTCAATCCGAGCTGTTCATGTCGAGATAAACAGCCAGATAAACAGTTTGGCATCACTTTACAGGGATGCCGCTCGACAGCAGCATCCCCTGGACTACAATAAATACAAGGGCTCAAGAAGATTAATATATGCAGTAAATTAGTCAAAATACTAGGAAGCGGGGGGGCTGCTGTGGCCAATTTCTGGGTCCACTCCGGTCTAGCTCCAATGATCGGAATCGTTCACTTTGTAGAGCTTATCGAGTAGAACAATTATGAAAAAAATCAGCTTAATTGGATATCATTAAGTACCTGATCGGAACCTTTTTATCTTGAAAAGAATGGATCCGAAACACTGGATCAAATCCACTGTAACTCATGGACCGAGAGTTATATGGGCTCCGATCAGGCACTTAATGATATCCAATTAAGCTGATTTTTTTCATCATTGTTCTACTCGACAAGCTCTACAAAGTGAACGATTCCGATCATCAGAGCGATACTTGAGTGGGCCCAGAAATAGGCACTGCAGCCCTCCGCGTCCAAAATACTACTAGTATCATACCGCCCAAGCATTTCTTTTTTTAAGCAATTAGTACTACTACTATCTACTATCTATTCCACAGCCTCCAACCCCAAGTATAGACTGTAGACAGTAGCATTGAGGCTTAAAAGTCCCGCTGAACTTAACAACGGTTTTTCAGTCGATGCTTCTTCTCATTAGGACAAAGTTGTCGTGAAGACTGCAGGATGGGACCTTCTTCGCACGAGTAATTAACTATTCACCGGTACCGGTACTAGGCACCGCTATATCGTGCTTTATTTTTTTTGACATCATACATTTATTGATGGATCCTACAAGAATATGTGGTGTTTGATAATATTGAGACACCATGTGGAGTTACTTCAGAAGCACGTCATAATTTTTGCAATTGGGACATTTTTTAATTGAAGAGTAAATTATTATTCCGTGGTCCTAAGACAGCTACGTAATGTCTGGTAAGCTTAACCACCCCACAAGTGCGTGATACCTATATACGTAGTCAAGAACACAACGTGAATATTTGTTAATGATTAGAATTAAGAACATGTGATGGTACTCTATAAGAAGACTCTGTAATTTTTGCTATAGTTTGGGTCCTCTCCAGTTCCAAATGTGGGCTAAAGAGTCTCTAAACAAATCTGAACCGTTGATTATGCAAATGGACAATCTACATTTGAACTATTCCATTCAGTTCAAATTAAAAACCGGAGATGATCCATTTCTTTTTTCCGAATGGGGACCCTTTGAGTCTTCTCTGTAATACACCAAATTTTTGGAGAGAGGTGAGTGGGGATGTTGGGTAACTTGGGTACATTGAGAGCAACTTATGCCTGCATGACTTACTCACTTACAGCTTTCCAATTCTTGACTTTAGAAGCAAACATGATTGGGGGGTTGGGCCCCATCCCCTCTGCTTCTCAACCTAAACATCATACAGAATAGTTCAGACAATGAAATATAGTAATCATCTGCCTTGGCGCATGATTTGTGAACAGAAAAATCAGGATCTCTGCATTTTGTCTTGGTGAATTATGTAAGCATTTTCTAGGTGTCATTGCACAAGTTGCAGGGTTTCGTGACCAACTGTTTTGGTCATATTTGTGCCCTGACTGCATGGAAAATTATTCAGTACTCAGACACCGATTATCACCACATTTTTGCGTGTGAGCATCACGCATTTGAAATGGGTCATTGGGGCCTAAGTCGTAAATGGTGAGTGCCTGAGCGAAAACGAAAACAAGAGTGTGGGGGGCGTATTTCGAAAACATCCCAACATTTCTAAATCTCACAAGATTAAGAACCGAGAGCGAGAGCATAGAAGGAGTATTATTGAGGACGACAAGGAAGAATCTTACCGGAGACTTGCGTGATTGAAGTTGGATAGTACTCCGAGGCACTGAAGAATTTCTGTTCCCATATCATTATAATCTTCTAGTGTAAGTTTTCATTATCTGGGATGTAGAAAGGTTTTTGGCCCGGCCCACTCGTGCACAATACGTAGGTTGTGACCTAGCCCAATTGGCCCAACCATACTGGCTCTCAGCCTGTTCCTACTGGTTGGGCCTGGGATGGGGTTTAGGAACTTGTCGTGTTCTTTTACTAGACTTAACAGATCTTCTGTGAGAAATTCACAGAAACAGCACAGACCATTTCTCTTCACAAACTTAAAATCACGATACAAATGACCTGCGATTCCCGCCAAGTCCTCACGAATTACATTAAGCAACTACTTTTTCAAGTGTAGATGAAAACACAATGAAAAAAAAAAAACACCGCAAGAATTACATCATGGAAAATGCAGCAATAAATACAGCCGATGCAACACAACTAAGTACGTTTTCGCATTCCTCCACAGAAAAAAGTTGATCCGAACAAAGGAAAATTGTGGCTCATAACCTCTTCCTCTTAGGATTCTCCGGAGTTTTAGCAGCATCCTTTCCAGTAGTTCTTTTAGCAACTGAACTTCTACTCTCTGGTTTTTCACTCCCTGCAGCGAGGTGGAAGTCAAATTCAATTATGCAGGGAAATTTTCAGCAGTTTAGAGGCAACGTACGAACTTTAGTCTAAGGGAATGTAATACGGGAGTAACCCAGATAGTGCTTTTTTGCGATTAACATGTGAACGTTGTGACTTCTACGTTACCATACCCGTGCTCAAAGCTTTGCCATCGTAGACATCAATCTGTTAAACAACATGCAGGAAAATTAGCTAATGTTTTGCATGCATTATTTACAAAAACTACCAAAAGCAGCAATTAACACGCACACTATCACAGACAAACACACATGCACCCTTTCATGCATACATAGTAAAATCAATACTAACAAATACATGAGATATGAAAGGAAAATCTTATCTTTACGAAACTTTACACAGAATTCTTGATCATATTGATGTGGCAATGGCATTTCTGACATTATAGGCAATACTGATGTTTGGCCTTACATAACGAAATCAAGACTTGCCACCTTTTCTAGATTGATTTTCTGTTCAGATGTGTTTATATAGCATTTCCGGATTAGAAAAAAAGAAGAAGAAGAAGAAGAAAGGTTCACATGGAGCTGATTTTGTTCATGATACAGTTCAAGGAATTAAACTACTCCATATCTTATCATAAATATTCCCCGAACAGGACAGAGAAAAACATACTTCCATTATCCAACAAAAGCAATGTAGGGTTTCTCGATAAGTAACAACAAAACCATTTTGATAGGCTGCTCGCACAACTAGCAAACATATTGCCATGTATGATCTGGACGTTTCAGACATGGCAAATATGTCTAAGAACAGAATCCATGGGTTCTATACTATAAAAGGAGTTTAAGAAACTGATCTCTACACAACGCTTTTGCAATTACAAACAACAGACTCCTCACAATTGTGAGTTCCATCAAGAAATAAATCCCTTCGCATCAGTTTTCCTTCTATGCAGTCTCACATTCTGCTAAGTGAGCACTCTCTGCAAAGAAAGTACCATTAAATCACAGACATTTCTGAACCAAAAAAAAGAGAAGCAATTGCCTGTGAAGTTAATTGACCAGAGCAGTCATCCATTAATGAAAATTATAACCTACCAATCACCAATCCATGTAGGAAGAGTTACCTGATCAAGTCGATCACCAACATCCGTTCTATCAACCACCACCATAGAATGGGATAATCCACATGCAACGCTACAGGAAGAAATTGCACGAAGTGAGCAGGGTGGAGCCACAGTTTTCGTCTGATATGGGCAAATTGTGCTCTAAAAATATAAGGAAACTTTTCTTATCCACAATTGAGAAAAGCTAATTTCTGAAGGGGGTCAAGTTTTAAATCATAGCTGAAAATAGAAGACAAGTTAAGAAATATACTATCCCTAATCAGCGCCAATCCACTATTTAATCAAAATTTTAGGGCTAATTATGTAAGAAAAAAGTTAAAATTATATTCCACAAGACAATTTAAAACTCGTCAAATAGTGTGAATCTCTTCCTATAGTGTGAAAAACTTTCACTAAAGTCCCACACACACACACACGTTAACTACCGACCCTAACACCCTCCCTCATGTGCAACCTCTTCTTGCATGTGGAGATGCAAATATCCATACATCTTGCGATAGAATGCGAAGGGCAGGAATATAATGCTAATGGGGAACAAATGCAAATAGAGATACTTGAACTCAAGACCTCTCCCAACTAAACTCTGATACCATGTTAAAGCATTCAACACAAAACCAATTGGCAATGAGTCGAGAGGCTGCCCTGGGTCAGTTTTGGTTTAGGAGGTTATAATTAACAAATGTGGGACAAACTGTAACAAACCTGATGACATGCATTCCCTCAAGAATGTCTACTTTCTTTGGACGGTCTGAAGACCTACACAGCAAAACACAAGCAAAAGTGATAAAAATATGATACTATATGAAGCTCGAAAAGAAAGAGCAAATACTTAACACTAATGACTAAACCTACTTTTGTGCATCAGGTCCGTATCCCAGCTCACCCGACAAAGCGTTGCCCCAACTTATGCATGAACTTTCAGCACCAATAAAATGGCGCATATCGCCTGAATCCATGCAACGTATATTCCAGCCGCTATAAAAGAATCAAATTTAATTCCTGAGCTATATTTTGTGATGGTTTCAATAGAAGTTCAGAAAAACAAATGAATATTATTACTTTCTTAATATCTGCTTTCCGCAGATGATGTTGCCAATGAGCAACTTGAAAACTTATGCACGTTGATAGAAATTGGATGAAAGATATCATTTTGGATAAACAATCAATAGTTTACCTTTTACCTGAAGCCATTAACAAAAATCTAATGGGACAAGCTAATCAAGTACACACTAGATCAAAAAGACTGTTGTGAACTATCGTCCAACTGGTAGAACAAACCATAAAATATCATAAGGAAATAAAAAGCACCATAAAGACATGACATAACCAGGGCGATTATAACCTTAAATCCATAACAGGTTTAGGGTACATCCATTCATCACCTTTGTTCTTCACTTTGCCCCACATATACAACTGTCCTCCACCTGGAAATAAAGGAACATTGATGGTCAACACAGAATTACTATTGCACGTTGGACAGAGTCAGAAAGTGAAAATTTAGGCGGTGCTAATACAAAGTGAGAATAAAATTTAATGCATGTCTTATATTTGTCCGCAGGATACCTGCAAAGTTGGAGGGGAAATTCTACGATACTGCTATTAGACTGGCCATGTTTTACTGCACGGAGTTTTGGGTACTAAGAAACAACAGGAGAATAAGATGAGTATAGCTGAAATGATAATGTTGAAAACGGTGTGTGGTAAAACTTTGCGAGATAGAATTAGAAACAAAAATTTTATGGAATGCAAGGGGTAGCAATGATAGAAGATAAGATAGGAGAATAGATTAAGGTGGTTTGGACATATCTATCCTAAACTAGCCAATGCGGTACTTAGGAGTCATGTGGTTGTGGTAGATGGTAGCAATAAGGAGTTGGGTGGACCAAAATGGCAAAATTGGCTTTGGAAGCAGTAGTTAGAAAAGATCTAGCAATTTAGGATATCACATAACACGATACCCTCGATAGAATTCAATGGAGGAAACTGATTCATGTAGCCGACCCCCATTGATTTGGGCCGTAAGTCGTAACTTACGGTTCAGTTTGGTTTGGTTTGGTTTGATTTGTGTCTTAGAGGGGTTATATTGATAAACTAGTATTTCAGGACGGCGAAGCTGTCAACTTCATAATCTTGTATGAAGCTAAACAAGCTACCCCATGGTAGCCTCGCTGCCTGCTATATAAGAATAACATGGGAACGACAAAGAAAGCTGTTGGCTAATACAATAGTGTAGAAATATCACAGTGAAAATCAAGGTTTTGAAATGCAAATATTTGAACTTAACAGCAATGAAGATAGCAGTTCAATGGATGCTAAACAAATTGGCCATTGGTTTTCATTTGTGTGATATTTTAAGATCTGCTTTCCCCTTTGACTTGTCCAAAAAAGATCTAAACTAGTAGAGAGCAACAAACCCTACCAGCAGTACATGCAGAATTAACAGAACCAGCTGCAATCAAAGCATCACGAGGTAGAACATTGTGCTTTGTAAAAGTTTCAACACGGCGAGGAACCCACTCATCCTTCTGCTCCTTATGTCCAAGCCTAAACCCAAAACTCAGGAAATACAGAGGAATAAGACACTATGAAGAGAACTGAAGTTTGTCAGTCCTCGGAAATGTTCCTCAAAAGCATGCCTACAAGGTGGCAACTTGAAATCTAAAGAAAGAGCTACCAACCTTCCATAATCACCACATCCCCACCTGGTAAATTGAACCCAATAAAGTGTAACTCAGAATATGTACCGTAAAGGCGTAAACTGCTGAAAGGGAAACAGTGGAAAAGAGAAAGGAAGAGCTGCAAGAAAAGCTTACGTGTAAACAAAGCCATTTGAATCCACAGCAACTGGATGCCAAAAATACAAAAGGTGAAGTAAATAAGCCTTGTAAAGAAAGTAAGAATGGGGAAAGTAAGAGAAATGATAAATATGCCTCATTCAAAACCTGTATGATTTGATGATATAAAAAAAACCTGTATGATTTGTTCCACAAGTAACTTTCACTATAGTTTCTCCAGCAAGGGAAACAACTGCTTTAGGGCATGGTTGGGCTTCATAAGCAAGCAAAACTGAGCTATTTCTTGTATTGTACTGCACTGAATAGAAGTTGTTACGAACATGGAAACCAAAATCAATTAAGTGCATAAGCACAAGCAGGCACCTTAATAATTGCAGGCACTTCATTTAGTACATTTCTATATAACTGGACATAATCTCTATGCGTCGAAAATATGACGCAATATAATTTCTGCCAGGCCAGTTTGAAAGCTAAATAAGTACACACTTCAGTAAGTCGCACCCTATTGGGTCTAATATATTTAGCGAGAATGCCACACATCAGAATCTCATTCTCATGGTTTAAACACAGCATTAAGGATGAATATGTTCCAAACTTTGATCAATCTGTGGTTTCATTCTGGCGAACGCTACAGAGCAGTGCAGTCAAAGCTAGGAGAGATCTTCAATCAGATAGGAGCATCTTTTATTTGAGTGGGTTCCTTTGATCCGATTTCTCATGCTCTATTATAGTAGATTAAGCCAAAGATGAAGAAACATTTCTTCTTTATGTAAATAGAGGGCCGGAATAAGTGCTAGACCCTCAACAAAAGAATGGATTAAGGTGATAGAAAGTTATCAGGAGACGCAAGGCTTCGGAATTGAATAGATGTCTCTCTTTTTTCGTCAGCGGATTTCGGTATTTCTAGAAATAAGAGTTTTAATATTATTTCTTTTATTACTATTTGATTTCCTCATTGGAAATTGAACTGGTTTATTCTCTTCTGTATTTTTAGTAGATTCAAGAACTAACAATGGAATCACACACAAGGAACAGACAGTGAATAGGTTTGTTAGAGCTTGTCCCACATTGGTTAATTATGACCTTCAAAACTAATATATGAGCATGGACAGCCTCTCCACTCATTGCCAATTGGTTTTGAGTTAGATGCTTTAACAAGGTTCACAGATTCGATAATCTATGAATTAAAAAGAAAAAACTGAAATATCATTTATACTCAACATACCTCATTGTCAGATCCATGCCCTAGTTGACCATATTGTGGAAGACCAGAGGTCCTAGAAATAAGTAGTAATCAGAGCAATCCACAAACTTCAGAACAACAGAAATAAAGAACACCAAAACACATGAAGGAAGTAGGAACCAACACAAATGCAGAAACATACAGTATAGAAGCTCCTTCGATAGAAGATAACCACACTGAGAAATCAGCCCCACAAGCAACATCTCTGACCTCAGAAACTAGACAGCGTATCGGAGATGACTCAACTTCTACAAAGAGACAAAGTATAATGTCATCCGATGTATAGTGTAGCTTAATGGATGACACCCCACAAAGCAACATTTTCATGGATTTCAAGATTTAAAGTACTTGGCTTGTAAAAGGAAAAACAACTGAAACAGATGAATATTAATAGACTTCCAAGTTCCAACTAAGTCAAATTACTATAGTATGAGGAGCAACGACCTCTAAAGTGATATATTCTTCACTGAACATTAGAAGTTATGTGATTGCCACTAAACCAAACCTGAGAAAAAACTCACCATTCTTTAATGAACCTGAGCCCAGCTGCCCATGTTTATTCCAGCCAAAGGATAAGGAAATTCCATCTTTTGTTACCACCAAAGTATGGCTCCTTCCAGCCCCTGCTCCGATGATATTATGCCTGAAAGAAAGAAAAAAGAAAGTTAAGGAAATAACGGAAGGAAAAGGCATAAGTTATGATAAAAGCAGGAAAAAAAAAAAAGCATAATCATGCGGGAGATACATAACTGAAATCCACTCAAATTCCATCAACACTAGTAATTTCAAAACTGTATAGGGAAAGAATCATTCAATTAGTCCTTCTTTAAAAATACGTTGTTAGGTATTACCGTACAAATAATAAACTACGTAGAATACGTCTCGGGTCCCACTAGCCTCCATTCTGTTAAACCCAAAAACTTGCTTTCCTCTCTGACACACCAGCCAAGCAAAAAAACATGGAGAATAATAGAAGCCATAATTTTGGCATAGCGCCATAATGGAACAACAATTGGTTAACCATTTCTCTGCCATGTCTCGCTAAACAATTAAGAATCAAATCCTTTGATCTATTCCCTTGTAAGACTTGCAGATTAAGCAAACTCCTCCACCCATTCTAAGGTGCTTTTCAGATCCCTACTCCATTGGAATTTCCTCGCCACCACTGCGGGCCTATGTCCCAATTGCTTATCAAAGGTTATAAGTCTGATCAATTTTTGAATCCACACCCACATTCCCCACGCCTGGTCGCTTATCAATCAACCAAACGAGATTATCAAACATGATTATTCTGGTCGTGTTTAGATTGTTAGACCCAAACCCACGTTCTCCGTGCCTTTTTCTTTCTTGAAACTTTGATTCTATTTTGCACTTGCAAATCCACATTCACCGCTTCAAACTTCAGTAATACTTTCCAAGTAAAACCCAGACTGAAAGATGGTGACCAACTAGGACAGTAGGAAGAGTTTTGCAAGATAAAATAGCCTTTTTCCCAAATCATTTTTTTTTTTTTTGTACTTCAGAATATTACCAAATCATATTAATGGCAGTGCACTACAAAGCTATCGCATCACCCACTGGAACTCCTAATCTACTTCTGAGAATAGTAAGAAATACAACGAAAATAGAAGCATGCTAAACAATATCCACTTCCAGGGACGAGAAATTCAACATACCCCAACAGTGCTGATACAAGAGATGGTCCATCACGCACAATTCGGTCTCCATGGCCTAGTTGCCCCTTCTGCATTACAACAATGATTCATGAGTTGAACACATTAAGTATAAAGCAAGTACAATCATTAGCTTCATAATTGAAACTGATCGTACTTCGTTGCGTCCCCAAGTGTAGCAACGTCCTTCAACATCCAATGCCGCACAATGAGAAGACCCTACACAGAACATCAAAACTAAGGTCGTTGATCCAACACTTATCTTAAACAACAACCGGAAGCCAAATTCTTTATCAAAGCAACAACTTGGCTTATATCTCTGAAAATTGAACTCCAATGGGTAGCTATATCCAATGCCATACTATAGCTTTGCAATTTTTACTCTCTATCTCTCCATTGATGGGACTCGGAAAAAAATAGCTCCAGCTAAGTTGCTTCTCTCTACTTTCTCTGTTGTCGTTGGAGCAACATTACCCAATAATGGCTTTGTAGCACGGTAGCTACTCAAAAAAAGATTTTGAAGAGAAATTTCTTCTTAACATATTTAAAATTTTGTAAAACACAACGATTATTATGGTTTTTAGATGCCTTGAATGGTGAAAACAGTTCACCAAGTTAGGATGAGACGAAGGGAACAACTTTCTGCATAGATGCCTTGTGGAGTAAATGTAATTCGTTAAAACAACTTTTTGCTTGGATGATTTATAGAGCTCTACAAAATGAAAATTTGGATTAATAAAATGGGACATGCGGTAGATTGCATGGGGCCTCAATTTCCCTCAAGTCCTTGTGAACTTTGCAGAAGGCGGTTGTGGGCTAACAAGTGTTGCAAACGAACGAGTTATTCGTAGCATCTCGAGACTTGGCTCATTAGTTAATGAGTCGAATCGAGTCCGAGTTAATAGTTACATGACTCATTTAGTAAACAAACCGAGCTCTAACACCCCTACTAAATGAGCCGAGCTCAAACTTGATTAATTTGTCTCGACTCGAGCTGGGCTCCAGCTACACTAGTTCTAACCGAGCCCAACTCAGACACCTCCGTACTAAACGAGTCGGCCTCAAACTCGGCTTGAGTCCGTCTAGATCCACATTCTACCAGTGCAAAAGTGACACCTAAAATGTGGTCATCATAGTATTGGTCATCATAGTATTGCGCAAAAAGTAAAAAAAAAAAAAAAAATCGTTTACAGAAGTGTAGAGTAGAGATTGGAACAGAAAGCAGAAAGAGATGTACCACAACCGGAGACGACCAAACGGATGTCGACGCCGAGGAGAGGCCGGAGTCGGGTTGGAGAGACCAAGTTACCCGCATTGGAGGTCTTGCGGCTGCTGATGTTGGCATTCCAACGCGTTGCGCCGCAGAACAGCAGCTCTCCGCCCTGCTTCTTCTTCGCCGCCGCGTCCTCAGCCTTCTTCTCCGCCTCCGACATCCCCGGGTACACGGAGTAACGGACGGAATGTTGGACACCGAAGATGGGCAGCCAACGGGAATGGGGAAGTGGTTTTCGCGGTTCGAGAATATGACTTTACTGCTGAAGGTGCACTACGCTTGGGAAGTGCCCCGAGTGGGTAAATACCGTAAATTTAAATTAGCAATCCTACGTACATATGTACGGACTTCACATACTGACATTACAATAGGTCGGGAGTAATGTAAGGTGCTACTCCGGACCACTTTAAGCTCCGTCTCAGAATGTTTTCTTAAAAAACACTAAATGTTTATTTTAAATTTTCAAATTAAAAAATAATGTAAATAAAAAATAAATTTTTAATTTTTTGGCACGGTGTAGAAGATCTCATCGATATAGAAGATCTTTCAAATAAAATTCATATTGAATATTTTTATATTTCAGTAAGTCCATTATTTTTTAACTTAAATTTGTTTTCTTAAAAAATAAGGACTTATTTTCCGTTCTGAAACGAAGCCTTACAACTACACATTCTTATGAGGTCACGTTCTTGGCTGCGAAAGACGTGTAATAAATGAGCTTAGCCTAACACTCTTTAGCACTAGTACTATGATGTCCCCATTACGTGATCGCATTTTGGGTACTAAGTGATGTGTTACCTGGTACCAAAAACATTGCACCTAAATGTGATCACCCTAATATTGCTCCTATAGCTCGGCTCAACCTGACTTGAAAAAGCTCGGTTTATTAATGGAGGCTCGTTACTTATTGAACCATGCTCGGCTATAACTCAAGTTTTACACTAATTTAGTAAACGGGTCAAGTTTGTACACTTCAAAACTTGATTCGGCTCATTCGCGCCTGTAATTGATGAATTTATAATGATCCTATCCACTTCAATGTCGTATTACTCCCTTCGTTCCTAAATAAGTGTTCAGCGCGCAAACCAAGGCCTTTATAAAGATGCATTTGTTTCGTTAAAAAAATTATTTTTTTTCACAAATGAATAGATAGCAATGAGTTCTATTAAATTGTGAAAACAATTAAAATTTTTAATGAAAAATATGCATCTTTTGTAAGGCCTAATTTGCACGCCAGACATTTATTTAGGGACGGAGAGAGTATTATTTTATGAAGTTCATGTCCAACATGAGACGATTTCAGACATAGTAAGTGTTTGGGCTCGGATTGTGCAAATTTGGCAGATAGATTTGGGAAATGATTTTGCCACTCCCTTTTTTGTTAACGTCACTCCCCTGCAAGTGTATTTTTACACCAAAAACAAATAAAAAGTTGTTTCAACAATTGAAATGAGAAAATCTACGGTGACGTGAACCAAAGAATTGAATGAGAAGACGGTTCGGTGGTGGATTGGTCGATAGTAGAAAAGGGGTTGCGTCGTGCTTTTAAACACCGACAATTTCTAGTTCAAAGTACAGAGAGCATCTTCAACACTAATAGCCCTTCTAAGTTCTAGAGAAACTATACGAATAGGAACATTAACATTAGCTTAGTGAGAGAGTCGATGATATTAAATAGGAGTATTTTCCAATGGGTGGTTACATATAGCTAGCAGAAAAAAGGTGGTAAAATGAAAAGTCAAATGGCTAATCCATTAGAGATGAAGTCAGAATTTGTTTTGTTAGTGATTCTCTGGGATTTTCAATTCAACATTATATGAAACAATGTGGAATTGATGTGCGCGTATATCTGTATTCTCAACTATACCCCATTCGCCAAAATATGTAGCAAATGATAAGCGAAAACCACAAGCGAAGCTATCCCAAAACATGGAAATGATTTTCGAATAAAATTAGTATTCTATTGTACAAGTACAAGAAGACTTCTTTTTTTTTTCTCAACAATTCAGATATTCCGGTCAGTTTGCGTGCACTTCAAACTACAACAAGACAATGAAATACAACCTGATTTATAGTTATCTCCAGCTAAATGGACAGATAGCCTCAGTGTCAATCAACACATTCAACTACAGTTAAACCAAGAGAATGAATGAACAGTGTACCGATCGGGGAGAGAAACTAGAACCAGTAGAGAAGGCAAGTGATGATCAAGTGAGAAGACGAAAAAACGGCTTACCATGAAAGAGAGAGACTAGTACGTGGCTGGCTTACTAGTAGTTTTTTGAAATGGCTTACTAGTACTTGGCTGGCTTTCCCTAATCTGTATTTCTTGCTAATGGAACTATATCTTCCCCTAAAAGCAAAGAAGCATCAAGGATCTGTACCTGCCCTATGAAAGCTTATTCAAGTTTCTTCACGGACTACTTGATGGTGATGTAACGATTCGTCCCATGCTTTGCCCAATTGTTCTTAAGATCAACAGGACTGGACAAATCATGGCCTTCAGCCGCTAGCCGGCTAAGCAGCTTGTTGAAAGCACTTCCACTCATCTTCCGCCCGCCAACCCTAGCATGCCGCTTGTGCGGCACCGCTGGCAGGGGATACATCGACACGGCTGTTGTGCAGCAGGACGACTGCCAACCCCCATTTCCCCACTTGTAGCACGACCGTAAGATTCCGGTGCAGGAGCAAACGGGGACTGGCATTGTAGTCCCATGAAATGCCACCTGGTTCAACCCCATCTCATCCCCTTCTCCTTTTTCCCTCTTAACCCTTTTCGAAATTTTGGAAGGCTTTTTGTTATGTGTCGCTGTCTTGGCTTCCTTCGTTTGTTTTTTAGTCTCCAAGGGAACTGGCGACATTTTTAGGGGACCGCTTATGTGAATATCACTTGAATTGTATGGAGTTTCGTCTGTTTGGGGCCGGTAGTGGTGTGGTTGGTGTTCATGCTTCACTCCAAGAGTCATGGCATTTTTGCGATTTTGAAGAGTTGTGATGGCTTTGTCACGTGCCATAATGGCACTGTTTCGTTCCAAAATTGCAGAATTGCGCTGCAGGATGGCCAGATCTCGCT
This sequence comes from Rhododendron mucronatum var. ripense, assembly GCA_019656295.1. NCBI lineage: Eukaryota > Viridiplantae > Streptophyta > Magnoliopsida > Ericales > Ericaceae > Rhododendron > Rhododendron mucronatum. The sequence goes on along the minus strand of BPLT01000144.1, from coordinate 202,013 downwards.
CTGCCAAGGCTGCCTTTTTCTCCGAAAATGCTAGATTTCTTTCTTGGAGAGCAGCGTCTCGTTCGGCCATAGCAGCCATTATTTGACCGATTGATGGCTGATGCTGCATATGCCACTGAAATGAAGAGAGTTGGAAACTATTGATCAGACGTGGGAATTGGAGGAAAACTCATTACACAGCATAGTTTACAAAGCACAACAAACAATTTGTTTCAAAAAAACAAAAGTACTAGCTGCCCATACCGGACGCTGAAGCGGGTTGTGTCTCCCATTCTCCCGATGGCCACTATCATCCATTTGAGCTCCAAGGTCAATAACCGTAATACTGGCTTCTATTTAAACATCTGCTATACAAGTAGTCAAATAAGCATCAAACAGCTACCTAGACTTGGAACGATGTAACTCAACATCTGGATACTCCCTCTGTCCCCATATTCTTGGTCCTTTTGGGAACTCTCAAGTTTTTAAGGAGACGTCTAAACTGCATTCAAATTTAAAGGCATGAATTCCAATATTTCCCCTTTATTCTCACTCTCGATTGATTCTTGGTTACTTGAAGGGGCTATTTTTGGGAAAAACAAAATTTTGTAGTTTGACTTTTAAAGAGGATTGACTAATTGCGGATTTGCGGACATCCAATAATGGATATATGCACCAAGAATACGAGACAGAGGGTGCATCAAAGTAGAAATATATCTCAAAATTTGTTCTGAATACCACTGATACAAATTAAAAATGGAGCATAAAATTTACTACTCCAACATTGAAATAATGTGGGTGAAGCAGGTCGACATTACCGCTAGACAGGTACACATTGAAAGGACTGGATGCTTTTCAGAATTTTCTGCAGAAAAAAACTTGAGCACAGTATGAGGAGAAAAGAATACATCAAATAAGAACTCAATCAGCTAAATTTAAGAAGCCACATGAATCGGCCAGAAAAATGCCAAAGCTAACAAAAATCAATAGCAATGACCTGAAGACTAGAACTTTCATCACAAAAAATCCCCCAGCCTGGAAAAGATAGGGACGAGGTCTTGTACTCAAAATGGAAAATGATAAACCCTGATAAATCAAAAGCAACCATTAGAGACAGCCAACAAACAAGCTAAAAATACAGCTGATATGCAAGACAATATACGTTATTCCAATGCAAGACCAACAAAGAGAAGTGGCTATAATAGTATCATAGACCCAACTTAGGAATCAATGCCCCAACCACAACTGCTTTTCATAGATGAAAGCAAGTTCTCAAAACAAAATTGACACAGAAGATCTCAAAGACATTTCTTCATAGTGTGCATGGAAGAATAAGTTTACTTTGGTTCTGCGAAGTAGCATTCTGTTATGTTTAGGTCAAGCACAGAACCAGTAATATATGCTATGTCATTGCCGATCTGACAGGGGCAACCTTGATGACACCAGGTGCTTAGCTGGGCTTTGACTTGTTCCCTTGTTAGGACACTTCAAGCATAAAAAATTGACCCAACTTAATGTATATCCATAATTCACACAATTCAATTTCCCATCTGGGACATTTTAAACCTGGAAATCCCCACTAAGGGATGCAGCTAGTGCTAGGCCATCCTAGTTTTTAGTGACAACCACTAGAAAGGCAGTTAGAGAGCAAAGACCTCAAGACAAAACTAAGTGAACCATTGCATTAAATGTTTGACAGCCTAAAAAAATTAAAATTAGCAGTCCATAGAGGTATAGGTAGACTGCCAAGTGCACCGTATCCAAGCATACAGTTTTCTTCAGGATCAGTAAAAAATTGCAGCATTTTCCCAAAAACAGTCCCATGACTCCCATGGCTCAACATATCAGTCCATACGAGTTTGACAGATATCTTAGTTAGGATTCCAAAAACACTTGAGATAGATCCATTACAAAGTAATGTAGTGCGGAGAAGACTTTAAAAAAGTTAAGATAACTACCAAGCATGGCAGCTTCCCAAGCGGAGAAGAGTTTAAAAAAGTTAAGATGACTACCAAGCATGGCAGCTTCCCAATGCTAAGCTGCTAGTAGCTATTAGTCTTTTCTTTCTCTAAACATTCTTCACTCAATTTACATACCAGAAATCTTGTCATATTTCCTACTCCCAAAGAAAACCTAGACACATTAAGTTCCATTCTCTATCTGGAATAGCACTTCCTTCTCCAACGGTCAATATTAGTTGTGAAACATTTTCTATGCATAGAATCTTATTTGGGAACATCATTGGCAGCACCAAAGGAAAAGGGAAACAGCAAAAAGAGCTACTGATCCAACTGGAAGTGTTGAATCTTCAGGCAATTATTGAACACTATGCAGGACCAACTGAAAAACTTGCTCATTCTTTTTCATAACAAGCAAGTTGAAAGTATAACAAAGCAGTTGTCTAGTAAGTCCACGTACAAAAGTTTTTGCACGTTTATTCCTTGATGGGGCTGTAACTTGATACTCCCTCCATCCCTAAATAAATGCCCACCTTTCCATTTTGGGTTGTCCCGAAATAAGTGTCCACTTGCAAAAATGGATGGGTAAAACTTGGCAAAATTCCTTTTTTGCCCTTCTTTTGAAAATTAAACTAGTAATACGTGCATTCCAAAAAATTCACATTAAATGCTCAAAGTCAAACAAAACAACACTAGATTCCCAACTGATATTGCTTTCATTTCATTTCCAAAAGACAAAATACATTTCACCGAGTTGATTGAATGAACCAGAAAGTAAACCAGACGAAAAAAGTTCTTTTCTCTATGACTATGAACACCTGTTTTCCCTTCTCCTTTGTTTTTTATTTGCTTTTTCATTTAAAAGTTGAGAAATTCACAAAAGGCAACAATTTCGAACTTGACTTGAAGAGTGCCATCAAAAACTTCTTAGCTGACTGAACCAATTTGCAAAAACACAAAAATTAAGCAGTCTTGATACTTGTGAGAGAGGGAGAGAGATGGAAATGGAAGGAATTCTTTTGATTTGGAAGAAGATATGGAAGGAGAGGTTAAGATGTAAATGCTTTGATTGGGAGATGAAAATGGAGAAAAGAAAGGAAGTGTTTTGGCTGGGATACGGAAACAGAGTGAAACAAAGGAGTAACAGGTAAGATGCTCTAATTATAGGGGTATTACCAGCCTCTTTTTAGTTTTTGAATTTAAGTTTGCTTCAAACAAATTTTGCCACCAAGTTTTTTGGAAGGATCTGGAGAAGTCACCACTTGCTAAAAAGCGAGGAATTTTAATTACACTACAATTTTCAAACTCACGAGACTTTAATTGAGGGGCATTTTTGGAAAACAAATGCTTTTAGGGTGCAATAATGTTGTCTACTTAAAAAATTGGATTCCCAATGGTGGACATTTAATTAGGGACGGAGGGAGTATTTCTCATGTTGTTTGTACTCTAAATTGTAAACGTATTCGCATTTTCTTTATAGGAATACTAATATATGTTAGATTTCAGATTTCTTGGAGGGTTCCAACCTAAAACCAATTGGCAATAGATGGAGTAGCCTCTAGAATATATTAACCAACCTTGGGTGGCTTAGATGAGCGATGTGGGATATAGTCTAACACTCTCCCTCAAGGCAGCCTTGATGCACGTGGAAGTGTATGGATTGAGGAGACGATGAGATTTGACTCAGGCAACGGAGGCTCGACCACATGAGGTGAGACCACCCAAGACCTAACTCTGATATCATGTTAGATTTCTTGAAGGATTCAAACTTCCAACCTAAAACCAATTGGCTTCTAGAATATATTAACCAAGTTTGGGTGGCTTAGATGAGCGACGTAGGATAAAGTCTAACAATAATGACAAGAAATAGTCCTCTAATTGGGAAATTACTACCAAATAAGTTATCATGAACATCAAGCAAGGATTCCCAAATTTTCCAACAAGTTGTCATGAACATCAAGCAAGGATTCCCAAATTTCCAATCCACGTTTAGACGCTCCTTGCCTATGAGATAAAAGTAGATCCTGCTTTTTTTTAGAAGAAACTACAACGGCTGTAATTAAGATTAAGTCCTCATACCGAAATAGGTAATCATCTATTCAATGACAATTTCCTAATAAAACTCAAAGTCCATTGTAAAACACAAAATTATACTCACTTCACACAAAAAAAAAAAAAAAAATAGTAACTCAGGTGCCTGTCCATCTTATGCACACCTCAACTAATTCCATGGCCCAATTAAAGCCAGAGCTTTATGACCGGTCCCAAAGGAGTTGATAGCACCTGAGAAGTTTCGAACATAAGACCTTAGGAGGGAGCATACCCCTAAGTCCAAGGTCTTGAACCAGGCAAACACCTTGGGGTTTGCTCATTTCACGAATTTGACAATTAATGTTACACAAAGATACAAAATCCGAGAGCTCAACAAGATTGAACTGAATTCAGCCTTCAACAACATAACAGAACCCATATAGTCCCCAATCACTGAGGGTATGGGCGGGTGAATTCAGCCTTCAATATGAAAAATCAGCACAAGAGAAACTCAACAGACGTAAATCTGAAACGACAAAAACCCCAAACCAGCTCAAGCAACGATGAACGACGCATTATAAGAAGTTACGGAATCCAAAACATGAAGTGAACAATTGAAGTAAAATACCTCTAGAAAACTTACGAGCGAAGTTCTGTAGCGAGCGAAATCGAGCGAGAGGGAGAGAGAAGTCAAAGCCCTAAATTTAACACGGGATGAAGGGGTCAGTCAAAGAACAGGGACCCCCAAGAACAGCAACTCCTATATAAAAACGAAAATTTACCACTACCAGTCTACCAGTCACCGGGTTTTCTTTTCTTCCTCTTCTTGGGTTCCATTTTTGGAAAATAAAAAATTGTCTTCAACTTTTTTTTTTTGGGAAAATGACGGCCAAATACGTATTTTAATAATTAATACCCGTCAAAACAAACTAAGAACATTTGCTAATGCTGAAAATATGTTTGACGAGTATTAATTATCAAAACGCGTCTTTGACCGTCATTTTCCCCATTTTTTTTTCTTGTTTTTACCTCATTCCACTAAATTTTTATTCTTTGAGTATTTATTTCTCATTTTACGAGACATGTTATTTTTAATTCAAAAAATATGCACTTGTTTAAAAACATAAACAATTATTTTAGTTAATGAAACAAACTCAACTCAAGTGTCTAACCAGTAGCCACTTAACGATTACTTATTCCATCATCCACAAGGGAAATTGACTAATAGCGGAGTATAGGTGCTTATGAATAAACCTCACTAGTAGCGTACACACTTTGTTTCTCTTTTTTCACAAAATAGAAACACACAACGCTTTCTTCCTCGTGTTCGTTCATTGTCAGAAAAATGATTACGGATCAAATCCCATGTGCTTTTTATGATCAAATGAGAAACTATAACAACTAATATGTTGTCACGCTAACAACGTTTCAAAAAGAACGTAGTTGATGATCTTGTAATATCAAAAAAAAAAAAAAAGGATTTCAATAAACTGCACAAACGTTGATATATTTCTTTACATTTGAACATAATTTTAGTATAAAGAGATGAACATGTTTTTTGGTTTTTAAACTTACCATCATCAAAAACTTTAGTTGGCATTTTGTCTGAGAAATAACATGCAATGAAGCCGACAAACATGGCACAAAACTAGGTGTACTGTATTGTATTTGTCTTAATTGGAATGAATTGTTTAGGGGGTATAGCGGTTCGGACAAGTCCAGTCCATTATTCGTGTATGCGTCGGAGCCCATTCTAAGCCCAGAACCATGTCAAGCCCGGTCTCATCTTAACCAAATACTCAATAGGGCTCCTTTGTTTGTTTAACCGGATGTATAGAATATATGGATGTATTTCACTAACTAAAATAAGTATTACTCCCTTCGTTCCTTTTTAAGAGTTCTATTTGGTAATTTTAACTTATTAAAAAGACAGCATCATTATACCTTTCACATCAACTTTTTCTTCTACTTTCTCTATTTACCCATCATCATTACACTTTTACTCAATAACTTTTCAAAATGGAATTTACTTTTAGGGACAAAATAGACAATGCACCAATTTTTACCTACTAACTTTACAAAATGAACACTTATTAAGGGACAGTCCAAAATGAAATACCGGACTCTAAAAAAGGGACGGAGGGAGTAATTTTTTTAATAAGTATTTTAAATTTCATTTCACGATTGTACGTTTTTTTTTATTTTTTATTATTGCATTGATAGAATGCGTTTCAACAATTGACCAAATTCTACTGATACATTTGTGACACATTGCATGATACTTGCTACATGGTCACCAAATCCTTGGCTTGAGGCTTAGGTATTTGCTCCATTCTAATGTCTATGGTTCGATTCTCATTGCCAATAATTTTTGGAGCCACCTCACATCTACGTGTAAGTGTGTAAAATGGCCATGTGAGGGGTTGTAGGAAGTAGGAAGTTAAGAACTAGTCTAAGTTGCGCGCAAGCTGGTCCAAACATCCTGCATTACCCCAGAATAAAACATGGTCACCGAATTATTAGTCTAAATGCGGTGTTTTGGTTTGATTGAAATTGTGACGCACATTTGTGGGCACGCGCCCCGGAAAATCGCCCGATTTTGGGTTTCGAATGGATGTTTGTTTGGGGGGCGGCCCTTTTGGAAAATAGCGCGGCGAAACGCTTCGATTCAGAGTCGCCACTCGGGTTTTAGCGGAAGAATACCCAAGGAACCGAACTCGAGAACGTTTGCTACGTTTTCGCTTTCATTTGGAAAATGTTTGATTTGATTTGAAGAAGGCGTAGACCGGTCCGTCGTCACCTTCGATATCTGAGGTTCGGGAGCCAGGTTACGAGAGGGGAAGGGTTTTATGGCACCCCTCTCGCCCAATCCGGAGATCGGTCTCTACTCAGGCATTTTATTAAAATGTTTGCATTTTCCTCTCATTTGATCATTTTTGGCCAGTTAGGGCGGGGGAACAGTTAATAGGGATTAAAGCTGTAACAAGTTGCAGTTTATATGACAAAATGTTTATGGATGATAACTTGCTTGCTTGAATTGAAGTAAACGTAAGAACATAGATTGAGAACAAGCGCTGTCAGAAGTCCAGCGGGATGACGTACGCTGCCCATCGGGTGCGTGAGCAGGCGACATGCTGGCACGCCATGGCAAGGCCACGACACGCCAGCACACCCTGCGCACGCCACCTTAAGGCTGGCGTACACTACCCCACCAATTCCTTACAGCTCCTACTCTCAATCCTCTGGGCTCTGGAAGGGACCAGCGCACACCCAGGGCAAACCACGCAGTCTATAATATGGATCATGTGCATGTACAGATATAAGGGATGGCCAGTAGCCAGGGAATAGAAAAGCAGACCCCATAAACAGAGTGGGGAGAAATAAGAGGCCTAGATTGAGCTGTGATATAAAGGCCAGGCACTGGACTTCAAGAAACATGCCGTACGCCACCTTTAGGAGCCGTACGCCAGGTTTGTGCGTTGACCAGTGTTTGGCTTTACATCATCTGGGTTCTGGAACAAGACCAGAAGTACCCCAGAGGCCTTGAAAACAGGAAATGGTACAAGTATTGAAAGCTACATTCGAACAGTTATAATAATACAGAAAGCAATAGACTGGTTTTTAGCATGCTGTAAGGTGATGACATAAAGGAAATGAGCAATAACTGAGTCCTACATGATCCCCACGCCAACTGTGCACGTACAGCCAAGGTGGCGTACGGCTTCTAGTAGATGGCGTGCGCCATGTAGTGACTTCTACGACTGATTTATTTTACCAGGAAGGGGCCTGGACTAGTATCAGTTACTAGCCAGAACCCTTCTGGTTCCCCTCAGAACCTGAAAACAGAATGCAGCACAAAGGTGGTATACCTTTGGTGCAAGAGAGAAAGGATGGTAATGAGCTTTGGTTGAAGATGGAGGCTGTGGTATCAACTGATCAGTGAAGGGAGTGTGTGTGAGACTGCTCTATCTCTCACTCTCAATGGAAGAGAGCAAGAACAAGAGAGAAGAGAGAGAGAGGACTTGGAGAGTAATGTGGTTAACCCCTTGCAAATGAATGCAAGGGGGGGTATTTATGGTGGAGAGAGGAGCTGAAACCAGGGCTGTCCAGCTGGGTTGAGGGGTGGTTAGGGCTGGTTGGGTTGAGTGAGTAGCCTCCCATGCATTAAATGCATGGGACTAGGTGTAGGAGAGAGTAAGGGACGGCCCAGCAAGAGATAATCATTGGGAGCACTGTTCCCTGTACTTCGGAGCCGTAAAAGCTTCGGTCGCGTGCTGTAAAAGCGGTGATTTGACCGGTCAATACCCTCCGTACGCCACCTATGACCTACCGTGCGCCAGGTCAAACTCAGTCAACGGTCGATGATCGACACGTGGCAAGTACCTGGCGCACGCCAACGAGAAGGTGGCGTAAGCAAGGTATGATTTTGCTGAGGCTCATTGGGCTCGAGGTTTGAAGGGTTTGAAGTGGGCTTTGAAAGCGGGCTTTGAAGGTGGAGGGTCCAACATCCAAAGCTCAAATCCATCCATCGACTCTGAACTGTTCTTGACCGTTTATCATCATTGGGTCCATAAAGGAAGTAAAAGGACTAATCTGGACAGTCCAGAATGGGGTGTCTACAACATTCTAGTTTTGTTCTCATACAATGTCACTTCGGCTACATAGACCTTGCCACAAGGATTTTGCTTGTATATACAAAACCATTGAAAAATATATTCATGTCGAATCAAATCAAGATGAGGGTTCTCTCTCTCTCTCAATAAGTGGATCGAAGTAGTCAGAGTCTGTTCCAGAAATCTTCTTTTATAAGTACTTATTTTAGAGTTTTATTCTACAAAATTCAAATAAGCAACTTATTTTCACATTTTTAAACTTAAAAATAATGTAAATAAAAAATAATTTTTTAATTTTTTTTGCACCGTATTAAAGATGTCAATGAGATTTATCAAATAAGATCCATAGTGATAGAAAAATTACTTTTTTAAAAAATAAGTACTTATTCCCCCTTTTGTGAAATACACCTTATTATTAGACAAAAAATAAATTCTTATTTCGGATCTGAAACGAGCCCTTATTTCCAGTTGACAAGTACTAATTTTCCTTATTTTTATCCTGTTCATCTAATACGATTAGTATTTCTTTCCAACTTTTTTCCCACACACAAATGATTGTGATAAACAATTATGCTCATCACACGGGTAAGAGGAGCCCCATACACTGATGATGCATGTGGTTATGAAATCCACGCTACACCACTAGTATGTATGCTTCACAAGACCAGACCAAGGATTTCCGTTATATTCCCTGATAGATATATGCGCAAGCCAATAATTTTCTCTAATATAGATGTGCATGACATGATATGACAATACAATTTGCGTAATTATCTTAATTATCTATGGATGATAGCTATATATGATGTCTGTTAGTAAGTCATATCAGTATTCTCATTAATGTCTGTTAGTAAGTCATATCAGTATTCTCATTAACAGAAATAATTAATCAACTCATCAGTCTTATGACAACGTGGGCATTGTTCGACCGAAACCCTGAAAACAAATGTTTTTCCCCCTTGAATTATTGCCATGTAAACCAATAACATGTGATTTATGTTTGACACTACACTTCGACTTGCCATGCTACCCAGAGATTAGTACGTCGACGGAGACTAGTCGAGGTGTATACGCTAACTTAATTGGTCTGGATACTCTGATTTGTCAAGAGAAATTTACTTATTTTTCAAACAAAGAACCGAGCAGCTCGTAAACTCGGCTCAGTAGCGCTTGACTTATCTCATTTAGTAAATGAGTCGAGCTCTAGCTCGAGTTTTTAGCTCGTTCAGGGAACGAGTCCGCTTAGCTCATTCAAAAAATATCTTGCTCGTTAAGAGATACTTAGCTCGCTTAAAGAGACTCATTTTGTAAAGGACCAAACTTGGTTCTGCCCCGTTTGCAACCCTAATTCTTTTTTTTTTTGAACAGGCAATCGATTCAATACATTTCACCACCCGAAGGTAAACGCCCGAAGGCTACAACGATTTCATCAAGAAATACAAGAATGAACCTAAACTACTAAAACCTAGACACCGGAACACATCCACTAGGAGGCTCCAAAGCACATACTGCAAAAGCAGACCATACATAAATGCAGGGTATATGGCCCGTCTCCTATTATAGTAGTAGAGCTCAAAGGGACACCCAGTTCAAACCCTAGCCAAAAGCACAAATGAAATCAACACAAAACTAAAACAGAACGCACCCTAACCAAACTGAAAAATTATTCGCCCACCTACCACACCCACCGGATCTGGAAAATCCAAACCGGTACAGTCACCGGACTGGGGAGACCAGCCAGGAAGAAACCGAGCCAAAGACAGCCGGTTCAGGAACCTCCGGCCAAGAAACGATCGCCAGCGAAACGCCACCCAGGAAGCAGGCGACTTATTGCCGAAGGGAGCCGATCCAACCTACTTCATCTCTCCGTCAGAGTTATCCCGAGCACCGGACCAGAGGGAGGCAGTTGAGGAGGAGGTGAAGGCCGAAGGTGAGGAGAAGGCGGACGCGGCGAGGTGGCAGAGAGGAGGTGGCGGCGATGGAGAGAGGGCGAAGAGGTGGCGGCGGCGGTGGAGAGAGGTGGCAGCATAGAAGGAGAGAGGGCGGTGGAGAGAGGCGGCGGCATAAAAGGAGACGGCAGAGGTGAGAAGGGATTTGGTTAGGGAAGGGAAAAGACGGGCGGTGAGATGAAGGAGGGTGGCCGGCGAAGGAGGAGGGGAGGAGGTGGAGCAAGGGGCGGCAGCCCCACACCCCCCCCCCCCCCCCCCCCCCCCCCCCCCAGCGAAACCCTAACTGAAGAAGTAGAGAGAGAAAGGAGAGAGAGCTCCTAGTTTGCAACCCTAATTCTAACTTGCCAAATTCACACATAATCCTTTACAACAAAAAACACATCATCAAATCGAAAGTCAATGTTTTTGGAGTCTTGTATTAGCAGAAGTCACTTTTCATAAAACAAATTGTACCAACAACAAACACCATACTGCTTTATTCAATCAATCATTGTATAATTAATTACTCCCTCCGTCCCATAATATTTGTCCGGTCCGCAAAACGGAGACGTAAAAATAATACTATTTTTGTAAGAAAAATTTGGAAAAATTTCAACAACTTACTAGATCTCGATGAGTTCTTTTAACTTGTGAAAAAAATTTAAATTTTTTCTTGAAAGAAATGCATGATTTTGTAGTCTCCGTTTCGCGGACCGGACAAATATTATGGGACGGAGGGAGTACATACAATTTTGATGACATACCAATCCTTAGAAGAAAAGAGAAAACAATCTCTGAAAAAGCTAAAACAGCCTTCTCTACATACTTGTATGTTTTATAATCTAATACAAATCTCAAATAAAATATACTATTAAGTATTTGACACTTGTTTTTTTTTTTTTTTTTATAATTTAAAGTAGGAGAAATCATTGAATATGGACCCAAATGCCCTCACTGGGTATTTCTTGATGGACCACAAAGAGCAGATAGTACCCAGATGGTGCAAGATTACCCGAACCCGGAGTCACCACCCCAACTTCATAAGTTGATTTTCCTAGGGCTTTTACACTCCCTCCTCCAAGCACCAACAATCTTTGGTTCATGGAGAATGAGTGTGTGTTGAATGATGGTGCAACCATTGTTACGGTGACCAAATTTTCATTTAATGTCCCTGCGACCGTAAACCGAACCGCTACCTGTTGGCCATACCTGAGTTTGGCTTGAGAGATGGGCGAGATAATTGTAGGACTCAAATTGGCGTATCTTGGATCCAAATAGGATGGCGAGAAGGCCTCCAAACTTAATTCGGTAGGGAAAAGCACTCCGGTAAATTCGTAAAGTTGATGAGGGTTGCTACCACCAACTAGAACCCGACCATCACGCAATAAGACGGCAGTGGAATGGTACATACGAGGTATGCTACTTGGGTTCTCTACCTCAAACCGAGACCCAACTTGATTATCGGGTCGATAAAGAACCGGGTTGAAAACGGGGTTTCTACCAGATTCCCACCCAGCAGAGCCAGCAGATGCACCGTTGATGATCAAAACATCACCGTTTGGAAGCAAAAGCATGTCACCCATGACCCGAGCCCTGGGCATGGTTTCCATAACCCATTCGGGCGATGGGTCGGTAATTCTAATCCGCCCGCACGTACTCAAGGCTCCGACAAAACGCCCACTTTGTGCGCTAGTGTACGATCCTTTCGGTGCACCGCCACACACCAAAACCTCAGCTTCCACTACTGCCCCTTGCAATTTCTTTAGTGGTAGCAAAACTGCGGATCCAGTACTCGGGTAACTCCGCGGGTTCCCATCGGGCATTTCCGGGTACGTTTTTACGACGGTACCCTTCGAATAATCGAACAATATCGCTCGATTATTTGCGAAGATAAACAAATGCCCATCAACATTTAGGAACACAAACGGATACAAATTGTTTTCTATGCCCTTGTCATTGGTCTCCACCAGAAACGGTAAGTTATAAGCTTGCGTACCTGACCCGGTCTTCGGGTAAAACTCGTAATTAAATTGTGCACGGCCGCCAATAATGATTTGACGGCCGTCAGGCAACAAATGATTGGTGGCGTACCACCGTCTCCGGGCCAACGCGGACCCAACTTCCTCCCAGTCACAACTCGAGCACGGCCGGAAAACCCGAACCACGTCATCGCCGTCGTTGAACCCGCCGGTCTGAATCAACCGGCCGTCGGGCGAGAGAGCGCCAGAGGAGCACCACACGTCGGTGAGGACCATGAGCGGGCGAATCGTGTTCTTAACGACGTCGTATTCGACCGAGTGGGCAGTGCAGTCTTTTTTAAGCGCCATTTCTTCCGGGTCAAACCTGCATTTGCCGTTGGGTAAGTCGATTTTGGATTTTCCGAAGTCGGTCCGGTCGAACATTACGACCCGGTCGTTGATCATGAGCTGCATGTGCATGGCTGAGATGCCTACGTCGGATTTTAGGACTTCCCAACTGCCGCCGGCCGCGTTTATCAGCATCCGGCAGTTGGGTCCTGCGGCCGCTAGAAATAGTATTATTAGTGGCCGGAGGATGAAGGAAAGATGAATCAAATTTGGGGTCATGATTGGGTTTTTTTTTGGGTGTTTGGTGGAATATTGTATGTATAAGGTGATGGGATTCACATGCTATATATGGAAGGGACCGAGCTTGATAGTGAATGAGATGGAAAATGCTAAAATATGAGCATGGTCTTGTGGGGCTCAATGTTAAAATATAGATGGAATGAGAAAATTTATACAAAAGTATTAGAACCAACTCATATTAATGAAACACATGAGGTTGGTCAAGTTGTTTTGGTCGGTCTGGAATTTAGATATTTGTTTCATTTTAAGTTTTCAGGTTTGATTCTCCTTATCAACAATTTTTGAGGCCACCTCATTCTCACGTGTAAGTGTGCGAAACGGCGGTGGGAGGAGTTGTAGGATTAGTCTGAGGTACGCACAATTACCAAAAAAAAAAACCTCATATTAATGTTAATGCAAAGTAATTAATGTGGGAGCACTTGAATACGTTTAAAATTTGTGAGTAAAAAAGGGTTGGCAAATACTATAATACTTTGATGGGGCATCTTAAACTAGTTCACGTGTTGAAAGGAACATGGCATGATGAAGATGCTAAACTGAGAGAATATTTGACGTTATTAAGCAACAAGGAATATGACAAATACGATGAAGGTCATCGATGTTAATTGAGAGATTAATTTAACCTTCTTAATCAACACAACAAAATGAAGACAACTTTTTTAACAAAATTAAACGCACAAATTTGGATAAAAAATTTCACTCTTTTTTGTAGCAATACATACGTATATGACTGATAATATTGAGCATGTGCAGAAGAACACGTGTTCCCACTAAAAATGCTAGCATCTATTCTAATGGTCGAGGACGTATATGGACGAGTTGTATTACCACACGCAATCAAAGCTCGTTTGGTACTCTATAATTCTATATGGGTGTATATTTATACAGCTGCAAAATTAGTTCACTATTTAGTTTTAGGTTTATATGTGTAATGGTCGAGGATGTATATGGAGGAGTTGTATTACCTGTTGGCGTATCCAGCGGTCCGGATTTTAGAGAGTAAAAAAAAGGAGAGAGAGTGGTTGGGTGATGGGAGAGAGAGTGAATAAACCTGCGCCGTCCAAAATACGTTTGAATGGCTGGGATCACCGATAGGTACCGCCACGCGATTCCCGCTCGGCGCCCAAAAACTTGTCCCAATTTTGGTTTTCATATCACAGGGTATATAACATTCAAAGTTAACTGTTTTCTTCTTGAAATTATAGAAACCTCTTGGATTAATTGTAGTTCCTTATCCATTCACTCTGTGTTAATTACTTATTTTTTGTGCAAATATATATACACATACAGTACTATATACTATAAAGCACGAATACACCGAAACTCAGGGGCAGAGCCACCTTGAGACAAGTGGTGGCATCCGACCCCACTGCCTTCCAAATTACAATGGTGATAGTTATAGCTTTCACCCCAAAATTGCTTATTTGATCCTATTTTTACATTACAATTTGCCTCAGTCCGTTTAAAAGTTTGGAACTTGAGGAAAAAAATGGGCAAAGTAAAATATCCTCACTTCTTCCCCCCGCCCTCCCCCCCCAAAAAAAAAAAAAAAAAAACCCCAAAAATATCTACTTAACTCCTTTTGTTTACCCTTTCAACGTTTTTTTTTTTTTACTATCAAGTAGTATGAAACAAAATTGTTTTGTGCTATAGGAAATTGACCCCACTGCCAATAATTTCTGGCTCCACCCCTGCCGAAACTAGTCACGTATAAGTATCGAATACACGAGGGATACGGATACGCGCACAGTACTATTTCTTGTAAGAGTATTATATATAGTCTATATATAATACTCCTACAAGAAATCTCACACAAAAACATGACCAAAAACAGTCAAACCAAGGACGGAATCAATGAGAGACATATTGTGGCGGGCCTGACCATTTCACGAACCGTGCTACTCTTTTACTCTTTTTTAAATTTACTGTCACCCTAAATCGGAACACCACTTCTAGGTTTTTACTACAAGAAAATTCGAAAATCCTATGAGAACCGACGATAAGTGCAATAATAGTGCATAGAAAAAAATTAGCTCAATCGAATAACTATAAGTGTTTGATTTGAGCCACAAATAGTTAATTCAGAATACAAATTCGAATTATTTGAATGGAATCCGAAAATAAGTCCTGTCGATCTGTGCACAATTGATGCATTTTGGTCGGTAGCTAGGCATATTAGAGAAGGGCCGCAAGAAATTAAGCAGTAAATATGGATAATTAAGTGAATAAACACGTGCTATATTAACGCTCACCGATCATAAATAAAAAAATTATCTGGAACCCTCTCTCTGATTTGTCTGCTTAGTTGGTGAAAAAAGGTCAATAGATACATGCAACGAATAATGTCTCTAAGTTCAGGCGAAGAATGTTGGGTTCTCTTTGTTTAATTTATACTTAGCATTGAATTTTACTTTCCCAACATTCTCATGCATTCTTATCCGCCTAGTAGGCTTGAGCTTAGGGCAAGCTTTGGGGTATCTGAGCGCTCATTCGAGCTGTCCAATTCAAACGTGTTTTGGACAGTCAGAATTTTAGAAAATTCTGGCCTGAAGGCCGACAGTGGAGGCGGAGGTAGCTACTTATTATGGTATTAGTGGCCGGGTTAGTTGACCTCAATTACTCTAATTTTTTACAAGATCGAACATTTGATAAATTTCCAGCCGAATTTTATTATTTTGACCCCGTGAGAAATTTCTAACCCCAACTTGCATTCAAATGCATTGAACCTCCTGGCGGTTCTTTTTCTCTTTGAGAGGTGATAGCATTATGAATGAGTCCATCATTCATCATTTTCAACTTATGATGTGTTGTACAGACCACTTGTCAAACAAATTTACATATCCATAGGTGTAATTACAATATAATTAACCTCTTAATTCAATTATTTCTTTGAATTAGCAAAGATGAAAAATTAAGTTTCATATCGTATGAATTTATTTTTCAGCCACACCAACCAAAAATCATGGCTCCGCTTCTGCCCAACGCCAATGTTGTAACCCACGTAAACCTATAATTTTATTCCGAAATATTTTTTAATTCGTTAAGCAGATAAAATAGATTATAGAATGCCAACAACCTCGAAAGTAAAACACGTGGCTTGGCTTTAAGTATTCGAAACTGGGCCCACATCACCTAAGTACTATTTTGACAGGAGAAACAAAGAGAACCTTTATCAAGATGGATGTTAGTAAATCTGGGTGCGAACTGGCCGAAACGAGCTTTATAGTGTGGTCGAGCTTAGCTCATCTTTTAAACAAGTTCGAAACTCTAGCTCAAGCTTAGCTCACTTGTAAACGATTTCAACCTAGTTCATTTACTAAACGAGTGATCTATAAATGAGTCAAGCTTATACAAACGAGCTGCGCTTTAGAGTGGTGATTGATCATGATCAGCTCCTAAACGAGCCTTAAAATCAAGTTTGAGCTCGACTCAATTACCAAATGGATTGAGCGGAGCCGAACCGAGCCTCAAACTGCTCGCGATCAGTTTGGTTCACTTTGCAGACTCATTAGTAGTAAATGATTTTCATAACCCAGGAAAGAAAAGTATAGTCTAATGCACATGGGAAAAGTACTTTTGACTTTTTAAACTATATTGTAGGGGTTGCTTGATTAATTAGCTTAACGAAAAGGAAATTTCCTATGCTACTTTAAGATGGGACATCAATTATATATATTGCCTTTGCCTCACTTTAGTACGTAGCTCCTTTGAGTCGTAGTGTATCACCCAACTGACTGGTTTTGTTGCGTGAAAGGAAAATCAAAACTGAAAGCCACACAAAAAAGAAAGGAAAAGAACGTGTTTTATAAAAAGCTGGGTGAGAATATATTCTCTAGTGACGGATTAAGGCATCGTTTGGACGAGTCTTAAAGTTTGTTCAACGCTATTTCTACTTGCGCTCGGCAAAGGTCTGTTAGTTGTAGTTAGTGAGATATAAAGATCTTAGTCAAATGCATGAGAGTACATGCATGGTGCCTATTACTGAGCTCAGTCCATTTGCAATTTCGTTCAACGCTTGTTACGTAACTTTTTTTTGAGGTTTTTTTTTATGTACAAAAGAATTAGGTTTTATTTTGTGGTCAAGCTTATAAGCCCGAACCTAACTTAAGCCTCAAGGCAAGCAAAAATCTAAAAATTACTTATATTTGTTGGCTCGATTTTCTTGTCCCACTTTCTCTCATTCAGTTTAATGTTATTTTTAGCAATTTTTTATTTCAAAATTTTATATACATAACTTCACCCCCTCAGATCCTCCATGCAGTTGTTTTTGCAAATGAGGTTTCATGCAGGGCCAAAAATTAGAAAGAGGAAATTTGTGTTCGTACGAAGGTTTTGAGCTCATAACATTACCACGTTTAGAGACTGTGTTCAAACACCATGTGTGTGGCCCACTTTGGATTACACAGAAATGATCGGAGAAGTCCATTTGAGATAGAATAGCTTTTTAACCAGTAGGATAAAAAATGATCAGTTCACTCGCTAAAAATACTTGAATTTGTCCATATATAGAATACTTGATCAATTTGTCCATATTTTGGGTTCAGAATATGGGACTGCAAATTCTGAACTGAAGATTGGATGAATTTATCAAGCACGTACTTGCCTGACACCTGTTCAAATTGATTTAGTTCACATCATGTTTAGATTTACGTGTTTCCTCCTTCTTAAGTTCATTCATTCATTTATTAAGTCTTCAAACTGAAATCCATGCATTGACTTTAATTTGTTCAACTGAATTTGGCAACCTTCATTTTCAAAACATACAATTAGTTTGATGAAAGACCTAGAATTAGCATTAAGCCCAATCTTCTTGGCAACCTTCATTTTCAAAACATACAATTAATTAGTTTGATGAAAGACCTAGAATTAGCATTAAGCCCAATCTTCCAAGAATAGAACAAGTAGATAAGGTGTCATAATCCACAGCTAATCTTGTTAATTAGGTTGTTTTTATTGAAGTTCGGGCTTTGATTGTTCCCCGGGTGCAATCCCGTATAACTCTCATCTCTCTATCTCCATCTTTAAATAACCACCATCCAAACATTGATCCAACTGAATTTGGCAGCCTTCATTTTCAAAATAGACAATTAGTTTGATGAAAGACCTAGGAATTAGCATTAAGCCCAATTTTCCAAAAATAAAACGTTTACGAAACAATTAATATGATCCAATCTATCACCTGATAGATCGATATATATATATATATATATATATGTCTCTAATTTACCATTGAAAGAGAGTGGGATCCACTTGATTATGTTCAAATTAATGTTTTGTTCATAATTTATAATTGGTTAAGAGCTTAATCACGTGGATGTGGAGTAGTGTTAATTTAGTCCTTTTCGGGTTGCTCATTTTAGCTAAAAACTTCTTTGCCAAGCGAAAACTAAGATTTTGTTTGTTTGGGAAATATTCCTCTTTGAATAATGTATGCACAGCTCATAACGCAGCTTTCTTGCAAAAGGTAGCCGCGGAGCTAGCTAGCTAGTTAGGATTTACATTCGGGAGTGACACTATTAGATGATCAGAATTTACTTTTATACATACTCCAGGTGGAGTTTGTCCGATGCTAGCTAACCGCTGATCGATTAATTTATCGGGTGCTGTCGTTGTTTGGGGAGCTGACGTCGGTAGTGTCTTTCAATTTTATTTGTTTCTCTTGCACCAAAGAAATTGTACTATCAATGTCCAAACGGATGTTTTTTTTAATCAGCAGAAGTATCATTTTATTAATAGGGGAAGGAGAAGGTGATTCCAACTAAAAGTTGAAAAAATATATTCAAATGGGAAAAAAGCCAAAACATCTGAGGACCTAAAATGCCCAGAATATATATTAAAGTCCTAAACACCCGGAGGTCTAAAATGCCCAGAATATACATTAAAGTCCAACCCTAGAAAACTCAAAACCTAACCTTGATCTTCTAAGAAAAATCAAAACAGTACTGCCGCCAACGCCGCCTTCAGATGGACAAACCCAAACCCTCCAAATGGATGTCATGAAAGCACAAGCAGCCGGAATGTCTACAATGCCAAAAAAATTATGATTGAAGCATAATGCGTTTTATTTGAACATCGACAAATTAACAGTTTTCTACGAAAAATGCATTATGAATGGCGTTTCAAGTCTTCTTTTTTGATTGGCGAACAAATTTAGATTACTGATGGGGATGTAAATTAACTCGGTACACAGCGGTATATATGTTTTGCTTTGAAATTAATGATAGTCTTGAATTGATGTACTCTTTCAAAAAAAAAAAAAAAAATTATGGTGTCTTTTTTTCACCCCACATTAATTCCTAACCTTTTAATCAAACTTGTGGCCCATGACCTTGAACAAGTCCAGCAAGTTTCATGTGTTTGAATGTCCAAACCTTGGAGATCGATCACAGCTCAGCCATTTTGACAAAAAGTTCACAAAACCACAGGTTCTTATCAAAATCTAGATAAGTCGGATAAGAAAGAATTTAATCAATAAAACTTATTCATGGTTCTGCGCAATCACACTCGTCCATTTCGATAATCAATGGGAACTTTTTAAATAGTTTCATTACAAGTCTCGCTTCAATTGTGAAGTAAAATTATTACTTGCTCTGCAGCACTGAATAATCGCTCAATTATGAGAGGGATCCGGGGGTGATGTAGTGCACCTTCCGCACTACAATGGACAGGTAGGATTTATAGAAGTTCGGATTATACCTAACCATTCATTATCAAGATCGATGATCCGTATGCACCCTACATGATGCCTTGCACTACAGGATTTCCCAATCCTTACGAGAGAGGTTAGAAAAGTAGATGTACATCAGTACATGTATTTAGCATTGAAAACAGATCTTATATATAATTAAGGTGTTTGATCTGGATAGACCATTGAAAACAGAAACCCATACCGTAAGAAACATCGGTGTGAATTTTCGTAGAGAAAAAAACTTTCTCTCTTACTGGTTCAAATTTTTATCTTTTGGTCTAGCTGTCAAGTCCAGAAAAACAAATAACTTTTTAGAACTTAATTGGAAGTTGTCAACTTTCAACCTCTTTGGCTCGAGCGGCAAATGATTGTCGTGGAGATTTGGGTGTCAATCTCGTTGTGATGTTTTCCCCGCGTTATGATGCCTTCGCTCTTGCTTTTTAATCAATTGTACTTTTTGCTATCGATTGATAAAATCTTCTTTTTTCACCGTATAAAAAAAGGTCTTTGGCTCAAAAAAAAATGACAACCATTGGTAAATTCATTGCATTCATAATTAATTGATAATCAACAATATTAAAGGCCCCGTTCCACTAACTAAAATAAGTACTAATTTGAAATACTTATATTTTGAATTAAAGATGATGTATAAGAGAAAGACATGTCTAATAAACCGAAAATAATTAAATACTTATAAAATAAGAACCTTAGCTAAACGGGGAATGCAGCCTGGTTACTCCAAATCGAAATACCAAGCAAGCATATATTATTTCGATTCATAATTCTTATCAAACGGCATGCTATCAATTCCCGAGACTTCATCATGACTTTAATTAAGACTCCGCTCGTGAATGATGAGATTATCTCTGAATTGATCGATCCATCATGAACTGAATATCGAGTTATCGAAGAATTTTTTTTGAAAGACAGGCATGTTTTACCAGAAAAGAACCTTAGGCGAAATTCATAAACAGGAGCGGCCAACGGTTTTAGAGTTCTGGAGAGATCACAAATTGATACTACCATTCAACACCCAAAAAGCAGTGCGCAATATCAATTTTGTATGGTCTTTTTATTTTATTTTATTATTTTCCACTATTTATTAATTAGTATTTAATTTCAAAGTGCTAGTATCGCCAATCCCCTTTTTAAGGCTTTTAAAAACAACTTTACTTACTCTCTTCTTTTTTTTTTTTTTTTTATAATACAGGGTGTCCTAAGTCAGCTTGCAGTCACTGTACCTTTACGCTATGTCCCACAACCATTACACAAGCTTATCCGTGGAGAGGTAATTAACCCAAAAAATACTAGTAATAAGAAGAATCGAACTTAAAACCTTAAAAGAAGAGCAAACCCTTAAATATCAGATCCCTTAAATATCAGATAAGACCATGAGGTGAACCCAGCCTCTTGGGCTTGGGTTAACACAACTTTACTTTGAAATTAAGAATAGTAAAAGGTTGCTAGCTAGTAGAAGTTAATCATGCACTTGGGCTTTGCTTCTATTCAGTTTTCATATTGGGCACATGATGATATGAAAGCCTTCTTTTACAAAGTGAGCCTAGGATGATGATGATCTTTTTTGGAGCCGAGAAAGTATAATTCTAGGCTTTTATCAATACGGTTACACTTGCTAACGGATGAAGGAGTAGTGTATCTAGGTAGGGCTCCAACCGAGTCAAGCCAGGGTTTGAAATGTTCAAGCTTGACTAATTCAAAATTAGTCTGGCTCGAGCTTGGCTTGTTTAGTGTATATCAAAGTGAACGAGCTTAAAACTCGAATCATTGCTATAATAAAGCTAAAAAAGATGACGCTCAGAAAACAAAATTTATGTCGGTTTTTGCAAGAAAACGTCATCAAAGAAATCTACCAAACCTTTTATGTCAGTTGCTTCGAATCTTCCGATATAGAAGAATAACGCCCCAAGCGTAGGACTTAATATGTCATATGAAGCATAATAATTAGGAAGACCGGGATCGTACCCACGGGAATAATTATACGGCTTAGCTCGGATTTGTAGAAGTAAGCAAGGATTTCGGCTGTTATGTAGCCAACCGAGTTTTACTTTGAACGGTGGAAATTTAAAAGGCTAAAATTAAAAACGAATTAACTAGGAAAAAGATAGGTTAGGTCTAGGAATCACTAGCACTCATGACTCGAGCTAAATCACATTTTCACCAATTCACGCGGTTTAAGATACGCAATTAAGGTTCCTAAACCGGAAAATAGAGATGGTTTGAAAATCAAGCTAGCTCTAGAATTCTCTTGGTAAACACCTCATGCGACAGAGCTCTAAGCATCACATGTGGTGGGTAGTCGATGCTCCCACCTACACGTGATCAAAGAGGTTAACACCTCGGTAATTTACCAAATGAATCCGAACCCCACATCAATTTTCAAATCCAAAAATTGAAGCTTTGTTGGTGAAAAATGCAATTTTCGCCCAAGCCATGGGATGCTAATCATCCCATGACCTAACCCTTAAAACTACTCACACATATCTATGAAGATAAGAGTAAGCAAAAATCTACTTAGCATAATTGAAACACAAGACTAGAATTAAACTAGAGATTAAGATAGATCGGGAATAAAGCAACAACTTTAATTAAGACAAGAGTAGCAAAAGAAAACTGATTAAAGCTGAAAATTAAGAAATAAAGTGCTGGAAATGAAGAACAAAATAAGAACAATTCAAAAAGCTGAAAAGTATCCACAACTATATCTAGAAAATGTACTCCCTAATCTATTCCTACTTGTTTTTGGATCTCAATACATCCTCCTTTTATTCCACGCTTGGAATATTTCCCGGATATGCTCTCAAAATCCACGCTATGGCCCTCGGCATCGATGGCAACAAGCATAAGCTGGGCCACTAAAGGGCTCGGCATCGATGTAAAGCAAAAGGTCCCATCGATGCCGAAGCTGATAAGGAACTGGATAGCTAATGCCCTCGGCATCGATGTAATGTAAAAGGTCCCATCGATGCCGAGCTGAATAAGGGCCTTCCTCGCTGCTTGGGCTGCTGCCTGCTCGAGCGGTGCCTTGATCTGCTCGGGCGTTGCCTGGTCTTGCCTTGGCAATTCAGCTTCTGCCTTGGCTGGATCACTTCTGCTTGGGCAACTTGGTTCTGCCTTGGCGACTCTGCTTCTGCCTTGGCGGTTTGGCTTCGCTAAGCCTTCAAGCTCCTTTATTAAGCGATTTTCCCTGCATTACAGACCAACATACTTCTACGAGCAGAGCAGATTAAAAATAACTAATTAACAATTAAATTAACCTAAAACTAGACACTAGCGCACCCTCTCATTACATTCCCGGGTGCTTATCATCAGTTTATCAAATAAGTGACATGATAAGCACTTTTTAATCTCAGTTAAAAGAAAACCGACATAGTTACGTTGTTTACATTTTTAATCACGTTCTTTACCATAATTGTCATTAAAAAGAGGACAATAATTTTAAATGAGGGATCAGATTGCGGGATTCTCATTGATCTCTGCATTCCCCCTCTTTGCATCCCAAAGATGGAGATCACTCTCTCTCTCTCTCA
The DNA here is from genome assembly GCA_019656295.1 of Rhododendron mucronatum var. ripense. Lineage (NCBI taxonomy): Eukaryota > Viridiplantae > Streptophyta > Magnoliopsida > Ericales > Ericaceae > Rhododendron > Rhododendron mucronatum. The sequence goes on along the minus strand of BPLT01000144.1, from coordinate 178,662 downwards.
TCGATCTCTGCATTCGCCCACTTTGCATCCCAGAGATGGAGATCTCTCTCTCTCTCTCTCACGCTTCAAGTTTAGCGACATGCTCAATTGAAGCCCTAACTGGTCCGATCCAAACCCTAATTTGTCTCATCCAAACCCTAACAGGTTCGATTGGCTGCCATATAGCTATGGACGCCTGATTGATCGATCGCAGGGAATCACCAATGATTGCTTCATGACGATTCTAATCTCACACTACTCACGAATAGCTTGGTTCGTTTGTTGGCCAAAGTGAATCATAAAAGGAACCCAAAATTAGGAACCCTCACAAATTTGGTTCATTAGGCAGTTGTTTTGGTTGCGTAATAAAACTCGTTCGGTGATAATTAAACAAGTTGTCTGGTTTTGGAAAATAACCATATCCACTAGCAACATATCTAAACGGAACTGCAATTAAAAATGGTTTAATACGTACACAAGTCCGTTAACCTGCCCAACCGGCCTAATTACCCAACTAATTAATTGCTTTTTTAAGGATTTGAGATTGGTATTGACTGGACTTGCTATAAATTTTAAGAAAGCCGTCTTTTGGGACCTTATCTTGGATATATTTCAGAAAATATTTGGGCAAATGTCATAATTTTTTTTTACTTTTTCGATTTGTCTTGACGAGACGAATTAATAATTCACAAAAGTTAAGCACAAGCGGCAAGACTGACAAACGCGATAATTCGTCTGCCTTGGTGTATTTGCATATTCTGGGGGTGCATGTGAATGCATAATACTCCTAATTATCAAGAAAGTGAAAGTAGGGAAAATCAAGAAGACAATGATGGAGGCTAGGGGTACACATCAACCAGCTAAGCTAAGAAGAAAGAATTATCCAAATTAACAAGAGACTAAATACTAATTGGCTAGCTTTGAAGGGATGCATGCTTTCTCGATCTGGTCATTTTCATCAATTTTCATGATCCCCTAATTGATCATATCTGTAACGATGTTGGATATCCATTGAATTGGTTGCTAACCCTTGGAAACTGAGAATGAGATTGTTGAATTCACGTTATCTATTGAATTGAATTGATGGATAAGAGATTGACTTATCTTGTTGTTGTGCAATAAATTTTATTACTTGAGATGCGCGAGTATATTACATCAGGCTAGGTAAGGGAAAGTACTTGTTCCATTACCGCCATGTTTGAATAGTGCAAGGAACGCCAATATTCAGGCTGCGTTCTTGTAATTAAACTTAATTTTTTTTCTTTTTTTTTTTTGTGTGTTTTGTTCGGGTTTTTTTTTTTAAATTTTTGTTAGATTTGCGTTATATTTTTTGGATTAATCTTCCATCTCGAGGAAAGGAGCCTAAAAAGTACAAAATTATGACTGAAAGCAAAAAAAGTTCACTAAAGACGAAAAAAAAGTACTCATATCAAACAGCTGTTTTATATTTGTTTAAAGTGCCGTCTTATTTGAATTTATTTAACGTCGGTCCATATTTTTATATTTTTCCAATTTGTCTCGTTGAGACGAACGATTAATTTCAAAAAAGTATAACAAAAAGTTAAATAAAAATTTACGAAAAGTAAAAAAATACCGAAATAAATTTCAGATTTACTCTATAAGTTTACAATAACGCAACCTCAGTTCAAAAAAAAGGAACACCAATACATAAACAAAGACAATTTGTCATGATCAATGGGTTTGGACTTGTCCAATGCATGTGAATTCCACGAAGGCACTGTGAAATTCACATGCATCGACAGTTCGATGCATCTTTGTTCGGATCTATGTCCCAAACATTGTTGTTTTCTTATTTAGATTATTATAAAAAGGAAAAGGAAAAAGAAATAGCATATCATTATCACAATGAAACAGTGCAAGCGAACGAAACTAAAAAATGAACTGATCTTGGCCACTACTCAGCTTTTGGACCCAGAAATGATCAGAGTCATCAACCTAATGTGTAAAATCAGACAAATTAACCAGAAATAAATTCGAGTTGGGTCAGTTTGTGGTAAAAAATGGTAATTTTTCAAAATACTTGGGTAAAAGTAAAAAAAAATTTACTTTTCCGATTCCTTTTGTTGAGACAAATCAATAAACCACTAAATTTTGACGCAAAACTAACAAATGGAAAAAAATTCAAATAAGGACAAAACTCCCAAATTTAAGTGAAGTTCAAAAGAATGAAGATAAAGTCAAAAACAGGCTTTAGGATTTTATCTTGGATATTTTCAAAAATAATTGGGTAAATTCATAATTTTAACTTTTTCGATTCCTCTCGTCGAGACTAATCAATAATCCACAAAAGTTTGTCGCATAACAAGCAAACACGATAAAAATTTAAATAAAAACAAAACGAAAAAAGTCCAAAAAACCAAAATGCTCCTTAGTGGATTTAGCCTAAATAATGAGTACTGAAAATTTTATAAGTCAGTTTCGATAAGAAAAATCAAAAAAGTAAAAAAGGTATGTGTTGTTAGTTTTATCACTGACCCTAAAGACAGGCCTAGGTGTGAATGGTTGCAAGCATACTCAAGACCAGCCCAATAAGGCAACAACCAAATGGGCTAATAAGGACATAGGCCAGCCCAATTATACACGGGCTAGAAAGACCATTCCCAGTCTCTCTTCTTCAAGTGAGTCTATCATACAAGCACACCTCAATTATTTAGACAGACTAAAAAGTACCCAATTGGAGCCCTAGACTTGAAACTTGCATTACTAGCATTGTAAGTAGCAAGTCTGTACATACATGACAAACTGGTGGACTAAGATATCTTAAACAAATCTTAGGGTCGTCAGAGATTTCGTTCAGTTGTTAAGTACTTTAGGGTCCCGTAATTAGTGGAGGTACACTCAATGTGGCCAAGATATAGGGTTGTCAAAAAAAAGAACTTAAAACACAAAAGATTGTTGGATTAAAAAATAAATTAGATCAAATGATTAGAAGAGTTTTCTCTCATTTGTCTTTCAAAAGTACTAATTCAACTTTCCATTATTGGTAATGGATATCGTGATTTATTTATTATAGACGACTTTTGTTAGCACGTGATATGGTTGACGGTTGTCTCTAACCGTCAAAGGCTTGTATCTAAGTACATATTTATTGCATGACCAACAATTATTTCTTATATGCTTATATAACGTGACACTAATACAATATCAAAGTTGTGCCCTTCATAATGATACTAGTGGATGCATGTGCCTAAAGGCACATTGGAGTGTAACGTTGTACCACCTTAAGTAAATTATCCATTCTACTTGACTGATTTACGCAATAAATCTAATCTTCGCAAAGTGCCGGTTACCATTTTGAAATATTTTTCTCTTTGATAATAAAAAGACAACGTTATATAGAGATATCTTGCCTAAAAAGTGAGATAGAGAGGAATAGATTTATTATGTGAAATGATCTGATGGCTATAAATTTAACAGGATGTGATCTGACAGTTGTAGAAGTTGCTCTCGTTTATATGTCTAGATATTTTTAACAGAAACTGCTCTGTTTTATAATATAGATAATTTAGCACTAGTTTTACAAATGAAGACATGATCTACAACATCATCTTAGTGCTATTTTTAACAACTGCAATTTATTTTTGAAAACGGCAAAAGGGGACAGATTCTTTTAAAAGATGACATTAAATGTTAGAAAATATTCCGTTTATATTGCACATTAACTTGTGCTCTGGGGGCATTGTTTAACATATGCCATATATTTATAGCACTTATGATCAGAAACGGACGATGATTTCTTTTTCTTTTTTGAGTCTCTGAGGTGTTTCCTATTCTTATGGATTTGAGGATGTACAATGAATTCTACGGGGATGCTTACTTTTTAATTTAGATGTATTGAGATGGATTGGATTATTAAAATTCCATGGCTAAGGTACAATGTGTTTGAATCTGGTTGGGGTAGTAGGAATTTTGAACCTCATGCTATATTGAGGCCTCTTGGTTCCACTCGCATCTTGGTGGGGTTATGGATATGGGCGGCTTTTCTTCAACAAGTGGTTCATTTGGAATGAGCCTAACCTGAACAAGTAGTCACATCGAAACATTCCATTGTGGGTGGGAATCTTGTTTGTCACGCCCGTGGGAGGAGCTACACTGGTCGCTCCTTCCCCTCCTTGGCTAGGCTAGGAACCACAACTTACAAACCACGAAAAGGTTCACCAAGCCCAGTGTGCATGCCCAATTGTCTTGTGGTCCCAAGTGAGATTTGAAAAGAAGGGAAAATGACGGCCAATAACGTGTTTTGATAATTAATACCCGTCAAAGACATTTTGTTCATTAACAAATGTTCTTAGTATGTCCTTAAAAAACATTAATTATCAAAACACGTCATGGGCCGTCATTTTCCCAGAGAATAATTGAATTGAGGGGTAAACTGGGCGAGCGATGACCCTAAAGACAGGCCTGAGTGTATGGTTGCAGCATACTCAAGACCAGCCCAATAAGGCAATAACCAAATGGGCTGATAAAGACCCAGCCCAACTCAATTATACACGGGCTAAAAGACCATTCTCAACCACTACACCAAGCACTCACGTTCCTGGCGATAATCGGACCCTCACATTTCAGGGTTGATGGAGGTTTTGTTCAGTTGTTAACTTCATCCTTCCGTAATTAGTTGAGGTGCACTCAATGTGGCCAGGACGTAGGGCTATAAAAAAAATAATCTTAAAACGCAAAAGATTGTTGGATTGAAAAATAAATTACATCAAATGATTAGACGAATTTACTTTCATTTGTCTTTCAAAAGTAATTCAACTTTCCATTGTTGGTGATGGATATCATGACTTATTTATAATGGACGACTTTTTATGATTGACGGTTGTCTCTAACCTTTAAATACTTGTATCTAATTACATATTTACTACATGCTGACAATTATTTCTTAAATGCTTATATAACGTGACACTAATACAATATTAAAATTGTGCTCTTCATAATGATATGTAATTAGCACCTGTTTTACAAATGAAGACACGATGCACAATATCATCTTGGTCAACGCCGGTCAAAGTACACCATGGAGGAGATTGAAGCAGCAACCGATCACTTCTCAATCTCTCTCAAAATTGGGGAAGGTGGTTATGGGCCAGTGTTCAAGTGTTTTTTGGATCATACACCAGTTGCAGTTAAAGTTCTTCGTCCCGATGCAGCTCAAGGAAGATCACAGTTTCAGCAAGAGGTGCGGAAGTTTTTCACAATAATAAATATAGAAAATACCATAACCAGGTAACCTCGTATGCTAATACAACATAAAAAGAAGAATAAACCATATGGTATAGAACCAAAACCCAAAACTGTATCAGCCTCTGACCATGTCGATACGATGATGCCATCTTCCTTACTTTCTTATTAAGTCATCTTATAGGATAAGTTTTCGTCATGCTTGTTTGCTGACCACAATTGGGAGGTCGTCGCTCGGTCATGAGGCTTAGATTTGTTTGGTTTGATTTGTGTTATGCTTATTTTGTCTGGTCTATAGTGCAGGTTGAAGTCCTAAGTTGCATACGCCATCCCAACATGGTTCTCCTCTTGGGAGCCTGTCCAGAGTACGGTTGCCTAGTCTATGATTACATGGCAAATGGGAGCTTAGAAGATCATCTATTTAGGCGAGGGAACACACCACCTCTTCCTTGGCAACTTAGGTTTCGAACAGCTTCAGAAATTGGGATTGGCCTTCTTTTCCTCCACCAGACAAAGCCAGAACCCATAGTTCACCGTGACCTAAAACCTGCAAACATTCTCCTCGACTCTAACTTTGTCAGCAAGATTAGTGATGTTGGCTTAACCAGACTGGTCCCTCTAAACGTGGCAGACAGTGTAACTGAATACCACATGACCTCAGCCGCAGGAACTTTCTGTTACATAAACCCAGAGTACCAGCAAACCGGCATGCTGGGAACAAAGTTTGATATCTATTCACTAGGTATCATGCTGCTTCAGATTGTTATAGCCGAGCCCCCAATGGATTTGACTCACCATGTTGAACGGGCTATTGACAAGGGTATTTTTGCTGAATTTCTCGATCCATCTATCCCCGACTGGCCAGTGGAAGAGGCATTGAGCTTTCCACAGCTAGCTCTTAAATGTGTAGAGCTGAGGTGAAAAGACAGACCAGACCTTAAGACCGTTGTGTTACCTGAGCTTAACAGGCTGAAAGCCCTCGGTGAAGAAAAGATGCCTAACTGTTTCATGATGCTGGGTGGCGACAGTACACCAGGAACCTCACCAAGTCAGAGCCAAGCCTCCGCAACATCCCAAGTGAGTCATTAATTCCTGGAAATAGACTGTTATTTTTTCGCTTTTATATTGTTATGTGTTCAAAGTAGCTCTTTTTAAGTGATTCACAGTGAGTTAATTTTGCAGTCAAATGACTATGTTGGAATTGTTCCTAGTAAAACGATTCCCCAATTTCACAGATGTCCTGGACCACCTGAGAGGGTATATGCAAATTTATAATGCTGAATTTTTTGCAGGATGTAAGTGACCCAATATTGAGACCATTTGGATCTGAAAGTTCACAGAGCCATTTGAGCTCCTCATCTCATTCAGAGAGAAGATCAAGTACGGATTGGGAAGCATTACCGACTTTAACATTAATCATCCATTCCTAAAAGTTATGAGGTTCCTGGAAGCTTATTTTACTTTCTTATTTTTGCAGGCTGAAGTTTGAAGATATCTCTAACCACAATTGTTGAATGAGTACAAAACATAAACGAGTGATTTGGATTCAGTTCTTCAGAAAGTGCATAAAAAAGCAGAGCTGTTAGCTGTCTTAACTAGTTTGGGTACAAAATAAGATGCATGTTCTAGCAACAAGGTTTATGCAACCTTCTCTTTGAATATTTTGACAACTTGAACTTTGAAGTTGCCCATGTTTACAGTATTTCCCCAAATTGCTTGGGGCATAAGAGTTAGTTTGGTTTGTGGGCATTTTTCTCCAATGCTTGGAGCAATTTTAACAGGAAGCTCTGAACAGATGGGTGACTTAAATAAATAAAACAAAGATTCTTTCCGGGATGGAGCTAGGACTTACTGGTCTGTAACTCTAACAGAGAACCTTTTGATCAAAAACAGATTAAACCCAATTTGATTTCCTAAAGGCTGTGTTTGGATGGCAGGTATCTTAGGGGGAATATGAATCTGATTCCGGCACTCTATCATTCCTATGTTTGTGAAGAGTGAGAATGCGAATGAGATTACTGATCTCCCAATCTAGGAGAAATCACATTCCTGGATACATGAGGAATCTGATCCCTCTCATCCCCATGGGAATCTTGGATTCCTGACTTGATTAGTGTAAAAAGGAAACGTTTGACTTTAGTATATTTTCAAAATAAATGATTCCTAAAGAAGATTACTTGATTAATCCAACCGTCGGAATAGAATTACTCTGGGTATCGAGTTATTAGAAATTTGATTCCTAGTAATCAAATTCTTATTCCTACAAAATATTACGGGCATATTTTGAAGGATTAAAAGGAGAGGGGGGAAATACCCAACCCCAAGCCCTCTCCACCAATATTTCTCCTCCTTTGTCTCTTTCGTATCATTGCCAAACCCCCTTGCACTTTTTATAATGACCATGGCGGCCATTTTTTTCTTGGCCGCATTTTCCTTGACCATTATCTAGTTGCTCTGCTTAATATCTTTCGTTCGTTTGACCTGTGGCAAGCTGTATCAATTCTTCCTTCTTTTAGCTTTGTCTAATGGCCCAAGCCCCGAGGCCATACCTTGGCTTTTTTTCTTTTTTTGTTCTAACACACTCGAGATATGATAAACCAAACGAAAAGCCCAGACGACCCGAGAGAATTGATATTCGAAATACAATAGTACTTGGACGGACAAAAGGCATAAATTACTACTCCTACTTTTAGTAAGCTCGTCAATTCAATTCTCAAGCAGCACTAGTCATAACTCATAACTTGATAGGTATGTGTGCGTGCGTCAGTAAGTCACAAGACAGACTTGATGAATGAGAGAAATTAATCCCTCTGATATATGTGCCTTGTGTTACCCCTTTTTCAGCAAATTAGTCTAAAGTTTAAAAAAAGAGGTCCCAAAGTAGATTTAGTCCAGCTTAAGTTTCAGTGATGTGTAAAGTCCATTAATGAAAATATTTTAGAGTTTAAGGTCCGTAAAAAGACTAAATTACCTTTAATGAGACAAGGGTCTTGTTTGGCTAATACAAAAAATGTCTTTTTTCATTTAAATGATCTTAAATGAGATAAGGGACTTGTTTGACTGACACAAAATATGTCTTTTTCGTGTTTTTCGACCTTATTGCACTTTCATAGGGTACCCTAGGACTTTAGGCATTTTCATAAGGTACCTAAGGTTTTAGGCACTTTTATAGGGTTTTAAAGTTCATTTTCTTATTATAGGGTGTTAGCGATTTAGGCACTTTTCATAGAGTACCCTAGGGTTTTAGGCACTTTCATATATAGGGTACCCTAAAATTTTAGGCACTTTCACAGGGTACCCTAGGGTTTTAGGCACTTTTATAGGGTTTACTAATTCTACCAGTTTCTCTACGACAGCCGTAAGGGAGTCATTTATATGTCGTATACTTGCTTTATGTGTGATGTTTCCTATTGAAAGTTTTCATATTCCTCCATTGCAAGTAAAGAAATGGTCCGATGGCTGTAACTTCAACATGAAGTGATCTAACGGTTGTAAAAGTTACTTTCATTTATATGTCTAGACATTCTCAATAGAAATTGCTCTGTTTTATAATATAGATTTCTTTTCAAATAGTAATTTTTAAAAATTCATTCATAATTTCTTTTCAAAAATTCATTCATTTCCCTCCAAATACTAATTTCTATTTTTTTAAAGATGTTCACAAAAAATAGTCTATACTGATCTCATTTTGTAGATATTATCGATATGTGTTGAACAATACCAAATTATATACATCAGAATAATATATTTTTAGATATACATAAATTTGTACATAGAGCTCATCCTCTATTTGCTGCAAACGTCTCTAGAACTATTTCAATACAAGGGAAAAAAAAACAGCCTGGTGCTGCCTATAAATAATATGAAACTACTGTTGCCTTCGGAAACCATTGCACATTTGAACGGCACACATCAGAAAATCCATCAATGGAAACTCAATAAATGAGTATCTAAAACCTAAAGCTAAAAGCCTCAAAATGTTAAGACTCCATTTGAAGTACAAAGATAATTAAGTTGCCAAGAACCTCTATCGCAGACATTAAATAAACAACATTACAAAGATAGATAAACTGCCTTGAAACATTACGGAGACGCTGAGAAAACAACTTCGCTTGGCAATGACTGTCAATCGAAATTAAAGAACAGTTATTTTAAATCCAGAAGGTAATTCTTCTCGAAGCTGGTGAGCACGTGCTTCCTGTTTCTTCTTGCTTTTCCTATATTTCCCTGAACGGTCAGACGGATGGTAAGGATCGATAGTTATCTTCTCGAGATTGATAGCATTCTGAAGTAGGTACATCACAAGCTTTCGATTGACAAACCCAAAAATCTCCACAGTCTTTAGGCATTCATGGGGATGCGGAGTTAACATCTGTGGTAATATTGCCCTTGAGCCGAAAGGCGATCTCAACTGCAAAAAAGACTGGAACAAAAGGGCTCATCATGCCTTGCTGATAGTCCATAAGGGAGGTGAAAATATACAGCAAACAATACACCCAGGTACTAAGCAGAAGAATATCATATCTTTTGACAGGGGCATAAGAATATCTATCATCTGTATATCTATTGTTAATTGTTATAAACCCGTGACACATAATCTGGGAGATAAGTGGTAAAAATATTCTAAAACATGGTATTGGAACAAAGCTCCATTGGACTGAAATCATGATTTGACATATGACAATAGGAATAACAAACCACAAGTTTTTTTTTTTTTTTTTTCACAGAACAAACAATAAGTTGCAACATTAAAAAATCGATTGTACAATAGACCACAAAGCCATATAAGCTGTCAATATCTGCTAGTCGCGCAACCATAATAAAAAATAGCCTGACCACAACCCGACGTGGGACTAAGGTTAATAGTAGCCTGTGTGGCTTTCATTGTATAGAGAACTTTCGCTAACTCCCCGATGCAGGACTGGGGATGTTACACTACCAATATGCTTTTTCATGGTACTGTATCGTGTAATTGTGTCATGTTAACGCATCTTATGAAGAATTTCCACTGAGAAAAAATCCTTAACGTATGCATATTACATACATTACTTCTTTGCTTTGCCACAACTTCATCAACGACTCCTCGTTAAATGTCAATTAACAAAAGTAAAGCCAATCTATTGGTTAGTCAAATTAGAATGCTTCCTCGACCATAAATATTGAAACCTATGAAGCACTGACACCTCTAGAGGTCAGAGACACGTGTCTGACATGCACGTGGAGTGTCCAATAATTTGATTCAAATTTTTGGGAGGGACACGGTAGGGGTAAAACTATAACTTTAAAAAAATCAAGGGAAAAAGTATAATTTTCAATTGGGTTGTATTGAACTTATAGATATCTTGTTTTGTTTAAATGGTATTGGAACTATGGATGTTTCGTTTTGTCCACATTTTGTCATTTAAACTTAAATAGAAAATCAACCCTTACCGTATTACGGTAACGGCTTCCCCTTTTCTCCCATTTTCCGACCAAATTTTGATGATCCGAGCCGAACACAACGTGATTTTAAGGGTACCCGCGAAAAATCAGCAAAAACAAAAGCCGAGAATGGCTTGATTTGAGCATTTTTTATTTGAACCGTTTGATAAAATACAAACAAAAACGGCTCGGATCAAAGCCCTTTCCGGCCCCCTTTTTTTCTGATTTTTCGCGGATACTCTTAAAATCACGTTCTGAACATATTGAGCGGCTCAGATCATTGCAAATTGGTCGGGAAAGGAACATCCTTACCGTAATACGGTAAAAGCGCCCTTATAAGAAGATTTGTGTATATATATATATTATAATTAGGTATATATAAACACATGGCTTGTCCCCCGCTGTGTCCGTGTCCGTGTCTTCATTTTTTTAGAATTCCCGGGTCTCCATTTTTTTAGAATTCCTGAGTTCGTGCATTATAGTTTGAAACACTTGCTACAAAAGATAAAGCCAATGTATCTTGAAGTCCTGCATCTAGCCTCCATTAAAATGTCAATACCTTAGTTGCGCGAATCAGTAGCGGGGACAAGTAGAAGATCCCCAAGGTTAGGAGCATGGGAGGAGCGTATATATAAAATTAATTCTCAATTATTAAAACTGGAATACATAAAAAAAAAACTATCGAAAATGTCGCCCTAGTAGAAGTCCAGTATGTGAGAAAAGGAGGACACGTGTGGGCTGCCCTTATTTATCTTGCAGTAGCCCCCCACTTATATTAAGTAGTATTTGCTATAGCAGCTTGATCTCCCCCCAGTAAAAGGAAAATTATTTTCACACTCCCCTTTTATGAATCTACTCTTTTTTTACTTCATCCATTTATCAATGTGAAATTACATAATTAACAACCTTATTTCTTCATTCACTTTTTCTATATAAAGAGCATTTTAATAATTTTGCGTGGATAAGGGGAAAAAAGTAGTGTAAATTGATAAAAGGGGAGCTCAAAAATACATTCCCAAAACAAAACTGATGTACTCAGAAAAAAGTACTCTCTCTCTCTCCACGCCAATTGTTTCTCAATTCATGTCTTCCACAAAATCAGAATCGCCATAAACTCCAATCCCTTGCCACATGCTCCGGATTGGAGTTTGATCGCACGCCTATATGGTCGGACTCGTGCTCCAATCACATTTTTCTCACTTTGGAGCGCAAATCCACGCTCCCTCGTTGGGAGCAAGGACATTTTACGTGATCCCTGCAGCTAAGGAGTAAGGTCAATACATGTACAAAGATGAAAATGTGGGTGCAATGACTGCAGTCACAAATAATCACTGTTGAGATGCATTTCTAAAATTAAATGAAATGAAAAAAAAATTAAAAATCTTAAGACATCTTTTAAGAAAAGTCACCTTGAATGAAAGCAAAGACGGAGCTGCCTCTAGTAGAGAAGTAAACCAAGCAAATCTTGAGCAAAGTTCACCTTCGACATCCAATGTAAGATGCTTAAGTTTTGTTAGTTCAGGAATTTGTGGGATCTCCTCGTAATCCTGAAAAAGAGAAACAGGTATAAGACAACGAATAACAAAGGCAAAGGAATCAACCTTGGAAATTGTACCTCTGGCAGCCACAAGACCAATTTCAAAGTCTCAATCTTTGAAAGATAACTTGAAAAAGGTACAAGAGCATATGTAGCTTGATGTTCTAGCGACGCACCAATATCTAACTCAGCAAGAAGAGGAAGGTTCCCCATGGACAATCTTATTTTTGTGTGCCCAAAATACTTGAAGGTCACAAGCTTGGGCGCACAAAACTCGAGACTCTCCAACAATTTGCATCGGTATATCTCAAGGTGCTTCAACTGGAGCGCAGGACCAGAAACATTTAGATTAACAATCTGCTCTAAACAAAACAGCCGTAACTGTTCCAGATGTGGACAATTGGACAGAAAGTATTCGATTAGTTCTCCGTTTACATTTACATACTGTAACGAAAGGCTTGTTAGGCACTTAATGCTGGATAAGTTAGATGGGCTTTTGAAGCTGAGGTAACACTCCTGCGAAGGCGTGTAGAGCGTGGCAAGACAGAAGGGTTGCAAGTCAATCTCAAGAATCTTTACTCTCTTCGGTATCACAAAATTTATCCATTCATCAATAATGCAGCTATCGCTGCTATCCAAGAAAAAACTAACTCTAAACTCGTCCAAAGAAGGACGCAAATGCAACTTCAAAACTTGATTCACCCAAGCCACATACTTTGACCTTTCTTGCTTTATTTTTCTACCAAACAGTTTCAGTATTGTCTCTGATGCATCGAAGTTCAAACTGGTGGTGAATTTCCACAAATCTCTCCACCTGCGTGAAAGCACACTGCTTCTTCCTGCTTCTCTAATTTTCAGCAGAGATAAAATGTGGGATAGAATTCCATCTGGCAGTTGGCTTATTCGATCCTTCAAATGCTTATGCCTCTACCGACAATCAGATCGATCATGAAAAAAAAGTTTTAATTATTTCCAAAAACATAAATGAAAAAATCAACAGTCCACATTTTAAGCATGAACCCACAAAACACACCTCAAAGCAAATCAAGCTTTTAACTATTCTCCTAATTTTATACTCCCTCCGTCCCAAAAAGTAGGACACTTTCACTATTCCAGCCTATAAAAAATTATCTATATCTTTTAATCCGTAATGTTTTCTATAAGCAATATGGATATCTATATCTTAAGGCTCGGTTTGGTTTGGTTTGGAAAATAGCATAAAACATTGAAAGATATATGCAATTTAAAAATGACACATTTCAAAAAGTGTCTAACATTATGGGACGGAGGGAGTATCTTATCAGAGTGCCTGGGGATTGTTAATTGTGAAAGTTCACTAAACAGAGTTCACCTGGTGTTTAGGGCAGACAGAGGATCGCCGCACCCGTTTCCCCATCTGACAGTGATGTGGTGCTGCAACAAAGAGTGATTTACCAGCATATCAACCAGTTAATATGCAAAAAGAGAGGGCTGCTTGCTATAAACTGTAAACAAGTGGAATCTCTAAGCTTAAAGACAACAATTTTTATAGTTACTGATAATGCGAAAACACATTTTGTTAGCGCCAAAAAATTGAATCTTTGACATTTATTCTCTCAAGAAGGGCCCGAGTAATCAACGTCCAGATAGATTTTCACAGGTCTTCGTGCCGGGATGGTCCAGGGACGAACACAGTTATATATATGTTTATGATGCAGCTATATATAAGAAGCAAATTACATAAAAATGGTTTCCTATACATAAGTGCATCTAAATTACAATAACGCATCAAAATAGACAGCCGTTTAAAGACTATGTCCTCGCTAATAACATCAAAAGATGAAAACTTTTTGAAGAATTTTCACAAAAGATGAAAAACTTTTAGAAGAATTTTCACAGATCAGGTCTCTTACCTAGTGAGCGTGGGCAAAAACAGAACGAAGACAAAGAAGACGATTAAGGTGAGCTAGTAGATCTGGTTATAACGAACAAGACCAACGAAGAAGAAGAAGAAAGCTATCAAGTTTGTGCTTGATGTACCCTATCAAGTTTCTTAATAACATTTTGCTGTTTCAATAAATAAATAAAAAAATTGGAGTAAGGATGTGACTAATTGAGGGGAAAAATTTTAATTTATCCATTATTTCTCCAACTTTTTGTACTTTTGCGGGAGAATTTCGGAGGCACCCATCGTCCTTTTCAGAAATTTGGTCTCAAAATCTACTTCAAATCAAACTATGTATTGCTTCCAAGTGGGGGTTTTTAATATGTTCATTTTCTTCAAATCCCTTTAACTTAGATTTCATTTTCTCTCAAAGTTACCGAGATGGTTACTACTAACAAAGTGACATGAACAACCAGGCACAAACGCAGCTATAGCCTATATATGTAGATTGCCATACAAGAAGTAAATTAAACAAAAAAAAAAATGGTTTTCCTATATGTAAGTGACTCTAAATTACAATCATGCCTCAAAATAGACAGATATTTAATTACTATATCTTCTCTAATAACATCAAAAGATCAAACTTTTTTGAAGAATTTTCACAAAAGATGAAAAATTTTAGAAGAATTTTCACACTGCAGGGGAGAAACCGGTACCAGTTGTGCTGACTCGCTGCTGAGCAAGGTTACGGATCCAGGCAGGGCTGAAAAAAAATGGAAGATATCAAACGAAAGTAGAAGGAAGACGACAAACGATCTTAATTAGCCTACATCTGGTTTCTTACCTTGTGGGCCAAAATAGAACGAAGAAGACGATTAAGCTGAGCCAGATCAGGTCTCCTAAGACGACCAAGACCAACGAAGAAGAAAGGCCTGAGATCCCGGTCCGACCCGCCTGTCCCCCCTGTCCGACCCGCCTGTCCCCCACTGCCGCACTGCAATCAGTCGTTTTATATAGCGAAAGAATAGGTGGTACTAGGATGGAAACAACTTTGCCATATCCAGGAACATATTCACACAGAAAACTTTCAGGAATGCTACATACACTACACACTTTCACTACATCATTCACTACATTTTTTATGGGACTCATTTCGGATCCAACAAAAAATACAGAAAAATATCTATAAATTTTAAAGTAATATTTTAGGGGGGCTCCGTAAAAAATCAGCTCTAACGGGTATCGATAAATATTATTTATAGGTTCTTATGTTCGAAATTGCGTAGTTAAGCATTTTCGCTCCCATAAATTTAGAAATAATACTTACCGATACTGGTTAAAGCTGATTTTTTACAGGGCCTCCTAAAATATTATTTTAAAATTTATGGATATTTTTCTGTATTTTTTGTTGGACCGAAATGAGTCCCATAAAGAATATAGTGGATGGTGTAGTGAAAGTGTGTAGTGTATGTACCATTTCTCAAAAGCTTTACGCACATGCGCAAAACACGTGGGGCCACAAACAATAGCTTGTGAACCCATATAAGTTGCATGTACGAGGAAGGGTTTGTATGAATGTATTTGTGGTTGTAACCTAAGCACTTATTTTTGTCAGTTTTTTATTTATTTTAGTTATTGAAACACAATATGACTACTTATTTTTTGAATTGAAAGTGATATATTGTGACGGAATGACATGTTTTGTAAAGCAAAAAATAAAAATATTTAAAAACCTAAGGCTCCGTTTGATAAACAGATTGGAGGTTGGGATTTGATTGTTAAGGTGATTGTATTAGCAATACTTTGTTTGGTTTCTTAAATTTGTACGGATTAGTAGTCCCATGGGATGAATTATTCTGCCCACAGGGAGTATTAGCAATACCCTTTGGAATTTGGTATTCATAATCCAATCTTAACCCCTTCTCATTACCAATGCCTTCTTAATACCAATTTCTTTTATCAATCTAATCTCATCATCTAATCTCATTTCAAATAAACACACTCATTATCAATTTCTTCTCATTACCAATCTCAATTCAAATCTCATTTTCTTACGAATGTCATCTATCTATCATTGATATCAAAGGGAGTCTAAGAACCTTGGCAGAAGGGGACGTTGGGTTAATAATTATATTTTGACTTATACTTCAAACATATAGTTAATTCATTATGAAGAAAATATAGAGTTGCAATATAAAGGACGAAAATTGGAGGAATTAGAAGGGTTTCGTATATCACGATTACCTAATCTTGATGCTAAAAATATACGGGGCTGATTATTTCGATGAATTCTACACCGGTCTTAACTGTTTGCGAGTTCAAAATCTTTGCTGGAGAGATTATTCAGTGCCATTGGGACACCTCTCTCCATCACGCAATGCGGTTGATTTGGGTTTTGGATCTAGTGTGGGAAGATACTTTTAAGTGAGATAGGTATTGTCAGGGTGGAGCTTTGTACACCGTCCATCACATTCGATGGGACGTTTTTATTTTGGTTCAGCTACACACTATAAAAGCCCCACCGCCTCTCTGTAACGTTACCCTAAAAATCCCATCTTTTTGTGCGAATCTTGGCAGGAGATGCCGCCCTATAAATGTTCCCTTCCACTCTCTCTTCATTCCCCCCCCCCCCCCCCCCCCCCCCCTCTTTCTCTCTCTCCCTCTCCCTCTCCCTCTCCAAACCTAAAAATGCCGGCCTTGTTCGTTTAGCATATTTGGGTATTTTAGTTTTGGTAGTGGGTGGAGAGAGAAATAGGGTAATGATTGGAGAGATAGGTAATGAGTAGAGAGAGATAGAGAGAGAAATGAAATTAATAATTAGAGAAATAGGGTAATGATTGAAGAAAGATATAGGGTAATGATTGGAAAATAAAGTTAAAACAAGTTAAGTATGCTAAACGAACAAGGCCGGCCATCTTTTTGCTGTTCTTCCCCTCTCTGTCTCCTCCTCTCTTCTCTCTCCTTATGCAATACCCATCAAATCTTGGCAACCATTTGCTGTTCTTCCCTTCTCTGTCTCCTCCTCTTCTCTCTCCTTATGCATACATACCCATCAATTCTCGGCATTTCTTGACTGTCTCTATGCATACCCATCAAATATTGGCGTTTCTTGGCAGTTCTTGACATTTCCAGAAATTTCTTAGATATTTCTTGACTCTCTCTATGCACAGCCAAGTCTTGATGAAGAGACTTGTCTGGGTTGGGTGGTGGAACGGAGAGAATTCGGTGTTCCGGGTCAACCCGGCGGCGAGTCTCTCAAGAGATTGGTCACACGGATCACACAAATAAATGGATGGTTGAGGAGGTGTTTGGAACACCATGTCGTCGTGCGCCAGAGGCATGGAATAATTCCCCCCCCCCTGTTCGTTTTGGAGAAGAAGATCGTGAGTGCTCACGAGGATACTTTCAGAAACAAACCACGTCACCGATCCGGGATAATTCAGAATTCGGTGTTCCGGGTCAACCCGGCGGCGAGTCTCTCAAGAGATTGGTCACACGGATCACACAAATAAATGGATGGTTGAGGAGGTGTTTGGAACACCATGTCGTCGTGCGCCAGAGGCATGGAATAATTCTCCCCCCTGTTCGTTTTGGAGAAGAATAACGTGAGCACTCACGAGGATACTTTCAGAAACAAACCACGTCACCGATCCGAGATAATTCAACCACCGCCGTCGATGAATCCACCAACGGCAAAGATTATTTCTATTACACCACGTCATCGATCCAAGTGCTAGGAGCTTGGTTCACGTTATCCATGAGCTCCAATTTGAAACGATGGTAAAAATTCAAATTTTTATTCAAATCCCGCCAAATCAATTTCTTCCCCTATAAATGGAATTGTTTGCTGTTTGCAATTCATTCTCCAGTGCTATACAATTCTCTCAATTCTCTCTCTTCCTCTGTCTCTGTCTCTCTCTCTCTCTCTCTCTGTTCTTCTGTCTGTCTCTCTCCCTCCCTCCACATTGTGTGAATGGCTCGTTCAAAGCTAACATTAGGTCTGGTTAGAGAACTTGTGAGGGCGAGGCAGTCACAGAAGAAGGCGCGTAGTCGCCTTGACAAGCTCAAGGCGAGGATGGAGGTTCAGAAATTGAGACTCTCTAGAGCCGTTGAAGGTTTCAGAGCTCATAGCAATAGGCTTGCACCTGCTTGTATTGAGCCAACCGTAGCTGATGATATTTTCCGTAATCCGCATGACATGAAGCAGATTGAGCTTTCTGCCTCAGCAGAGATCGGTGAGATTGAAGATGAAATGAGCCCACTGGAGCTCCTGATTAATCAGGAGCAAATGATCGCTGTGCAGGTGGAGAGAGAATTGAGGAATCAAACCACGATGGCTTTGTTCGGTTCCCTTTTTAGTTTTAGTTTTAGTTTTAGTTTTGTTTTCAATCATTACCCTACTTCTTTTTCCAATCATTACTCTATTTTTTCAATTATTACTTTCTCATCTTTCTATCTCTCTTCAATCATTACCCCTATTTTCAATAATTACTCTATTTCTCTCCCCACCCACTACCAAAACTAAACTAAACTAAACTCCCAACCAAACATAACCGATATGTGTCTCAACTAGGAATGAGGTGTATGTTCTGAAAAAGAGTGGTATAGGGCATGAGCTTTCGGTCGTGAAATCCGCTAAGGACAGATCCGCTCTAATCGGTTACTGTAGGGACCTTGGGTTTCGTCCCAGGTACTAGTCGAGTTTTCCAGTTGGAGCAGTAAATAAAAGTCGTGTACGGTTGAGTCTTGTTGACTAATCTATCGAGTCATGTACTGTTGAGTCCCTGTTGAGTCTCAATATGTACTGTTGAGTCTTGTTGACTCATCTATCGAGTCATGTCGAGTCATGTACTGTTGAGTCCTGTTGAGTCTCAATATGTACTGTTGAGTCTTGTTGACTCATCTATCGACTCATGTCGAGTCATGTACTGTTGAGTCCTGTTCAGTTAGTTCATCTTTTGTTTTGTTTTCAGTTGAGTCTGTTAGTCTTTTCAGTGAGTAAATAAAAACTACCTTTTTTTAGTATATTCATTTGAATGCTGATACCATAATTGATGTTATTTGTTTATATAACAAATTGATGTTGTGAGTTATTATTGGAGAAATGATTGTATCTCTGTAATTTTGAAATATTGATTGATATTGCTGACAATTCGATTGGCCTCATAAGCGGTGGAACACGGTCTTTAATTACGATGTCTATTCAATGTAGTATGCTTTTTTCTTCCTTCAATTGGCACAGAAGAGGGACTTTGATATTTCCTTGTGAGATGCATTTGACCTTTAAGATGTAAGCCATAGCTTCATGTTCTGATTTCATAGAACCATACTCCCTATCCCTATCTAAGATTTTAGACACTTTCATGGGGTATCATAAGGTTTTAGACATTTTCAACGCCGGTCAACCTTGGTCAACACTGGTCAATTTTGGGAAGGGTTATTTGTAAATCTTGGACAGAATGTCCTTTAGACTTTAGAGGAAAATATTTATGTCCTTATCATGGCAAAAACCTTTATAGTATGTCCTCTTACTCAATTTACCCTTTATTTTTACTGGCTCAACTTCTGAATCCGTGGCTAAATTGGAACCAGTTCGCGACTATGACAATTTGAGTTCGCGAATTTTCATCAAATTCGCCAGACTGCGATCTGAGTGCGCGTGCAGTACTCTCCACTAGCGAACTTTGTGACTAAGGTCCAGACGTGTTAAGGTGATCGCAGAGGAGCACACCGTTCTTGGCAAAGTAAACATGACCTTTTGGGCGCCGTGATACCAAACCAAGGAATATTGGTGTTTAATTTTGAGACCGAGACTGCTGGAGGTCGAAGAAGATTAAGGGAAGCGGGGGGGGGGGGGGGGGGGGGGGGGGGGGAACTTGCACCATTGTCTTCTCTGGAGGGTGCAATCTTTTTTTTTCTCTCCCTTTGTTTCTCTGGGTTTTATTCTTTTATTCGGCATTTTGTAGGAGTAATATTTGATGTATTTATCAACCTAAAGGAAAAGGGAAAGGGGAAGCGAAATTACTTTTATTGGTCACAGTTTTTTAATAGAGCAATGTCACAGGCATGCGTGTCCTGCCACAAACAAAAACACACACATCTTAACCAATCGAAGCACGTAAAGGCTACACGCATTGAATGGCTTTGAACAAATTTCTATCCTAAGAGCATCCACAGTGATATAATCAAAACAAAAATGTTTATAAAGTTAGCAACATTTGCTCAAAAAGAGCTCACATTGGAATAACCAAACTTAGAAATATCTTAACAACTCATCAAATTTTGACCATTGGATAATCAAAACTTTCAACCTTTTGCCAATAATCAAATTTAATTATCTTCATATTTTCTCAATCAAATATACTATCATTACACAAAAACTTTCTTTCTTCCATTTTCAACATGTTTATAACATAAATACTTTTAAAAACAGTTTTTATTGTTTTGCAAAAACATTTTTTTTTACAAATTTTTTATTAAAACTATTTTTTCCCCATTTTTTTTAAACAGTTTTTTTACTAAAACTTTTTTTTTTCAAAAACTGTTCTTTTAAAAGAAAAAGCTTTTTTCTATTCAAAAACTGTTTTTTTTGAACTTTTTCCAGAAAATTGTTTTATTAATCAAAGTTTTCAAAAAACTATTTTTTTCTTTTTCCAATAACCTATTTTTACTAGTTTGAAAACTATTTTAAAAAAGTTATTTTCTATGTCAATTTCTAAATTTTTATAAATTAAAAAGGTGTTGTGGCAAATTTTGGTTATTCAATTTTGATTGTACCATTGTGAACTTCTACATTGCTAACCTTAACAACCCTTTAAATGGATAACCAAAAGATGATGTGGCACCTTTTGATTATCCACTTTTGATTATTCCACTGTGGATGCTCTAAGCATTTTCCTGTTTTCTCAATTTCACATCTCAAGAAAGAAAACAGAAAGCAAAGAATTTAAATTTGTTGTCATTTTCCTTTCATTTGATTTCCCTATCCCAAACACCATCGGTCCTAGGGAAAAGTTAGTATATGATATTAATTAAGTGTGCTTGTGTGCCTTCCATTTCGTTGCTACCAAAAAACAAGCCATCACTTCAAGGTCTTTACGCAGTTTTTTGGTTATACTAGTATACTATTGAGTAAACTCACAATTTATAGAGAACTTGCAGTGGTCACAAAAGAAAAACGAAAATAACTTGGGAAGATGAAGTTTTCACATGCTTAGCAACTGACCAGAAGATAAAAACAGAGGTGGTGAGTTTTTTATCACTTACATGGAACCTTTATGATTCTTTCTTTCTTGAGATCATATGACAATTTTTCCCAAGTTTACAAACACTATCGATCAACAAGTTGACTAGGATAAAATTGCAACAGCCACGTTGGACTACTACCTTAAAAATGATTTAATAAGTCCAATGGAGATGCTCTAATAAGAACAATTGTGTAAGAAGCCGCCAAAACCGCGCATTCTTAACTACAATGACTTGAACTTTAGCAGCAGGAATGTGACAGCTTTGAGATGTTAGTGCAACGATCCTGCAGAGGATCACAACACTTCACAGATACAAGGAATTGGCAAACATAATACCTCGGCGAAGGCTTTCACTGGCTGCCAAAAACTTCTTCTCCAAATCAGCTTCCCCCACAGCATTAGCAGCACCATGCAACTGCAATTGTCTCGAATATTAAAAAGAGAACAAGCAAATTGAAAACAACCTAACATTCCTTTTTAAAGCAGTTTGACAGCAACCAAAGGAATTTATTAAAATGGATCCATAGCCCTCCCTCTCACATGAGTGGGATCCAAACAGAGGGAACAGCCACGACAACTGTGGATTTAGTGATTTCTTTGAGCAAAAGCCCATCAATGTCCTATTCATGAACAAGTGACAAAGAATTAAAGAAGCTAATAATTAAGGAAACAACATTTGCAATCTCAAGGGAAACAAGCTCAACTACTCAAGATGGCAAAGAAATTCTTTGCACTCACAATTTCTCAGGTGTTTTGGAAATGTCAAAGATTAATTTGAAAGTATTAACCGAAAAAAGGGTTTCCAGGCAACGCACCCACCAGACACAGCAAGCACACACCCAAAGACACAAAACAAGTTCAATGGATCAAAGCGCAGAAACAAGGACTTTTTACTACTGCAACAAGAAGATGAGTTCTATATAACATAAGCTGAAAAAAATAGAATTTCTCAACTTCAGAAAAGATACAAAATGAAGTAAACCAAAGGAAGGTAGCACTAAGGAAAGAATAGGAATTCACATATCCCAAACTGAATACAGGCCATGAGAACATGAGCATTGAATAATTGGTCTTCAACATCTTTTCAGAAATCGCAAGAATAAGAATTTCTACAGATTCTGATCCACTAACCTGGTTCAGAAATTCATCAAGCCTTCTAGCGAGCCGTATAATACTGCCCTCAAATATATCCGTCATTTGTATAACCTCCGCAAAAGACACTCCCTGGAGAAAAAGAAAGACCATGTGAAAAAGAAAATCGAGAATCCAAATCAAACACAACCAACTTGAATCCAACCATACAGTTTATAAATTAACATTCCAACTAGATAGGCATCTATTCAGTTCTTCCAAATAAAATGTATAGGGTATTAGTATTCAAATAACCAATCTTGTGCTGGGTATTAGTATGTTGAATGACTCAATGTATGTTTTTATTAGCTAGGGTCATTAGAGAGAAGAAAGGGAGGCACGAAGAAAATCTAGAGTGTTTTGCCGGCAGCAATTTAAAGATCTTTTTACATGAATACATGTCGTGATTGAGTAATCTAGCAGAGTTTTTCACATCACTTATCTCAGAAGGTAGGTTTTTCTTTTCTTGAGATTTCAAAAATCGCAAAAAAAAACTTTATCTTTGCCACCAACCTTGTCCTTGGGACCAGAGCCATTGAGTACAGAGATTGAGGCTAGGAATTTCATGGACGCTATTAGATCAGTAGCTGAATGGTCAGAGCCACAAGGAGTGGAGATGGTGGAGCCTAGTGTTAGGTTTACCGTGTAGTGGTTAGTAATTTCGATGGTGAATATAGTTCACTGGTCAGTCAATTGGTTACGTTGGCTAAAGTAAACAGCACTGTAGCAACTCTTTAACTGAATAAAGCAAAAGATTAAGATACACCGAGTTAACATTGTAAAAAAAATCGACCTTTGACCAGCAGTATATGACATCCATCAAGTATGGTCTAACAGCTGCCTCCACATACTCATCTACATTTACTTCCAATTTGCATTCATGTTGTATCTGCAACAAAATAGAAACCAACTCATTAAAATAAACAAAGGACTATCTCCAAAATAAACCCAAAGGGCAAGAACTTCGCATACCTCTGCTATTCTTCTTGCACTGTTTTGCAGTTGTTGCAATGGCTTAGCAAGTTCTGCCCGTAACTGTATTTGTTCACTTGATTTGTCTACTGGAATGAAGCAACTAGCAAGAGCTGCAATTTGATGATGATCAAGATCGTTGAAGGTACCTGAATCACAAAACCATTCAGAACCAGTCCGTTTAGGAAGA
Organism: Rhododendron mucronatum var. ripense; assembly: GCA_019656295.1. Taxonomy (NCBI): domain Eukaryota; kingdom Viridiplantae; phylum Streptophyta; class Magnoliopsida; order Ericales; family Ericaceae; genus Rhododendron; species Rhododendron mucronatum. Next base: position 155,119 of record BPLT01000144.1, on the reverse strand, counting down.
GTGGCCTAATTTCTTGATTTGTTCTAATTAAAGGCTACCCAAAATTATACTTGTAAACAATAGGACTATGAGGCCGGAATGGACCTCAAACAACTCAGTTTGCAGTCCAGCGCCAAGATTTATCTCAAGCATCCAATGATTTAACTAACTACAAATAGTAAAGGCTGGCTGATTGCATAAAGTTTTTGAATTGAACAAACATATTCCTAAAATTCATACAAGTACAAATTTCATTAGCATGCAAACGTAAATCTCTGCCGACTTTCACACGCATCCAATATTCCAATGGCCATGGCCATGGCCATAGCAAGCTCTTGACGCGTAGGCGGAGGCATAGCAAAGACTTATGTTTAATATGGGAAAAATCTTACTTTGTACGATACAATCTAGTTTAATGTTTTGGTAGTTAAAAGCATCATCTGCCTCCCTTTCTTGAGCCTTGTTGACAAGATGAAAATTTGATTTACCACTGCACTTGATGAATTTTCGTACTTTGAAAACTACGCCTGATAGTCCCAAACGTAAGCATAGAAGAAAGGACCGCGTGAGAGAGAAAGAGGACGAGCAGTTAAACATCTACCAGGCGATTTATGGGAAAACAAAAATCAATGGGGAGGTACAAATTGGAAAAAAGAAGTTGAACCTAAAGGTAATTATTTTTCAAAAATCTTCTTGGGTAACTTTGGAAAACCCTTCTTAAAGCTCTCAGTAAAAGTGCAATTCTAAAAGGCCTCTTGGTAGCTCTGCCATTGCATGTTGGAGCTGGCTCAGTCAGGGTTAATCAAATTACCTCATAATCCTATTTTCTATTTGTGACGCAGCAGTGAACCCTAATCGACATTATACTCTGCAAAGAAGGATAAAGTTATTCACCATTGAACATCAACTCCGTGACAAGGAGTTCATCTCCTGTGTCTATCAAGCAGGCTGCCCGTCCCTTCAACTGGACAACACCATCAGCATCAATATGGCCAAGTTTCTTCAGAACACGAGAACGGTTCTTAAGTTCATCACGAAATTTTTGAAGCTGCAAATTTAAGATATATGTAAGTACAGCACAAAACAAGTAGCAGCACAGTGCAAATCATTCTCTACCATTTTGCAAGGGCATCAACTTATCCAACTAAACATTTTCATCTATTACCTTCTGAACCTATTTCCAATCAGCACAATCCAACAGCAATGGGCATTGCTTACAGAAAAGGTAAAAGACTTGGCTGACAAGCACGAGAAGGTAGGTTTGAGTCTGAGAGCAGCAACTTTTTGCACAAAAGATTGGCTAAAATTAGGTTTGTCTACACTTACCCTTCCATCAGATTCGTTTAATGGGACCAAACACAGCCAATGTACTATTCTCACAGGCAACAACAGAATAAATATCTTAAAACATCATGACATTAATATCTTAACACATCATGACATTAATACAATGTTAAGCCTTCAAAATCTTAATCCAGAGTCTCGCCCAAAAGCCTCTAGAAAACTCACTCTGATACGACGATAATATCCAACTCAAAACCAACCAGCAATAAGTGGAGAGGCTAGCAAAGGTCAAAAACTAGTTCTTAGTTTTGGAAGTGATAACTAACCGATGTGGGACAATCTCTATTTCTCCAATACTCGAGCAGGTGGATTTACAACCCGGGCATCGTGGAACATGCAAATATATGAAACACATACACAATGCCAACAGTTCATCTAGTTTGAACACACTTTCTTGTCAATGACATCTTTTAAGGTCAGCATGTGTTCTTGTTAATCTTTCAAGGAAAAGCCAATTTGTTTAAGAAATGGGCATTGGTATGGAGGGGTCACTATTGCAGAGGTATTCTGCGAGCAGCCACTTTGTGCATATATTGCCAAAAGTTATGTCTGTTTCCAATCCGCTCCCACTCATACCCCCAATGATTGGGGACAAGATGGGTTCTGTTATTGTTGTTTACGAAATTGGCATTAAACAAGGGAATGATAACCTGGGAATCACGCATTTTGGCTTTTAGCTTTTGAATTTCATGATTTACTTCTGCTTTCCTCTGGAAACATTTGATCTGATGTTCATCTTGAGCCTGCAAAATGAAATAATTAGAGTTAAAGAGTATCAGAGCGAGCGGCCAAGAAAACTGCTGATTGAGAAGACAGACTAGCACCGTGGTGTAATTCCCAACTGCCTTTTGAAACGTAACAGGTAGTAGTCCAACATGTAATGTAGAATATTTTGCCTAACCTTGTGAAGCGGATGTGAAAACAATTTTTGGTCAAGCTCCTCAATTTGATTGACCAACTCAACAAATTCTGGCTCTTCAATACCCATGTCCTGCCAAGAAGTAAAAACGTTTAGCACATAAAAGCACCTTCATGATAACTTTTTTTAAGAGTGTAACATTTCTACCAGAAGGCAAATAGCACTAGCATTGTAGAATATCACCGTGAATTTTTCTTTGAACCACCAGCAAAATGACACAAGCAAAAAAAACAGATAAAATGTATTAAAGGCAACAAAAATACAACTCCACATAGAATGAATTGAGATGAGGGCAGCCAGGAATGTGCTTTGGTTTTGTCCTGGCAATTTCCCTACATTTGGACACATTTTCACTTTCAAATGCTAAACCTCACAGAACCATTCAATTTGCACAGCTATCAATAGTCCAGATGCCACAAAACCACAGACTCAAAAATCTGGTATAAACACTTCAAGACAAAATGAGTTGACATGGCATTGAATTACTGCTAAGCTGTGACACAAGCATTGATATTTCAATAAACTATGAAAAGTTGCAGCAGTACAACTAAAAATAATCTGCACATACCTTAACAGGATTAAGCTTTGGAAGGCCTTGAGGGAACCGTTTTTCAAGCTCCTGAACAGCAAGAAGGATATTTTTCCTTGCTTCTATTGGTCGGAGATCAGAAGGAACCGAGATTCTGAGTTTGCTAAGAGCAGAAATCAAGGGCAACTGTACAGGAACCTAACCAATGGAACAACATGAATCATCTCTTCCAGAAGAGGTTCCAAAGCATTTATTTGCGAAGCTATGAGAATAAGCAAAAGCTGCAAAACAAACAGACTAGCAGCAGTGTCAACTCACCACATGCATTTCACCCTTTTCACCGGGAAGAGGTGGAGATGGTTTAGGTCGAGAACCATTTTCACTTGAACCAATAGAGCAATGAAGTAAAGTATCCACAATGTAGCTGATACCACGTGTGGAAGAAAGTGCTGGAGGCAAACTGCCTAATACCGCTGGGGGCTTTTTAACCACATTAACTACGACCCCCCAACCCCAATCTGTTCCTCCTTCCCGTACCTTGACCTGTAAAATAAGTAATTTTTAGCAATACCAGAAGGAAATTATATATGTGGACAGATGAGAACAAACAAGGACGATGTGTGCAATAATTGCAAATGGAAGAAAGGGAAACAATCTAGCATATTAGCATGATCAGCTCAATAAAATGCCAACATCTCGACAGAAATTCTCTGTTCCAGTAAATGAGATTACTAACCAACACACTTTGCTTACAAAAGCAATAAAGCGGAGAAGCTATAGCCACATAAGAGCATTGCCTACCTCTCGTAATAAAAAGGTCTACATAATCAAAATTTCAAGGCCTTAAGAAGTAATAAACACGGAACAGAACATTTTTGGTGATTCAAATAAAAGAAATCTGAAATAAGCAGGGTTCACTCAGAGTGTAATTTAAACTTTGTTAGATGGTCATTCTCATTACATACCAGCCTACCAGGAAGAAGAAAATAAAGAACTCTTTCAGGCCTTGTTATCTCAGCCATCATCTTCTTCTCGAGCTCAACTATATCAAGCTTCAGCTTATGATATTCAGCAACCACAGCCTACAATTGTAAAATAAGAAGTTGCAGAATGCTATTCAACCCCAAAATTAAATGTAAAACAATGTGGATAAATTACCTCTCCAGAGGCATCCAAGCTGGCAGCTTCATCTTCGAGCTTCGAAATCTTATTCCCCATATCTGGTAAAGCCTGAAGAGAGCACAGATGAATATTGTCAGTCATTACAGAGGAGAAGAGCAGATAAAAAACATGAGTTCAGAGGAAACCTTCTCATACTGAAATTGGTGAAATGAATTCCTGATAACATGCTCAGCAGTAAATTGACCTTCAGCACGGCTCATCAAATTCAAAATGGTGTAATAGCTCAATCTAAAGGTACTGACCAATGGAGCCGGTCTACCCAAAACCATCTCCTTCAGCGAATCCATCTCCATCTGGTAATAAATAAACATGCAGACAACATAGAAATATATAGACACGGTCCAAAATAAAAGCAGTGCATACTGAAGGAACTAAAAATTCATTGCAACTGCCACAGCATGGAATTTTAGAGTAGAAACATCACGATAGCATTGACTTCTCAAGGAAGCCTTGTGTCTGCACTCAAATGGCATAATACTTATAGAAACTATATCTCTGCACCAACAGAACGGGATAACCAACTGTAGCATTCATCTTGTTTCTGAAGAGCAGTATATAGTAACTCGAGGGCGTATACAATGCAAATGCAAACACTAACACCCCTTATGTGTGCATTGTGGAAGGCAGCGAACAACCGAACGAGGAGAGCACCTGAGTCTCGCCCACGTGTTGAACCGTCGGATTCCAACCCAACTCTCCAATACGACTCTAGAGAAAATTTTAAACCATGTCAAGAAAGCGAAATGCTGCTACTCCTCCTCCTCCTCCTCCTCCTCTCTCTCTCTCTCTCTCTCTCTCTCTCTCTCTCTCTCCCTCCCTCTCTCCCTCTCTCTCTCTCCCTCCCTCCCTCCCTCCCTCTCCTCCATTCTCTTTCTGTCTTCTGGCACTTCTTTCCTTTTCTCTCCCCCATGCAATTCTCCTCTCTCTGCATCCCCTTTTTGGCAGTGCAATGTGATATTTCTCTGCTTTCCTCTCTATCTCTTCAAATTTTTGTTATGGTCCTTTATACGATGGCTTTTCCAGGTATCTACATTATTTAGAATGGTATTACTGAAACTTTTCCCTAAATATATTAAGCATAAAACACTTGTGTTGGAAAGATCATCGAAGAATGAGGGGCAAAGGAATTGATCCAGAAATATCCACATATTGTTCAACAGAATGGTTTCAAAGATTGTATTTTGGAACAAATTTTTTCATTGACTATTTTATTCCACAACATAAGGAAGAGCAAGTAAGAATTGCTAAATATCATCTACCAAAAAAGTTATTTCTTCAGACTTTTTTTGTTGATAAGTAAATAATAATATTAAAGAAGGCATTAAGGGAATGCCACCGTATACAAAAAAAGGCCACCAACACAAAAACGCCCTATACACCACCAAGTGAAATGAACAACTCCAACCAATCTATAAAATGATCAAGGAAACGTTAGAAAATAATAGGTCCTGTAAAGATCTAGAGCATACAGCTCCCCAGTGATAAGGAACTTTGAACGGTAAACGGTGTGAGAGTTAAAACTTCAGATAAAAGAGCCTGGTTCTTAAGTAGCAATAAAATACAAATTTTACCAACTACACTTATATTACCTTAGCGTCAATCATTATAATACAAATACCACGCTCATCTTTACCGCGACGACCTGCTCTTCCACTCATCTGCATGAAATCAGACAACACAATCAACAACTAAGAAAATATAAACCACAAACCAATGCAAAACACATTCCACAGTATGATGTGACATTCACTCACCTGGATATACTCACCAGATCCAATGTAACGGTGACTATCTCCATCCCATTTCTGAAAACTGGTAAAAACAACAGTTTTTGCAGGCATGTTTAGACCCATAGCAAACTGTAACATATAAAAACCAAACATATAGTTATTGAAATCTAATACCCAATAAGATACTACCGAGATATTAAGTGGCTGAATTTCAAATTTGATGTTTTAAGGAAACAAGCTGGTTGTCAGAACTCGGAAATAATCTTACTGTCTCTGTTGCAAAAAGTGCTTTAACAAGGCCTTCTTGAAAGAGAAGTTCCACCAGTTCCTTGATAATTGGGAGAAGCCCAGAATGATGAACAGCAATACCTCGTTGAAGCAGTGGCAACATCAACTCGATAGCAGGTAGGTTTCTATCCTCCTCATTCAAACAAAGTATTGCATTTTGGAAAACCTGCTCCACAACATCCTTCTCCTCTTGGGTATTAAAGTCAAGTTTGCTCATCGACATTGCATGGTGTTCGCACTCTCTTCTGCTAAAGCTGAAAATTATGACCGGTTCAAACTTCCTTTCCATAATCATCTGAAATTTGGACAATATTGTCATAAGCATTATCAATAAATATATGGCAAGGGACACAAACCCTCAAAACAAAGCTTAGGAATATTCCAAAAAAAATCAAAGAGGACCGATCAGCAGTAACTAGAACTTCGCATGAATAGCAATTGATTTCATAACAAAATGCAGACCTTGACAATTTTGTATATGTCAGAACCACCTGAGGCAGTCCCGCCTCTCGCAATTCTGCCACTTGGTTTGGAATTAGCACCCTTGTTACCATCGCCCTGCTTCGCCAAAGAGTCCTGCACTTTCATGAAATTGTCCTCCCTAAACTGATCATTTTCATCCACAACAAGATACAATCCTGATCCCCCCATAGGGAACGCGTAGTGCTGCAGAGGCGTCGGTCGGAAATCAGTGTACACCACATGACAAGGCTGTTTATGCAAATTACATATCCATTCCGCAAACTCGGTAGCATTGGACATTGTTGCCGAAAGGAATACCATTTTAATAGCTGGGGGCAAGAATATTATACTCTCTTCCCATACGACCCCTCTTTCTCGATCCCTCATGTAGTGAATTTCATCAAATATAACCCAAGCAACTTCCTTTAAAACCTCAGAACCTCTGTAAAGCATTCCCCTGAGGATCTCAGTAGTCATTATCAAACAACTGGCATTTGGTGAGAGAGTGACATCGCCAGTCATCAACCCAACATCAGAGAACTCCTGGCTTAGCTCTCTGTACTTCTGGTTGCTTAAGGCTTTCAATGGGGAAGTATATATAACCCTTTGTTTCTCTCTAAAACCCATAGCAATTGCATACTCAGCAACAGCAGTTTTCCCAGCTGAAGTATGGGCGGAAACAAGAACAGACTCGTTTCGCTCTAAACATGCCACTGAAACTTGCTGAAAAGGGTCAAGATTAAAGGGGTAGGTTTTAGCCATCTTGCCATTATAAACAGGATTTGACAAGGTCCCGTGAATGGTCTCGTCTAAGGTGGGAGTGTAGCCACTTGGAACGGCGACTTCGTGCACACATGTTCGTGCGGAGGAACTACTACTACGGCGTTTGGATGCAGATTCTTGCTGCTTCGGAAATACTACTTCTGTATCGTTTTCGGGTACCTTACGTTTCCCAAGAGTTGCCGAATCGCCGTCCTCCATTCACTAGGGCTGGCTTTCAGGTCCTCTTATTTAATCTAATCTACTGGGGAATAAAATAAGATTAGGGCGACAGTGTCGAATGCGAACTTCCACTGCAATGAAATGTGAAAATACTCCAACTACAAAACCGTCAACTACACCAACAATATTACAAATTCAGGAATCCCCTTTTGCCGCTAGTATTAGAGTTCGTGAGCTTAAATACTGAGTACAACGATATAAACAAAAACCTTTGTATGTACGTACGTATATAAATACGCAACCATATGGATGCTCACCTCTAATGGCGAATCCTCTGCGCTCTGAAACGCATGAAATTTGAAACCACAAAAACCCTAATTGCTAGAAATTTGTTGCGGTATCTGATTGATTTATACATATGGGCCTTGTTTACTACTCTACCTGGACCAAATAATGGGCTTCTTTCTCGGCTAAAGCCTGGACGGTAAAACGTGAATAGATAGGCAGGCCTCTTTTAAAATTTAAACTGATAAATGTTTTCTGCTGTGTTTGGACGAGTTTTTGAAAAATTTTAAAAAATTTTGTAGGGTTATAAGAGAAATAAGATTAATGATTCAAAGTAGATGTAATGATTGGAGGGAGATAGGGAGAGTAAACGAATTTTGAAAATTTTTGTAGGGTTATAAGTGGATAGAGAAATAAGAGTAATGATTGAAAGTAAAGGTAATGATTATAAATAAGAATACTGATAGGAGATATGGATGAGTAATGATTGGGAGTATGAGTAATGAGTATTTTTTAAGTTGAGAATTTTTTTTCCAAAAAACAATCCAAACAAAGCAGAATAGTTTTAAATATGACATTATATTCGGTTAGTCGCTTCTATATTTCAAATTAATTTACTAAAAAAAAAATCTCATAGTATAAGGGAAAATAGTCAAATAATTTTTTATTCTAATGCTCTAGTGCTCTCGATTCCTTCACTGTCACAATTATAATTATCCTAAAGTCCTGTATATGAAAACTAATCCTTATCCCATATAGGTTTTTTATGTAGGAAAACCTAATTCTTCTCCTTGTATTGAAACCTATCCCAATTATCTATTTGAAAATCTATTCCTATTTTAGATAAACCTAATTAGCTGATATTCTTAGTTGATTTAATTTAGTGACTTGACATTGGTTTAATTAAAGAATTTAAGACTTAAAACAATAGCTGTTATATTTTTTAGTGTGTTGATATAAGTGAGTTTTGGTGAATTTAATAGAATTAGTTTTAGCATAAGTTTTGGTTTTATTTTTTTTCATTCAATATTAAGTACTTTAAATAGTTTTATGAAGATGATATCTCATGCTCAAGCGAACCATGGCTTCAAAATTGGAATAAACCATATTTAAATGGTTTGGATTGGTTTGGTTGTATGAATCTTATACGTTGTTTTGATTTTCCAAATTCATAATATGTACATATTGATTTGGTTATTGGTTTACGATAAAAATTGAATTAATCTGGTCTATGCTCACTCCTAGAAAGATAGCAAAAGCACCTCTTCTTTAGTGTTAAAGAAAAAACTCACCGTCTTGTCAATCGATAGAAGAGACCATTTTACATTAGATATAGGCCTCGTTTGATTCGTGGATTAATTGCCTGGGATAAGACTAAATGTACCTAATCCTGAGTTATCCCACGTTTGGTTCCCGAAATGACTGTCGGGATTATTAATCCCAGGATTAATTTTATCCCTATATGGGGGGTACTAAATAATCCTAGGGGGGGAGGTGGGATTACGTAGGATTACCAAATAAGGAATTGTTTTCAAAAATATTTCGATGATATTGAGATTGATTTCAAAAAGTATTTTCAGAATTATTTTCTTTAATATTAATTTCAAAAAATGTTTTTAAAAAAAATCTTAATTTCAGAAATTGTTTTGAAAAAACTTTTTTTATATAATATATATTTTTCAAAACTTTCTTATTTTTCAAAAATGTTTTACAAAAACTTTTTGAAAAAAGCTATTTTCAAAACTTTCATTTTTTCGAAAATGTTTTCAGAAATTATTTTTGTTTAAAAAATACGAAAAAATGTTTTTTAAAACTTTCTTTTCTCATAAAATGATTTCAAAAACTATTTTGTTTGAAATTTTTTTTCAAAAAACCTCTTTCTTCAAAAAAAAGTTTCAAAAATATTTTTTTTCCCTTTCAGAAAATTGATTTTCAACTTTTTTAAGAAATTTGTTTTTTTTTTCAAAAATTAGCTCAAAAAAAAATTTCCCAAATTGTTTTGTAATAAAAATATTTCACAAAATTATTTGTTTTAAAATGTTTATTTTTCAAAAGTTTCTTTTTTTGAAAAATGGTTTTGAATTTTAAAAAAAATACTATTCCTTATCCCATAATTAATCCCACGCGAATCAAACATGGGATTGGGTGAAATTAGGGATGAAATTAATCCTGGCCAAATAATCCAGGGACTATTAATCCCAGGACTGTTAATCCCATCATTTTCAGTCCGCGAATCAAACGAGGCCATAAAGTACAAAATACAAATCCGATACACTACATCTATTATAAGAGTTCACGAGATAACCAAGCCCAACAAGTTAACCAATAAACAGCCCCCCCTGTTATCCCTCTATTTCTCTCCCTCTTCTTCTCTTTACTAATAAGTCCGGTCCCACTGGGGTTTATCTGTGCAAATCCCCAGGTCTGAGCAGGATGGATCCAAGCATGGCGGACCTGAACTCGCCACATTCGATGGGAACCACCATCATAGGAGTCACTTACGACGGCGGTGTCGTACTCGGCGCCGATTCTCGCACCAGCACTGGTATTATTAACTGCTAGTATTACCCCTTCCGATGCTATCTTAATACCAATTTGTGTGATCTTAATTCCAATTTGTTCTTATCATAGCTATGTATGTGGCAAATAGGGCATCGGATAAGATCACACAGCTGACTGATAATGTTTACCTCTGTCGCTCTGGATCGGTACATACAACCTCACTCAGACTCCTCTCTTTCCCTATACATGTGTGTATTTACATATATCTCAATGCCTGCCTTATAACGAGAGTGGAGTTCATGAGTGGTAAACTCTCGCTTCCTTTAAAATGAATAGCTTGTAAATGTTTATGATTCTTGAATTCTTAATTCACCATAGATTTTTGATATATGTAGCCTGAGCTACAAGTTCAACTAAGGCTATAATCTTATACTTTGCCCCAACGTTGTAATATGGCTATAGACTGGAGTCAGTGGACAGAAGAATCCAAACTTCTATTCCTTCTTAAATGCAATGCGCAACTGATTTGTTTATATGCTCTAACTAAATTGAAAACAATGTTGTATAATAGGTATGCATGAAGCTTTTGGTGCATCTATACAGTTGATAGACTTTCCATATGACTAAGCTTAACCAACCTTGTTTGACTAGGCTTCGCTAACCTAATTTAAGATATCTTTTCTGATGCCTCTTTTGCTTCCCTCCCACGCCCCAAACCATCCCAAAAGGATAGGTATGCCATAACAGGTAGGCCTCACATTTAATTTGTGAAGGCACATAATCGTTATGGAAAGAATATGATAAGTTATTTTTGCTTTCTTCCTATTGTGTTTAATGCAGGGTATATATGCCAAGCAATGCAAACTTTTGGGTTGAAGAAAGTTGGAAGTGAATAGTTATAGGAGGTCACTTATTTGTATTTTGTACTTTTCAGGTTGAAAGATACTTGAACACCTTATGTACTAGAGCATATTTTAGTGATTCTGAGCTGGAACTAGAATGAATTAGAATTGTTTTTTTTTTTAGGATAAAAGACAGATCGGTTTGCCTCATGCATTGTTCTTGTGTGCATGCAGGTCTGGTGATGCTCAAGAGATTGATGAAACATATCAAGTACTTGAATCATTGGAATGGAGTGCTGCTATATCTTTAATCTGTCGATTATGTTATGGCCGGAGTACTACTCATGGTGACTTAGTCGAATTGGGATCAGCTCTGGAATTTGGTCTTGTAGGAGCGATTAGGAAAAAAACACCGCTAACAGGTTTGATTTTCTTCCATTTTCTAATGCTGCTTTTGCTGCTGCCTTTTTGCCTTCTTTTCTGCCCTTGTGCCTATTGTTGTTGATTCTAGGAGCTCTTTGTAGTGCCTCTTAAGTTTTGGCTCCTAACTTACCTCATCCTTCTTTTCTACCCTTTTGGCTCCTATTGTTGTTTATTACCTCCTCTCCAAGAAAGGATGAGGCTCAAACTCACAGCTCACCGGGAAACACGCATTGTAGTAGATCTCTCTCAAACCAAGAAGCCCAAATGGACTATATATGAGCTTGCCTACTGATGGCTTTGGAAAGATACCATCAAAGGATTTAAGATAGTTACCATTGATTATAGAAGTAATAGCAGATATGAACCGAGTGATTCAGACTTCTCATGTACCTGCACCACTTGAGCATGTCTACGAGTAATGAGCAGCATGGTTGCTCACTCCTCTTAAGTCCCACGACCTGCTCTATAATTTATATATGTACCACTTGAGCCATTTGCACCACTTGAATACTGTTCCAGCTAGCTACACAATCCCGTGTGATTTGTTGCTTGCAAGGGATTGATATGCCAGCCAAGGGATGAGCACACATCGAATCTGCTTGCTGAACCATTTGTGCTTAATATGTTCACACCATAATTGCCAAGAAATGGACCTGAAATGCACAGATTGTAAAAGACGCAATAGACGCAATATCAATAGCAACAGATTACATTAAAGGCATATAGCAGTGACATTTTATAGCTAACGAAACCAGTAGGATGCAAAAGGTGAGACAACCAAGTAACAATCTGTTAGGTAGTCAAAGTTCCACTCATTTACAAACCAGCTAGCTTGATCACCTTTAGCCTGGGACATGAGTCTAAACCTGACCTCTGAACAGATTTTATGAGTCACAATAACAACAGGGCAGTTAACATTTTGAAACTTACTTAAATTCCTCTCCTTCCAAATCTGGTAGATAGTGTGATGCAGAATAGAAATTAAAAATAATTTAACAAATAGCATTATTTAGTTTTTCGTATTTTGGTTTTAGTAATTTTGATTAGGGAGTTTCAATTTGAGAAATAAGTGTTCCATAGTATTCAGTTTTCCAATTATAGTTTATTTAGTTTCCTATTTTATGTTTTCTTGTTCTATAAGAATTAGGGTTCAATTAAGGTTAGGGTTCTCTGCCTATATAATAAGTTGTAAGCCTTAGGGCTAAGGAGTTGTTTATTGATTAATGACAAACGAGATTTATCTCATTATTGTGTGTTCGTAGAGGGAGTACCTCTAGTTTATACTTATTCGTAATTGTCTTTGTTGCGCGTTCTTCTATTTCAACACGCCTCCCTGCATCATAGTGATTGTGAAAGCCAATTTAATGGTAGTTACCCTCAATGTGAAGGGACTTGGCATTAGGCCTTCCTCCTCTATTAGGACTAGTGGTGTATCTATGAACGGGGAGTATGTAACACACCTCGAGGGAAAGGTGCAAAAGATTTTTTGGAATTGCACTTCAAAAAGATATTTTTCCTTCAACGTTCAAATTGCACTTCCAACAGCTATTTTTTCTTCCAACTGTCATATTGCACTCTTGATCTTTCTAACAGCTTTTTTTTTTGTTCATCGATAAATGAGTCCATATATTACATATCCGCAATCCTATCAATTTAATTTTTTTTTCAAAGCCTCGTTATTTTTCATATTTCCTCTCCTTCTAACACCCATCTCAATTTTAATTTTCTCAAAACGACTTTCTTTCCTCTTTATGGCTCACAATCTTTTTCTAAATTTTCTTCTTCTTGACTCAGACTCAGATATTTAGAGATACTTACCGTAGTTGCTATGGAAGAACGATTAAATGGTGAGGGTGGAGTAGTCCCACATCGTTGTTCTGTTCAAGGTCGCAATTATATTAATCGTGGTACTATCGGCCATGAAAGTATTTTTCGGGACTATTTTGCAAAACCACCTGTGCTCGACTTTTAGCGAAATTCCAGGGCTCGACTGATGGGAACTCCTACTTAAAAACAAGTAGCTTCCTAGCTTCCATATTATAAAAACTTTTGGGTCCCAAAGCCAAGTAATCCAAAATCCATGTTTTCTAGATTGTAGATGGGTAGCTAATCATTAGCTTTCAGCAATTCTCCTAAGTTCTGCCTGTTATGGCCTTGAAGCCAAGCAAAGGTGGCTTTCTGGTTAGTTACTACGTCTTGAAATCTTGCAACTTTTGTACTTGAATTCAGCATAGTAGCGACACCATCTCATGTCGGTTGTAGTTGCAATTTTATGCACTTGTTTCGAGTCTTATGACTCCAACTTAAGCTGGTAGTCTGTGAATCATAGCTCATTTGGATACAATATGACTTATATAGCTAACTAGAAGAGATGTTTAAACAAGTGATTTATTTGATGCTATATGTTTTCATTTCTATTCCATATATAGGAGATCTCTACATTCTAGGTAATATAGACTTGAAGCTTGACTCCAATTAATTGCAGAGCCTGAGGCTTCTGCTGCTTCTGGAGATGGACCTGGATTCATGCGAAGAGATTCTAGAACTCTAATGAGCATAGTTCCTAGGCCGATATAGATATTAGTGACACATTGGACACTTCCGCACTAAGGACACTGCTTAAAGGAGTTGAACAAGTTAAATGATAGTTAACTCGTTCAAGCCTCCGGAATTGCAGAAATAACACGCTTTGAGACTTCTTTTAAAGCACAACCCTTTTGGATACCAAGATTTAGATGGAAAAGTGACGCAAAAATTACTAGAATGCAGTGGATTCCATCAAACACCCATCATCCAACTTTCAAAACTCTATGCTGGAGTAAATCCGCGAAGTTTAGCATTGTGTTAATGAAACGCCCAAAAGAAGCTCTCACATGCTATGGTGAAGGAACATTAACTAATTCAAGGATGATCTAATAAATACATCATGTAATCCTCACTCTATTTCCATTTAGGCAGAACATACATGTAAGCTCTTTCTATTATTTTTCGTAATCTAGATCCAAACGAATCTGAGATGAACTTTCACAAATCATAGAACGGATATAGTGTCACAAAAGAAAGGTGAAACCACATCTAAAGTTCGATTAAAGATGACCATGACTATGAGAAGGAAAAATGCATAACCCTTGCATCAACATCCTATCGAAATGAATGATTAATGAAACTGAATGCTCCATGGGGCATTTTATCAAACAGCTAATACACACAAAAGAAGCAACCTAAAAGATTGTTCGGTCAAACTTCATATTATTGAGACCTAATCTTTTTCAATCTCATACCCAAATTGACATGGATGAACAAAATACATAATCCAAACCAGAATCACAAGTAGAATATGTACTTTCGGAACAGGGAGAGGGAGAGGGAGAGGCATACATTGTCCTGATCTTGAGGACGATGAAAAATCTCCACAATCCTAGCTGAAAGCTGCTTATTGAAAGTGAGAGAGGCGAAGAACGTTGAGAAGACGAGGGAAAGAGAGAGAGGGCAAAAGAGGAGGAAAACATTCCTGGCGAGTTACTGTAGCAGCATACCTATTTGACGATTGTGAAGCGGGTCTTGCTGTTTTTGTGCTTCGGCAAGCTACTATAGAGAAACGAAATTTGGTTTTAGGTAGTTTGAGATACCTTTTAGGACCTGATTCGATTATTCTTTCTTAATGGTTATGACTTATTATGAGAGTAGGATTACTTGTACAGTTAGTTAGGGTTATAAATGAGCCAAGCCGAGCCGGGCTGAGCTTTGTCGAACTCGAGCTCAGCTCATTTACTAAATGAGACGCTCTTCATAAGCCCTGCCCGTCTAAGTAAAGTGCACAGAATGGTACTGACCGTCATCGAGCATCATCGGGAGCTTGGCGCAACACGGGTGGAGGTCGAACGCGCAGGTGCTGCAGTGATAAACGAACCCCGTCACGTCCTTCTCGCACGCGTTGCAGTACCGGGCGACGTTCCCGGGTGGCTTGAGGAGGAACTGGAAGGAGCATTTGGTGTAGAAAGAATGGGTCAAAGACAGCGACGGGAGGGCGCAGTGGAGGTGGAGATCGTAGTTGCACGCTGTGCACTTGTACCGCGACCCTATGCCGGCTTCCTTGCACCCGTTGCACTTGATCGGGACCTCCGTGTACTCAAATTTCAGCTTGTGTTGGGGGTGGCTCACGTGGGTTATCTCATTGTATTTCATGGTTTTTTTTTGGGTGCTTTTTGTGGGCAATTGTAAGGAAGTGTTTGGTGGAAGATATATGTATAGTTGGTTGGGTTAATCTCTTGCTTGACGTATGAGAGGAGGGGAAAAAAGTGATTGGAATCTCTTTAACGTTACATTTGGCATTTCTAATTGGGTTAACAATTTGGGGTTGTTATTGAAGCAACTGGGAGGGAATTTGTGCTTAGGGATTGTGTCATTCTTTGTTTAACTCAGATGTTCGGGTTAGTTTATTTGCACCTTAACTGATTTTCAGGGTTCAATCCCACCGCCCAATTGCGAGAAACTCAATTAAAATTAAAGCAAAAACTCCATATAGACTGGCCTCAAAGAAGTTGATAGCACTTGAGAGATTTCGAATTGTCCTTAAGAATTGTTATGCCTCTGTAATGTATAAAAGCGACAGATAAACGATACGGTGTCTTGATCGGAGAACTTAAATTTTGAATTTCGAGGGGCGAACGAGTGCATAGTTTGTCGTAAATTAGAACACGGAAACAAGAGAATTTCAAAGCGACAGATACACGACCGGTCTAGCTCAGAGAACGTAAATTTTGAATTGCGAGGGATGAACGAGTGCATAGTTTGTTGTAAATTAGAACACGGAACCAAGAGAATTTCAAAGCGACAGATACACGACCGGTATCTCAGAGAACTTAAATTTTGAATTGCGAGGGACGAACAAGTGCATAGTTCGTCGTAAATTAGAGCACGGAACCAAGAGAATTTCAGTGGTCAAAATTCAAACCACTTATATCTAGGTTGTCAATTGGAACTTGTAGACAATCACTTTGTGCATTTGATGTCAA
Source organism: Rhododendron mucronatum var. ripense (assembly GCA_019656295.1). Lineage (NCBI taxonomy): Eukaryota > Viridiplantae > Streptophyta > Magnoliopsida > Ericales > Ericaceae > Rhododendron > Rhododendron mucronatum. The sequence continues at coordinate 138,677 of BPLT01000144.1, read as the reverse complement.
AGATTAGGTCTGCACCAAAGCTACCCATGGTAGAGTAGTACAAAATGTTAACCACAACCCAATAAGCGGTGGTTAATTATGTGGTAATAGGTTTATTAAAATTTGAAAATTCTTTGAGTATTTATGAGAAGGAAAATTCTGACCACATTGGCTTATGAGTTATGACCCACCATAAATTTCACTTTATAATTAGATTTCCAAACCTAGCTAGTTAGCGGTAACTTAGGACAGATAAGACATGCATGTACATTGTTTGTGACCATCCGATGGAATTAATATTCCCACTTAACGAAAAGAATTGTATGCTGTTTTGATAATTCGGGTGTCCCGAGCAACTTACTTACACCTCAATTAATTTCTAATGAATCAATTCTACATCCCAAAAGTCGGGACCATTAAGATACTAGTCACTTATTAGTCAACAAGGGGTTAATTTGGTGGTCAAGATTTGAGATGAAGGGGTTTGTTCTTCTTCCTAAGATTTCAGGTACGAAACCCTACGAAACCCTCAGGTGCTATGATCAATTGGTCTCTCAAAATTAGTCGAGGTACGCGTGAGCCAGTGTAAAGGTGATGATTGTGATATTCCGAGGAAATATATTACGTGTCTAGTGGTTTGGATTTTCAATATGCAGAGCATATACTAAAACTAAATTATTAGGGGATAAGGCAAGAATTTTGGAAAGGAGTGTCATTATTGCAGGTAATTTGCATCTAAAGACTCGATTATAAGATGCTCAGTTTACAATATAATACTAAAAACAATTTTGGGACGTCAACCTTTATTGCGGTTATTCCCATCTCATGGAAATCTATTGGTTTCTTAAAAGGATGGTTCAAAGGAACAAATTCCTTAGTTTAAGAACTAGAGACAAGATTTTATGGGTATAAAAAGAAGGTAAAGGAAAATTTACGAATCAGATAAAGCAAATAAAACAACTCCAAGTATTTTATTAGATTTTCTATCATTATCTTTTTTTCTCGCCTTCATAAATCCTTGCTCAAACACAACCACGAAACGATATCTGATCGCTTTCACTGGCAATGAGTTGACTGATATTCTACTATGAGTTTTAATTCTTTCCGCCACCATTATTTGTGAGTCCAACCAGCATTTATTGTGATTGGGCAAATATTCTAAAGGTGAGTGTGGGTGACTCTTTGGCCATATGGTCAAGGGTGCTAAATGTTGGAACAAGAAGCATCATGTAAAATCAAGGGGATCGAGCTCTTTTGCTTCTTTATTGATTTTGCTTTATCTTTTGGTACAAAGAAACATCTGGGACATTTTTTGAAGAAGCTTTAAGGGTTTGCTATGTGATGAATGTACCCATAATTTGAAGAAGAATTGTGGGCTTTCAACAACATGGAAAAGGCGAAAATGAAGAAGTTGTTTCTTTGTTCTGCACGCAATGTCTTTCTTTTCCCCATGTTTCATCTCTTATGGTCTATTAATGCAATAAAAATTACGAAGTTTACAGTCCTAGCTTGGGTATGAAATATTGTAACTCGTTAACACCACAAATAGTGGATGAATAGATGTTGAAACTCCAATCTAACTTGTTAAGGTTATGGTGCGCTACAGGTATGTTGATAATTCAATCTGTTCGCTTTCTAGGTTTCTGTACTAAACGAGCCGAGCTCGCTACAGCCCTACTTGTCCTTAAGTTCGATCAATCCCATAAAAGCTCGAGTTCTTGGCTAGTTTAGTAAATGAGCTAAGTGGAGCTCGACTAGTTCGACAAAAGCTTGGTTCGTTAAAGAAGGTTCAGCTCGATTAAAGAGATTGGTTTAGTAAATGACTAAGCTCGGCTCGTTAATGTTGGGGATTCTAACTTCCAAACCCACTAGCAAACACGCACAATCGAAGAACAAATCAAGAACAAAAAGCAATCTAAAGTAAGAAAAGAACAAGACACAGATATTTATGTGGTTCCGATTTAAGCTGATTGCTTAATCGTTAATCGTATTCCACGGGATGTTGTGTGTTTCACTATATATGATGAAAGTATGTAAAAGTTACAATGAGAGGCTTAGCTTTGCTTTTATGGTTACAAGCAAGCCAATACACAGAAAACCTTAAAAATGCTAAAACTCGCATTTTTGCCAGCCGCCAACCGCCCAAGCGGAATTCAGAATCGCTCGGGCGGAAAATACTGGAATCAAATTTTGCTTGAAACTGGCCCAGGTCTCCTGGGTGGAAATTTCTGCTACTTTACCTGCTCCATTCTGCCCGGGCGGAAATTGCTACAACTCAATTCTACTCGAGAAATTGACTGCGACTAAACTCTACTTCATTTTACCCAGGTAGAAATTGCTGCAATCTAATTCTGCCCCGGGCGATTTTTACTGCCGCCTTGGAATCGTCTTCACATCTCAACAGTTAAGGCCCAAGCCAAGCTTGAACTCAAGTTTTTTGCTCGAGCTTGAGAAAGCTCGGTTCGGCTTGGCTCATTTACAGGCCTAACTAACTGTACAAGTAATCCTACTCTCATAAGTCATAAGACTCATAACCATTAAGAAAGAATAATCGAATCAGGTCCTAAAAAACATCTCAAACTGCCTAAAAGCAAATTACGTTTTTCTCTATAGTAGCTAGCCGAAGCACAAAAACAGCAAGACGGCAAGACCCGCTTCACAATCGTCAAATTGGTATGCTGCTACAGTAACTTGCCAAGAATGCTTTCCTTCTCTTTCCCTCGTATTCTCAACGATCTTCGCCTCTCTCGCTTTCAACAAGCAGCTTTTAGCTAGGATTGTGGAGATTTTTCATCGTCCTCAAGATCAGGACAAGGTATGCCTCTCCCTCTCCCTGTTCCGAAAGTACATGTTCTACTTGTGATTCTGGTTTGGATTATGTATTTTGTTCATCCATATCAATTTGGGTATGAGATTGGAGAAGATTAGGTCTCAATAGTATGAAGTTTGACCGAACAATCTTTCAGGTTGCTTCTTTTGTGTGTATTAGCTGTTTGATAAAATGCTCCATTGAGCATTCAGTTTCCGCAATCATTCATTTTGATAGGCTGTTGATGCAAGGGTTATAAATTTTTCCTTCTCATAGTCATGGTCATCTTTAGTCGAACTTTAGATGTAGTTTCACCTTTCTTTTGTGACACTATATCCTTTCTATGATTTGTGAAAGTTCATCTTAGATTCGTTTGGATCTAGATTACCAAAAATATTAGAAAGAGCTTACATGTATGTTCTACCTAAATGGAAATAGAGTGAAGATTACATGATGTATTTATTAGATCATCCTTGAATTAGTTAATGTTCCTTCATCATAGCATGTGAGAACTTCTTTTGGGCGTTTCATTAACACAAGGCTAAACTTGGGGGATTTACTCCGGCATAGAGTTTTGAAAGTTGGATGATGGGTGTTTGATGGAATCCACTGCATTTCAGAATTTCTGCGTCACTTTTCCATCTAAATCTTGGTATCCAACAGAGGTTGTGTTTTAAAAGAAGTCTCCAAGGGTGTTATTTATTTCTCCAATTCCGGAGGCTTGAACGAGTTAACTATCATTTAACTTGTTCAACTCCTTTAAACAGTGTCCTTAGCGCGGAAGTGTCCAATGTGTGACTCATGTCTATATCAGCTTAGGCACTATGCTCATTAGAGTTCTAGCATCTCTCCGCATGGTTTCAGATCCATCTCTGGAAGCAGCAGAAGCCTGAGGCTCTCCAATTAATTGGAGTCAGACTGCAATTCTATATTACCTGGAATGTAAAGATCTCCTATACATGGAATAGAAATGAAAACATGTTGCATCAAATAAATTACTTGTTTAAACATCTCTTCTAGTTAGCTATATAAGTCATATCGTATCCAAATAAGCTATGATTTCAAAGACTACCGGCTTAAGTTGGAGTCATAAGGCTCGAAACATGTGCATAAAATTGCAACTACAACCGACATGAGATGGTGTCGCTGCCATGCTGAATTCAAGTACAAAAGTTACAAGATTTCAAGACGTAGTAACTAAACAAAAAGCCACCTTTACTAGGCTTCAAGGCCATAACAGGCAGGACTCAAGAGAATAGCTGAAAGCTAGTGATTAGCTACCCATCTACAATCTAGAAAACATGGATTTTGGATTACTTGGCTTTGGGACCCAAAAGTTTTTATAATATGGAAGCTATGGAGCTACTTGTTTATAAGTAGGAGTTCCCATCAGTCGAGCCCTGGAATTTCGCTAAAAGTCGAGCACTGGTGGTTTTGCAAAATAGTCGCAAAATCCTTTCATGGCCAAGGATAGTACCACGATTAATATAATTGCGACCTTGAATAGAACAACGATGTGGGACTACTCCACTCTCACCATTTAGTCTTTCTTCTTCCATAGCAACTACGGTAAGTATCTCTAAATCATCATTAGAGTTTGAGTCAAGAAGAAGAAAATTTAGTAAAGGATTGCGAGCCATAAAGAGGAAAGCAAGTCATTTTGAGAAAATTAAAATTGAGATGGGTGTTAAAAGGGGAGGAAATATGAAAAGTAATGAAGCTTTGAAAAAAAATTAAATTGATAGGGTTGCGGAAATGTAATATATAGACTCATTTATAGATGAACAAAAAAAAAAAGCTGTTAGAAAGATCAAGAGTGCAATATGACGGTTGGAAGAAAAAATAGCTGTTGGAAGTGCAAAAGTGCAATTTGAACGTTGGAAGGAAAACATATCTGTTGGAAGTGCAATTCCAAAAGGTATATTTTCTTTGTCCGTATAACTGATGAAACAAGTTACTGTGTCTTTTCTGGTACAACAACTTACTTTTGCACTTTGCCAATGCAATTCAAAAGTGAATAAAATAATTTTATTGTGTTTGCAATGCTCATTTATTAAATGGCCTGCTAAAGTAGATAATTGTCTTTTGTCTAGGCAGAATAGATAGCTGCTAAGTTGGGGAATGTGGTGGGTCGACAACTGCAGACTAGATAGTCCCATTAACTCAATCACTAACTGAATAACGGTAGCCGGAAAAACAAAGCGGCCATCCCACCACCCAATGGTTTTCCCAATCCTCAGACGCTCTCTCTCCTCCCTCTCCCCACCACCACCACCACCTCCACCTGACCCATCCCAAACCCTAGTCTCCACCGTCGTCCAAATCCTCACCCACCACCGCTCCAAATCCCGCTGGACCCACCTCCGCTCCCTCTCACCCCCACCGGCTTCACTCCTTCCCAAGTTTCGCAAATCACCCTCCGAATCCGCAACAACCCCCACCTCGCCCTCTGCTTCTTCCTCTTCACCCTCCGCCACTCCCTCTCCACCCCTTCCCTCTTCTCCTACTCCACCCTCATCCACACCCTCTCCCGCTCACGTCTCCTCAAGCCCCAAACCCTAACCCTAATCCAATCCGCCCTCCTCCGCTTCCCCGACATCGATAAAACACCGAAACTCTTCCAGTCTCTCGTGAAGACCTACCGGGAGTGTGACTCAGCCCCGTTTGTGTTCGACTTGTTGATTAAAGCTTGTTTGGGATCTACCAGAATCGATCAAGCGATGGAAATTGCAAGGATGTTAAAGTCTAGAGGGATTTCTCCCAGTGTTAGTACGTGTAATTTGGTGATTAGGTCGGTTTTGAAGTATCGTGGGTGTTATGCTGGGTATGATTTTTACAAGGAGGTTTTCGGGTTTGGTGACGAGGGTAAGGGTAGAACCGTGGGTGTTTTTAAGGTTGTTCTGAATGTGCATACGTTTAATGTGATTATGCTTGGTTTTCATCAAGATGGTTTAGTGGGAAATGTGGAAGAGATTTGGGGGGAAATGGAGGCATTGGGTTGTGAACCTAGCGGGTATAGTTATAGTATTTTGATGGCAGCGTATTGTGAGGATGGAAAGATGGGTGAGGCTGTGAAGTTGTGGGAAGAAATGGGGATTAAGGGTTTGAAGCCAGATTCCGTGGCTTACAACACTATGATTGGTGGGTTTTGTAAAATTTGTGAGGTTGGAAGGGCTGAAGAGTTTTTTAGAGAAATGGGGTTGAGTTGTGTGGAGTGTTCTTGTGTTACTTTTGAGCATCTTATCAATGGGTATTGTCAGATTGGGGATGTGGATTCAGCACTGTTCTTGTATAAGGATATGTGTAGGAAAGGTTTTAGGTCAGGGAGTTCAACCGTTGATGCTGTTATTAGAGGACTTGGTGGGGAGAATAGGGTTTCCGAGGCTTTGGAGTTTCTGAGAGTTGCAATCAGAAAACATGAGATTGCACCTAAAACGAAGAGTTATGAAGTTCTAATGAAGGGTTTATGTCAAGAGGGGAGGATGGAAGAAGCATTAAATCTTCAGGCAGAGATGGTAGGGAAAGGGTTTGAACTGAATTGCGAGATTTATAGTGCTTTCATTGAGGCGAATACGAAAGAAGGGAATGTTGAACTAGCAGAAATGTTGAAGAAGGAAATGTTTGAAACTCAAATGCCGAAGGAAGAGGAGTAACTGAATGTTTTCCAATCATTGTGAGCTAGATTTAGATTCGGGTTCTGGTTGCCGCAGTTTCAAATGGGTGATTTTGTTCAAAATTCTAGAAACTGGGATGGATGTAAACTGGTGCGTTTATCTGATTTCTTTCTTTGCTTTGTACACATCAGAAATTTGGGGTGGTAATCATTCCTTCTATAGAGAGGCTGATAAAACATCTTCCTTGACTTGCAGCTTGCAATTTAGTGAGAATTTCATCTGGAGCAAGCATGACTGCCTTAAGTTGAACTTTACACCTTGGTAAGGCAATCCAACGATCAAATCTTGCAGCTTTATGGAGTGATTTAGTTGCCTCTTGCTTTATAATAGTTGTGCTAGACATTTATAGTCACAATAGAAGCAGAATATCTTTAAGGCTTTTCCCTTCTGAAATGAATGACTATCAATCTTTATTTCACCTGCTGTAGCAATTATCTTGTTTCCATGATACATGTATTAACATCTTGCGTACAGAATTCTTAGAACTTGAGAGGCTAGTGTAAAGTGTAGCTTTTTTAAAAAAAATTTAGTCCTTTTGGATCTGAATTACCTATTGGTTACTTGTTTGGAATCCTTATTATGTCCGATGTATAAGCTTCCGTCTAAAACTTTAACCTTGCACAATCTCAGTCAATTGTAAAGAGCTAATGCTGTTTAGATGCTTTGGCAAGATCTATTAGTGTGTAAATGCTCTAGGTCTCTAGTCTCAACCTGTAATGTTGGTCACTTGGCACCTGTATATGATAAAGGCATCATATGTCATTGATGATTACTACACTGCCTAATCATTCCTCTTGCACCATCTGACCATTAATCTTATCGTATATGCGGGTCTGATTTTGATGGGAGTCTTTGGAGAATAAGGCATAACTTTCTTCAATCGAAGTTTCTACCACGTACATATTGCGGGACTTCATGTTCTTCCCCACAGGATTTGAACTACATTCCTTTAATTGTGTGAGAAATGCTGCATTCTGATAGACTTCATTATGGAGTATATTCTTTTTTGTTTTACTCGAGCGTGGTAGTTTCTTGATGATTTTGTTCAACAGTACCTGAAAGGACATCCAAAAACCTTTGGCAACTTTCCCTTGCAGTTCTTGAGTTCCATTCCACAACTACATGTTCACCAATGTCGAACAGAGGATCCAGAGTTATTTCAAAAAAGGTCCCTTCCCCCAATATCATGATCCAGTCGACCAAGCCAGATCAAGAGCTGAATGGAAAATCAAAGATGTCATCTGTTCCACCTAATTTTTTGTGATTAATCCTAGGTATAACAGGAAAAGAATTGTCTGTTATATGATCTCTCTTTTTGACAAAGGCATATAGTATGTTGGTCAACTTTAGAAAAAAAGCTGATACATCCAGAAAGTAGATCAGGATTGAGACCTCTAAATAGTTTTGCGCAGCCCCTGGTTCTATCAAACCAGACACTTCATCCCTGGAAAATTGAACATTCAGCCCCTGGATGTATCAGCTTTTTTTCCGATGTACCAAAAAAAAGGATCAGGACTGGGAGATTTTCAGAGACAAAAATGACGTAATGTTGTGTTCCTTTTTCTAGTTATAGTTTCATTGGTTGATGTTCTATTCTGATGATTTACTTTGATATTTTGTTTCCCGCAGCCAATGTTTTCTGGGAAAATGGAAAATATTTGGGTGAAAGCTTCTTGTCTGTGGCCTGCTTAATACCATAACATGGAGGATAGAATACCAATCAGCTTGTTGGAAATGCGGCCCCCGGAGTCTGGGGTATGGGGCTATCCGCTATTTCTTGGATAATCTCAGTAAGTGCTTGTTTGCTATTATTTGCAAAGGAAATGAATGTCCAATCTGTAATTACTGTAGGATACTTGGATGGACGCATGGAGAACATTATCTTCAATAATTTATCTTTTAAAGAGGCATTTTTACTTGTCAATTCTAACTTTCAGTTGGAAAGCTATGGTAGAATTGTTGGTGGTGGGGTTGTGGGCTTGGGTTTACGGATGTTAAGCACTTTTCAATGCTCAGTGTGACAATCATTCCAATTTGTAGCATTTGTGTCCCATCCCAAGCTGCTGTAAAGCAGTAAATCTGTCCACACAGATTTTTCGTGCATAGATTAGATTGTGGAGTCCACTACAGGTCCCACACAAATGATCCGAGTTGTTCATTAAATTTAAAACATGTTTTCAAGGGGACTGTATATACATATACATATAAACTATAAAGGAAAGAAAAGATAGACTACGAGGACAAGACGAAAAGTTAGATATGAACTTTGAGGGTGTGTTTTTATAAGATTTTTTTTATTAACTTAGGTCAAAAACACAACTTAATAAGAAAATATAGATAAATGATAATCACAGTTAAGGATGAATGTCCCATATACTTGGCGCAATCTTGAGGTTATGGATTTCAAACTAAATTTAAATATATTCTTGTTGTGATGCCTCTTACTCCTCATCCATTTAATCTTTGTATTGTTTACAAAGATGAATAAAATCAATTTGCCATCACACACGAAAAAAAAACTAGCAAGGGAAATAAAATATATAAGTATATTACTATATTCAGCTTTCATTTCTATTCACTAAACAATCCAAAATCCAAAAGTAGGGTCATGGTGATTGATAAGCCCTTGTGATCTAGCTAGTTCATATAGAAATTATTTAATTACGACTTCCACAAAGATGTTGCTTTGTCTAGAGGCTCCAAGGTAAGTATATAACATGGCAAAAATAGCGCGTAAATGGATCAGACACTTGAGTTATTAAATTTTTTTTTTTTAAAAAAAAACTTGATAAAATAAATCACAATGAAGAAAGTGAGTGATGAGATTGCCTATCAGAAAAAGAGAGTGAGTGATGAGATTTACTCTTCTCTTTCATGTGGGTCAGTGCATGGGGGTAGTGATTGGATATCATTATGTATCTATATTTATACATATATTTGCAGTACTTTGGTGAAGTTAAAAGTTAAAGTCCCCAATCGTAGCTTTGATTAGAAGAATAAATGAAGAACATAAACGTAGGAATTGGATTCTCTTGAAAACACACACGGTAATAAATACTATATTAAATTGTGGTGGAATTTAAGTACGTACCATGTCGTATTTGGAGTTGTAATAATTCTAAACATTAGGAATATACATGCAATTAAGTGGTACAGTATTAAATAGAGTACAATGAATGAAGGGGAGAATATTAAAGTGATCTATTGGGAAAGCAGAAAATCAAGTTAACATGAGAAAAAACAGAATAATAAAGTAAATAACATGGACCAATTAAGTAGAATGGAAAATTACTCCATGGATCATATATTATTGGCTACTAGCACTAGCCCGTACCTACGGCACTACGCATGTCCTGTTGGGAGGGGATGACAGTTGTGTGATTTAGGTGAAAACCATGGGCACTTAACTGGGAAGTGGGAGGATGCATTACAGCCTTTGGATCAAATGAATCTAAGCCGTTCTAACAACTTGTCCCCACACCCTTCTGTTTTATAATAGAGATGTTTCTTTATTTTACTATCTAACTCCAGTATATATAAATCTCACTTCCTTACACTTATACTGTATGACAAACAGTGTACACCAGGCCTGGTAGCCCATCCATATTTTAACCCACCTTCTAAAACATATATCGGTCCACATAGATTAGGTGGGGTTGTTTGTTTGTTTTTTTTAGGCCTTCTTACACTCTATATATGCTGGAATATAATAACAGTAAATAAGCCAGAAAGTCAGAGCCCATTCTTGAAGAAAAAATAACAGGAGAACATTCAAACAAGCTTCTCTCTCGCTGAAAAGATACAGTAACAGTAAAACACAGCTCTCCTTCTTCTGTAGTCATTACTTTTATGCCAGGAAAAAGGGAAAAAAATGTCCAACCAGATTTGTGTTTTTTTTTTTTTTTAAATTTTATTTGTCCAAATTGTCACCGATCTAGTATTTGATTTTCCTCCGCCAAAGAAGCTTCTGGCTGGAATTTTGGATCCCCTGATACGAGTTAGCTATGAATGTAAGAAGGTTAGTTGTTGATTCAATAATGGAGTATTCGTCGTTACTTGTGTAACTTATTTGATAGTATGTCAGGCTGTGTTTGTTTGAACTTTGAAATTAAACACAAACCCACTCACACACACAAGGTTGATAATTAATTTTCTGTGATGTTAAAGGGGTGTTGTGACCCGTGAGTATGTATGTTTCTTCAATAGGATCTGCGTGTTACTACTGCTGTACTTCTTACAGTAACGCAGGGCCCGTTTGATAAGGCTCCTGCATGATGGAATTGGATAACCAATCCTATGGGATTATGAAGCCTTTGTTTGGTAACCAAAAGTAGTTCGGACTACTAGTCCGATGGGATGAATTATCCGGGTAATAAGGGGTATTGCTAATACCCCGTGGGACTTGGTATTAACAGTCCTATCCTAACTCCTTTACATTATCAATCCTTTCTCATTACCAATTTCTTCTATCAATCCAATCTCATCATCTAATCACATCTCAAACAAATATGATATTAATAATCCCATCATTTAATCCCATCCCAAACAAACATACTCATTATCAATCCCTTCTCATTAACAATCCCTCTCATCACCAATCCCAAACCTAATCCCATCTCCTTACGAATCTAATCCATCTATCACTGTTATCAAATGGGTTAAACTTTAGTTCTATTTGCGGCTCTCCGATTTCGGCGTATCATACTTGGATTTCTGAAGCTACATCGATAGAGAGAGAAGCGAACAACCTTGCTTAAGTTTGTATGATAAGGGAAACCTTGACATTAGATGCTCCCTATGTTGTAAATTTCTCTAATTTTGGTTAGTTACTTTGGCGTGTTTAGTGTAGAAATTTAAGAATGCTCCATCTGTAAGTTGTTGCCTGAACTGGATGATTACACGCACGGATACGGTGATTGCATTTGTATCCTCCATCTTGCAATCCTTGTTTTCCTTGAATTAAGAAACACATCTTAAACCTTAAAAGTTGTATGCCCTTTTCAATTATTATTTGTGGGTAACTATGATTTTATTCCAAGAAAACAAGCAGAAAACACTGATTCGGGGAGACCCCTGGCAAAGAAAGAAAAACTGCCATACAATTTTACATGGGTATACCCATGAAAGGTTACAGAACCAAAGCAAAAAGAACTACAACAACAAAGGATTAGACAACATCTAACCTCCAGCTCAACTATTCCCCACCGAGCTGGGCTGCCAGTTCCTCGTCTTTTTGTTCACTTCATATGATTGAGTCACGACTCACAAGTTTGTGGGTCTTGCTCATATAAAACAAAATAGCCTGAAAAAGTTAGTACTGCTAGCTTATCTTATGCAACAAACAGCAACAAACAACGTGTTGATGCCTGGAAATTTGGAAATTTCATTGAGTGCTATTTTCATCACTCAACTTTGAATGGTGCAATAGACACCTCATAAACCAATATATACTTCATTGCATACTCGCAATTGTGGTGGCCCACCAAGGCCGGCCCAACCCCAAGAGGCCTCGGCTTTGGGCATCCAAAAAATTCTAATTTTTAAGGGCACTTCAATATTTTTACTATTTGGGTTTGAGTATGACTCTTTTTAAGTCAAATAGAATGAAAAAAAATGCCCAATTAAGTAATGAGTTAGCCCAACCCACCATCCCATAAGCCCAAGTGCCCAACCCACTAAATCCCCAAAATTATTTCCTCCAAACCACCGAATAACATCTCCCAAAAATCGTTTCCCCCCAAACCCACCCCAAAAACTTGACGATCTCGTATTTTGTGTTCATATGTAATAATTAGTAGAATTTTATATTGGTTTGGCTTTCTCGTATTGTGATTGTTATTGTAAAAATGGTTAAGTATTAACTCTTTAAGGGCACACTTTTTTTTATTAGGCCTTGGGCACTAAAATCTCTTGGGCCGGCCCTGTGGCCCACCAATGTTGAGGAGATGGAATAAAATATGAGGTGGTTCATGAGGGACTTTATCTATGTGTTTAGTATTTATCAGAATGTGGGGAATGATCATCTCTTTTTGTATTTGTGGCTGGTATTCTTCACAACATCCAGTCTCTCTGGCACTTCTAAGACACATTTTTGAATGCAGAGACTACCGTGGCAACAGACTTGCACTTTTTGATGGCATTGAGGAGGGTGGTAGCAGGGCCTCCCATGAAATTGGTGAGCATGATAATGATAGTGCAATGGAGGGATTGCAGGATAGAGTCATTATGCTATAAAGAGTGAGTTTTTCTTTGGTAGGAAGATATAATGGTTCAGGCAATTTGAAAACTTTTTAACATGCTTTATGTACTTGAATATTTTTTATGCTTTTTTTTGTAATCATCCTTTGTTCGAATTATTGATAATGTTATAGGAGATTGAAATCTCATAGCTGTAGAAGATTGGGATGTTTGCACATAACAATTATATATGCTGTCAATTTTCTCCTTTTGTGTCTGATCGATTCAGTTTTTCACATTCATGGAGATTGAGAGAACTGTGTATTTGAAGCAGTTCCCTCCAATGGTCTGTTTTCTGAAGGCATTGGTGCTAGTTTGACTAATATACCTAATATGAAGAAGGATTAGTCATGTGAATCATTTCCTCTGTGAAGTGGGAGTGTTCAGCTTTACGTATTTCTTTTCCCTTAAAAATTTATTTGATAATACTACGTCCCTCAACACCACTGTAATACGGCATTGAATGAAGTTTTCCTTCTTGTTGTTCTTAATCTTCTTATTAGAGTCATAATCTGCATGCAGATTAACTACTTTTGATGGGATAAGAAAGAAGAGGCCTCACCTGACTTCTTCAGATTTTGCTGCCTTATGACACAGCTCCGCCGGTAACCTCCCTTTCCTGATAGCTTTGTCCTTGTGCTTTTCCTTTCTGATGGAACTTTTTCAGCTCCCTAATGTGCTAAGATCATTAACAGTGAAAGTGAGTCACTTGGCTTGAATGACTTCCCAACAGCAGAAAGGTTACAGTGGCATGGTCATTCTCCTGGGATGCCTGATTGGTCTGAAGCAAGCCGGTTTGTGGCATTTACACTGGTATCTCATCACACTGAATTTCCGTAGCATAATCATTTCACTGCTCTTGTTTATTTGGGTCCACGTTTCTATGGTTTGCACATTATCATTTAGGTATTAATAATCACACTTGACAGCATTGCCTCAAATAAGTTGAAGTCTTCATGTTTTGATTTGATTCAACAACTTGAAATACTTGCTTTTCATTAAATAGTTTCACTCATTGGTGGAGGCATTTTCCACTTTTTAAAGCTAGTTTGAGATTTTGCAAGCCGAAAATAAAAAGTAAAGATTCAGTGTTTCCCTAGTTGGATTTCTGTTGAAAATCTCCCTTGAATTGACCTTCTGTACAAATACCAAAATGCAGTTTGACTCTGTGAAGGGAGCTCTATACATTGCCTTCAACACCAGCCATTTACCTGTCACCATTTCATTGCCAGAACAGCCCGGTTACAGGTGGGAGCTGTTGGTGGACACCAGCAAACCTGCACCATTCGATTTCCTAATGGATGACCTCCCTGAAAGAGACACGGCAATCAAACAATATGCACATTTTCTTGATGCCAATCTGTACCCCATGCTTAGTTATTCTTCAATTATTTTGGTACTCTCCCCTGACAATGATGCTTAGTTCAAGTCCCAATTACACCCTAATAAGTTCCTCAAATGATGGCATTTTGTCATTTATAGAAACGATATCCTCCCTCTAGCAGTGTAGAGAAGTTGCCAGATAATGTTAGCTAAACATAAAGCCAAGAATCGGGTGATGTAACCATAATAGAAATCGTAGGAGTGAGAGTGGAAATCTGCATCATGATGGTAACTTACATGTTTATGGGAAGTGGGGACGAAAGTTGTTCATTGTAATATTGGGGTTTTTTTTCCCTGCATGCAGAGCTGTTTCTAGTGGGAGAGTGGTAGTCAACAGTTTTTCATGTTTTTTGGTGGAAGTATTGCACAGTTTCACTCGCTCACAACTCTTAAACCAGAAAATAATTACTACTCAAAATCTGGAGACGTCTTTTCACTAACTTTATTCATGTTGGGTTACTGAACGTTAGAACTGCAGAAAATTAGTGAAAAGTCCATAAAATGAGTTTCATACAGAAGAAACATCCGACTTAAAAAGATATTAAGGTGACCAAAAATTCTAATTCCACACCCCTTTACACACTTATATACACATCCATACTTACAATAGAGGTGGGGTTCACACACACTGGATGTGGTGTGTGCGGGCTCTCCCTCTATTGTAAGTGTGGGTGTGTAAATGGGTATGTAAGTGTGTGTGAAAGTAGAATGATTGTTAATGTGACAGATGAATGCCTTTTCCCAAAATTGGCAGAGTGCTTTTTTGGATATTTGCTTTTGCCCATCAGCCAAATGAATGAAGAGAGTCCCTACTGCTAGTGAAAGTCTCTAATGTAACGAGCATATATCTCCCCCTTCTGTTTAGGACCGAATCATCATCGCCGCAGCATCACGGGATAAATAAGCTAAAGTGGTTTATTTTTTTGTCTTTATTCAATTTTTTTTTCGTATCACTTGGTTTATTGTTAATTTTTTGGGGATTATTGCATTCTCATGACGAGAGGAATCTAAAAAGTAAAATTTTCTGACCGAAATCTAATTTTTTTTGAATAAAGACGAAACAATTGGCTTATTGGCTTATTTTTGTTATTTTGTGGGTTTGTTTGGCTTATTTTTGACGGAAAAGCTAATGGCTTATTTAGAAGTACAAGGCCAATTTGATAGGCGGCAGCCGCTTAATTTGATTTGCTTTTTATATTCTTCCTAAGATTAAAAAAATTGATAAATGGATCATCCTAACAATCGTTTAGTGGGCCATTGATAAGATCCAAGTGAAGTAAAAGTGAAAAATAAAAATTCTAGATTCATTTGCACATCGAAAAGAATGTGAGTACATTACAAAGAGGTAAATATCCTGCATATATATTGCTTTGAGACTGGTTTCGGGTCATAAAACAATATTCGTTTTAGTGTTTGGATTTTGGGTAATAAGTGAAGAGAGATATGAGAGTAGTGATTGAAAGAAAATTTATTGGATACCGTGCGCAAAGAAAGAATCCAAAATCCCCAAAGAAACATGGTCAGATGATCAGAGATGCTTATTTTGTTTAAAATAATTTATTATTTTTTTCAGGACCCATGTAAAAAAATAGCTTACTTTAATATCACTAAAGATGCTTACGAAACATTCAATTTTGTTCATAAATTCATACATGAATTCTGAAGTAAAGTACTCCTTTTGCCCTAATTTATTTATAGAGTTTTCAATTGATTAGATTATATGTTGTAACCTAAGCGTGATTTTGAAAGTACTTGGTTTAAATGAACAAATTGATTTGAGATCTATAAAGGAAAATGATATTGGCACTTCAAAAATTGATGCAGACACTCCAAAATCAGTGTAATTCCAAAGCCACTTTCCTTTGTTTTTTGGAGTGCCTCCATCAATTTTTGGAGTGCCAATATCATTTCCCTCTATAAATTGTAGGAAAAGAGAGAGAGAGAGAGACGAGAGAGAACGCGTCACCTGATGCGAAAACGGAAGGAGCTAAAGAGGAGATGAAGAAGAAGAAGAAGTGATCAAATGTATCGGTATCTTCCCTTTAAACTCAACAACAGCAACAGCGATGGCTTCTTTTTTGGTGGCCACAGGCACAGGCGGTGGCTCTGAGACTAGTAGTCTTCCTCCGGATCTGATATTCAACATCCTTTCGAGGCTTCCGGTGAAGGCTCTTGGTAAGTTCAAGTCTGTTTCCAAACGATGGCTCTCTATCATCACTGACCCCTATTTCCTTGTCATTTATCGCAACAGATCTCTTCACTACCCTAATTTACTCTTGCTTCGTAATTGTAATAAAACTACTCCCAATCTGCATGATGATGATCATGCCCAACCCTCCGCCGGAATACAAAACAAAACCCCCTATGCCCATGTTGTTGAGGTCCTTTCGCTGGGTTTTGATGGAAATCACTTTCTTGATCAGTTTAAGATTGATGTTAATGATAATATCCTTGATTTGTTGCCTTCCAAATCGGATTTGCTATGCTTTGCTGCTGAAAATAGCTTTTATGTTTGCAACCCTAGTACCCAAGAATTTGTCAAATTGCCCGAGTCCAGTTGTTGTACTTCCAGGGAAGTTAACGCCGGTTTGGGCTACATTTCCTCCAGAAATGAGTACGTCTTGATTCATCTGTTTGACAGGAGTTTGGATCTTAGTGGTGATTCTGATTTTGGGTGCGAGATTATGAGGCTGACTGATGGTGGTTGTGCTGCTAATTGTTCTTGGAAGGTGGTCGACTCCTATTGCCCTTACATTGTGAGAGGATGGGGGGTTTTGGTTGAGAATGTGTTTTATTGGATGATTTGGGAACCGTACGACCATCCGGGTTATGAAGCTATTGTGTCCTTCGATTTGGACAAGGAAGAGTTTGGGACGGTTTCACCACCGGAAGGGTGTTTTGATCCTAGGGCTGTTTGGTCATTGGTGGAGTTGAGGGGGTTGTTATGTTTGGTTGATAGTGCGTCGCGACCTTTTATTATGGACATATGGGTGTTGAAGGATTGTGTGAGCCATGAATGGGTTAAGGAGTATAGTATTGATCTGAATGGCTTTGGCAAGGAGTTGCTGGAATTCATCCTTCCTTTGGATCAGTGGGATGGAGAAATTCTGATTGACGTGAAGCAAGAGAGTCTCAACTGTTACAACTTGGAGAACAAAAGCTTCAAAAGGATGGACAACCTAATTGCTGGAGAATGGACATGGTTACGGCTTTATACTGAGAGCTTTTTTTCTCTGGGAAGCCGATAGATATAAAGTTCTTATCTTTTTTTTTTTGCTTGAAAGTTAGTTCGGGCGTTTCAGCCTTGGTTGGTAAGAAATTATTTTTCTGATTTCTCCCAACAGTAAGCACTTACAAAATGCTATCCAACCCAGTTGGATCAGGTTATAATGCTAAAGAATTACCATGGAACCTTTTTTTTTTTAACTTTTTAGAGAACTTTGGTTCAGTCTTATATTTCTGATTGAACAAAGACAGTAATGACTAGTTTTGAAGGAAACTTCACAAGTTTAATGAAGTCGGAGTTGTTTCTACCTTTCTCCCTGATATGTTTGGTTTGTTTCTTGTTTCTATGTTAATGACTTGTTTGATACAAATTGTGATGTACTAGAATGATACTGGGTATTAGTTATGCTTGGCATTCTATTCAAATTATTTCTTTGGTTAAGTCATCATATTGGAATTCATCCTATTTTTAGCAGCTTTTATTTTTTCTGTTCTGCCCTTCCATTGGTAAATCCATAAGATTGGAAATAAGCATCATTTCAGTTTGGCACATTTTTTGTTGTTGTTGAGACTTGAGAGTGAGTGGCACGTTTCAAGATGTATTAGATAAGGTTATGGTCTCTGTTCTAGTCGTGTGGGGTTTAGATTAGCTTGTTTTTTGTGGAGCAAAACTCCATGAAAAGAAACAGAAACAAAGATGCACCTTGTCTGTTGCAGTTATGCAATATATCAGCACAGTATAATTCGTAGTGCAGGTATATCGAACAGACTCAATTCTTCCTGCATAATCTCAGAATATGACTGTTGAGCTTGAAAATTAGTTGCTTTTCAATTGCAACTAGCATATGTTTTTAATTTCATGCGATGGCGGTTCTTCCCTCACATGCAGGTGACAAAAAAGGGGAGATTTGGAACTTGTACATACTTGGTTGTTATTTTGAAACTCGTTTGAGAGCTATACAGGAAAAATTAGTCTTTCTTACATTCTTCTTGCTTTTCTCGTTTTCTTATTTGCTCCCCCTCCTCATATGCTTTGTCATCTTTATGGCGAGTTTTGAATTTTTAATATTTGTGGAGCCCTCGTTATATTGCCTTAATTAAGCATGTTTTTTGCATTTATATCTTTGACGTTTTGTTCTTTGCAGCTTGTAAACGGCACCATAGACTTCTACATCACTTATTTGTAGTATGGGTACTGCAGTTTTTATTTCTTGAGAATAGCATGAATGTTCCTTTAGTTGGTCGTCCAAATTGTGACATCTAAATTATTTACCTTTCCTTACAAGTTGGTCTGTCATCCCCCAGCATTTTCCCACTTGATCATGTACTATAATTCATTTGAAGAGTTTACTTCTGTTCACCATATGCTGTTGATAGTTCAGGAAAATTCAATACAATGGTTAATTTGGATGCTCCTCTCAGTGTCACCACCACCCACACCCAACCCTAAGTGCATTGGTCAGTAGTGATATTTTGCAGGGTTTGCCGTCTTTGCAATTGCATTTTTTTGTTGGGATCCTCTGATTATGTATGTGATCTTGTCAATCTGTCCTTGATGCAAATGGGCTTCCTTAGAGATGAGAATCGTGTCCTGAATGTTATGTTTATTGGTTGGGTCTGAACTTTTGGTATGTATTTTCTATACGTCTAAGACTATATCACCAGTGGAGACTTGGTTTACTGTTGTGTGAAGGAGCATGTGATTTCTATTTATGATTACAGTCTTATTTTCTTGCTGCTATTAGTTACAGTGTTCATTAGTTTACCTTTGAATCCTTACGGGAAGGGTCATGTGAGTTGTATATCCTGTTGTTCAAACTTTGTTCAATTTGCATACGGTGGAGGGAATCTATCACTGCAGGAAACTTTTGTCATATAATTTTCTTGGATGTGCATGGTTTGTCTTTTTTTGGTTGTTATCCTAGATGTTCTGAAAGAGAAGTCAATTTATGAGTGGTTCCATTAAAGATGTTTCTGGTTAAGATTGTCAAGCATAGTGGTTCTTCCACACAAAGTCCTGAACACCAGACACCTGCTCTGGTAACAGATTAATAAGCTGCCCGTTCTTTTTTACCTTCGCACTCCCCCATCTGTCACCAAACTCGATTTCAAGAGCCAACCTGTCAATAAGAACCAGAGTTGAGATTCAACAATAATTTCAGAGAAACCTTTTTGCTTCACTCTGTTCAGAACAGAACAGATCAATCCCTTTGAAGTGGTATGTATGCATGATGCAGTTCGTTTAGGACTTTCTTCACATTCAGGTACTTGCAATATGTCCGGTACCCATTTCTTTCACATGAACATATTTTTTTTCTGCAGATCAAGTATCATGTACAAATTGGAGGGAACGTTAAAGAGCTATGCTAAGTTGCAAGACAACTTAGTATTGGTCATTTCCTAAGCATCAGTATGCCCCGGAAGATGTTGTGAATTAAATACCACAAGAGTCAATGTACCTGTGGATTTGACTACGGTGAGTGATGCCACTGTTTCTGTTCTGTCTGCATATTGCAAAATTTGGAGAAAAGCATTGTAACCTTTTTGCCTAGAAAATTACTCAGAATTTTGAATATGATGTTTAACTCGAAGTTGGTACAGTAAAGTTAAGTTTTTATTGGTGATTCTTACAGCATAATGCATCGTTTAGTTTCTCTTTTTCTCTTGCAAAAAAGTAGAAATTGGAAAAGTCACGCACACGTGCACACAAATGTAAGGGAAAAGCCAGGTTAGAGCATGACCAGAGTAAAGAGAATGATTAAAATGGCATAGCATCTAGGTTAGTCCATTTAAACAAACTTCACCGGAAAAGAAATCGAAGAAATTTGGTGGTCATCTGATTCATGCCTCATTTGTACATGTTGTAGAATATGCAAAACAATGACACCTACAATTCGATCGAGGCACACTACTCTAATTAGCTCTTTGTTGACCAGCTGCTCTGCCCCAGACTGTTGGCTAGCGAGTACTAACGGTCCCTACAGCTAGCCGTAGAAATTGCGGAAGTAAAAGTCAAAATGGGCTGCATTTTTTATTTTTATTTTACTCCAGTCGATCTTGTACGTCATTGGCCTCCTAGCTTGTATCGCCCAACACTACCATGCAGCTAGCCCTCAGAACTAATATTATAATACCATAAAACAACATCAGAGAGAGATGCATGTTTACACTTTACATATGTTAGATAGAAAGTACTAATCCCTGTGTTTGCTTATAACTTCTGTCAGTGTGCGTGCGTGCGTGTTAGTTTTCCGGGTTCCACAGAGGTTACACTACAATAGCTGTGGGGAGTCTGCAGTGGTTGTAAGTGGAATTAGACGTCACACACGTATTAATATTGATGATCGAGATGCAGGTGTATCGTATCAGACATGACCGACCAGTAGCACAAGAACCATTATCTATCAAAAGGGACAGGCCAACCTGTACTGTTTTTTAATTAAGATAAAGACACTATGGGATGGTAGTGTTTGGGCAACACAAGGAGGCAACCTCAAAGATCGATTGGGACTCCTACGTACAAGATCGAGCCCCTTTCGATGCCTACTTCCGCAATATCAACAGCAAATCTGACCGTGCATATACATTTCTCAAAACAGCTTTTGTCAATTGGACTGCATGCCTCCAGAATGCGCCCGGCTGAGAGAGTACGTACCCCTTTCGTCCTGATCCATTGTCTTCAGAATAAGTTCCGTTGGCTGAGTAATTAAGTTGACAGTTCACCAGCTCCGAAATTTTCGATAGGAGGGAGCCCTGGCAGCAGTAGAGATTTTGACTCGCAATGGATTTTAGACATGCCCGGTCTTCTCCTCCTCTCCTTGCCCAAGCAATAATCGTACTATACTATATACCGCATGTTGCCGCCATGAAATGATCAATGAATGCGTGTGAACCAAATAAGTATGAGCAGTCTTTGTTTGCAGAAAAAAAAGAAAAAGGAATTGCAGTTTACCTATTAATGAGATGGCAGCACATTCGATGCCATTATTTAATTATTCATTTTACAGCATTAATATTATATTTCCATCGTGATAGAGTTCAAGCCCTTCATATCCACATGCTTGAATTGCTATACTTTTACAGCAATGCCATTTATTGATCCTCAAGGGCGAAGTTCTGCTTAAATGAACTAACTTATGATGTTCTGCCATTTTTGTCATGCTCCATACTCGATCTATTATTTTGGCTCGCATTGTACGTGCTCAGCTAATTGAGAGAATGCCTAATGAATAATCATTGCCGTCATTATGCACATCTATCCATGATCTACTCTTTTTTTAATAACTCAGATGTCTGTGCAGCTTGCGCGCATTTCAAATAATCCTAATAGACCAATCCAACCATTTATTAGCAGGGCTCAATTAAAAACTCGAGCAACATCCCATATAAACTGACCCCAAAAGAATTGATATGACATGTAAGGTTTTGAACTTGATAAATCTAGGCCTTGACCACCAAGCCAATCACTGGGGTTGATCATTGATCTTTATAAATAGAGTGAGTGATCTTGCCTACACCATACACGCAAAATAATCCATACAGAGAGAGAGAGAGAGAGAGAGAAAGAAACGTATAGTGGACCTTAGACAAATTTTTTATATATAATACCGGTCAGAGTACGTCCACCCAAAACTCCAGCTGTAACTGCAACCATGGTTTCCACAAAGTTGTTTCTGGCAGTAATGATCGCATTATCTTTTCTGGACGCTGCATTTGCTGGGAATTTCCTGGAAGATTTCAGCATTGGATATGGAGACTGGCGGACAAAGATACTAGAGAGTAGAGAATGGGCAGATGCTCTATCTTTCACTTGACCGTGCGTCGGGTTCAGCTGTGGTGTCTAAGAACTTGTATTTATTCGCTAGAGCTTGGATTTGATTCCTTTATGCTGTGGTGTCTAAGAACTTGGATTTGATTCCTTTATGCTCTTAACAACGTTGATCTTTTTCTTTTTCTTAATAATAAAATAATACAGAGGACCCCATGATATATATATATATATATATATATATATATATATTTAAATATATTCAGAAATTTTCAAGTAAAGACTTTAAAATAAGGACCTTATATGCGGACCTCCCATTTCTCGCCTTTCCCGATCTGATATCGATGATCCGAGCCGCTCAATGTGATCAGAACGTGATTTTAAGGATACTCGCGAGAAATCGGCAAAAAAAATGACCCGGAATGGCTTGATTTGAGAAGTTTTTATTTGAACCGTTAGATAAAAACAAACAAAAACTGCTCAGATGAAGCCCTTTCTGGTCTTTTTTTTTTGCTGATTTCTTGCGAGATACTCTTAAAATTACGTTCTGAACACATTGAGCGGCTCGGATCATCGAAATTCGATCAGGAAAGGGAGGTCCGCATTTTATTAAAATAAGGTAGTCCTTATAAGAAGGAGACACACTCACTCTCACTCTCTCTCTCTCTCTCTCTATATATATATATATATATATCATGGGTCCTCTGTATTATTTTATTATTAAGAAAAAGAAAAAGATCAACGTTGTTAAAAGCATAATTAGTAGAATCGTTCCTGATGATCAAAATTAAATCCCAATTAGTCACTCCGCACCTCACACCACTTAATTCGTTCTCCAACTCCAAGGGAAGTGTGGCAGAATCTGCCCTTAATTAGCGGCATAGCCCAAGTGTACGTACGTGTTAGAATAAATGTATACACAAAATAATATCGCGATCAAATCTTGATCTTGAGATTGTGATTTGATTGGAATTAGGATGATTTTATTCCATAGTTAGTCAGTATGATTTTCTTTCTATAGTTAGATTCTCTTCTCTTGTAAAAATAGAGGTCTCATTGTATAATTTCAATAATCGAATTTAATATTTCTTTTCTCATATAATTAACAGTATGCATGCTAAAACCAGTACTATGCACCTAGAGAAGAGGAGCTGCATGTCCAAGAAATCTGCAAACACATTTAAATTCGATTATTGAAATTTAAATGTGTTTGCAGATTTCTTGGACATGCAGCTCCTACCAACTACGAAATGGATCAATTTGTGCATTCTCAAACTGTCCGACCGAACTGAACCATCCAAGTAGAGCAGCTTCATCAAAGATGTCTGCGATTGGGTTTCTTTGATGGGTCTGGCGGCAGCTGTATTTACATGCATGCATGCATAATTAATTACTTATTTCTTCTTTCTTATACTCCTTCCGTCCCTTATTTATAGTCCGGTATTCTATTTTGGGCTGTCCCTTAATATGTGTCCATTTTGTAAAGTTAGTAGATAAAAGTTAGTAAATTATCTATTTTGTCCCTAAAAGTAGATTCCATTTTGAAAAGAAAGTGAGTAAAAGTGTAATGATGACAGGTAAGTAGGGAAAGTGGAGGAAAAAGTTGATGTGAAAGGTATAATGGTGATGTTTTTTTAATAAGTTGGAGTTACGAAACATGACACTTAAAATGGGACGGAGGAAGTATTATATTTACGCTAAAAAGTCAGAAGAAAAAGAAAGAAAAGGTAGGAGTACTATTTGTTAGGAAAAAGGTAGTCCCCCCCTTGCAGGATGACAACCAAAACCCACGTGCTTTTATGATCAAATGAGAAACAATAACAACTAATATGTTGTCATGCTAATAACGTTTCAAAAGAACATAGTCGATGATCTTATAATATCAACAAAAAAAAAAGAAAGGATTTCAATAATTTTAGTATAAAGAGATGAACATGTTTTTTGGTTTTTAAACTTACCATCATCAAAAACTGTAGTTGGCATTTTGTCTGAGAAATAACACGCAATGAAGCCGACAAACATGGCACAAAACTAGGTGTATTGTATTTGTTTTAATTGGAAGGAATTGTTTACGGGGGTATAGCGGTTCGGACAAGTCCAGTCCATTATGCGTGTATGCGTCGGAGCCCATCTAAGCCCAGAACCTTGTCAAGCCCAGTCTCATCTTAACCAAATACGCAAAAGGGCTCCTTTGTTTGTTCGACCCGGATGTACAGATATATGGATGTACTCCACTGACTAAAGTAAGTATTAATTTTTTAAATAAGTATTTTAAATTTCATTTTATGATTGTACGTATTTTTTATTTTTTATTTTTATTATTGCATTGATAGAATGCGTTTCAACAATTGACCAAATTCTATTGATATATTTGTGACATATCATATGATACCTGCTACATGGTACTCAAAACATGGTCACCAAATCCTTGGCTTGAGGCTTAGGTATTTGACCGATTCTAATGTCTTTGGTTTGATTCTCATTGCCAATAATTTTTGGAGCCACCTCACATCTACGTGTAAGCGTGTAAAACGGCTGTGTGAGGGGTTGTAGGAAATAGAAAGTTAAGAACTAGTCTAAGGTGCGCGCAAGCTGGTCTGAACATCCTGCATTACCCCAAAATAAAACATGGTCACCAAATTATTAGTCTAAATGCGGTGTTTTGGTTTGATTGAAATTGTGACCCACATTCTAGTTTTGTTCTCATACAATGTCACTTCGGCTACAAAGACCTTGCCACAAGGATTTTGCTTGTATATACAAAACCATTGAAAAATATATTCATGTCGAATCAAATCAAGACGAGGGCTCTCTCTCTCTCTGTTAATAAGTCGATCGAAATAGTTACTTCCAGTTGACAAGTACTAATTATCCTTATTTTTATCCTGTTCATCTAATACGATTAGTATTTCTTTCCAACTTTTTTCCCACACACAAATGATTGTGATAAACAATTATGCTCATCACACGGATAAGAGGAGCCCCATACACCGTTGATGCATGCGGTTGCGAAATCCACACTACACCACCAGTATGTATGCTTCACAAGATCGGACCGAAGATTCCCGTAATATTCCCTGATAGATATATGTGCAAGCCAATAATTTTCTCTAATATAGATGTACATGACATGACATGATAAGATAATACAATTTGCGTAATTATCTTAATTATCTATGGATGCTAGCTATATATATGAATAATCTGATGTCTGTTAGTAAGTCATATCAGTATTCTCATTAACAGAAATAATTAATCTACTCATCAGTCTTATGACAACGTAGGCATTGTTCGACCGAAACCCTGAAAACAAATGTTTTTCCCCCATTAATTATTGCCATGTAAACCAATAACATGTCATTTATGTTTGACACTACACTTCGACTTGCCATGCTACCCAGAGATTAGTACGTCGACAGAGACTAGTCGAGGTGTATACGCTAACTTAATTGGTCTGGATACTTTGAGTTATCAAGAGAAATTTAATTATTTTTCAAACAAAGAACCGAGCAGCTCGTGAGCTCGGCTTATTAGCACTTGACTTATCTCGTTTAGTAAACGAGCCGAGCTTTGACTCGAGTTTTTAGCTCGTTCAGAAAATGAGTCCGCTTGGCTCATTCAAAAAAATTTGGCTCATTAAGAAAAATTTAATTCGATTAAAGATGCTCATTTAGTAAAGGACCAAACTTGGTTCGGCCTGTTTGCAACCCTAATTCTAACTTGCCAAATTCACACATAATCCTTCACAACAAAAAACACATCATCAAATCGAAAGTCAATGTTTTTGGAGTCTTGTGTTAGCAAAAGTACTTTTCATAAACAAATTGTACCAACAACAAACACCATACAGCTTTATTCAATCAATCATTGTATAATTGATTACATACAATTTTTTTTTGGTCAAGGATTACATACAATTTTGATGACATACCAATCCTTGAAGAAAAGAGAAAACAATCTCTGAAAAAGCTAAAACAGCCTTCTCTACATACTTGTATGTTTTATAATCTAATAAAAAAACTCAAAAAAAATATACTATTAAGTATTTGACACTTGTTTTTTTTTAAATTTAAAGTAGGAGAAATTATTGGATATGGACCCAAATGCCCTCACTGGGTATTTCTTGATGGACCACAAAGAGCAGATAGTACCCAGAAGGTGCAAGATTACCCGAACCCGGAGTCGCCACCCCAACTTCATAAGTTGATTTTCCTAGGGCTTTTACACTCCCTCCTCCAAGCACCAACAATCTTTGGTTCATGGAGAATGAGTGTGTGTTGAATGATGGTGCAACCATTGTTACAGTGACCAAATTTCCATTTAATGTTCCCGCGACCGTAAACCGAACTGCTACCTGTTGGCCATACCTGAGTTTGGCTTGAGAGATGGGCGAGATAATTGTAGGACGCAAATTGGCGTATCTTGGATCCAAATAGGATGGCGAGAAGGCCTCCAAACTTAATTCGGTCGGGAAAAGCACTCCGGTAAATTCGTAAAGTTGATGAGGGTTGCTACCACCAACTAGAACCCGACCATCACGCAATAAGACGGCAGTGGAATGGTACATACGAGGTATGCTACTTGGGTTCTCTACCTCAAACCGAGACCCAACTTGATTATCAGGTCGATAAAGAACCGGGTTGAAAACGGGGTTTCTACCAGATTCCCACCCAGCAGAGCCAGCAGATGCACCGTTGATGATCAAAACATCACCGTTTGGAAGCAAAAGCATGTCACCCATGACCCGAGCCCTGGGCATGGTTTCCATAACCCATTCGGGTGATGGGTCGGTAATTCTAATCCGCCCGCACGTACTCAATGCTCCGACAAAACGCCCTCTTTGCGCGCTAGTGTACGATCCTTTCGGTGCACCGCCACACACCAAAACCTCAGCTTCCACTACTGCCCCTTGCAATTTCTTTAGTGGTAGCAAAACTGCGGATCCAGTACTCGGGTAACACCGCGGGTTCCCATCGGGCATTTCCGGGTACGTTTTTACGACGGTACCCTTCGAATAATCGAACAATATCGCTCGATTATTTGCGAAGGTAAACAAATGCCCATCAACATTTAGGAACACAAACGGGTACAAATTGTTTTCTATGCCCTTGTCATTGGTCTCCACCAGAAACGGTAAGTTATAAGCTTGCGTACCCCCGGTCTTCGGGTAAAACTCGTAATTAAATTGCGCACGGCCGCCAATAATGATTTGACGGCCATCAGGCAACAAATGATTGGTGGCGTACCACCGTCTCCGGGCCAACGCGGACCCAACTTCCTCCCAGTCACAACCCGAGCACGGCCGGAAAACCCGAACCACGTCATCGCCGTCGTTGAACCCGCCGGTCTGAATCAACCGGCCGTCGGGGGAGAGAGCGCCGGAGGAGCACCACACGTCGGTGAGGACCATGAGCGGCCGAATCGTGTTCTTAGCGACGTCGTATTCGACCGAGTGTGCAGTGCAGTCTTTTTTGAGCGCCATTTCTTCCGGGTCGAGCCTGCATTTGCCGTTGGGTAAGTCGATTTTGGATTTTCCGAAGTCGGTCCGGTCGAACATTACGACCCGGTCGTTGATCATGAGCTGCATGTGCATGGCTGAGATGCCTACGTCGGATTTTAGGACTTCCCAACTGCCGCCGGCCGCGTTTATCAGCATCCGGCAGTTGGGTCCTGCGGCCACTAGAAATAGTATTATTAGTGGCCGGAGGATGAAGGAAAGATGTATCAAATTTAGGGTCATGATTGGGTTTTTTTTTTTTTTTTTTGGGTGTTTGGTGGAATATTGTATGTATAAGGTGATGGGATTCACATGCTATATATAGAAGGGACCGAGCTTGATAGTGAATGAGATGGAAAATGCTAAAATATGAGCATGGTCTTGTGGGGCTCAATGTTAAAATATAGATGGAATGTGAAAATTTATACAAAAGTATTAGAACCAACTCATATTAATGAAACAAAGGAGGTTGGTCAAGTGGTTTTGGTCGGTCTGGAATTTAGGTATTTGTTTTATTTTAAGTTTTTAGGTTCGATTCTTCTTATCAATAATTCTTGAGGCTTCCTCATTCTTATGTGTAAGTGTGTGAAACGACTGTGGGAGGAGTTGTAGGATTAGTTTGAGGTACGCGCAATTACCAAAAAAAAAAAAAAACCTCATATTAATGTTAATGCAAAGTAATTAAAGTGGGAGCACTTGAATACGTTTAAAATTTGTGAGTAAAAAAGGGTTGGCAAATACTATAATACTTTGATGGGGCATCTTAAACTAGTTCACGTTTTGAAAGGAACATGGCATGATGAAGGCATTGGATGCTAAACTGAGAGAATATTTGACGTTATATATTACGCAACAAGAAATTTGACAAATACGATGAAGGTCATCGACGTTAATTGAGAGATTAATTTAACCTTCTTAATCAACACAACAAATGAAAGACAACTTTTTTAGCAAAATCAAACGTGCAAATTTGGATAAAAATTTTCACTCTCTTTTTTTAGCAATACATACGTATATGACGGATAATATTGAGCATGTACAGAAGAACACGTGTCCCCATTAGAAACGCTAGCATGTATATAATGGTCGAGGATGTATATGGAGGAGTTGTATTACCACACGCAATCAAAGCTCGTTTGGTACTCTATAATTCTATATGGGTATATATTTATACAGCTGCAAAATTAGTTCGCTATTTAGTTTTAGGTTTATATATGTAATGGTCGAGGATGTATATGGAGGAGTTGTATTACCCGTTGCCCGTTGGTGTATCCAGCGGTCCGGATTTTAGAGATCGAGTAAAAAAAGAGGAGAGAGAGTGGTTGGGTGATGGGAGAGAGAGTGAATAAACCTGCGCCGTCCAAAATACATTTGGATGGCTGAGATTACCAACAGGTACCGCCACATGATTCCCACTCGGCGCCCAAAAACTTGTCCCAATTTTGGTTTTCATATCACAGGGTATATAACATTCAAAGTTAACTGTTTTCTTCTTGAAATTGTAGAAACCTCTTGGATTAATTGTAGTTCCTTATCCATTCACTCTGTGTTAATTACTTATTTTTTGTGCAAATATATATACACATATAGTACTATATACTATAAAGCACAGATATACCGAAATTAGTCACGTACGAGTATCGAATACGCGAGGGATACGGATACGCATACAGAACTATTTCTTATAAGAGTATTGTATATAGTCCATATATAATACTCCTACAAGAAATCTCACACAAAAACATGACAAAAAACAGTCAAACCAAGGACGGAATCAATGAGAGACATATTGTGGCGGGCCTGACCATATCACGAACCGTGCTACTCTTTTACTATTTTTTAAATTTACTGTCACCCTACATCGGAACACCACTTCTAGGTTTTTAATACAAGAAAATTCGAAAATCCTATGAGAACCGACTATAAGATAGAAAAAAATTAGCTCAATCGAATATAAGTGTAAGTGTTTGATCTGAGGCACAAATAGTTAATTCAGAATACATATTCGAATTATTTGAATGAGATCCGAAAATAAGTCCTTTCGATCTGTACACAATCGGTGCATTTTGGTCGGTAGGCATAGAGAAGGGCTGCAAGAAATTAAGCAGTAAATATGGATAATTAAGTGAATAAACACGTGCTATATTAACCCTCACCGATCATAAAAAAAAAAAAAAATAATAATCTGGAACCCTCTCTCTGATTTGTCTGCTTAGTTGGTGAAAAAAGGTCAATAGATACATGCAACGACTAATGTCTCTAAGTTCAGGCGAAGAATGTTGGGTTCTCTTTGTTTAATTTATACTTAGCATTGGATTTTACTTTCCCAACATTCTCATGCATTCTTATCCGTCTAGTAGGCTTGAGCTTAGGGCAAGCTTTGTGGTACCCGAGCGCTTATTCGAGCTGTCCAATTCAAACGTATTTTGGACGGTCAGAATTTTAGAAAAATTCTAGCTCGGAGGAAGTGGAGGCGGAGGTAGCTACTTATTATGGTATGAGTGGCCGGGTTAGTTGAACATTTGATAAATTTCCAGCTGAATTTTATTATTTTGACTCCGTGAGAAATTTCTAAACCCCAACTTGCTTCAAATGCATTGAACCTCCTGGAGGCTCTTTTTCTCTTCGAGAGTTGATAGCATTATATATGAATGAGTCTATCATTCATCATTTTCAAAGTATGATATGTCGTGCAGACCACTTGTTAAGCAAATTTACATATTCGTCGGTGTAATTACAATATAATTAACCTCTTAATTGAATTATTTCTTTGAATTAGCAAAGATGAAAAATTAAGTACCGTATGAATCTATTTTTCAGCCACACTAACCAAATATCATGGCTCCGCTTCTGCCCAATGCCAATATCGTAACCGACATTAACCTATAATTTTATTCCGAAATATTTTTTAATTCGGTAAGCAGATAAAATAGATTATAGAATGCCAACAACCTCGAAAGTAAAACACGTGGCTTGGCTTTAAGTATTCGAAACTGGGCCCACATCACCTTTTTTTTTTTATCTGCAAAAACGCCCACATCACCTTCATGAGTAGTTGAGTACTATTTTAACAGGAGAAACAAAGAGAACCTTTAAGTATCAAGATGGATGTTAATAAATCGGGGTGCAAACTAGCTGAAACGAGCTTTATAGTGTGGTCAGCTCGTCTTTTAAACGAGTTCAAAACTCTAGCTCAAGCTTAGCTCACTTGTAAACGATTCCAGCCTAGTTTATATACTGAACGAGTGATCTATAAATGAATCAAGCCTATACAAACTAGCCGAATTTCAGAGTGGTGATCGATCATGAGCTCCTAAACTAGTCTAAAAATCAAGTTTGAGCTCGATTCAATTACGGAGTACTAAATGGATTGAGCCGAGTCGAGCCTCAAACTGCTCGCGAGCAGTTCGATCGGTTCACTTTGCAGACTCATTAGTAGTAAATGGTTTTCATAACCCAGGAAAAAAGTATAGTTTAATGCACATGGGAGAAGTGCTTTTGACTTTTTAAACTATATTGTAGGGGTTGCTTGATTAACTAGCTTAACGAAAAGGAAATTTCCTATGCTACTTTAAGATGGGACATCAATTATATATATTGCCTTTGCCTCACTTTAGTACGTAGCTCCTTTGAGTCGTAGTGTATCACCCAACTGACTGGTTTTGTTGCGTGAGAGGAAAATCAAAACCGAAAGCAACACAAAAAAGAAAGGAAAAGAACGTATTTTATAAAAAGCTGGGTGAGAATATATTCACTAATGATGGATTAAGGCATCGTTAGACGAGTCTTAAAGTTTGTTCAACGCTCTTTCTATTTGCGCTCGGCAAAGGTATGTTAGCTGTAGGTAGTTAGTGAGATATAAAAATCTTAGTCAAATGCATGAGAGTACATGCATGGTGCCTATTACTGAGCTCACTCCATTTGCAAGTTCGTTCAACGTATGTTAAGTAACTTTTTTTTGAGGTTTTTTTTTTTTTTTTTATTGTACAAAAGAATTAGGTTTTATTTTGTGGTCAAGCTTACAAGCCCGAACCTAACTTAAGCCTCAAGGCAAGTAAAAATCTAAAAATTACTCATATTTGTTAGCTCGATTTTCTTGTCCCACTTTCTCTCATTCAGTTTAGTGTTATTTTTAGCAATTTTTTATTTCAAAATTTTATAGATACATAACTTCACCCCCTCAGATCCTCCATGCAGTTGTTTTTGCAAATGAGGTTTCATGCAGGGGCAGCAGGGCCAAAAATTAGAAAAAGGAAATTTGTGTACGTACGAAGGTTTTGAGCTCATAACATTACCACGTTCATTTTGTAAAGACTGTGTTCAAACACTATGTGTGTTACCCACTTTGGATTACACAGAAATGAACGGAGAAGTCCATTTGAGATAGAATAGCTTTTTAACCTGTAGGATAAAAAATGAGTTCACTCGCTAAAAATACTTGAATCTGTCCATATATAGAATACTTTATCAATTTGTCCATATTTTGGGTTCAGAATATGGGACTGCAAATTCTGAACTGAAGATTGGATGAATTTATCAAACACTAGCCAATACCTGTTCAAATTGATTTAGTTCACATCATGTTTAGATTTTACGTGTTTCCTTCTTCTTAAGTTCATTCATTTAAGTCTTCAAACTGAAATCCATGCATTGACTTTAATTGTTCAATTGAATTTGGCAACCTTCATTTTCAAAACATACAATTAGTTTGATGAATGACCTAGAATTAGCATTAAGCCCAATCTTCTTGGCAACCTTCATTTTCAAAACATACAATATATTAGTTTGATGAAAGACCTAGAATTAGCATTAAGCCCAATCTTCCAAGAATAGAACAAGTAGATAAGGTGTCATAATCCATAGCTAATCTCGTTAATTTAGGTCGTTTTTATTGAAGTTCTGGCTTTGATCGTTCCCCGGGTGCAATCCCTCCACGTATAACTCTCATCTCTCTATCTCTATCTTTAAATAACCACCCTCCAAACCTTGATCCAACTTAATTTGGCAGCCTTCATTTTCAAAACAGACAATTAGTTTGATGAAAGACCTAGGAATTAGCATTAAGCCCAATTTTCCAAAAATAAAACGTTTACGAAACAATTAATATGATCCAATCTATCTATCACCTGATAGATCGCAATATATATATGTCTCTAATTTACCATTGAAAGAGAGTGGGATCCACTTGATTATGTTCAAATCAATGTTTTGTTCATAATTTATATACTCTTGGTTAAGAGCTTAATCACGTGGATGTGGAGTAGTGTTAATTTAGTCCTTTTCGGGTTGCTCATTGTAGGCTAAAACTTCTCTGCCAAGCGAAAACTAAGATTTTGTTTGTTTGTTTGGGAAATATTCCTCTTTGAATAATGTATGCACAGCTCAAAACGCAGCTTTCTCGCAAAAGGTAGCCGCGGAGCTAGCTAGCTAGGATTTACATTCGGGAGTGACACTATTTGATGATCAGAATTTACTTTTATACGTACTTCAGGTAGAGTTTGTCCGATGCTAGCTAACCGCTGATCGATTAATTTAGCGGGTGCTGCTGTTGTTTGGGGGGCTGTCGGTAGTGTCTTTCAATTTTATTTGTTTCTCTTGCACCAAAGAAATTGTACTATCAATGTCCAAATGGATGTTTTTTTTAATCGGCAAAAGTATCGTTTTATTAGTAGGAGAAGGGAGGGATTCTAACCAAAGGTTAAAAAATACATTTAAATGAGAAGAAAGCCTAAACATCTGAGGGTCTAAAATGCCCAGATTATACATTAAACCTTAACCCTAGCAAACCCAAAACCTCTAACCCTAATCTTGTGAGAAAAAACAAAACACCGCCGCTAACGCCGCCTTCAGACGGACAAATCCAAACCCTCCAAATTGATGTCATGAAAGCACAAGCGGAATGTCCAATGCCAAAAAAAATTATGATTGAAGCATAATGCGTTTTATTTGAACATCTACGAATTAACACTTTCTACGAAAAATGCATTACGAATCGCGTTTCAAGTCTTCTTTTTTGATTGGCGAAGAAGATTTAGATTACTGATGGGGATGTAAATTAACTCGGTACACAGCGGTATATATCTTTTGCTTTGAAAATTAATGATAGTCTTGAAGTGATGTACTCTTTCAAAATAAAAAAATAAAATATGGTGTCTTTTTTTCACCCCACATTAATTCCTAACCTTTTAATCAAACTTGTGGCCCATGACCTTGAACAGGTCCCGCAAGTTTCTTGTTTGAGTGTCCAAACCTTGGAGATCACGTACAGCTCAGCCATTTTGACAAAAAGTTCACAAAACCACAGGTTCTTATCAAAATCTAGATTCTAGTAGGATAAGAAAGAATATAATCAATACGAGAGAAACTTATTTATGGGTCTGCGCAATCACAGTCGTCCGTTTCGATAATCAATAAGAACTTTTTAAATATTTTTATTACAAGTCTCGCTTCAATTGTGAAGTAAAATTATTACTTGCTTCTGCAGCACTGAATAATCGCTTAATTATGAGAGGGACCCGTGGGTGATGTAGTGCACCTCTCGCACTACAATAGACGGGTAGGATTTATAGAAACTCAAATTATATCCAACCATTTATTATCAAGATTGATGGCCCATGTGCACCTTACAGGGTGCCTTGCACTACAGGATTTCCCAATCCTTGCGAGAGGGGTTAGAAAAGTAGATGTCCATGTATGTAGCATTGAAAACAGATCTTATATATATAATTAAGGTGTTTCATCTGGATAGACCATTGAAAACAGAAACCCATACCGTAAGAAACATCGGTTTGAATTTTCGCAGAGAAAAAAAATTTCTCTCTTACTGGTTCAAATTTTTATCTTTTGGTCTAGCTGTCAAGTACAGAAAAACAAATAACTTTTTAGAACTTAATTGGAAGTTGTCAACTTTCAACCTCTTTGGCTCGAGCGGCAAATGATTGTCGCGGAGATTTGGGTGTCAATCTCATTGGGATGATTTCCCCGCTTTGTGATGCCTTTGCTCTTGCTTTTTAATCAACTGTACTTTTTGCTATCGATTGATAAAATCTTCTTTTTTGGCCGTATAAAAAAAGGTCTTTGGCTCAGAAAAAAATGACAACCATTGGTAATTCATTGCATTCATGATTAATTGATAATCGACAATATTAAAGGCCCCGTTCCACTAATTAAAATAAGTAATTATTTGAAATACTTATTTTTTGAATTAAAGGTGATGTATAAGAGAAAGACCTGTCTAATAAACCGAAAAATAATTAAATACTTATAAAAATAAGAACCTTAGCGGAACGGAAAATGCAGCTTGGTTACTACAAATCAAAATACCAAGCAAGTATATATTATTGAGATGTTGATTTAAAACGCTGTCCCACAAGCATCATTGGTTACAAACATGCAGTCGATTTTGAAATTTGAGAAAATTATTTAGATTCATAATTCATATCAAACGGCATGCTATCGATTCCTGAGACTTCATCGTGGCTTTAATTAAGCTTCCGCTAGTTAGTGAATGATGAGATTATCTCTGAATTGATCGATCTATCATGAACTGAATGAAGACAGGCAACTTTTACCAGAAAAAAGAACCGTAGGAAATTCATAAACAGGAGCGGCCAACGGTTTTAGAGGTCTGGAGAGATCACAAACTGATACTACTACCTTTCAACGCCCAAAAAGTAGTGCGCAATATCGATTTTTTATGGTCTTTTTTTTTTTTTTTATTGTTTTCCACTATTTATTATTTAATTTCAAAGTGGTATAGTATTGCGAATCCCGTTTTAAGGCTTTTAAACACAACTTTACTTACTCTTTTTTTTTTTTTATAATTATTTTTATAATGCAAGATGTCTTAAGTCAGCTTGCAATCACTATATCTTACACTAAGCCCCACAACCATTACGCAAGCTTACCCGTGGGGAGGTAATTAACCGAAAAAATACTAGTAATGAAAATAATCGAACTTAAGACTTTAAAAGAAGAGCAAACCATTAAGTATAAGATTAGACCATGAGGTGAATCCAGCCCCTTAATTGGGCTTGGGTTAACACAACTTTACTTTGAAATTAAGAAAAGTAAAAGATTGCTAGCTAGTAGTAGTTAATCATGCACTTGGGCTAGCTTCTATTCAGTTTTCATATTGGGCACATGATGATATGAAAGCCTTGTTTTACAAAGTGAGCCTAGGATGATGATGATCTGTTTTGGAGCCAAGAAATTATAATTCTAGGCTTTTATCAATATGGTTACACTTGCTAACGGATGAAGGAGTGGTGTACGTATCTAGCTAGGGCTCCAAACGAGTCAAGCCGGGGTTTGAAATGTTCAAGTTTGACTAATTCAAAATTAGTCTGGTTCAAGCTTGGCTTGTTTAGTATATATCAAAGTGAACGAGCTTAAAACTCGAATCACTGCTACAATAAAGCTAAAAGATGACGCTTAGAAAACAAAATTTATGTCGGTTTTTGCAAAAAAATGTCATCAAAGAAATCTACCAAACCTTTTATGTCAGTTTATCAAATAAGTGACACGATAAGCACTTTTAAATCCCAGTTAAAAGAAAACCGACATAGTTGTTTGCATTTTTAATCACGTTCTTTACCCATAATTGTCATTAAAAAGAGGACAGTAATTTTAAATGAGGGATCAAATCGCGGGATTCTCATCAATCTCCGTGTTCGCCCTCTTTGCATTCCAGAGATGGAGACTCTCTCTCTCTCTCTCTCTCTCTCTCTCTCAACCAGCCACAAGCTTCAAGTTTAGCGACATGCTCAATTCAAGCCCTAACTGGTCCAATCCAAATCCTAATTTGGCCACCATATAGCTATAGACGCCTGATTGATCTATCGCATGGAATCACCAATGGTTGCTTCATGACGATTCTAGTCTCGCACCACTCGCGAATAGCTCGGTTCGTTTGTTGCGCTAAGTGTATCTATTATCATAAAAGGAACCCAAAATTAGGAACCCTCACAAATTTGGTTCATTAGGCAGTTGTTTTGGTTGCGTAATAAAACTCGTTCGGTGATAATTAAACAAGTTGTCTGGTTTTGGAAAACAACCATATCCGCTAGTAACATACTGTAGTATCTAAACGGAACTGCAATTAAAAATGGTTTAATACATACACAAGTCCGTTAACCTGCCCAACCGGCCTAATTACCCAACTAATTAATTGCTTTTTTAAGGATTTGAGATTGGTATTGACTGGACTTGCTATAAATTTTAAGAAAGCCGTCTTTTAGGACCTCATCTTGGATATTTCAGAAAATATTTGGGCAAACGTCTTTTTTTTAACTTTTTCGATTTGCCTTGACGAGACGAACCAATAATCCACAAAAATTAATTAAGCACAAACGACAACACTGACAAACGCGATAATTCGTCTGCCTTGGTGTACTAGCTAGTTTTCTGGGAAAAGAAAGTTCAGACATATTCTGGGGGTGCATGTGAATGCATAATACTAACTATCAAGAAAGTGAAAGTAGGGAAAATCAAGAAGACAATGATGGAGGGGTACACATCAACCAGCTAAGCTAAGAAGAAAGAATTATCCAAATTAACAAGAGACTAAATACTAATTGGCTAGCTTTGAAGGGATGCATGCTTTCTCGATCTGGTCATTTTCATCAATTTTCATGATCCTCTAATTAATCATATCTGTAACGATGTTGGATATCCATTGAATTGGGTTGCTAACCCTTGGAAACTGAGTATGAGATTGTTGAATTCACGTTATCTATTGAATTGAATTGATGGATTAAGAGATTGACTTATCTTGTTGTTGTGCAATAAATTTTATTACTTGAGATGCACGAGTATGTTACATCAGGAAAGGGATAGTACTTGTTCCATTACCGCCATGTTTGAATAGTGCAAGGAACACCAATATTCAGGGCTGCGTTCTTGTAAACTTAATTATTTAATTTGATCTTCTTTTTGTGTGCTTTAATTTGTTCGTTTTTTTTTTAAAATTTTTGTTAGATTTGCGTTATATTTTTTGGATTAATCTTCCGTCTCGATAAAAGGAGTCTAAGAAGTAGTATAAAATTATGATTGAAAGCAAAAAAAGATCACTAAAGGCGAAAAAAAAAGTACTCCTATCAAACAGCTGTCTTATACAGTATTTGTCTAAAGTGTCGTCTTATATAAAAAATTTCAACGTCGGTTCATATTTTTATACTTTTTCGATTTGCCTTGTCGAGACGAACGATTAACCCCAAAAAGTATGACGTAAAGTTAAATAAAAAGTTATGAAAAGTTAAAAATACCGAAATAAGTTTCAGATTTAAAAAACGGGAACACCGATAAATAAACAAAGGCATGTTGTCGTGATCAATGTGTTTGGAGTTGTCCAATGCATGTGAGGTCCACGAAGGCATTGTGAAATTCACATGCATCGACAGTTCGATACATCTTTGTCCGGATTTGGGTCCCAAACATTGTTGTTTTTTTATTTAGAAAAAGGGAATTGATTTTGCCACTCCTTTTTTTTTTTTAATGTCACTCATCTTCTCTCATAAAACAAATATCTAATCAAGATACAAAAGGGAGTGACATTAATAAAAAGAGGAGTGGCAAAATCACTCCCCTTAGAAAAGGGAAATAGCATATCATTATCACAATGACACAGTACAAGCGAATGAAACTAAAAAATGAACTCAGTTTTTGGACCCAGAAATGATCAGACCATTGTGTAAAATCATATAAATTAACCAGAAATAAATTCGAGTCGGGTAAGTTTTTGTTAAAAAGTGGTAATTTCTCAAAATACTTGGGTACAAGTAAAAAAAATTTACTTTTCCGATTCCTCTCATCAAGACGAATCAATAACCCACAAAATTTTGATGCAAAACTAACAAATTGCGAAAAAAATTCAAATAAGGACAAAACTCCCAAATTTAAGTTAAGCTCAAAAGAATGCAGATAAAGTCAAAAATCGGCTTTTGGGCTTTATCTTGTATATTTTCAAAAATAATTGGGTAAAAGTCATAATTTTAACTTTTCCGATTCCTCTCATCGAGACTAATCAATAATTCACAAAAGTTTATCACATAACAAGCAAATGCGATAAAAATTTAAATAAAAAAAAAGTCCAAAAAACCAAAAAGCTCCGTAACGGACTTATAGCCTAAAAATAATGAGTACTGAAAATTTTAAGAAAAATGACGGCTCAGGACGTGTTTTGATAATAAATACTCACCAAGGACATTTTCAGCATTAACAATGTTCTTAGTTTATCCTTAGCGGGTATTAATTATCAAAACACGTCTTTGACCGTCATTTTCCCAAAATTTTATAAGTCAGTCTCGAATATCGATAAAGAGAAATCGAAAGAGTAAAAAAGCTCTGTGGCGTTAGTTGTATCACTGACCCTAGAGACAGGCCTGGGTGTGTGGTTGCAGCACATACTCAAGACCAGCCCCATAAGACAATAACAAATGGGCTGATAAGGACATAGCCCAGCCCAATTATACACGGGCTAGAAAGACCATTCCCAGCCCCTCTTCATCACATACAAGCACAGCCCAATTATTTAGGTGTCTTTCAAATTTTTTTTTTAAACCTTCTTTTTTTAAAAAAAAGGTAATTTTAAGTTCAAATATAATAAAAATGAAAATTAATTTTTTAATTTTTTTGTACCTTTTAAAAGATCTCAATGAGATCTATTAAACAATATCCATATTGGTAGAAAAATTATTTGCATAAACACATGATTTTTGAACTTGAAATTACCTTCCTTTTCTAAAATTTCATTTTCTCTAAAACTGGAACGGCTCCTTAGACAGACTAAAAAGTACCCAATTGGAGCCCTAGACTTGAAACTTGCATTACTAGCAACCCTTGACAGACATGCTGTAAGTAGCAGGTCTGTACATACATGACAAATCGATGGACTAAAATATCTTAAAACAAATCTCAGGCCGCCAGAGGTTTCATTCAATCGTTAAGTACTTCAGGGTCCCGTAATTAGTCGAGGTACACTCAATGTGGCCAAAATATAGGGTTGTCAAAAAAAATAATCTTAAAACACAAAAGATTGTTGGATTGAAAAATAAATTAGATCAAATGATTAGAAGAGTTTACTCTCATTTGTCTTTCAAAAGCACTAATTCAACTTTTCCATTATTGGTAATGGATATCGTGACTTGCTTATTATAGACGACTTTTGTTAGCACGTGATATGGTTGACGGTTGTCTCTAACCGTCAAAGGCTTGTATCTAATTATATATTTACTGCATGACCAACAATTATTTCTTATATGCTTATATAATGATAATGATATAATTTAGCACCCGTTTTACAAATGAAGACACGATCTACAATGTCATCTTAGTGCTATTTTTAACAACTGCAATTTTTTTTTCTTCAAAGTAGGATTACCATGGAGTTTGTTCTTAAACACAAATTAAAAGTCTCCAATCTACTACAGTAATGGTTCACCGCCAAAAACTTGTTTAAAAGTGTAACAAATACACAAATAAACACCAAGTAGGATGTCAACATGCATGCCTACAATTTAATTGAGCAAGTACTCAAGAATTAGAGGGGTGAAGCGTCAAAGCCTTCAAATAATCATGTTTAAAACACAAATGAAGAGAGGAGGGAGAATTAAATTAAAGTTCAACAAATAGATTGATTATTGTGAAAATTTTATACGAGTAATTTAGTTCAATAAATCAACAACGCATTGGAACACTCAAATAGGGTGTACTTTGAAAAAAAAAAACCACCCATGGCTCACAAAATTATTAATACTTATATACACGTAACCATATTGTTAAATAAAATTAGGGATGAGTCTCTATAAATTCAAAAATCCAATAGGCATTAAATTTAAGTAGTTGCCTATATATATATATATATATATATATATATATATATATATAAAACATTCATAATTAAGTTTTTTCAAAGTAGAAATCCATTTAATGGGAAGAATGCCACGTGCAAAACACGTACTCCTACTAGTTAGATGAAATGGTTAGAAGAGTTTACTCTCATTTGTCTTTCAAAAGCTATTCAACTTTCCGTTATTGGTAATGGATATCGTGACTTATTTATTATAGATGACTTTTGTTAGCACATATTATGGTTGATGGTTATCTCTAACCGTCAAAGACTTGTATCTAATTACATATTTATTGCATGACTAACAATTATTTCTTAAATGCTTATATAACATGACACTAATACAATGCCAAAGTTGTGCTCTTCATAATGATATATAATTAGCACCTATTTTACAAATGAAGACACGATACACAACGTCATCATGGTGCTATTTTTAACAAGTGCAATTAATTTTTCTCCAAAGTAGGATTTCCATGGAGTTTGTCCTTATTAAATACATTTTAAAAGTCTCCAATTTACTACGTTAATAATTTGCCGCCAAAAAAAATGAATTAAAAGTCTCCAATCTACTACGTTAACGGTCCCTGCGACAAACTTGTTTAAAAATGTAACAAATACGCAAGGCTATTCGAAAAAATATTTTGAATTTAACGAACAATTTGGATTATTTTAGTGAGACCCGAAGTGGGCTCCATGAAGCAATTTGTGCACAATTCGTGCATAGATTATCTGTTTGGACAGACTTTGGGCAAAACAAATTTTTGGGCAGCTAGAGATCTTGTTTAATCGTTAACTTCGGGGTCCTGTAGACACCCTATTTTGAACTTTCCAAATTAATTTACTTATGGTTTTCGATTCCCCGATGATGAAACGGATCAAGAACACCCCAGAAATGTTAGTGTGTTTGAGCTTTGAGCATTCCAAAAACCCTTTCTGATTCATCTCAAACCCTTCAAATCAGAACCAAAAGGCCTCAACAAAACCCAACTTGCATACGCTGGTATTCACTTGGCGTGCGCTGGTCCTCTGCCACGTGTCAGTCATCGGTCAACTTTGACCGTTGACCAGATTTGACCTTGCGTACGCCAGGTATCTAGTGGCGTACGCCAAGTCAAACCTTGGTCAAACTTGTGTTTTTAAGCATACAGAAGCCATGGGTATGGATCTACAACACATGGGACCCTTCCAATCCATCAAAAAAATAGTATCGGCCGAGGGGACATTTTCTTACACCCATCCCATCGCCTTTCCCTCTCATCCAATGAGAGTAAAGGCTTAAGGGCTAAGACACCAGTCCCTTTGACTGGCCTCAGCCCCTCTCTCTCCCTCTTCCCCTATATATAACCCCTCCTCTAGTCTTTTAAGGGGTTGGTTCTCTCCAAGTTTCAAGCTCCAAGTCTATTTCTTTCTCTTCTTGGTTTTTCTTGCTTACTATTCTTTCATCCATGGAAAGAGTAAACCAGAGATCCCTCCATACACCTCTTACTGTCAAACATCCACCACCCTCCATCATCCAACCCTCAAGTTCAAAGCTCAAACCTCTCTCAAACCTCAAAGCCAAAGGTATACATCTTTGTACTGCTTTCTGTTCTGATCCCTGAGGGGAGCTAACAGGGTCAAGGTTTCAAAAACAAAAAAATACGTTTCTGACTATAAACGGCGTGCGCCGGTCATAGGCCCGCTTACGCCGGTCCGTGACAGTACGTACAGTTTTAAAATTTGATCTGTCTGGGATTTGTCTGGACCCTGCGTACGCCTCTAAAAAGGTGGCGTACTCCAGGTCCGAGCCCTCCGGAACTGGCGTACTCTAGTTGTGAAATGTTATCCAGATCTTTGATTTGTGCTTTATTTCTTGTCTATTCATCACCTTATTGCATGCTAAAACTAGTTTACTGCTTTCTGTGTTTAGAACTGTTTAGTTGTAACATTCAATATTTGTTCATATCTGCTTTAGAAGGCCCCTGGGATCTTTCTGGTCATGTTCCAGAGCCCAGATGATGTAAAGCCAAGCACTGGACAAGAGGTACAACTGGCGTACGGCCTCTCATGAGTGGCGTACGGCAATCATACCAAGGTCCAGTGGCTGGCCCTTGCATCATAGCTCAATTCTGGCCTCTTGTTATCTCCTCACTCTGTTTATGGGGCTTCTAGTCTATTTTCATGGCTTCAAGCCATTTCAGCTGTCTGTAGTCTGTAAATATGATCATATTATAAACTGCGTGGTTTGTCCTGGGTGTGCACTGGTCCATTCCAGACCCCAGAGGGTTGAGAACAAAGGTTGTGAGTGACAAAAGGTGGTGTACGCCAGCTTCTTGGTGGTGTGCGCAGGGTATGGTGGCGTGCAGAGGCTCGGCCACTGCATGCCAGTATGTTGCCTGCTCACGCACTTGAGAGACAACGTACACCATTCTGCTCAAACTGCTCTCAGTGCCTGTTCCCAATCTATATTCATTCTATTGATTCAAGCAAATCATTATTCATAAACATTTTTGTCACATAACCGCAAACTGTTACAGTTTTAATCCTCATTATCTGTTCCCCCGCCCTAACTGGCTAAAAGATGATCAAATGAGAGAAAAATGCAAACGTTTTACAAAATGCCTGAGTAGAGACCGATCTCTGGATTGGGCGAGAGGGGTGCCATAAAACCCTTCCCCTCTCGTAACCTGGCTCCCGAACCTCAGATATCGAAGGTGATGACGGACCAGTCTGCGCCTCATCAAATCAAATCAAACTTTTTCAAATCAAACAAACGTTGCAAGCGTTTTCGAGTTTGGTTCCTTGGGTATTCTTCCGCTAAAACCCGAGTGGCGACTCTGAATCGAAGCATCTCGCCGCGCATTTCCAAAGAGGGCCGCACCCCAATAGTTTTAAACAACAATCTCCTGGATTTTGGGGCGTGTGCCCACAGGTCCTATAATTAATCGAGGTACACTCAATGTGGCCAGGACATATGGCTATAAAA
The DNA here is from genome assembly GCA_019656295.1 of Rhododendron mucronatum var. ripense. Lineage (NCBI taxonomy): Eukaryota > Viridiplantae > Streptophyta > Magnoliopsida > Ericales > Ericaceae > Rhododendron > Rhododendron mucronatum. Next base: position 95,290 of record BPLT01000144.1, on the reverse strand, counting down.
AAATAAAAATAATCTTAAAACACAAAAGATTGTCGTCTTTCAAAAGTAATTCAACTTTCCATTGTTGGTGATGGATATCGTGACTTATTTATAATAGACAACTTTTGTTAGCACGTGATATGGTTGACGGTTGTCTCTAACCGTCAAAGACTTGTATCTAATGATTCTAATTACATAGTTACTGCATGACCAATAATTATTTATTATATGCTTATATAACGTGACACTAATACAATACCAAAGTTGTGTTCTTTATAACGATATAATTAGCACCTATTTTACAAATGAAGACACGATCTACAACATCATCTTAGTGCTATTTTTAACAAGTGCAATAGTTTTTCTTCAAAGTAGGATTTTCATGGAGTTTGTCCTTAAACACGAATTAAAAGTCTCCAATCTACTACGTTAATGGTCCGCCGCCAAAAACTTATTTAAAAGTGTAACAAATACACAAACAAACAGGGCCGGTCCTGAGGTGAAGTCTAAGATGCGGTCGCTTTAGGCCTCCAAAATTCGAGGAAAAATTGGGCCTCATTTTTCATATAACACATTAATACATTATATACAAATTATTCTAAGTCCTAACACAAATATAGTTCTAGCACCAATGATTGGTATATTTTGCTTAAACCTTGAGCTCTTGCCTTCAATTTTTTCCAGACTACTCCTTGCATGACTTGTACTATTATATAGTATTAGTTGTGCTTTAGTTTTTGTAAATGTTAGTATTTAAATCTTTTGCACACAATAAATGTTTTGATATATATTTTTTAATTTTCTACTTTTAATTTCTATTTCACAAAGAAAACACTTTTTGATAAAAGAAGGTCTAAAATAATTAATTATCCTATTATTAAACATAATATTCTTACAATTAAAGTTAATAAATAATTAGTCAGAGAAAACATAGTGTAGGTACGTTTTGATTTTTTTTTCCTGATTGTATAAAAAAATTGAAAATTTATTTTAGTTAAAATAGTATGTTTAATCTTTTTACTTTTTATTAGACACCTACATTGATTTTTTTGTTTTGGTTAAAAAATGTAAGGTCTCATTTTTAGAATTCGCTTTAGGCCTCTAAAATATCAGGACTAGCCCTGCAAACAAAATAGAATAAACACCAAGTAGAATGTCAACAAGCCTACAATTTAAATTGAGCAAGTACTCAAGAATTAGAGGGAGTGAAGCGTCAAGCCTTCAAATAATCATCATGTTTAAAATACAAATGAAAAGAGAAGGCATAATTAAAAGTTGAACAAATAGATTGATTACTGTAAAAATTTTACAAGAGTAATTAGTTCAATGTGCGTACTTTGGAAAGGGAAAAAAAAAAACACCCGATTGTGGATATTTTTGTGAATATGATGTTTTGCCGTACCTGTTTGGACGCAGCGTGCAATTAATATATAATTTCATTTTTAATAAATTACTTTTAATCGTTCAGATTTGCTTAATAAAGAAGCTACAAACACAATTTTTGGACACAACCATAATCGGACCCGTCTAATATGTTTGTTGGCCCACGTGCAATGAACAACTTTTGAATGCAATTGTGTTCGTAGCACTTCTTTTTATTTAAAGACTCTCCTCAAGAAGGAATCCTGCCTTAATGAGAAGAGTTTTTTTTTTTCCCCCTATATTATTTGTTTCTTTTCCTTTTAAAAAAACGAAAGAATCTCTTTGGTTTTTCTTCCTTGTTCATGAGAGTTGAATCTATACCTCACGCTTTAAAGAAGCGCTACACAGGCATTGGGTCGAGGACTCAGGGACTCTACCAAGTTCTTGCCGAATGCATTCAGATTATTCATCTTGACAACCAATAGTTTAAATATATTTATTATTTTTCATCAGTAATAATTAATTTTGACCGGTACAATAAATATATTTAAACTATGAGTCTCATTCTCCTAAATACCACATTAACTTAATAAAATGAGGACGTCCCTTTTCCGATAAAATTTCGATGATTCAAGCTGCTCAAAGTGTTTAGAACGTGATTTTAAGAATAAGTATGAGAAATCAACAAAAAAAAAAATAACGGACGTAACATGTAGATCATTTGCCTCATTTGAAAATTTGAAAATGACTGTCTAAACTATAAATTTCGAGATGCACGGTCCGAATGCGCTCGTCTGCTTCACAGCATTTCCCAAGTCCCAATCCTCGGGTCGGAGCCCACAATTTATTTGCTTTCTTCTCGTGTGGGGCAAATAATCTACATGTTACGTCCGTTATTTTCCCTGTCCAATATTCGCTTTTCATTCACCTTCACCTCTCTAGCTTCATGTTCAGGAAACCGCGACGCTAACGTGCGCATACTCGGAGTACTCGACGACGCCATTGACGCCACTGCTACCACAGCTCCCACACACAGGTCTGGTATTCCTTGTACATTTCCTTCGAAAATCGCTTCCTCTGCCACACTGCATAAAACCCTAGCTTTTTCTTCCTATAATTAGAAGTTCACACTTGTAAGTAACACAGAAGTACACGCATAATTGGGCTGTATACAAGTGTATCTGAACTTAGGGTTTGGATTGGATAACCTATGTTTGACTAGCCTTGGATTGGGATAAGCCTTTGTTTGGTTGGTTGAAGGGGAGAATTTTTGTATGAGATACGAACGTTGTTCTGAACCCTAGGTTTGTGTCTCCGAAGACCTAGGGTTGACAAGATGGAATTGGAGGAGGAGGAGAAGAATCCTGGTTCTAGGAAAAGAGCGAAGGCAAGTCAGGCCGGGTTGGATTCCGGCGATGATGAGCCGATTAGGTCATTGTTTAAGCTGAAAAGCAAGAGAAACCCTAAGAAGGTTAAGACAAAATCGAAAGGGAGTGGTTTGGGGGATGTGAATGAGGATTTGGGGGGTATTGATATGGATGATACATTGGCTAGTTTTAGGAAGAAGCTGAAGGATCCAAAGAAGGAGATTGGATGCGGCCAGTATCTCAATGGGGATGTAAAGGGTGGAGGTTTGGCAATTGAAACTTCGGATAAAGAGAAGGCAAGTGGCAAGGGTGAATCTGATGGGAGCATTTGTAAAGAATCAGAAATTAGGGTTAAGGAGAAAGTTAAAAGATCCAAGAGTGCTTCCAAGTCTAAGAAAAGTGGAGGTTGTACTGGGGAAGAGTCTAAACCCGTAATGGATGATTATGCAGAAGATCCATTGTCTACCTTTATACAGAAGCCACAATCAGGTTTGGTGATGAAATCTCGACCATCTTTGCGATCAAAACAGAAAGAGGGAAATCACGCTTCCGGGAATGGATTGACCTCTTGTGATGTCTCATCTGGTTATAACGTGCATTTGGAGTATCCAGAAGTAATTGCAGATGATTCAGTTCCAATTTCCGATCTTCAAAGGTCTCAGTCCTGCTTGAGTGCATGTGATAGTAAGACTACACGGCTTAAAGAAGGAATAGTGGACAGACAGACAGGTGACATTCCCGATGGAAACCCGATGGAACCCCATGGCTCAGACCATCTTGATGATGGGTATTCTGAGCAGTTTCTCTCTGTTGAGATGAAAAATGATTGTTCTCTTCCAAGTCAGGTGTCAACATTGAGAACCAAGAACATCAAGGGTGGAACGAGGAAAGCTGTTGAAAAGTCTGACTTGGTTTTTGATGCAGATGTCGAAAATGCGGGGTCTGATGGTTGTGATGCTTTCTGTCAATTTTCTGGTACTTGCATTGAGGATCCAGAGCTTGCTTCGTCCTATTCACATAAGGAGGATACCACAATATCCGAGAGGTTCATTGGAATCCACGAGGCCAACAAAGCCTCTTCTCCATCCATCATACCTGGTCAAAATGCAAGTTATGCAGAAGATAAAGATCATATGTGCGATCAACAGTTTAATGATAAGAAGCAATTGGAAGTACAACGTGTTGTGCGTAAGGCTAGAAAGCGCAGGCAATGGGACATGGCTTATGAGGGGGATGCTGATTGGGAGTATCTGATTCATGGGCAAGGTTTTCTTGAAAGCAACCTCGCTGAGAATGGTGATCAGTCATCAAGAGCAAGACCAAACTTCAACTCCTCTTCCATTGCACTTACAGAGGCTGAATATGGGGAAATATCAGCTGTATCCGTTGGACTGAAAGCTCGGGAAGCTGGTCCACTTGAGAAGATTAAATTTAAGGAGTTACTGAAATGCAAAGGTGGGCTTCAGGAATATTTGCAATGCAGGTTAGTTTTCTTGATCATTGGAGCACATTCTGTGCGGTCTTGAGCTTAGTTGCCAAATCATGAAAAAAAACATAATGGGTGTCAAATTAACGTGTAATTGTTAGAAAATTCAACCTATATATGCAAAAGACAATTGTGTGGTATCATTTTCTTGACATCATCTTGTCGGGAAGGCGCATTGTCACCTAGAGGAAGCTTCTTCTGATTTGGAGGTTTCCATTGTAGTAGCATTCTTCCCCTTTCTTTTTCTTCTCTTTCTTAATTTTGTAGCTGTTCTAGGGTTGCATTGAATTTATAATTTCCAAAAATGTTGCCATACTATGAGACAAATGGATTTAGAATGTATGCCAAATTTACCAAGTGATTCCATCCGTAGTGGAAATGTACTTTGAATCAAATCAAATGCGAGGCCTTTGAGGATTATCTAAGTATCTTGAGTAATCACTTCTCACCTTTTGTGGTGGCATTAATCGTTGGTATTTTACCTTTTGTAGAATTTTGTGACACTTTACACTCACCTGTTCTTCCCTTTGTTTTTTTAATTTTGATTTTGCCTAAACTAATTTCTTACATAATTGCTAACATACAGCCAAACCCAATGAGTTGAATAACTCATCCAACACCAAATATTTGGATTGTCTGATTATTACCAGGCAAACAGTACAACATCAGGAGCCTCTATTGTACCTAAATGCAGTATCTCAACCCTGAAGGGAACTCCTTACCGGGAGTGACTTTCTCAATGTGAAGAAACTAGATCACTCCATGACAGAGAATGTGACTTTGACCATGCAAGCATTTATATCTGACATAGTAACATCTGAATTTGTGGTTCAAAAAAAGTAACATCTGAATTTTCCGAACGTGGACAACACGCCCTAACTAATCTCATGCTTCGCTGTCTCTGAAGAAATGATTTTATTATACTTGCACCAAGGATCTTGAAAAAAGCAGTAGTTTGCCCCTGCGATATGCTTTTAGACTAAGCACTTAATGCAATGTAAAAAAAACATAAACCAAAGAATCACCCATCTTCACCTATTGGACAAATTCAGAAGAAATGAAAATGGCAGGCATATAAATCTAGTTAAGTCCAACAGTGGACAATAAAGATGGAGAACTATGACCGGAACAAGATATGAAGGCATCAGGGAATTAAGAAGCCTATACTGGAGAAGATCCTCTTAGCTCCAAACCCTTGAATAAAAAGGCGGGAAGGAGTTAAATCCTTTATGGCCTAAACAGAAAACCTGATAATAGTACCTTGAATCTTAGTGACTGCACTCAGAATCATAAGTTCTGGTGCATGTAAATCTACTTAGTCAATGTGTCCCAATTGTTGAGGGATTACAATGCCTCACTCTTACTTTATATGCAGTGATACATGGATAAGGTGTTTTACTGCTGGCTATTGGATCAATGAATAAAGTTGATAATCAACCGTTGGTCTTCCGTACCATCCAAACTAATGGTTTCACTAAAAATGTTACTTTATTGCTAAATGTTGCTCTCCCTCCCTCTCTCCCTCTCTCCCTCTCTCTCTCTCTCTCTCTCTCTCTCTCTCTCTCTCTCTCTGCGTTTGTGTGTTCATCCTCACTCTCAGCTTGCAGCAATCCCCACCAATAGTCAACATCCTTACTCTTTCACAAAACATTCGGCATCCACGGCATTATGTTTTTATATTTTCTCTTGTTTTTCTCATTAATAGGGGAGGGAAAGCAATGAGATTCCTGTCAATAGGGCGTGGTGGTTAAAAATGATATGAATTCAGTATATTGATTAGATTACATGGGCCGACCAGAATGGCGAAAAAGTATCCTAGTAGCCAACCCAATTGATTGGATACAAGGCTTAGTTTGCTTCTCTCTCTCTCTTTTATTTTTATTTTTTATCATCAATAGGGGCATACATGAGCATCTGTGCGTAGATAGAGGTACATGTATCTATGTGGAACCCTTTTTTACCATCTATATTGTGCCAATTAATGCGTGAAGCGCTCTCTCTCTCTCTCTCTATATATATATATATATATATATGTATATATATATATATGTGTGTGTGTGTGTGTATCTATCTATCTATATTTGGGTATATATTTCTTTTTACGTAAAACAAGTTGCTCTTGCTTTTGTTTTATTTTTTATTTTCTCCTAACGTATTGATCATTCAAAGTTGTATTATTCCCCAACATTTTCAAGCGTCCAATGTTTCGGTTACAAACCATTAAGAGGCATTAGAACATCAGTGGAGTTCAAACATTGGTTCGAAAGTTGTGAGCTGCAGCTTTTCCTTCCCTGTCCTCTATTCCCTCATTAATTCATTATGAATTGTAGAAAAGAGACAGAGAAAAAAATTGTTCTTGGTCTTATGGTCTTACCTGTGGAGACCTTTTGAAGCTTACTTTCAAGACATCAGTCATTGTTTCTCCTAGTAGATTTTTGGGTTGAATTTTTGACTGAAAAAGGATTTGCTTGTGAGAGGTTTTCATTTTTTGGGACCTAAAATGCATGTCAGATATGATTTTGACGGATCCAAATGGGGGAAGTCTAATCTTCTGTCACGATCTGATGTTTCCAATTGTAGAAGGTATGCTGTTTGGTTGTGTGCTTAAATAATTGACATGTGCTATGCAGGAATCAGATCTTAGGCCTTTGGAGGAAAGATGTTGGCCGTGTCTTGCCTCTCACGGAGTGTGGAGTCGCTGCTAATCCTTCAGCGGATGAACCAACACGTACTTCTCTAGTTAGGGAGATATATGCTTTTCTGGATCGAAGTGTAAGTTTCTATGCTGTTATTCCCGTTTTTGCTTGCAAAAGGTGATATGTTACTTGTTTCTTGTGTTGTTCCAGCTTCTCATAGGATTATGTCGCCTTCCCCTCCCCCCTCCCATTTCCTTATGAATTGAATTCATTTTCTTTAGTTTATTCCTACTACTAACAAGTTTTTCACCAGGGTTATATGAATGTCGGGGTTGCTTCAGAAAAGGACAGAGCAGAACCTAGTTCCATGCACAATTTCAATCTTTTGGAGGGGAGAAACATTGGGGAAAAAGCTAGGGACACTGATGCTGGTCCCTTGCAACTTGGAAAGAAGATTATTGTCATAGGTGCTGGCCCAGCTGGCTTAACTGCAGCCCGTCATTTGCAACGCCAGGGTTTTTCTGTTACCATACTTGAGGCTAGGAATAGAATAGGGGGTCGCGTTTATACGGATCACTCATCTCTTTCAGTTCCTGTGGATCTTGGAGCTAGCATTATCACGGGAGTTGAGGCTGATGTTGCTACAGGAAGGAGGCCCGATCCTTCTTCATTGGTTTGTGCTCAGTTGGGCCTTGAGCTGACTATATTGAATAGTGACTGCCCTCTTTATGATGTTGTTACAGGCCAGAAAGTCCCTGCAGATTTGGATGAAGCCTTGGAAGTAGAATTTAACAGCCTCCTTGACGACATGGCACTGCTTGTTGCTCAAAAGGGTGAACGAGCAATGAAAATGTCTCTTGAAGATGGTTTAGAGTATGCCCTTAAAAGGCGTCGCATGGTTCGATTGGGACGAAAGGGGATGACGGGAAGTGAATTGCATAATTCTGTGGATGCCTTAGTTCATTCTGAAGCTGGTGTTGATGGAAAAGTTTCAGAGATCCATAGCTCTGAGGAGATTTTGAGTCCTCTTGAGAGGAGGATCATGGATTGGCATTATGCCCATTTGGAATATGGTTGTGCTGCTTTGCTTGAAGAAGTTTCTCTTCCTTACTGGAATCAGGATGATGTTTATGGAGGTTTTGGAGGAGCTCATTGTATGATTAAAGGGGGTTACGGCACTGTTGTTGAATCTCTAGGGGAGGGACTTTGTGTCCACTTGAACCATGTGGTCACAGATATTTCATACAGCACAAAGGATTGTGGAGGAAATGATGACCTGGTTAACAAAGTCACAGTTTTTACATCAAATGGTGGAGAGTTCTCAGGAGAGGCAGTCTTGGTCACAGTGCCACTGGGGTGCCTAAAAGCTGGAGCCATCAAATTTGCACCTCCATTACCCCAGTGGAAAGAATTATCTATCCAAAGACTTGGTTTTGGTGTACTTAATAAAGTGTTTTTGGAATTTTCCGAAGTCTTTTGGGATGATTCTGTTGATTACTTTGGTGCAACTGCAGAAAAAACAAACATGAGGGGCCAGTGCTTCATGTTTTGGAATGTAAAGAAAACTGTTGGGGCGCCTGTTCTTGTTGCCCTGGTTGTTGGTAAGGCAGCTATGGATGGTCAATATATGAACTCCTCTGATCATGTGAATAATGCCTTAACAGTTCTGCGTGAGCTTTTTGGAGTGGATGTAGTCTCGGATCCGGTTGCGTCAGTAGTGACAGACTGGGGAAAGGATCCTTTTAGCTTCGGTGCTTACTCATATGTTGCTATGGGTTCATCTGGAGACGACTATGATCTATTGGGTAGGCCAGTTGAAAATTGTGTGTTTTTCGCTGGTGAAGCCACATGCAAGGAACATCCAGATACTGTTGGCGGTGCAATGATTAGTGGTCTTAGGGAGGCTGTGCGAATACTTGATATACTTAATATGGGGTATGATTATACAGCAGAAGTAGAAGCAATAGAGGCTGCCGAAAGACATTCAGACGGTGAAATGAATGAAGTTTGTGACATTGTGAAGAGACTTGAAGCTTTTAAGCTCTCTAATGTCGTGCACAAGGACACTGTGGATGGGACCCAAATTTTTACTAGGGAAGCTTTACTAGAAGAAATGTTCTCTAATGCCAAAACTACTGCTGGGCGTTTGCATCTAGCCAAAGAGTTGTTGAATCTTCCCCTAGAAGCTCTGAAGTCCTTTGCTGGGACAAAGGAAGGGCTCAGCACGCTCAACTTATGGATACTGGTATGTGAATCCCATAATTAGCTATTTGTGCTACTAACCCATAGGTAGTACATTTGCTTGAATTTTGGCATTTGATAATTCTGTGTTCAAATTGGATCATTTGTGACAGGATTCGATGGGGAAGGATGGTACCCAACTTTTGCGTCATTGTGTTCGCATTCTTGTGCTTGTTTCAACTGATCTCCTTGCAGTACGTTTGTCAGGTATTGACTGATGCTTCTGGTTCTGTTTGTTGGAGTTGCACAGAGGAACAATGTATGGAAAACATACATATACACGAGCCTGTTAGGTTCTAACTTGGTTCTGTTGTGGTCAAAACAGTCCTGGGGGTATCTAGGATAAATTTCCATAAGAAGTAACTTTACTCTTCCATCGCCCTCTAAAATTATGGGCTCAAACTTGCTTATAAAAAGTGATGGGGCGAACTGTTTCGCATTTCTTGGATTTATAAGGATAATGAAGCCATGAAGGTGATTATGTTGTATCCCACTTGAGATCTTTCCTTCCATCATGAAGTGTTTTAGTTAGCTCAATATAACATTGGCTTTTTCCTTGTGGCAAAAGTCTCTTGTTGCTGCTCTTCATCGGTTGCCTATTCTTTTAGTATTATTTTGGCAGCGGGGTCATTCATGAATAACAAGTATTGTTACACTTGTAAGTTTGATCCATTGAATTTGAACTATAGGTCGTCGGCCTACCAACATTTAAGTCTAACAGCATCCATACTGTTCCGCTGTAATTTTCCCTTAGTCATGATCCATACATGTTTACACTGCTATTTGTCAAATTAACAGATGCAAAATGTTGATTGGTAGTGTATTATATTTCCTAATTTGTTCTGTCATATCTCTTTGTTCTAGGTATTGGGAGAACTGTAAAAGAAAAAGTTTGTGTACATACTAGCCGCGACATACGTGCCATAGCAAGTCAACTAGTGAACATGTGGATTGAAGTTTTTCGCAAGGAAAAAGCTTCTAATGGTGGCTTAAAGTTAGTGAGGCAATCGAGTGTTGCAGATTCTTTAAAAAGCAAATGTCTAGCTTCAGGAAAGCCACCTCTGCGCATGCATCATGGTCCACCAGAGAGTAAAGAAAGTTCACAGATTTCGGCATTTCCTGGAAGTCATTTGCCTCGTGGTGCGAACCTTAAGAGAGAGAATGTCAAGTTGGAAACCAGGACTGACTCAAAATTGGAGGTTAAGTTATCAAGGTCTCAAGGTTCTGTTGATAGAGATAATGCCAAGGGCGAAGAAGGCCACAAATTTTTGATGTCTGAAGAAGAACAAGCTGCCGTTGCTGCAGCAGAAAAAGCCAGAGTGGCAGCTCTTGCAGCTGCTGAGGTTTGTTTCTCTTGGTTTACTCTACTGCAGTCGTATATCACTTTCGCAGCCATTTTTATGGGTTCTAACCTTCATATGTCTTACTCGTGTTTTTTAGAAAGTGCTGGTTGAGAAGTGTTTTGGTGTTTAGGCAATGCGATTGCAGTAACCCTTTTTCTTACAGTCCGTCAGTCCCTCTAATTGGTGGTCGATCTTTTTCATTTTGAGTTGTCCCAAATTTCTAGTCCTCTTTTGAATCCAAGGAGTAAAAAATGCATAGTTTTCCAAGATTGTTGCCTGTAATGGGCTGAGATTGTGATCAAAAGTCTGAATAAAGGGGCAATGATGCAAATACTCATCTGTCAATTTGAATTCAAGTTCACTCATCGTAAGTCCCCTTAGAAGTTGGAACTCTCAGGAGGGACCAACATAAAGGGACTGAGGTAGTATATAGGTTTTGGGTGTTTCTTTCCACATCTTGAGTAGGATATAAGGTTCTTAAAACCAAATGCAAAACCTAGGTTTTCATAATCATGAACATCATACCTACTTGCCGATGTCCAACGCGGCCATTACTAAACTCCAAGATTTCATTTGAGCATGCAAATATTTGTTCCTGGAGGACTGTCTTTACTTCTCCCTCTGTGCTTCTTTCACCGTTTCACCGTTAAAAATTCTTCACGCTCCAGATGTATTGTTTTGCTTACTTAAATGGCAATCTGGCAATTGCAGGCATATGCGTCTTCCGAAGCCAAGTGCAACACATCGTTGCCACTTCCCAAGATACTTTCATTCCATAAATTTGCGAGACGGGACTCACGTGAGCAGTACACACACATGGATGAGTCTGATTTTAGGAGGAAGTGGTCTGATGGAGCCTTGGGAAGACAAGAAATTGCATCAGAAATAGATTCTAGGAATTGCAGAGTTAGGGATTGGTCTGTGGATTTTTCCTCTGCCTGCGTCAACATTGACAGTTCAAAAAGGTCAATTGATAACCTCTCACAGCGTAGCCACTCCAATGAGATTGCTTGCCAATCGAACTTTAGAGGGAACTCACCCGAAAGTGCAGCTGTCGACAGCAGTATATTTACCAAAGCATGGGTGGATACTGATGGTAGCAGTGGGATAAAAGACTGGAATGCCATTGACAGATGGCAATCTCAAGCTGCTGCTGCTGATTCTGACTTCTTCCATCGGGCTATGCAGTTAAGGGATGAGGAGGATTCAAACATGAATTCAAAACGACCTACACTTAGACATGGACAATTGCCAAATGAGAGCTCTGTTTCACAAGTTACGGTAAACAAAGAGTTGGTTGGAAATCAACCGAAAGGGGTAGAGCATATTAAACTGGCTGTTGTGGATTACGTTGCATCATTGCTCATGCCGCTTTATAAGGCCAGGAAAATTGAAAAGGAAGGTTACAAGTCGATAATGAAGAAAACTGCAACCAAGGTCATCAATGTCGTTAACATCATTGTTACTATTGTGGAGTTGCATTCTTTCTTTCGGTTCTGAGTTAACTTATTTCAATTGCCTCCAAATTTCAGGTCATGGAGCAGACCACAGATGCAGAGAAAACCATGGCAGTTTACGAGTTTCTAGATTTCAAGCGAAAAAATAAGGTTTGAATATATAGAAGGCTGCGTTCAGTTAATTTTCAACCCGTTTCTTAATTTTTTTGGAAATCAGTTTGGCTGATTAATCTTCATTGCTTCAACTACTTCTTTTCCTTCGCTGATCTTTCCATAGCTCATCCTTCCAGTATTAGTTGTTTCCAATCAAAGAGGATGACATTTTCCACTACAGTTTTTTTTTTTTTTTTTAAATCTGTACCCATTCCGGTAATTACTGCCCTCCCCATTTTCTGACATAGATGCCCACAAATCAAATGTAGCCCTGGTGATGTTTATTAAAGTTTTCATTCTGTTTAGATTTCTTAAGATGTGTTCCCTGTGTATTTATGTGCTTGTGTGCTATGCAGATTCGGTCTTTTGTCGACACATTGATTGAGAGACACATGGCAACGAAACCGGTTGTAAAACCTCAATAGACCTGAGGATAGACTGGTTACAATTTTGTATGCCTTTGGTACAAGAGTAGCAGAGAACATCTCTTATTGCCTACTTCATGAACAGAGAAACTGGTCAATTGGTGGTATTGACATTCCAGAGGGTAGCTTTGGGCCGAGTTTCTCAATTTAAATAGCCTAAGCAGAACATCCCCATCATGCTGTCACTGGTTGGGAAGGTGCTGCAGAATAGAGGAGACAGGTTTCTGTAAGCATGACACATTCAAATGTGTTCCATCCAAGTTTTGTAGTTCATTCTGCATCATTGTCTTCAAGCCTTCAATTCTGTTTGAAGATAGCATCAGGATAGTTGCAGGGGTTTATATAAATTTAGTTTTTACCGACGCCAGCATAATAATATGCTGGCGTTGGGTCAGGCGACCCGATGGAAAAATCATTACTGCTACTATGGTACTAAAAAAATTTATGATTTGTTAACATTTGACACCATGCCATGAGGTATGACCCCAACTCCTGAGATAGTTGCACCCAACTAAAAATGTTCATGATTCGTGAATACGGTGAGCAGCTCTATGGATTTTTTTCCTTGATAAATCAGTTATTGAAAAAGGAGAAGCATTCTATTAATGTGAACGGGCTTATAGGTTCAAGGTTTAGAAAAGAATGATTGGAGAAGGTTTTGTAACTCTGCAATTTGACAGGAAATATTAAATCCTTCAGAGGTTTATGTCTTGATATAGGATTTCACTTAATTAAAAGCTACCGGTAATAGTTTTTAAATGTTATCATATGAAATATGTGAATATAAATGTGTATGCATATTTGAATTTTTATTTTTATTTTTTAAAATAAAAATTATGTGATGATTAATACCAAGAGCATCCACAGTGGTATAACCAAAATCATAAGGTTGCTAAAGTTAATAATATTTCCTCAAATAAGTGCTCATAGTGGTATAACCAAACGTAATGACCTCTTAGCAACTCATTAAATTTTGGTTATTTGATAATCAAAATTAGCAACATTTTGTCAATAATTAAATAAAGAATTGTTGTAAGGTCCATTATAGGATTTTGTAACATGTTCAATCCATCTCATATTTTCATAACATTTCTAGTCCAGCTCATTACTTTTTTGAAAGTCTCAGGTTCACTTTATTTTTTGACAGGACAAAATTGTCCCTTCATTAAACTTTACACAACCACCACCACTACCGTCGTCGCCGCCGCCGCCGCCGCCGCCACCACCACAGCCACCAACACGTCCCTACGACCACCTCAACCATTGGGCTGCAGCCGCCACAACCTCCACCACAATTACCACCATCACGCTGCCACCACAACCATAACCACCACCACTCAACCACTACCACCATGACGCAACCACCACCGCTCCACCATCACCACCATGCCCCCACCACCACATCCACCACCACCACCACCAAAACGCTGCCCCCACCACCACCTCAACCACTACGTCGCCGCCACTGCCACCACCACAACAATGCCGCAACTTCCACCACAATTACCACCACCACGATGCCACCACCACCGCTCCACCACCACCGCCTCCACCACAACCAACACGCCACCACCACCACCACCACAATGCCGCCCTAACCACCATCTACACCACCACCACCACCACAACGCCAAAACCACCACCACTCCACCATCACCACCGCCACCACCACTCCACCACCACCACCATGCCCCCAACCCCACCACCACGACGCCGCCACCACCACCACGTCCTCACCACCACCTCAACCACCACGCCGCCGCCGCCGCCACCACATTGCCGCAACCTCCATTATAATTACCATCACCACTCCACACCACCACCTTCCCCACAACCCTGCCCCCACCACCATCTCCACCACCACCCCCATTACCTTGACCACCACCACGCCCCCCCACCACCACGATGCCGCTACCACCACCACAACGGCGTCACCACCTCCACCGCCTCTACCACCACCACAACGGGACCACCACCACCGCCGCCACGCCCCCACCACCATCTCCACCACCACCACGGCTCCACCATTCCCACCACCTCTATCACCATCACGCCCCCACCACCACCACCACCTCAACCATCATGTCCCCGCCACCACCACCACAATGGCGTAACCTCCACCACAATTACCACCACCACCACCCCAACCACCACCTCCACCACCACCACAATGACCAAATGCACTATACATACTTTTCGCTATATATTTAGACTGAAAATTTACATTTTTAGACCGTAAATTATTAAATAAACACTAACGCCCATGACAATTTAGACTGCAAATTTACACTTTTAGACTACAAATTTGTTAATTAAACACCAACGCTAGAGAAAATTTATACTGCAAATTTGCACTATTAGACTGCAAATAAATGCACTTTTATAAATTTTGCAGTCTAAAAGTGTAAATTTACAGTCTACACAAAAATTTAGACTGCAAATTATTAAATGAAAACTAAAGCCAATGAAAATTTAGATTGCAAATTTTCACTTTTAGACTGCAAATTTGTTAAATGAACACCAACCCCAGAAAAAATTTAGATTACAAATAAAGGCACTTTCGTAAACTTTGCAGTCTAAAAATGCAAATTTGCAGTCTACACAAAAATTTAGACTGCAAATTATTAAACGAACACTAACGCTAATGACACAAAAATTTAGACTGCAAATTATTAAACGAGCACTAATGCTAATAAGAATTTAGATTGCAAATTTGCATTTTTAGATTGCAAATTTGTTGATTGAACACCAATGTCAGAAAAAATTCAGACTGCAAATTTATACTTTTAGACTGTAAATAAAGGCACTTTCATAAACTTTGCAGTCTAAAAGTGCAAATTTGCAGTCTACACATAAATTTAGACTGCAAATTATTAAATGAGCACTAACGCCAATGAGATTTTAGACTGCAAAGAGAAAATTTAGACTGCAAGTTTGCACTTTTAAAATACAAATAAAGGCACTTTCGTAAACTTTGTAATCTAAAAGTGTAAATTTACAGTCTACACAAAAATTTAGACTGCAAATTATTAGATGAGCGTAACGCCAATGAGAATTAGACTGCAAACTTACACTTTTAGACTGCTAATTTGTTAAATGAACACCAATGTCAGAAAAAATTTAAACTGCAAATAAAGGCACTTTCGTAAACTTTGCAATCTGAAAGTGCAAATTTGCAGTCTAGACAAAAATTTAGACTACAAATTATTAAATGAACACTAATGCCAATGAAAATTTAGACTGCAAATTTGTACTTTTAGACCGCAAATTTGTTAATTGAACACCAATGCCTGAAAAAATTTAGACTGCAAATTTATAGTAATTTTAGACTGCAAATAAATACACTTTCGTAAACTATGCAGTCTGAAAGTGCAAATTTGTAGTCTACACACAAATTTAGACTGCAAATTATTAAATAAACACTAACTCCAATGAAAATTTAAATTGTAAATTTGCACTTTTAGACTGCAAATTATTTTCTTAAAACACTTACGCCAATGAGACATCAAAAAAGCAAGTGTGACCCAGAAGGAAGGTGAATTACCAAAGAAGAAGTGGTGGTGGTGTTGGTGATGGTGGAGTAGTGGTGGTGACGATGGTGGTGGCGGTGGCGGCATTGTGGTGGTCATTGTGCTGGTGGTGGCGGCGTGGTGGCAGTGGAGTGGTGGTGGTTGAGGTGGCGGCATGATGGTTGTCATTTTGGTGGTGGTGGTGGAGTGATGGCGGCGGCGGCGGTGGTTGTTATGGAGTGGTGGTGGTTGTGGTTGTGGTGATCGCTTGGTGGTGGTGGTAATTGTGGTGGAGGTGGTGGCGTTGTGATAGTGATGGTGGTTGTGGCGGCGTGGTGGTGGAGTGATAGCGGTGGCGATGGTGGTGGTGGTTGTGGCGACGTGGTGGTGGAGTGATAGCGGTGGCGATGGTGGTGGTGGTGGTAATTGCGGTGGAGGTGGCGGCGTTGTGGTGGTGGTCGCAGCGGCAGCGTAGTGGTGGTGGCGGCAGCGGCGGCGGATTGGTGGTGGGGGTGTAGTGGTGGTGGAGGTGCCGGTGGTGGTGGTGGTGGTGATGGAGTGGTGGTGGCGGGGGCGTGGTGGTGGTGGTGCTGGTGGTGGCGACGTGGTGGTGGTCATTATGGTGGTGGTGGTGGTGGTTATGTGGTTGTAATAAGATCGAAAAAAAATGAAAAAATGTATTTTTTGTATTAGCCAAACAAGACCCTTGTTTCTTTTATATAGGTTATTTTTGTCATTGAAATTTTTAGTGGACTAGAGGTGTTAGGAATTTTAGGAGTGGATTGGGTGGGTTAGCAACATGCTATAATGGACTTATCAAAAATTCTCCCGGGTCTAGCACCTTCTCTCTCAATCTCTCTCAACAATGTTTCCCAGAATTTTTTTTTTAAAAGAAGTTTTTTTTTTTTTGGCAAAAATAGTTAAACTATTTTTTCTTAAAAATTGTTTTTTTAAAATTGTCTTTTTTTTAAAAAAAAAGAAGAAGCTGTTATTTAAAAAAAAAACTGTCTTTTTTTTTTCGAAACAGTTTTTTTAAAACTTTTTCAGAAAAGTGCATTTTCAAAATAAAAGTTATCAAAAATTATTTTCTATTTCTAATACTAACTTGTTTTTATTATTTTGAAAACTAGTTTAAAAAAATTGTTTTATATGATGACAATTTTTAGATTTTTACAGGCCGAAAAGGTGATATGGCAAGTTTTGATTATTCAATATTGATTATGTCACTGTGGACATCTACATTGCTAACCTTAGCAACGCCTTCAATGGATAATCAAAAGGTAATGTGGCAGCTTTTAATTATCCAATTTTGATTAGTCCACTGTGGATGCTCTAAGCTAGTATTTTTCTGTAAAGCAATTGAAGTTTAAATTCATGAATGACCATATGAAGAATAATTCCTAGAGTAAGCCACTGGACTTAGGGTGGAAAGGCTAGACCCTTTCCTTTAGCAGGGATCTCCACAGATTGGATATATGAGTTTTTCCGTGCACTTCTGTTAAATAATGAACTGTGCGGCTCAAAGTTGTCAATACTGTATCGGACAGCGTACCGTTTTCACTACTGAAATGGTATGTACCGGTACCGGGCTGTATTCCGGTACCGTTCCGGATTTACCGCAATTAATATTATATATATTTAATATATATCTACCATTTTTTAAAATTTTAAGCGTAAACATAAACAAAATGTAAAAAAAAAAAAATTGTAATTTTGTACCGGCCGGAACACCGGAATATGTCCGGAACAGACCGGTATTGTCCGGTATACCCGGTATTGGCCGGAACAGGCCGGTATTTCAACCGGAACAGAACATGACTCTTTGCGCTCCGTTTAAGGACCGATACGATATGTACCGACTGGTACCGGCCGGATTTGACAACTTTGGTGCAGCTTCCTTGACCAAAAAAACAAAGAAAAAAGAACTGTACATCATTTGTTGTCTTATTGTGCCATTTATTTGAATTTCTTCACCCCTATTGATTGGGGAAATTGTTGGCATAGTGTTTCAGACTAATTCTTCACAAGGGTTCAACACTACGATTGCAAATGAATCGAGCCGTTCGAGGCTCAGTCTAGTATGGACTCATTCGAGTATGTCTTGTCAAGTCAACAAATGAGATCAAGCTTGAATATTGGTCTCGTTTTGTAACCCAGTCGAGCTCGAGTTATTCGAGGCTCCGCTCAGATAGCTTGTGTAGACAAAATATTAATTTGGTGTCATTCTTTTTGTGTAATATATCTATTAGTTTATCTTAGACCTTTTTTTTTTCGGAGCTTTAGTTTGAGCTTGAGCTTGTCTTGCTTATTTGCGTTCGAGTCGAGCTTGATCTTCTTAACCCCTAACGAGATCGACATGAGTTGAGCTCATGTTCAATTACTGAAACAACTCGAATTCGAACACTTCAAAGCTCAGCTAGAATCAATTGCCAACTTGTAGGCTTTAAAAACGTTAGGATGATAGGTAAGCCCAATTGCCTCAATCCAAGCCCTAACTCCAATTCCAAACCCAAGCCCAAATTTGAAGTTGCAAAAGAGTAGAAACACCCTCCGACTTTGGGTTAATTTCACTTTCGTCCCCTTCCGGTTGTGATATTTATATTGTGATTATTCTTCGTTTGTCCCTTCTTTAAGCGGAGTTTGGAACCGACACCAAAAAAAAGGAGTCCAATCCCCAGATCTGATCGATTTTTCTCCAAATCGAAACCCTAGAAACCAGAGAGAACGATGTCTACCTTCAGCGGCGATGAAACGGCACCGTTCTTCGGCTTCCTTGGCGCTGCAGCCGCCCTAGTCTTCTCCTGTAAGCCAAATCAAAACTCCCAATCTCTGATTTCAATCTCAATTTCGATCTGATCTTGTCTAATTTGGATCTGCAGTTTTCCCGATTTTACTTTGAATGCTTGCTTTGTATTCCTCTATCCGTAGAGTACGTTGAATGTATATAAATAGTTATAAACAGAGTTTCTCTAATTCGTATTAGCTTCCTGTATACACAGCTTTAAAACACAATTCCGGGCGCAAGTGTGTCCGGAATGGTTAGATGCACATGCGCCCACATACATCCGACGCAAGTGTCCGGAGTTGTGTTTTAAAATTGTGTTCCTAAGACTTTTTGTTCGTATTAACAGCTACCCTAGGGGGAATGTGTTTTTACATGGTGCCTGTATCCCGAATTGCTTTTCCACCTTGAAAAGTCGTGTATTTTTTAGATCAAAAAATAAAATACTTTAATACATATTTTGTTGAATTTCTTTTGCATCCAATTTAAGTACGTTCACGAGTTCTTCAAATTCATGTAAGGGTGTTTCATTTTTTGATCTGAAATTTGCACGACTTCTCATAGAGGACGAGCAATTAGTGAAGGAGATAGTTACTATCTTTGTAGCTCCAAAATGTTTTTTATGCTCGTACCTGTTAGCTGGGTATGCAAAGAAAGATTACGGTCTAATTTGAATTATGTGTTGATTTAGGCATGGGGGCGGCATATGGGACGGCAAAGAGCGGCGTCGGTGTGGCATCAATGGGTGTGATGAGGCCGGAGCTGGTGATGAAGTCGATTGTTCCGGTGGTTATGGCTGGTGTTTTGGGTATATATGGATTGATTATTGCTGTGATCATTAGTACTGGGATAAACCCTAAGGCTAAGTCCTATTACCTTTTTGATGGGTACGCTCATCTTTCGTCTGGTCTTGCTTGTGGCCTCGCTGGTTTATCTGCTGGAATGGCTATTGGTATCGTTGGCGATGCTGGTGTTAGGTATTTCTCTATCCTTAGACTATCAATGTATGTAGTATATACAAATGTAGTGAGACTACCCAAGCATCTAAGTTCTCATTCCTAATTTTCTAGAATTTTGCTTTTTTACTAGTTTGAAATTGAGAGAGAGATTTGTGGGTGGTGGGGAAGTGGGTAAGTTGGGTTGTGCAATAACCAAAATTCACATAAGTAACATGAAGAAATCACGAAATTTCCAATGGTAACCAGTATATATGTATACCTATGCCTTGCGCGGGCACATTGCTCGTTTTAATTTACGTACATGTAGAGATCGTGTGTAGAGTTTCTGCTTGATTTGTTAGTGTTTTGGTGATTCACTCTGTGGATTTCCATATTACTGTAGGAAACTAGATTTGGTGCAACCTTCATTTTGATCTAAATAATTTGGTACTTTTTTAGATATGTAGTGCTCTGAAATTGCTTATTTTGGAGGCCCTAGGTTCAAATGGAGTTGAAATGCAGTGAATCATAAGCTGCAAGATTGATGTGTGTAGGTAATGTAATGTAATGATTGAGGTGCTAAAAACTAAAAAAGGATAATTAAATTGGCTTTATAGGGTATTCATGGTGATTGAATTCTTCTTCTGCTGAATCTGATGGTTTAACCCTTGGTTAGAACTCAGACATCGGCCCCATGGGAATTTGTAAACTTTTGGGGCTTGTAATTGTGACGCTGAGGTTTGGTGGACTCGCAAACAATAGAGGACCAATAGGAATATTGCAATCAACGAAACATATTTCTGTTAGTCTGTTACAGGAGTAGTGCTTGCAATAAGAGAAATGTGTTCTATTATATCCCATTCTGCCATTTAGATTGGGATACTGTGAGTGTGAGATTTTTCCAACTATAACCATTGTATCATTGTTTCATATTCTAACATAGTATGCCTAAAGTCTTCATACCCTTGCTTACGGACATGTACTCTTGCTTGTTCCTTGTGAAATAGGGGGATTTTCAAATGTGTCCTGTTCTCTGAATCCCATGTATTGCCTAGCATAAATTAACTATCAAATGGAACTTACATATGATATGGTAGTTTTACTGGTTATTTCCTTGAAGAAACTTTCTTTTGCATGGTAAATAGTTGTTAATGATGTGTGTTTGCAGAGCCAATGCTCAGCAGCCAAAACTTTTTGTTGGGATGATCCTCATTCTCATCTTTGCTGAAGCACTTGCTCTATACGGCCTTATTGTCGGTATTATCCTCTCATCTCGAGCTGGCCAGTCCAGAGCTGATTAAACAAGGAATTCTGGTTGGCGGCAGCGTGGCTTGTTTCACTTAATGAAGAAATTATTTTGGTGTTCTCTATGGTTTAAGGGGTAATTCACGTGAGGAAGTATCTTATGCTCCAACATTCTTGTATTTGGTGGCCAGTGCCTGGTCTGGCGGATTGGTTGGTTGCTATATGTTAATGATAGAGTTTAGAGTACTTCTTAGTTATGTCTCATAATAATGTTGTGTATTTGTTCGTTTTAAGGATGACGTGTTTCATAAACATCAGTTTGAATGTGTCAATAATTATTCCAGTATTGTTTCTCCAAATTCCTTGGTACCATATTTTCATCTTCTTGTCGGGTTTAATTTTTAGGAATCAGCCAAATCTAGTCGATGTGTTTGTTTTGCTAATCTTGATTTCTGAATTTTTACTGTGAATGTTGTGGATTACTGGGTTATATGGTGGTCATTTGCACTTGGAAAATGACTTCCTATGTGATATCACTGTGGCAAAGGAAAATGCTCGGGGCACAGATCTGGACACATTTGTGTTCGGAGTCATTCTATCTGTGTCTAGAACACTGCTGGTTTTGGCAATTGGCACAATTGGAGTACAAACCTACATGAGTTGTGATGCAGCTTTGGCTATGGGTTTAGCTGACAAGCATGATATTGAGTGAGTTCCTTTGGAAACTCTAAGCTTCTTTGTGCTAATTTTGTTCCAGTGCACAATAGGTGCACCATCTTATGCCGTGGCCAAGTTCCAAGTTTCCATCTTTTTTCCATAGCACCTGAGAGGGAAATTTGGAAGGCAGATGTGTGGCTACAGCCTTCCCTGGTTTTAAATTTCAAGTGTTGGTTCAATCTGTTTAATGTGAGCTTCCATTTCCGTGCAACTGTACCTTTTAGTTTGTTTTTATAACTAGGGGTGTATGTGTCAGTGCACCTAACCTCGAATAGTCACTGACGAATGACAATTAATTTCACCGGCCACTAACTAAGGGGCTAGTTAAAGTTGAGACAAAGTGTTATATAAACCCTTAGCTCTTAAATGCAAGGCCAACTCATTGGGATTGCAACTTTATGTCTCGTTGTTATGATCTCCATTTTAACCAAGAAGCTTATCAAAGTAATTTGATTAATAAAGTTGTATTTGTCGCATTGCACTTTGCAAAATTTTGCGAAAACTCTAAAAAATAAATTAGTAGTTGTCAAATTTTATTAAATTAATAAAGTTGTATCTTGGCTTTTCTATTTTTCATCAAACTAAAGTATTCGTTTTCTTTTCCTGCTCATAATGTAAGGTATTGATAAAGTAAATACTACATACTCCTACCTAGTCTAAATGGATTACCACGCAATAAGCAATCTGAAAGTTATGAAACTCTTTCGATATACTTTTGATTTTAATACTTTAATCTGTATGCGAAATCATTTCGACTCGTTTGATGCATACAAAATTATGTGCATCATCTGATTTTGAACACAATTGTGTCTTATTTTTTAGTAAAAGTTTTAGTAGTAATAATATGGATTGATTTTGGCAATGCACTTTTTGATAGGGGTGAGAATTTTCGACACGAGACGAAAACACAACGCAAAGTTAGTTGGTTAGGGTCACCTATTTCTGACACGAAACATGAAAATGACATGACATGATAACATGAAAAGCTAACACAAGTCGGGTTAGAGTTGAGAGAATTCTGACACGAACACGAGATGACACGACACAAGAATTTATGAAAGAACACGATAACACGATACGAAATTAGCGGGTTGGGGTCGGTTATTTTTTATACGAAACACCAATATGACACGACATGATAACACAAAAAATTAACAGATCGGGTCCAGATTTAGAGGATTCTTATACACAACACAGGATGCCCACCTCTACTTTTTGATCGCTGGCGGTAAATAAAAATCGAAATCCTAAATAGTAAACAAATTGTTACATGTAAGAGCAGGGGCCATCATCATCATTCTTGACTGGCATCAACCAACCATCGACTTCGACAAGCTGCCCACGTTTCCAGGAGGAGACTCTCTCTCTGATACCACGGGTTTAGATTCGAAGCCCTATAGATCCGTACAAGCGTGAACTATTATAAAAAAGAGCATATTATTACGACAAAAATCTCGACCAGGAAACGCATTCGCCGGAGGCGGTAAGTCGATGGCGGAGGAAGTCAGGTCATCTCCCGACGCCTCAGCCGTAGCAGCAGCAAGAACTAATAAATCATCGACGAGGTTTTTGTGGCCCTCCGTCCTCCGCTGGATCCCTACCTCCACCGACCACATCCTCGCCTCCGAGAAACGCCTTCTCTCTCTAGTCAAGTACGCACTTCTCTGTGTGTGTGTTGGTTTTCAATTAGAAATCATGTGAATTATCACATCTCATGCGACCCCTGGATAACTGCCGTGAAGCACTTTTTCATGTGATCAAAGAAATTTAAGAAGCTCGTCGGATACGTCGATATGGCAAAACCTAAGTAATATAGGGTAATAGAGGGATATGGATGTGTCTGTGGTACGATTGTAACAACTGTATTTTTAAATTTTAGAGCAATGTATCAGAGTAATAATTAGTACATTTTAGATAAAGGATTTGCTAAATGACTTGGGTCACTAAGAATTCAACATCAAATAAAAGTTTGATGTCAAACTTTAGGTACAAATCATAGCTTAATGCCATTATACTCAAGAACCTTTGCAACAAATCTTTATATATAAGCGAATCATCAACTTAGCTTTTCAGCATGTGTTTTGTGTACTGTTTCGCAAAATACCATACAAAGTACCGGTACCAGATATGTTACGAGCTCGAGTACAACAGGGTTTTAGAAGTAGCTGTGCCTCATAGTTGATAAGAGAATTGTGGCAGATCCGAAAATCAAATCCTCATTTAACTTGAATTGCAGGGGGCAAACTCTTTGGGCAATTCTTTGGTTCGTTTCTTTTCTATAGAGCTTAATTTCATCATTCTCCCACATTTATGATTTTTGCGTTTAGAAATGGTTGGTCCTATTTGCGTCAGAATTGGCATAGTCGCGTGCCTTATTGTTGTAGATGATTACAATTTTGTTATATAAAAATCGGATGATGTAAAAGCCAGCCATGAACCGTGAAATTCAGGGGGAAGATGAAATTCCTACTTGTTTGACTCTTTGGGCATTTGTTCATTCCTAACAGTGTTAGGAATGTAGTATTAGCTGCCACATTTCCTTTCGTCTGTCTTGGAGAAAGATATGAAGGGGCGACTAGCACGTGGCAACCCTCCTGGGGTGATCGAGGGTGTCTCTACCTACTGCGGAGCTGGACAAGAGGGGCCTATACGGGCTTCGCAACGTGAAGTACCGCACAGTCGCACACTGGTATCTGTAGTCGCTTTCTCAACTTGAGCTTGGGTCATTACCTGACTCCAGCAACACTAAGGGCATTGTGGCCAGAAGGCGATGGTGTAGATTAAGAGGTTGTGTCGTCCCGAACATTGCCCATTAACTCTAACTCATGTCCTTCTAGTCGCCACACCACGTGGGAGGAGTAAGCTACTTAGTTATGACCACCCACAACCCCAGGTGGTTGTTTCAGACCGTCTTATAGCACCTTGGTTTCTTCTACTTTTACCCAGTTCTTGTTGTGATGGAGATGTTGGAGACTTGGAGTTTTGGTTAGAATGTAGGTGTAAATTCCAGTAATGCACGTAGATTTCTGGCATTTATTTGCGAACATGGTAATT
Source organism: Rhododendron mucronatum var. ripense (assembly GCA_019656295.1). NCBI lineage: Eukaryota > Viridiplantae > Streptophyta > Magnoliopsida > Ericales > Ericaceae > Rhododendron > Rhododendron mucronatum. The sequence goes on along the minus strand of BPLT01000144.1, from coordinate 70,596 downwards.
TCTGTAATAAAAAGGTTTGTTTCTCTGCTGGTGTGCCCTCTCCAGATGATTCCAAAACTAATTTTCCCCCTTCGGTCAACAACTTTGGTACCAATGAATTGCCTAGTATAGATGAAATGTGGTGTTAATAATTGTTTCTTCTGAGAATTGTTAGTTGTTCTGCAGTTATTACAGTTCTTGCTGAATTGGTGCTTTCCATAATAACAGGACTCCGTATGAGCAAGAACAAGTCAACATTGGTTCTGGCCCACCGGGGTCTAAAGTCAGGTGGTTTCGTTCTGCTAGCGATGAGCCAAGGTTCATTAACACGGTTACTTTTGATGGCAAAGATGATTCTCCCACTCTTGTAATGGTCCATGGTTATGGTGCCTCTCATGGTTTCTTCTTCCGTAATTTTGATGCTCTAGCCAAACATTTCAGAGTCATTGCTATTGATCAGCTTGGGTGAGCTTATTTTTCCGCCTTTTATTATGGAAATTACAATTGTCAGATTTCCTTTTTGTAGCTACTTTTTGGTGGTAATGGAAATTTCTTGGAATGATTCAAATTTATTGCTAAATTCTTGACTGGAAGTTCATCTAAGCTTAAGCTAGAGAGAGGTGTAAGTTTGATATTTTATTTCTCAACATGCCCCCTACGTATGGCTGAATTCTCATCTATTAGCAGGCCAAACACATGCCATTATTTTAATTAGGCAGGCGGTGAGGTTCAAACAGGAAAATCTATTGCCCGTTGTGCCACAATTTTACTTTGATGGCCACCGAAACATGTAAAAGCATAAGGAGATAGAAATATTGTTATGTCGTCCACAGTTATTTAGTTATTGCTAAGCACTTCAGAGATTTGTTCTTAAATAAAATTTGTCATTTCCATACATTCAATGCTGGTAGTTGACCACCATATAGAAGTGTCATAGACTCTTTCCTTATAATTTTTGTGGTTCCTTCAAGGCCACCTGAAAGTTCTTTTTTATTGTTTCTGTTAAAGCATCCAAATCAAAGCGAATCGGCATTAAGTGGCAGAGGCTGCCCAGAGTCATGTACTAGTTTTTGAAGTTATTGAAAACGGATGTGGTTGTGGGTTAAGCTCTAATATTCTCAAGCACATGCAAGCACACGGAGAGCTATAAAAAGGATCTTGAACATATGGACCAAAACGACATAGTGCACTGGTGGGACTAGCCAAGGGGCAATCAATCTAGAGTGTCTTGCTCAAAGGTCTCCGAAACCTGACCTCATATCATGTTAAAAGTATGTAAGTTAGAACTTGTAACTTTCGACTTACACGATTTTGGCCCGTTTCAGCTTGTCTTTTCTCTTTCGGTCTTTCCTCCCATGTTTTGTTTCATAATGTGGTTGGAGATTGTTTATAAATTCTTTTCTTGTGGTTGGAATACCCTGGTGTACTTTAGTACTTAGCAGCATCTCCCCTTTTCTGTTGATGCAGATGGGGTGGATCAAGCAGACCTGACTTTACATGCAAAAGCACTGAAGGTTAGTTGTCCTTTGAGATGGCACATAATCACATTTCCACAATATCAATTATCTATTGATTACCATGTACTTGGACCAAATCAAGGTTTACTTCTATTATTCTTGGAAATTTTATCCGTACAACATTGATATGATCTCGTTACAACTGTGGAAGTAATCATTTTCTGTGAGTTAGAAATCTCTAGTGGGGTTACAGTTAATAACTTGCTAGTGTATCGTTTTGCGATACCATGTGGCCTTCTTCAGATTATGATGTCTGCTTCACTCATTTCTCCTGTGAAGTTTGGTGGTAAAATCAGTCATTTCTACCTTTGAAAAAAAGCTAGCACTGTGCATAGTGATATCATGTCCCAAGTTTATTTGCTTCCACTCTGTAGATCTTTACTGTATGGATTCATCATTAGTATGGCATCTGGATGAGGAGCTTCACTCTTAATAGCGTGGTTTGATAATGGTTTAATTGATAATGCAGAGACTGAAGCATGGTTTATTGATTCCTTTGAGGAATGGCGGAAGGCCAAAAACCTTAGCAACTTTATTTTACTTGGACATTCATTTGGAGGTTATGTTGCAGCTAGATATGCTCTCAAGGTGATTGCATTCCCATGTTTTTGTTTTTATTGACAAGTTTCCCATGTTTGTGTTTGAAGTTGAATATGATAACCTTGGGTTAAAACAATTACTGACACAATGTTACTATCTGTATAGCATCCTGAGCACATAAAACACTTGGTTTTAGTGGGGAGTGCTGGGTTTTCATCCCAGACTGATGCTATGTATGCACCACTAATTCGTTTCAAAGCAACGTGGAAAGGAGCTGTATTAAGTCACTTATGGGAATCGAATTTTACTCCTCAAAAGATTATTAGGTGACTTATCTTATCTTTTGTAGCTTCTTTTATTCTTTCTATCCCTGTTTTCTTTTTCTTTCTGCTGTCTGTATCAACACATTTTATGGAATTTACCCCAAAAAAAACACATTTTATGGATGTATTGAATGCTCTTTTTGTACTTGGCACTTTATATTTTCTCCAGCACAATTAATTGCACCTTGTAAATTTTTTGCCGATGAAAACAAAAAAAAACTTATTTGAAATGTGGCTTTTGTGGGATTTGTTCTGTAGAGGTATTGGCCCCTTTGGTCCAGATCTGGTCCACAAGTATATGTCTGCTAGGTTTGGTGCATATTCAATGGGGGAAGTTTTGAGTGGCGAAGAGACCACATTGCTGACAGGTATAGTTAAATGGCTTATCTGTTGGTCTTTGTTACTTAGTGATTGCTATGCCCTAATGGTTATACTTTCATGTGAAGATTATGTGTATCATACTCTGGCTGCAAAAGCTAGTGGAGAGCTGTGTATGAAACACATATTCGAGTTCGGAGCATTTACACGGGTGCCTCTTTTACAAAGGTAACGTTCGTCTCCATTAAAACTTGCTTAATAGATTGTGCGAAGTTGTAATTGGTATGCATTTACTTACCTTTTGGCTGGAATCACTTGCTAAAGAGCAATGCTACAAACACAACTTTGAATCAAAACTGGGGACACCACTGTGTCCACATCCATTTGATGCATATGGGCCTCATCGGACTGCTCTAGACGCAGTTGTGTTCCTAAACTTGTTGCTTGCTAAATACCCCTGCCCACCTCCCAACCAAAAAAAAAAGACGGAAATAAGAATGAATTAAGTCTTTGATATTAGTAATGCAATTACCATTGGTTTTAGTTTGTGTGCGTCACTGAGTTGCTTATTGAGATAGAAGGATGGCTTCTTTTACTCGTAACCTTTTCCTCCCTCTTGCTACTTATGGCTTAAATTGTCTTCCATTTTTTCCTTTCAAGAAGAGCGAGAAGCACATGCTTAGTTTCATAATTTCATTATTGATTTTATTTATGGGTCATCTCAACTCAGATTATGCATCGTTATTGTTGACTTTTGTATGCAGTGCATCAGAATGGAAAGTGCCAACTACTTTTATATACGGCTACGAGGATTGGATGCCGTATGGAGGGGCACAAGAAGCTCGCAAGCATATGAAGGTCCCCTGTGAAATTATACGGGTCCCTAAGGTCTCTCTCTCTCTCTTTCTCCCTTGCTCTCTCTGGTAATGTGGATATGAAATTTGGGAAAATGCATACGTTTACCGATTCATGGAAGAAGTTTTGTTTGTATGATTGCAGGCTGGCCATTTTGTATTCATAGACAACCCTACTGGTTTCCATTCAGCTGTGTTATATGCTTGCCGCAAGTTTCTGTCCTATGGTGCAGATAATCCCTCCTTACCTGAAGGCCTGATATCTACCTAAGGCCCTAAAGGGGAGTGTATGTTTTAAGTATATTATGTCCTGTGAATAATGGTTCTCATTTTTCCTCCTATAGCAAATCAATAATTATATGTAATTTCAAGATTTGGTAAGATTTATTTATATGGTCTAATTCTGTGTAGACCATATATGTAGCATATTGTTTGTTATTTTTACGAATAGAACAGGCACCTGGTTGATTTAGCAACGAACTGTCGATTCTGTATACATGCTGAGCCAAATTGCTTCAAGCAATAGCTTCAAACGAAGATGGAACATGGATGTATGGGATTGACTAAACGTGTAATGACTTTTCATGTTTTTTGTTTTTCATGTAATGATGTCGTGATGCGGGAGGGATGAAGGCCCTGCTAGGCTTATTCGCTGACTGAACTGATAGGATTAGATTAGAAGGCGTAGGCCTATAGAAAGGGAATGCTCCTCGTGCGCTTTCAATTTATAAGTTAAGTAGGAGTTTTCTTTATGCCGCAACTTTGAAGTCGGAGAAAGACCATTTGAAAAAGATTGTCCAAGTCTCGTGGAGCTAACTAGCAGTGATCAGGACCCGTCAAGCGAACAAGCCCAGTTGAACAAAGCAAAGAAAAGTAGGCCTGTCAAGAAGACAAGCTCCAAGCACAACCTCGCTCTGATACCAGTTGATCATTCCGTTGATTGGACCGCGTTATCCATCTGAACGAACTATTTTTGTCATTTGGACCAAGCATTTGACTGGGAGAGAATGGGGTGACTTAACGTTGATTCGTTATTTCTCGCAAGGCAAACAGATCCGAATTGACACTTATTAACATGCAATTGACATTATTTTTTGCATGGGGGACCTATAGAATTTATGCGTCAAATTATCAAATAGGATCATAATGGATTTTATTTTGCATCACATGGAAACAGAACAAATTAGCATCACGCGAAAAGGAAAAATTTTCTACTCTAGATGATCGGACTTTAGTGTAGTTGCAACTTACAAACATTAAAATCAAGTCGGGTTTGGATTAGAGATATTTTCGTTCCTATACAGAGCAGAATGTCCAGATTGGATCGAAGTGGTGAGTTCAGGGAATTGAAAATCAGGGACCAAAATATAGCAAGGGGCAGGGGCCGCAGGGCAGGGCGTCCTCTAATTTGTAGGAGTACTAGAATTGATTATTTGGACTTTTGTTTGTTTGGGATTTGAGGGTGAGATTGGATATGTAATGCCGCGGCCCTGAGTCCAGCATTTGCTACATTATAAACGGAATTACATTTTCTGACATAACCTATATTTCGGGATATGATATTCTATGGAGAAGGTGACGTTCTATATTTCCTTCGTCAAGAACTAATAAACGTGACCGTTCTTCCTACCATAGCCTCATTATTTGGATGAAGGTAAAATGAAAAATACAAGTCACAATTCCAATCGCAATAAGCATGAGATTTTTCATCCACTATTTCTATGCTCTAAGGGCATGTTTGCCTGTTTGGTAACCTTTATAGTTAAAAGGGAGTTGGTAATAATATAGGAATAAGAGTGAGATTCATAATGAGTAAAATTCGTAAAGGATATGTGAGTTCAACCTCTATATTTGTTTTGAATCGAATTAGATAATGAAATTATTAATGACATGCTAGTCCTTTTCCTTTTTTACTCTTCTAAAAAACTAGTGAGAGTGAGAGAGGTAGACTATATTTTGTCATTACACCTCTCAAAATCCTCCCATTTTGAGGAATTAATAGTCCAACTCAATTTAAGAAACCTAGGCCCAGGGGAATTACTAATCTGATCCCCTCTACAAATCGTTATCCAACAGGGAGAACTTAACTATTGGTAATATAATAGGGGGTTAAATTTAGGATGCTAATTTAATTTTCTCATCAAACATGTCCCAAGAGAATTTATCTTGCTCATAATCTTAGTCAAATAATCATTTAAAAAATATTGTGCTCCCGTTCTCAATCTTGGTACTACGTTCGCTCTCTCAATTTTTACTCTCGTAAAATTTAGTAATTTGTTACGTAATTAAAAAACACTTCTACGCTCCGCTCCTGTGACCGCACACGAATAATCTGACTTAATTAATCCTAACGACCATTTTCTACAACGTAACTAGTATTATACCCTCAGCTGAAATTTACAGAGACAGAGAAAGACACACTCCAGTGAGAGGGTTTTAAGCATTGCGAAAACACCGATGGAAGCTCTGAGCATCGGCATCTCTACTCCTCGTTTCCTCCCACCACCACGCACCACCACCAGCAGAAAGCCCCACAAGCTCTCCGCCCTCAGCAACGGCTCCGCCACTCCCAACAATTTCTCCTCCACCGCCACCAAATGGGCCGACCGCCTCCTCTCCGACTTCCAATTCCTCCCCACCACCGACCACCCCTCCCACTCCCCCTCTCTCTCCTCCTCCACCGCCACCACTCTCTCTCCTCCCCCATCCCCTCCCGCCCGTCATGTCTCCATGCCGATCGACTTCTACCGAGTCCTCGGCGCCGAGACGCATTTCCTTGGCGACGGGATCAGGAGATCGTACGAAGCTAGGGTATCGAAGCCGCCGCAGTACGGGTACAGCGAGGAGGTTTTGATCGGACGAAGGGAGATTCTTCGGGGCGCTTGTGAGACTCTTGCTGACCCTAGGTCGAGGAGAGAGTATAACCAAGGCCTCGCTGAAGATGAGTTTGATACTATCCTCACTGACGTCCCATGGGATAAGGTAGTTTTTTAGTATTTCGTTTCCGCAATGGTAATTGATTTTCGCACCCTTTTTTTTAACCACACTCCCATTTTTTCTTCCGAATTTACAAACTTCAACCTTCCATTTGTATAATCGTTCATACTTTCAAAAAAGAGTGTGGTTATAAAAGGGGTGTGAAAATCACCAACCCTTCGGAATTTATGCATTTTTTTTTCGTGTTTTGCATTCTGTTTTTTTTTTTTTTAAATGTTGTTAGAAAAGGATTTTTGTACCCGACTTTTGTATAAAACTATAAATGCACCCCAAAATTTGTCTTTTAGTACTTCCAATTTTATCGGATGTCTCGGAAGGGAATGTCTTCGTACTTGTGCATAATTTTAAGCACAAAATGACAAATTGTGGAGTGTATTTATAAGAAAGTGGGGGGCGAAAATCATTGCCCTTGAAACATTTAGGCTCCATTTAGGTAGACGTGTATTTTAAATGTAGGGTTTAATGTTCAATCTACGAAAATACGTAGGGTTATAAATGAGCTGAACAAGCTTGGTTTGAAAACTTAATGAGCTTTAGAACATGTTCGAGCTTGTATATGAGGCGAGGCGATCTCTAGTAGCTTGATTTTCTTATACATCATAAGCCGAAGGAGCCGAGTAGTAGCTTGTTTGAGCTTCGTTTGAAAGGTTAACAAGCTTCAAGAAAAATGTTCAACCTCTTATCTTGAACGAGCTTTTAACAAGCAAACTAAAACTCAACTGATCTTGCTGTTTTTGCCCGAAGAATCAAGAGATCGCTTGTTTGCCTTTACTACTTTAGCCAAAAAACTACCTGAAAACTTGTAGCAAAAGTCTACCTAAATAATCAATTTTGTAGGTCGTATCTTCCAGACAACTTAAGCTTGTTTTTTTAGGAAAAAGCTGGCCTTTCTAGATATCATAAAGGAAACCAAAGTTATTTGTGAAGTTAGAGTGGAAAATAGATTAGGGGTAGAAGATATGTAATTTATCGAATTTCTGGTATAACTAGTACGTAGTACTTAACATAGAGGATTGCAGATAACTTCTAACAAATGATCTTTCCAAATCCATTGGGTCAAAGTTCAAACATATTGTTCAAATCTATTGGAAACTATAAAATCTGAAGTTGATATATTCTAATTGAATAATAGTTCTCATCCCTTTATTTGAAATTCAAATCAATGTAAACGAAGCCTTAGTATATATTGTATAGTTTGTTCCAAAATGGATGGAATTACGGAGTGAAGTTGGTGAGGTGCAGGTTCCTGGAGCTTTGTGCGTGTTACAAGAAGCAGGAGAGACTGAGGTGGTTCTTCAAATCGGAGAGAGTTTGTTAAGAGAGAGGTTGCCTAAGGCATTTAAGCAAGATGTTGTTTTGACTGTAGCGCTCGCTTATGTTGACGTTTCGAGGGATGCAATGGCGGTGACCCCGCCAGATTTTATCAAGGGTTGTGAAGTGCTGGAGAGAGCATTGAAGTTGTTGCAGGTTCTCTCTCTCTCTCTCTCTCTCTCTCTCTCTCTCTCTCTCTCCATTAGCTTCCTTTGTTGAACTAACCGCCTTGACATGCCAATAAATCTATTCTTGATTAGTAGTTCCTCTATGCTAAAGTAGTTCGATGGTAAAATGAGATACTGCGAGTCCGCCACTGACTTACAGCAACCCAAAGCCCGGGTGATGTGCAGTTCTACTTTTTATTGGTGCTTGATTGGATGTGTTTATATTTTACATGGTGCCCTCTTTGGCAACCTCAGTTACGTGAATATATTTGTTGTTCTTCGAGGGCATATTTTCACTTTTCTTGGCATAGTATTTTAAACCTGTCAATGTTGGTGATTTTTATCCTGCTCAGTTTTATCTTTTTGTTTGGAAACTTTTGCAAGGTGTGTTGTATAAGGTCAGATTGATTTAGTGGTCACTGATTTATCAATGATTTGACATCCAAACACTTTGGAAAACGTGTTTTGGAAATTTGGACTTAGTTTGGACCCTAAAAATATGTTTATGATTATTTATGTATTTTGTCAGATGTTCATTTGATGAGTTATGGGTAATGAGTCTATTGGCACATACATTAGATCACTTCCAATACAGATTTGGTTTTTGTACTGTAGTATCCAATTTTTTGATGATACCTTTGCTGGCTGGTGTTTTGCAATTGTTTTTGTACTTTGTGTTAAATATGGGGATGCCATATGCTCATAGACTAATTCCTGATTCCATTGAACACTTCTGCTTGCAATTTGGCAAGATATGTTTTCTTGTGCTCTTCTAAAGTGGGCAGCAAAAACGACGAAAGAGTTCGGCACTACATTTTCACTCTTTAAGTTTAGCCATATGTGCTGTTCTTGAACAGATTCGTTGAGTATTGTTTTCATGCAGGAGGAAGGTGCCAGCAGCCTTGCACCAGATTTACAATCACAGATTGATGAGACGTTGGAAGAGATCACCCCACATTGTGTTCTTGAGCTCCTATCTTTACCTCTTGCTGAAGAGTATCAGACGAAAAGGAGAGAAGGTCTTCAAGGCATGCGCAATATTCTGTGGGCTGTTGGAGGAGGGGGTGCAGCTGCCATTGCTGGTGGCTTTACTCGTGAAGCCTTCATGAATGAGGCCTTCTTACGTATGACTGCAGCAGAACAGGTATTCACCACAGTATCTTGTCAAAACCAATCTTCTGAGTTTTAGAGCATCTCCAACCCAATCCTCCATTTATCAAAGTAACGTTCTATGATAAAAATTTTGGGGTTAGAGGATGTCGCTACTCATGCGTATGCCAACTGCACGTCCCTATATCTTTATTTTCATCTTCTCATTCCGAATTCAATATTTTTTTTTCTACTTTTGTTCTCAGAAGTGGATTGGAGACCCCCCATTTTTTATCCTGCACCCACTGTTTCGAGTGTCAATTCATTCTCTCAAATGGAGGGTTTTTGGTGAAGCACCATTATTGTTGCTAGAGTGACAGAGGCTGGATTGGAGATGCTCTTATGATTTTTGTTCATTTGTAGTCATTTCTTATCTTACTGTCTTTTGTTGTCCCACATGGGTAAAAGGTTGATCTTTTCGTTGCCACACCAAGTAACATACCCGCAGAAAGTTTCGAAGTTTATGGTGTGGCACTTGCACTTGTTGCTCAGGCTTTCATGGGTAAGAAACCTCATCTCATCAAAGACGCCGACAACTTGTTTCAACAACTTCAGCAGACCAAAGTAGCAGCTTTGGCAAATCCTGTTTATATGAACCCTGCGAAAGATAACCGTGAGATGGACTTTACATTGGAAAGGGGTCTCTGTTCGCTGCTCATTGGGGAGTTGGATGACTGTCGCTCATGGTTGGGCTTGGACAATGACATTTCACCTTTTAGAGATCCATCTATCATTAACTTTGTCTTGGAACATTCCAAGGATGATAAGGATAGCGATTTTCTTCCTGGACTTTGTAAATTGTTGGAGACATGGTTGATGGAGGTGGTTTTTCCAAGATTTAGAGACACTAATGATATAACGTTCAAGCTTGGTGATTATTATGATGATCCCACAGTCCTCAGATATTTAGAAAGTCTTGATGGAGTTGGTGGGTCCCCGTTGGCTGCTGCAGCTGCTATTGTAAAAATTGGGGCTGAAGCTACTGCAGTGCTTGATAGCGTGAAGGTTAGTGCAATTAAGGCACTGCAGAAGGTGTTTCCTCTTGGAAAAGTGGATGGGAGTGTGAAACATGGAGAAGATGGACAGATAAACAGTTCTGTTATGGTTTTAGAACGTGAGGAGACGGGGCGACAGGATCAAGATGATTCCACTAACAACCTTGATATTGTTGAGGAAAACAATAATGATGAACGAAGTGAGCAAGAAATGGTTGCTCACAGAATAAAAGATGCAAGTATGAAGATTATGTGTGCTGGTGTGGTGGTTGGACTCCTGACTTTGGCTGGATTGAAGTATTTCCCATTTCGGAAGGGCTCTTCAATTCTACGTAATGAAGCTAGTTCAGCGATGGCTTCTGATGTTATCAAAGTAGGTAGGACCTGATTACTCTTGTTTTTTCTTTTTCCCGATGAGAGGAATCCTTGCGACCATTCATTGTCCTGCTTCTACCAACAACATCCTTAAGCTAAAACATATGCTGCTATCCACAACTGATCACTTGGCAAGAGAGACTGATAGCCTTTTATCACAGAATTAGTGAATTACGCACAATAGCCACGCATATAGAAACTAGTACTAGAAAAGAATCACTTATAGGTAGTGCTATATTAGATTAGTAAGTGAACATGCTTTGGAAATAAAGAGTACAGATTTTGCTAAGTTCTCCAACGGCTGCTAGTCTGAGCTAAAATATAACAAATGTACAATAAAGAAATCCCTAGAAAGATGGAAGTGAAACAATTCTAAATCATTTGTTCCTAGATAATGGTTCAGTAACAGTCAATGTGAAAACACTTCTACTCTTTAGATTTGGGATGTGCCTCAGTCATCCAACAGGGCTCTAGTCTGCGAACTCATCCGTCCATATATATATCTACCACCTTGTTGCTCTCTGCAGCACTTTATTTGTTTATATCCTTTGACTGTTTATTCCTTGGAATTCTGATGCGATTCACAACATGCAGGGTCCTTTGTAGCTGAAAATCCTGAGGAAATTCCAAGAATGGATGCAAAACTTGCAGAAGGTTTGGTTCGCAAGTGGCAGAACATCAAATCCCAGGCTCTTGGACCTGATCATTGTGTTGGAAAGTTGTCTGAGGTAAGAGCATTTCGATTCTAGGCGGATTTGCTGGATGATTTCACGTTCCAAGTTTTTAGAACTCGAAAAGCACCCACACTTGGCGCAACTAAGTATATTCAAATAGGAAGTTCGGAAGTGGGGGAAATAATATTTCACACAAGGTGTGCCAATATTGAAATCTTATTCAATATCTAGCTGTATAATCATTTCTTTTTTCTTTTTTTTGACAATTCCAAGTTATTTGGATTTGTTGCTATTTGTAATTTTGTTGGTCCAGCAAGGGATGCCATTAATTTTTCTCAGATATGTATATTATTGATTAATGACAAGATATGCTTTAGTTGATATGTGTAGAATTCTACAATGAGTACGCGGTTGGTTGGCTAGCCACCAATCTTAGACGGGTTAGGTGTTTTTAAGTAGAGCCAAAACCTCAAATAAAAGTATATGAATTTATTATCTGTACTAACATGTAATGCTTGTGAATCCTGATTCATGGATAAGCCGTGGGTATTGTACTCGATTGTTTTATTGAAAGTGCAACTGCTTAGTCGACTTTTAATGCAACATTGTTGTAGTAAATATTCTTCAGAAGTTGAACTGAGAGTTACTAAATTTACGATTGCAGGTCTTGGATGGCAATATGCTAAGCATTTGGAACGACCGTGCTGCAGAAATTGCTGAACACAATTGGTTCTGGGACTACATCCTTGAAAACTTGACTATTGACAGTGTAACTGTCTCAGTGGATGGGAGGCGTGCCATTGTGGAAGCAACTCTTGAAGAGTCAGCCTGCCTGACAGATATGGCGCACCCGGAGCACAACGATTCATACAGTACAACCTACACAACAAGGTATGAGATTACGTATACTAAGTCTGGATGGAAGATTACAGAAGGAGCTGTCCTCAAGTCATAATCCTGATTTTAGGACACTGCAATGACTTTTTGTGTAAATGTTAGCCTTTGATTTTCCAGTTTTGTTTACCTTTTCGTAGCTAATTAATTGGTTGTTTTGTTCGGCTGGTTGAGCCGTGGAGATTTTCCGGTATATATGTTTGTTGTTGCACCTTCTTCCATTTGCAGACAGACATGACTGCAAAACCATCTATATAAACTTTTCATTTTCCCAATTTTCTTCGGTTTAGATTGATAATGAAGGGGTTACTTTTTCCCAACGCAACCTGGGAACTGTACGCGATAAACTAGAAGCTGCACGAATCCACTCACAAGACCAGTTCTCTAGCCTCTAGTTGAGACCTAGGTACACAATATAGGACCCTTCGGTCCCACTCTCCACTCTCATTTAGCACTTCCACTCTCTAAAGTCCTTGAGGAGGTTCTCTTTGATTCTAGAATTTTCTCGAATGCTTCATAAACCTCTAGAACTCCATAAATTGCGAAGTATTCTCGAGTAATGAAGAGTCATGCGTTGACCTTTAACAATCAATGAGCCATCCCATCTCCATTTTGAGATCGAAAATATCTCTTCATGCGTTGACCTTTAACAATCAATGAGCCATCCCATCTCCATTTTGAGATCGCAAAAATGCCGTTACATATCATGAAGTTTATTTTCCTTGGGTACTGTGCACATAAGAGGTGATCTCGAGTTAATACATTAGGAAACCCTTGCATGTAGAATAAAAACTCGTGGGTTGGGAAAAGACCGAGGAAGTGTTATCTAAATTTCTGATTTCAATCCAATCGACGGGAAATCGACGGAGAAAACGTATCGTAAGTTGCTAGAATGTGAAGTGTGAACGTGGAGTTTGGTTCCTTGCCATTTTTAAGACTTCTTTGGAAACAAACAATGAAGTGGATGAAATATGGGAGAAGATTAACAAAATGGACTTTATGAATCCTCAAAGTAGAAGAACAATTGATCAAGATAATCGAGTGAACAATTACAAGTTACAACTACTCCTAGAAAAGAAAAGATAAAAGGCCTGTTGGCGTTGTATGTGTGTCCTTCAAATTGTCTTGATCCCTTCAAATTGTCTTGATTATAAATAGAAGCCCTCTCAAGTTTGAATTCAAATCTTCCCTCCGAGATGGCAGTTGAACCCCCTTTCAAATTCTGGCAAAATAACTTCCACAACCATAGAATGAACCCACGTCTGAAAAACTGCCTCTCTAATCGTGGTGAACTGCTCCTTTGATTGTGGAATAGTGGGACACAAGGACGGAGGGAAAGGGGGGCACGTGCCCCCGCTCGAAACTAAAATAATTTTGTTATATTTTCGTATATTTTGCATAATTATAAAATTAAATGTGCTACTACACATAAACAAGTGCATATATCTTGAAAATATACATATAAAACTAGTTTTATGTTTCAATTTCGTCATATGATGCATTTATACTTGTTGATTTTTGAACTATTTGTCTACTTGGATCGATTCTTTCTTAATTGTACTTATCTTTAACCATCTAAGAGCAATATTTTAAAATAATATCATTAATAAAAACTATATCGATCATTCTAAAAGTATTTGTCGATGTTCATGTAAAATATACTCTCAAATTTTGTCTACGATTTTGTGCTTATTTTTGCATAATTTTGTAGATGGTGTTGCATGCCTTAATTATGTAACAATCTTATTGTGGTTAACTAGAAAAATAAAATTTTGTCACTATGATTAACAAAGTGCCCCCACTAAATGACATTTTTGAATCCGTCCCTGGTGGGACATAGTCCCTTTTGACATCTGTCACCTGATTGACGGACAAAACAAACTTCATATTATTCAACGCATAAAGGAAACACGCCATGTACTGGCCACTTGACGGGTAAAATGACCCTTAAAACTTTTCATAGCTTTGTTGTCATTAATTACTTTATTTATCACAAACTTACTTAATTACGGTGAATCAACGTCACCCTTCACCTTTCCAATTTTACCCCTGCCACGTGTCATCCAATCGACGGGTAAAAAGAAAATCACAGTTATGAAGCAAACAGGAAGCAAGTTCAATTCTTCTTGTTAGCGATTCTTGGGTCACCTCTTTCCCACGTGCATGTGTGTGAAAAGACTGTGGGAAGAGTTGTAGGAATTAGTTTTAGGTGCGTGTAAACTAGCCTGGGAAACATGTATTACAAAAAATAAAATAAAATAAGGGAGGCCAAGGATGCAGCTGGTTCAAGGGTTGTCACCTATTGGTCATGGGGTACTCTTCTAATTCAGCTTTTGATCAACTAGACTCGGTGGTTGTTTGATAATTCAAATTCAATACGTAAAACTGAATTAAATTTTACATTGCTTAAAAGATTAAGTGTCTCTTAAAATGCAGGCTAAAAAATTGATAAAAATGAAGTAGCTTTGACTGAATTTATGAGTCCTACAAAGTCCACACTGCCACCACTATCATTGCTGCCGCTGCCACCACCACCACCACTCCCACTATCACTCCACCACCATCACTACTACAAACATTGGCTAAGTTATTCTTGTGTACATCGAGGCTGTATTTGGATTTTGGATATTTTAAGGGATTTATGGAGGAAAATAAGAAGGGTTTTTTTTTTAAAATTTTTTTTTCAAGAAACATAAACTTAGTATTACGTAGAGGCAATACATCCAAAGTTATACAACCCAAACAAAAAAAGCACAACGCGAACCAGAACAAAACAAAGCCACAACCTAAATGAACGAAATAGACACCCCGACAAAATTCAAAAGAAAAATGCAACCATGACTTCAATGCCGGACACACAAACAAGAAAACCTGCAAATCAAGGATTAGGAGCAAGTGGAATAGATAACTCAATATAATGCATGATGTTGAGGGATGCGATATGTATGAGGGTAATCTTCAATAACCCCTTCCTGTTTTCGCTTTCTTCGACTGGGGAGTTGAACAGCCTTGTCACAACCACAACTATTCCGTTTCCGATTACCGAGATGCTTAACCAAAGCAGGGCCGCAGCCCTCTACTCGGTTGCGCCAGAAAGCCACGGTTGTAGAGCTATTGCAGGGTCGAAAGAAGCCCCAGCTGCACCTAATTTCATTTAATTTAGAGCACAATAAATTATATTGATATCTTGCGTAATGTTATTGAGTGTAGTCGAATGATATGATGGTAACATTACTCGAGATTAACTCCCCCTTCAGCCTCTCCAAGAGGACTGGAGCAATTAGTCCCTTGAGATCACCCATCACTAAGAAAAATCCAAAGCATCGACCTACCAAGTTGGGATCATACTCTCGGTCTCCTTACGTTAAAATATCGGTAGTTTTTGTGAAGTTGTTGTACATGATCTCCAGGGTTCTTTTCTCTTTTAGCATCTGTTTTCTGGTGCTAACGATCGAACTTGATAGTTTTTGTTGAAACTCAATTGCGTTAGCTAGCTGCGTTACTATCACCTGTGTTACTGTAATAGTAAAAATGTTGATACGGCTTTCCCTTCTTCTCTCTCACTTCGACACTCTTGATTTTGGAGGAAACGATCAAATGAAACCAAAAAAAATAGCCAAGTCTCCTGACCAACTAGACTACAAAGGAATTGTTGAGTTGGAAGAAAGCAAATCACGAAGTATATCAAGAGAAGCAGAACTCAGAAGTTTCCCTCCATTTCTTTTATCTGGAAATCAACAAACCAAAGACCATAGATTTGTGTATACGAGCACCCCCTTTGCTGGTCATTCAAGTTCATTAATATCCCCAAAAGCGAAAACTTCGTACATCTGTTTTTTTGAAGAGCAAGAAAGATGTTACTTCAAAGTTCAAATTGCAATGTTAACTCACGCGAAAATTTGGGTCTCTTCTATGGACTCGTCGTGCCTTCATTCTTTCTCATTTTGTCATCACCACCACCATATCATCTTCTTGTTTGTTGAGTACTTCAGAGCTGTAAAGGCAAAAGGATTAGAATGAGCAAAACTTTCTATACGAAAATCAACCATATGCTCGCTCAGATTTATATCTAGAGGCAATCTACGCTGCACCAATTTGGACATCAGATTGTGGAACTACAGCAAGACATCCAAAATACGAAATCGGTCCCAAAAATATGTAAGAAAAAATCTTGCAATGAATAGAACTATTTGTTTCTCATCTGGTAGTTAAAGGTAACATTACCTTTATAAGCTTGTTGATGGAACCAGACTTTATGGTTAGAGTCTCTAAGCCAGGGAATAACCATATCAAGCCATCCACAATTGCTGAACAAGTAGTTGACAATGTGCTGATCTCTAGCCTCAAATGCTTTAGATCATGCAATAGAGGCAACAGATTTTGCCACAATGCTCCAGGAAAACTTATGACCTTTTTTCATCCACATAGCAAAGTCAGAGATCACAACAGAGTATAAGACTCAGAGATAGAAAGACGAAAATCTTCGGTTTCTATTTCCCGAAACAGTTTCGCTTAACACTTTTCAGGATTTTCTTGGACAAAAATCGGTTTCAAGAATCGGAGAATGTCTTTTTAGTGTTTGTTGAAGAAACGACTTGCGATTAGGAAAATGTATTCGTATAAACTAAGTTAGGAAAACGATTTCGAAAAACAACAGAAATGAAAACAGAAAGGGAGAGAGGTTAGACATACCTGATCTGATGGGCAGACAAGAGTTAAAACCTTGGACTTGACAAACCCTTTTAGCAGTTTCTTCAATCTAAAGAACCACTCAGAACTAAGCTCAATGGGTGGGTCTAAACTAATCTTAACTTCAGCTAATCTCAAATTATCCCAGCAATAAAAAGAAATCTTCACATCTCCAGAATACTCCAATGACTCGAGATTAGAAGAAAAAACCTTTGCCTCAACTACTCCTCTGCATCTAAACATGCAAAATCTCTTTATGTTTTGACTAACCCTGACACTATACAATCCTCTGCACCCTTCTATGACCAAACTCTCCAGCATTGGAGACCCATCAATTAGATTTATCAGAAGATCATCAGTGATGAACAAATTCTTCAATTTCACTTCTCTGAGTGTCCTCCCGATAGCGGCGAAGTCAAGTTTCAGTGACAAATTGAGATCGCCGCTGATTTCGACAGATTCAAGACTCGTGGATCTGACGGATAACCGATTAACATCGGTGATGTTCAGTTTCAGTGACTTGAGATTCGGAGCCTTTACCTCCATTGTGTACAGTCCTTTGCAGAACTGTACACAGAGGTACTCAACCAAGGGGCATCCTCCGATAAGACTGCCGAATTCGTCCTCCGTGATCTTCGCGTCGCTCAGCGTCAGCTTTTTCAGGGACGGAAGATCGAAAACACAATCTAGGGGGACCGCGCAATAATCTATGTGCAACGCGGTTAACGAACGACAGGCGAAAACAGAGTCGCCTAACCAGTACCTGTTGAAACATTGACACAGGACTCTCTTTATCCTTAGATCCAGCTCCTTGACGTTGTTTTCGACGGCAAACTTCAACCACCCGTCGACGACGGGATCCGATTTCGCCCCTAACAAGGCCATCCGGATGCCGAACTTATCGATGCCACGATGATTGGTGGAACGACCCTCCTTTTGCTTTTGTAAATATTCAACCAAGAACTCTGTGAACCTTCTCCTATTTTCGTCGTCTCCGGTGCAATACTGGAAATAGTTTGCTCCGAAGGAGTATTCGTCGAAGTAGAGGACAGGGCAGGAGTACTCGTCGAAATAGAGGGCAGGGCAAGAAGGCCAAATGCTATGCCGCCACCGCCTCGATAACGATTTTGTGCTGATTGCATCCGATAGAGGAAGGGATAGGAGGATGTCATGGATAATGGGTTCAGGCAAATCCGATAACCGATCGATACCGATTTGATCGCCGGCTTGTAATTGTTGGTTTGTATCTGCCTTCTTTTCTAGGGTTTTTGCTTCATTGTTCCTGCATTTGTCGCTTGACGTGTTCTTTTGGTTGTGGGTTTTTCTTTTCTGAGGCATTGGTTGGACATGAGGGTGATTGAGGTGGAAGAAGGTGTCGAAGGACAAAGGAGTTTGAAGTTGTTTTTATAGGGTTTTTCTTTTTCTTGATTAGCAAGGAAGTAAATAGCATGCAGATCTTTTCCTTGAGGATCCAGATAATATAGAGAAGGTTGAGAATTTTTTGGTTGCAAATCGGGTACCACATGTTACCCATGTAGCACATCCGAGCTGTCCAAGCCGAGGAACTGACAGTCCGGATCGAAACAACCTTTTCATTTTTTTCCTCTTTTTTAAATCTATTCGTTACCTTTGTATCCGGACCATCGGTCGTATTTTTGGACGGCCCGGATGCGCTGCACTAGTACCACGTCAACAATACCCTATTTGCACCCAAAAGTTTTCCGAGAAGGTTGTTAATTATTTCTTGATTGGCAAGGCATGTATCTAATACTACTTGTTACTATCTTTTATTTAATTTCTTTCGTGGATAACAGCCCCATATTTTGTGATTATCCATCTAATTCCATATGTGAATTTCCAAGATCCTAAGAAAAATGTGAGAAACTATATTTAACAAGTGAAGTATCTGAACTCAAAAGACTATATTGAAAATGTTGTAAAATTAATATAGGAGTATTTCAGATGTGCCAACAGACTTGTAACCTAATGACACTTCCGCACCTCTTCCACATGGGGGGGGGGGGGGGGGGGGGGGGGGGGTTTGGTTTCGATTCTCGTCAAGAGCGCAAACGCTTAGTGTGGTGGTTGATATCCTTTGGACTTGTCCCACTCGTATGCCATTTAGCGGTATCTCTTCTCCATCCTCTTAGGAGTAAACATCTATTGAGTGAAAAAAAGAAAAAAGAAAGAGAAGAAGCATCTGAACTCAATTCATTGTAGTCGTGGCTCGTGCCCAATAAAATTGCACACATACGGCCACAAGCACGGTTCGGCTCTGTTGATAGCCAAATCCCGTTGAGGAGATTTCCATGGCATTTCTTGTTTTCATGGAGACAGCGGAGGGGCCTGAGTCAAACTCCTGCCGAGTTACCAAACCAGACTAAGTCTTGTATCCCAATCAACTAAAAAAAATTAAATGGTATGCTAAGCTTGGACTCCCACTGACTTATACTCTGCTAATTAAAATAAGGAGTACTTATTTTTTGAATTAATGGTAATATATTGTAATAGAGTGATTTATCTCGTAAAACGAGAAATAAGTACTTAAAAAATAAGAATAATAGAGAAAATGGGAAAATACAAAAACTTCAAACTTCTAGCTAATGCAGTTTATAAATAGCAGAAATTTGGGCCGGCGGTTTTTTATTATTGGACAATATAGCACATTCAAAAAATTAGCCATTGGACTAGCCATCCATACACTAAAGTCCGCAAAGACTTAGCAAACAAATGTGGATTAATCTCATTTTACGACTTAGTAAGTTAAAAAAAAATGAATTTACAACTTAGTATGAAGTATCCTGAAAACTTTCTGTTCAATTGAATCCATCTCCTGGGATATTGCGTGCGGTCCTGGTTGAGCTTCCACATCACTGTCTCACCGCTACCCTTTTTTTTTTTTTTTTTGTAACCGAGGAACAACCCTGCCGCAAAATCACTATTGGATCGGATTGTGCAATCCAAACCACCGCTACTGCTGCGGTGCGCATAGAGGAGGAATACCATTTAACACATTGAGCGGCATAATCATAAATAAGTGGCAGCGCGACGGTGGAATTAGGAGTTGGGCTTGCCTAGGTTCAAACCGAAACGGCCCAACGGTCAGGACATATTGCCTATGGCTATGTGTTTTTTTTAGCCGTTTTCGGCCGTTTAGGGCTCCGAAAGGCCAATAAAATCCGTTCTTGCTGGAGAAGTCTGGTTTTTTCTTATATTTTCAGAATATGTAATAATTTCGGAACTTTCCAAAATTGGTATGTTTTCCTTTTCCTAGCAGGGTTAGGGTTTGCTTCGTATTTAAGGAGTTGTAAGCCTTAGGGCTGGACGGTTTTTGATTGACAAAGTGTCTAGAGAGAGTTTCTCTATATCTATCCCGTTTGTGATTGTTCTTATTGTACGTTTGTTTTTCGATTCATGGTTCTGCCCTGCATCAGCTACCTTGGTAGATCCAATGATATAGATCGATACAGAAGGAAGGCGCTTGACCACAACTGTTGAAGCATGATCGCCCGCTTCTAGTGCTATAAATCTTGGATGACATGGATGGTGTACTCCTTCCAACACTAATCCAGCATGCATGCCTTTTGGCTTCAATGGGGGTATTCTTGCGAATATCATTGCCATGGCCAAACTGAACTGGAGGGTTAATGTGGAGAATAAAGTTTGATCCTCTATCTTACTTTCTGAGTATATAGATATAGATCTATTGCTTACAAGACCATCCACTACTACTTGGCGTGGTTTGTGCGACGGTGACAAGGTCTGTAGGGCTAATTTTGGCGTGGTTTGTATTTTCTTCCAACAGTGTCTCTGGCGCCTCATCAAGGATTTCACCCATACCTACCTAGCCGTTTGAGAATTGGGCATGGGTTAATTTGGAAAGTTCACGCTAATCCCAGATCGAATTCACATTTTTTCTTTGGCTTGCTAGCCAAAATCGCAATATTAATGTAACAACCCGAATTTTCACGTCAATTTTTTTTAAAAACATTTTATTATAATTCTTTTACTAAAAATTCTTTTATTATTTATTAAAGTATTTGTACCCGACTATTATAGAACCCTAGCCTTCGGTTCGTGATCCTAACAATCTAGGATAAGATTGGATGTGATCCTAACAATCTAGGATAAAATTGGATTGGATAAGATTAGATTAGATTAGATTTTGTTAGATTATATAAGATATTATAAGATTTGATTAGATATGATATGATTATGATCTAGATTTGATTTGATCCCTTAGTTGTGATCTAGATTCTTCTTCCCATTGGTATAAATAGGCAAGTTTCCCTTCCACTCCACACACCACCAATAGAAAAGAAAGAGAGAATAGAAGGGGAGAAAGAGAAGAGAGAATAGGGGAGGAGCCGAGGTGTTTTACGATAGATCAAATTCAATTGGTGTGGAGTAGTAGTACTTGGTTTACAACATATTTTAAGGTAATCCGGGTTGTATACGATATGCTTCCTACTTCCGGAATCCTTTCTTCAATCTCGTGATCTTTATTCAATCTTGTGGATATCATTGGAAAGTGGAATCATTTGTATCGAATATGATATTGTTGGATGAGTATTATGGAATTGTTTAGTACAGGGATCGAGTGAACTCATCCAATAGCCAGAATGGGTCGAGGTTGACTCGGTGAGGAAGGTATTTGGGGGGGGGGGGGGGGGGGGGGGGGGGGGGTGTTACTGGTCCTGTACTGAGAATGACATGGTATGAGGTCTTTTGTGATTGTTGCTTCGACTTGATGGTCGATTATCGTTTATTGATTCCACTTATGAGCTTTGTTATTCTGTTGTATCGTATACTTTCCGGATAATTTCTTTTTCAGGTGTGGAGCCGGATTACTGAAAATTAAATCGGAGCACATAAGGATTAATTTGGAGAGGTCGTGAAAGAGTTGATAATTTTAAAGCATCTAGAAGATTATTTAGAAGGCGGCTTAAGTTTATTTTGGAGATGTAATTTGTTTATGAAGAAAATAGGGCCCTAGAAGTGTTAGAAATACAAATGTATTTTGGAGTTTATTTTGAGAAAATGGTGGGGCGTTACAAGGATTTTCTTTTTATGAGAAAAATTATCCAAAATGATCTTTGAGACCGACCGAGATCTCTAATTTTGGCTCAAGAAGAGGTTCAATCGGGAGGGTATTGGCATATATTTCTTGTGAACTACTCCATTTTTTCTTCCTCCGATCCCATTCTGTTTGGCTGAAATTTCAATTGTGAAACTAAATTAAAGCTGGCTACTCACCGTTCGGGTCTCCCCTTGAACATCCTCTTCCCCTTTGTTAATTTGTTGGAATGTTTGGTTACCATATATAGGAACAGAACTCTTTACCAACCTGATGGAATTTGGCTTTTCCTTTTCTAGTTTTATTATGTGGCCTTTCCTTCAAATCACAATCCACATACATTTTGTCAAGAACCACCACGTGATTCAACAAAAAAAAATCGGTCTCTGTGAACCACCACGTGATAGTAAAATTTTTTGAGTGGTTCTCAGGCACCATCTCTCGGTAAAATTACTTGATAGCGGATCTTTTGTGTTGGTGGTTTGATAATAGTTTCCGTAACTTGGAAAAACACATTTGGGAAGCTTGCTTTTATGCAACAATATGGTCCATTTGGATGACGCGGAATGAGTATATTTTTAAGGATGCGATTGCAAGATCTGAGGAGGTGGTGGATATAATCAAGTTCAGGGTGGCTATGTGGATCAAAGTCAAATTCAATATTAGACTGTACTCTGTAGAGGATTTCAAAAGTTTTTTGGATGGTATTCGTGCGTTAAAATTGTAATTGTATGGCGTTAATCATTCAACCCCCTGCTGGATGATTTGCGTCTCCCCCTCCCCAGGTTGAGTCTGAGCATGTGTGCTCCTCAGCTTTTCCTCTTGATATATCCTTTCGAGTGTTATAAAATTTCGCTTTTGCCGAGCAAAAAAAAAAAAAAATTACTTGATGATCCTTGGACACCACCATATATGTAGTGTCATAATTTCGTTCGTAAATATTTTCATGTTGGGGCTTAAAACTAAGTGTGTGAACCATATACAAATAGTGGAGCATGTTAAAATATTACGTGACGGTGCATGTAATATTGAATAGGTATATAAAAAATTTGAATTTTGATTTATAAAATCGACGGTAGGTAAGTTTAACCTTAAACTATCCATAACCATCTATTTTATAAACCATAATTCAATTTTTGATGCACCTATCGATATCTGATAAAAGTTACTAATTTTTTGCATGAATGTACTACTAAGCGGGCATTATAAGATGAATGGTTCAAATTTTTGCAAAAAAATGCATGGTTGGACCCGCAAAACCCATTGCGGGTGGAAAGAATTTAATCTCTTTTATCATATAGATCGGTCAGATTACAATAAAACGCAGCTGGGATAAATAATGTGCTCATGTCTCCGGGCCCTCCAACACCACATATTCACGCCTCTAACATCTCATTTTTTTCCTGTCTATTTTTTGACTTTTAGATGATCCAGATTGTACGTTCATTTTGAGAAGTCGAAGAACAAAATCGTAACTTTTGCCGTCCTTCAATCTTGAATTTTAACTGACAGGTCTAATTGAAAGGGAATGATGTTTTCTAAAAACTTTAAAGTACGTTTGTAAAGTGTAATGACGTGTTTCGTTATATTTTGCATATTAGATTGTTCAACAGGATCAAACATATTGGACGAAGGAAGTTATAATGGGATGACCACATATCAAGAGAGTAATTTATTCACAGCTCATTCGTGAACAATTTCTTTACAGCAATAATCAATCGAGACGATCCAAAAATGTTCTGCACGGTCCGAAATTTAATGAAAGTTTTAACTCTTCCCTAAACAAGTTTCATTAATATCTGGATCGTGACGATCGCAATTGACTTCGTAAAGAGCTAGTCACGGCTCTACTGTTAAAAAGATTTTCCCATCATATCATACCCATGTATAACAACATAGATGGAAGGCCCCATTCGATCAGTGAACAAGTTTTTTACGGCTCATGAGAGTAACTTATTTACGGCTCAATCGTGAACAAGTTTTTTACAGCAACAACTAATCGCGACCATCCAAAAGTGTTCTGGACGGTCCGAAATTTAATGAAAGTTTAACTCTTTCCCGAACAAGTTTTATTAATATCCGGACCGTGACAATCGCAATTGGCTTCGTAAATAACTATTCACGGCTCCACCGTTAAAAAGATTTTTCCATCATATCATACCCATGTATGGCAACATAGATGGAAGGCCCCATTCGATCAATGAATGGCTATTAGTATAGTTTCCCATCATATCATACCCATGTAAAACACTTTCAGATCTCTATCTCAATTTTTGTAATAATTTTTTATTTTGCACTAGTCAATTTAGCAAATTGTGTCCGTCGAACTATATAAAAGTTCTGAACATGTGTGGAACGTGATTTTGACTGCTAAACCAAATGTGGGACCCCAGCTGTTCTTCACTCATATTTCAACCTCCAATATGACCTACAAAATCTTTCCACAATCCTGATTGAAAGGCCAATTTTTTTAAACAAAAAGAGAAAAAAAAGAAACTTGAAACTTTATGAGGCATTACAAATGTCTTCATCAGACTTTATTTCACATCGTCTCTCTCATCATCTACAAGCTATGTACTTCATTCGGTGTCAATTAATTTTTGGTTTGAATACATTAAGAAATATTATAACATGCTATCGAACTTAGGTCTTGAGTAGTATCACCTAAGGTTGTCGAAAATCTGTGTCCAAGAGATTTCTCTCACCTCCTTAATCTAGTACCTACATGCTACCGAGCTGTATTTGATGCGGAGCGATAAACGTTATCTATTGACAATTAATTTTAGATTATAACCGTGTAAAATATCTAACAGTCCCTGTACTGACTCCCTGAATAATCTTAATTAAAGGGAAATATTTGTCAGTTCACTATAAGGTTGTTCCGATAAATCAAACCCAAAACAAATTGGGATAATGCAAATGAGGTCCCTGAAAATGATGCATGGTAATCATGTCGGCAAGGACCCGTGATCCTGTAGAGTGGAGTGTCCTACATGGGTTGTAATGCGGCACACAGCTGTCGATCTTATCTATCACTGGTCCAGATTATAAATCAATTTTGATCGGTAAAAATTACTTATTATCGATCAAAATTAAAAACAATATCTCAACCATTTATTACCGAGATCGACGGACTGTGTGCGCCCTACAGGGTGTCGCATTACCGGATTTCCCAATCCTGTCGGCACCATAGCACCATTTAAGGAATTTCCTGAATAGGATAGAACATTTTGGCCCATATTTCAGTTTGGCCACACCTGTTTTCCTTATCTGGATAACTTTGTTTTAAGTTCACCATCTCCATCATCGTCAACTTCTTTCTTTCTGCACTCTGTCAGTACTCTGTCACAAGACATCCCCAGTGCATCCTCAGACCCAAAGCCAACTTCTACTTCGATTTTTTTTTCCCCCCTTTTGTGCTAGTTTTATGTGGCTTTTCCTTCAAATCACATTCCAACATTTTGCCAAGAAGGAAATTATTCCTCCAATTTCACAACTAAGCCATCTTCTTGATTCAACTAAAAATTGGGTGATCCTCGGGCACCACCAGGCGTGATGAAATTTTTGAGCGGACCTCAGGCAAAAGTACTCGGTGGTCCTCGGGTACGACCATATATGTAGTGTCACAATCTCGTTCATAGATACTTTCACATGGGGGCTTAAGACTAAAAGTGTGAAAATTGTACGAGAAGTGGAGCATGTTAAAAAAATACACTCCTACTTGACGGTCCTCTGGACCACGATGCTTCTGATAATTAGTAACCTTTCAACTTCTAAATTTTTTCATTTTTAAGTCAAAAAGAGAAGCTGTGGTACTAACATAGCTTTCAAAGCAACCATAAGCAAAAGCTAATTGTACCCCAAAAGCTCCCGCAAACTTAGATGCTCCATCACCACGTCACGTGGTGTGCCAGTTCTCTTTACAATTACAAATTTATCATTATCACGTAGTGCTTTAGTCTTTTCTAAAATCACACTTCACGTAAGGTCGAGAACTGAATGCATGAACAAGTACACATAAATGTGTGGCAATGGAAGATGTCGAAACATATCACGACGCGACCACCGAATAATTACTGGAAAAACACATTCCTAAATTTTGCAGGATTCCATTCATGGAAATTGAACAACAGTTACCGAAAGAAAAATGGAAATTGAACAACAAAATCAAAAAGATATTTACAAACAAAAGCCAGCAGCTTCTGAACCGCAAGTACATGAAAAATGATGAAAAACAAACATATAGACAACAAAACTCCCCCAGTCAGCACACTTCTGAAACAGGAAAGGAAGGAAAACCAAAAGAAAATCATCAACCTAAATAAAGGCTAAAAAGGGAAGAAGAAAAAAAGAGTACCACAATGAAAGTGAGAAACTTCTTGTCTCTCCATCTCGTGAAATTATTCAGTCGTCCGAGAGCACCGACACGTAGTGCTCAAGACCACTCCGCAACCAAACATTCTCATGGGGTTCACGACTAAGTAAATGGACCTCACATAAATGTGTGGTTTTGGAGCACCACGTAGCGGCGCTCCCAGACTACTACTGAATAATTTAGTCATTCCATCTTTTACCAAAAAGTTCTAGATCTCTTATTAGATGCTGTGCTGGAGGGAGGACTGATGATCTGTGGAACAGTGAAAACACCTTCTTCTCTCCAATTTCTGCTGTATTTGTTGATGTTGTTGTTTGTGGCTTCTTTGGACTCCTTGAAGCTGATTTGATTCCCAAAGGCAGTGTTTGGCAATGGGTATAGAGAAGGATAGAGAGGAGGTGGGGCCTGGGGGACCCATATTCCCATGTTTTTTGGGGAAGAAATGGAGCCCAGATTGCTGATGTCCGGATCAGCTTCCCAATTAGGCAAAACTTCATCAGCCGTCTGTGGATTGATCAAGCAACAAAATTATTGCTATTTGTTACTATGACTGAAATTCAAAATTTGTACAGAAAACTAAGCTAGCTATTAGAAACAACAGCAGAACCCATGTAGTCGCCAATTATTGGGGGTATGGGCGGGGAGGATTGGAAACAGACCTAACCTTTGGCAATATGCACAAAGTGGCTGCTCTCAAAATACCACTTAAACAGTAGGTATCTGAGAAGGCAGGCCTAGAGGCCCAATTCAATTTATGTGGTTTAGCTGAAAAGTATATATATGGGATAAGATTGACAACTATATTCACAGTGCAAGAGGAATATAGCCAGTTGTTACTATATGGAGTATAATTAGGATCCGGCTTCTCTGCAGTCAACTACAAAGAAGGATGTGGAGTTTCAATATGAATCCACCATATTGGCAATCAATGATTAAGATTTGTTAATTTTTTTATCGGTAAAAGTCTTTTATTACCGGTAAAAGATTGAAAATAAATCTGAACCATCAAAAACACTATTCGACAGTTGCGATCATTTGGACCGCATGGTTTGGACAGCAGACAAGCTAGATTCTATAATTAACTCTCCCTCACAAAATTCTAAAGCTTCAAATACCCATTGTACAAACTTACACTTCATAACTATCAAAACTGGAGATTTGTCTGATTATTACCTTCAGAATTTCAAAATTAATCGAGATGCACATAACTAGATCTAGACACCTTGTTATAGTTAAAAAAAAAACTACCAAAATGTCTAAAATCATGCAATAATGCGAGGAGACCTAGTTATCTGCCCAGTAATCAGCTCACCATCGTCATAATAATCGAATCTCCTTCAACTTGTATATCATGGACCAATTCTTCCGCCTTAGAATACAGTGGTTAGGAGCATAGCCATCTGGAACCCACACGCCGCTATCTAAAATTGATAGAATTGGTCCATAGAAATTACGATATGATGAGATTCTATCTAGGCTAATCATAGCCTGGATATAACATATATCTCGGACACCACAAACCCCAATAACACATACGAAGATTGAAAATTAATATCCATAACAGAGAGACAAGGGAAGGAGAAGGAAATGGCTTTTCCGCTGTCCAAATCAGTCCGTGTAGTATAATATCAGTTGTACCAAAATTATATATGTAATGATTCAGATTTGTTGAACTATTGTTACGGTCAGAGTATTTGACATAATTGACAAATTCGATCCATCGATTATCGAAATGGACGGTAGGCGTAAATCCAGGTCCAAAAAAGAACATACAAAAGAGGAAAGGGAAGGGAAGATTCCGCACCTTACAAAAACCAAAAGAGGGAGGAGAGGAATCAACAAGAAAGTCCTCAACCTGCCACCCAGGCAGCATCTCAATCAAGTACTCCGATATAGTACTACTAGAGGATCCATGATTACCCGGAAGACCCTTTTCAATGGCAGGTGTGCTGCAAATCCCGGGTTGAACCGAAACAGGCTTGTTATTGACAGGGTTTTGTGGGTTGAAACTGGGAACCACATCGATTCCGTTTTCAGACGCAGCAGAGGAGGTGGAGGAAGCGGAGGAGGGTGGTGGTGGCGAATAGAGGGTGGAGGTGGCGGAGAGTTTAACTCCGGTGAGGAGAAACCGGTTGTGGTTTTGGGTGTGTTCGTTGGCTTTGTGGATTGGAACATCGCATTCTCTGCAGAGGATGGCTCTGTCCTGTTGGCAGAACAGGAATGCTTTTCTCTCCTAAATCACAGAGGAAAATTATCAACCAGTTAATTATCAGGTTCAAAGAATAAGGGCATCTCATATCATTCACCAGTTCTTTTTATCAAATTTGAATAAATTTGATAGTGAGACGAATTTTCAAACAGTTAATTCAAGTTTTAAGGCCATGCCCTGTAATTCATCAACGGTTTCATCAAATTTAAATACTTTGTTTTTTTTTTGGGTAATTCAAATTTTGTGGGAAAAAGTAGCAAAATGCTTTCGGCAGTCTTGCTGCAAGAGAAATCTTATGCGACTCATATCAAAAAAAAAAAAAGAAAGAAAATCTTGTGGGGAAGAGCCTTGCAAAAGGGCCTCAGGTTAAGACATAGGCGGTCCAAGGTGGTGGTTGGTGGGATTGGTTCCGCTTTGTCGTTGTACCACTGTTTCCACGCAATTTCAGTCACCGGATCGCCCAAAAAAAGACTTTTTCCGGCCAGAGTCTATTGTGCGATTCGGCGATATATATTTGCACGGAAACAAAGATACAGAGGCATTTTCGGTACATGTGAAAAAAGTTGGGTGCAAATGGGGAGCTTCCATCCTTTCACGAAAGTGGTGTATCAAATGATGAAAAGAACCTATTTTTTCCAGCAAATCAAGGAAAAAACAAGTCTTCCGGGAAATTTGGTGGAAGAAGCTAGCTTTTGGAGAGAAATTTGGAAATTTTTTAAAAGGATTTGACAAATGTTTCAGAGATTAAGGATTGTAAGCATCCAATATTTCATGGGTTAAAATGGGATTTTGTTAAAAGTTGGGAGGCTTTTATAAAATAATTGATGAAAGAAAAGAACTTAGGATTGCTATATATGTATTTGTATACAGAAGTATAGATGTATACCTGACAGATGTCGCAGAGGGGGGGTTGTTTGGATGAAGGGAGGAGGAGAGAGAAGCGTTGGTGTTTTCCGGCGAGCTTGTTGGCGTGGTGTACACGGTGGTCGCAGGCGGCGCAGAGGGCGGCCTCGTCCGCCGAGCAAAACACCGATGCCTCGTCTTTGTTACAGACGTCGCACTGGATCTTCATCTGGGTTACTTTCAATTACAGTAGTATTTTTGATCTGCAGCTAGAGGAGAAGAAATTGAAGTGAGTATCAAGTTTTAGAGAGAGAGAGAGGAAGGGGGATCGAGAGATCGAGAGAGAGATAGAGAAAAAAGTTGAACTTGGAAGCAAACAATTAAAGAGAGATCTACCAATTTTAAATATACTAATAGGAAATGAAAACAAATATTAATTTATCACAAATAATTGGACGGTGTTACAAAATGGGAGTAGGAAATTGGGAAGAGAGAGAATTAGATTTTTGATTATTTAAAGGTTTCTCAAGCTGTAAACAAAGCCAGTGAACTGGACAAACTTTTTAGTTTCAAAATTTTTAGTTTTTAAATAGTAGGCCATGCTTTATATTGTTAGGTGAAATTTTATATTGAGAGATGAGATTCGGGGCTGTGGTTCCAGATTTGTATGGAAAGACGGTGTTTGGGTGTTGACCCACCTGCATTTGTGGTTTCACTTGTCCTCGTCGATCTGAGGCTGTTTGGTCGAAAGATGGTGTCGGGTGTTGGTCTCATTTTCAGACAGTCAAGAATTAGGGTCGTTAGGGTATTATTGCTGTTATGGGCTTGTTCCTTTGGGTTCTTCGGTTGACATCTTGCCAATCGAGAGTTTTGGTCTCGAATTAGGCACAAAATTGTTCCTAACTTATTTTAGAAGTATGATGTCGCTCTCCTTGTTCCTATTGTCATTCTAAATACTCCAAGGTTACTGAAATCTTTTGCCTTTCAAAGGAAAAAAAAAATTGAGGTTCGTGTGAGTTGATCATGAGCTAGATAAAAACTACTTCCTTCATCCCGTCATTTTACTCTTATGACAGTTCATGTCATTTTGTGAATCTAAAGAAAACTGCTTGCATGCATGATATCTTTAATAACATCTTCAATCCATGACTTCAAATTGGACATCTCGCATTTTGACATCTCCAGTTTGATACTTCCTCCGTTCTAATTTGTTTGTCCAATTATTGAAATTCGTGTATTTCAAAAATATACTTATATCTTATATTTTATAATATTTTTTATGATTTTGAAGATTTTGTATAATAAACTAATTGAGATATACCAAATAAGATCCATATTACATATTAAAGACATTATGAATTGAAAATTAGAGATAATTTTTTTAAAGGTCAAATGCTATCAAAAAGTCAAAAAGAGGACAAACAAATCAGGACGGAAAGAGTATTAAACCCTCCATCTCCAACCCTCACATTAAATTCTTACATCAAACGGTTCTTTTTTAAAAACCAACGATGACCTTTTTTGAAGAAAATGAAATTTGGCATGAGGTGATGGTGGCGTCAAATTTGGCAGCCATGAGACTCCCTTCAAATCCACGTGTAATTGGCATAAGGAAAGGCAATTTAAGTGGATGGGTTCTGGTTGTCAAAAGGAGCCGTTACTTGCTCTACATACGTCACTTTTGACATTTTCCGTTGGAGATGCTCTAACTAATTATGTCAATGAGTTGTTTAAATTGGTGTAAAAAAATTTAGAAGTAGTGCATGAACGTTTTAGTTTTGGAAATCAAATAATGACATAATTTTTTGTGCAGAAATAAAAATTACGAAGTAAACAGAATAAAGTATTTATAATCAATTTATAACTTCAAACTCATGTTATTCGAATCGTTGTACGGCCTTAGTTGCTGCTGCAAGTTGTCGGGCAATATACATTCATCTACTAATCTTTTAATAGGAATTTATGTGTGTTACGAAATGGATGGATCGATCATCGTGTGGCAACTTCCACGGCCACGACCAAAAGAATTACTCGTGTTAAAAAGCTGAAAAACAGGCTTCCGATACAAGAATCCGCAAAAAGGAAAAAGGGAAAAAAAACTAAAATGAAATCTAAACTAAACTCCATATGAATAACTTGAACTAGGAGTGAGGTCCTCCTGAAATTTCGCAAAAGGTCCTGGGAAACAAAGGCTAGTAGCAATCTAGTCCTGTTTGAGATAAGAGACAAGGCATCATGGGGAATGGGATCATCTAGGTTTTCCCAACTTTGGGGTGTGGATTTATGCTGCAGCTATGCTATGCTATGTTATAGATCTAAAAAGATGGAAACATGGGTAACTACAAAGTGCCCCCACACCCCAGTGGGCATATCCCCAAATGTGTCCAAATATTCCTCAGATTTCAAAATCTCTTCATATTTGCATTCTATATTATCACCCATCTCCCTTGGGGCCTCAAAATGAGTTCCCATACAAATTAAGGTTCTTGACTTCATTAATGGATATGGTTTGATTTGGAGCAAAATATCTAGCAATGTCCTCACATATCCAAACAATAATATTTTTTATAATCGAATGTTCGGACCAACTTACATGCACCTCGACTAATGATCGACATCATTTGTAAATGAATTTGTTCACCTAAATAAAGAACCTTTGGTTTTTGTTCTGTCTTAAGAGCATCTCAGATGGTGTGGGTGGCTCCAAAAATTTTATTAAGGGTGTTCAAAAATCTCTACCACATCTAGAAACAAACTATATATAATAAAAATTTGTCTATTCATATCAACAATGCCACCCCAAAACAACAAAGTATAGAGAGGATATTACAATTGCCTTCAACGAGTTTTCTTAAAATTGAAACCAGTGCAAAATAGTCTCATTATCCACAGTAAAACTTGATTGTCTTTGGCACCCAACACCTTTATCCATTACTCATTTTTGTGGAGCCCACCTAGGTGGGTATCCCACGAAAATATGTGGCGGATAAGGGCATGGAACATCACATGTTAGTGTCCCAAGATCACTAAATAATTACTCATCAAGAGTATCAAATTCATCACTTTCAATATAAGTTGCCAAACAATCATTCATTCACTGATCTCCAAACTTTAATTGGATTATATACATAAGATTAATTTGTTAGCTGATTTTTTGGGTGCGGTGTTCAAAATTTTTTGAGTTGGGTGTTCAAAAGTTTCTGAGTTGGGTGTTCTAGAAGGGCTAAACTGAAATAATACTTAAAATATTACACGTATTTTAAAAAACAAAATATTTGGGGTGTTTTAGACTTTTAGTGACCACCCTTGTTTACATGCAGAGTTAAGAGCCGAAGCCATTATTTGGTTTTCTACATATAGTGTTATTCAGTCAAGATTTAGCAAAATTATTTCAAGGGTGTTAAAGCCATTATTTGGCCGCTGCCACGTGCAGTCGTTGGATCACATCCACATAAACAACCCTTTTTTTTTTCCGATCAAACAGAAATTCATAAAAGAATTACGAAACAGAGTAGCTGATTTCTGATGAACCGTCTTGACTCGCTTAGACCGAGTGATGTGGCTCCGGACGTCATGTACCTGCAGAACCGGAGGGGATTGTTCCTCCGGGAAGAAGCTCCGACGATCTAATCAGAAAGTGAGGCTCAGAAGAGAGAAGTATGGTAAGAACAAAAAATGCTTTAGGAGGAGGAAGAAGAGTGTTTAGGAAATCTGAACCTCTTTCTTGGAGGTGGAACTCCTCTATTTATAGGCAAAAAAGGGTGGATGAGTGTAGAACAAGCTATTTCTGTTTTCCACGTGCTTGGTGATGCTCGGATGACGTCACGAGTCAGAAGCATTAATTGACTGCCGCCTGTTGGGATATGGGGAGCCGCCCAGTCAGAGCAAGAAAGGTAACATCAATCAGAATGTCACTTCACCTATCAGGGAAACTTCAACACGTTTCCTTGGAAGCTTCCAGAAGGTTCTGGAGTGGCGGTCTCCGAGTGAAGCCATTCTATCTGAAGAAAAGAAGTATGGAAGACAAAGCACTTTACCGAGCATATAAGATGGTACCACTGCCTTATCCGAACGAAACGAATAAGTCATCCTTCGGCAGGGGATCGAAGCTCGGCAAAGCACTTTAGGATTACTTTATTCTTCGGATAATACGTACAAACGACGTACTCATACTTGGACCAGAACAGTATATCCAATCCTTTGAGTCATCCGAACCTTTCGGGCCTTCGGATATTTCGCTCCCCTACACAACATATGGAGTGCACACAAAGATAATTACAGTCTTATAGATAAGGAAGAAAACGTAGCACTTGCCAAATATTCAGGCTGTCTCGCAGGACAAATTCTCTCAAAGCAATAGGCATGTCTATGACAAACACAAACTCGTTTGTATGTTCAACTCCCATTCTTGCAACAATTGATCATTGCTCCCAAGAGTCATTATATCACAACCCTCGTGAAGCCAAGCCATTTTCAAAACCACAGGTAGGTTATGTAATCAGTTTTGAACCATAAGAGGGGTATCCGCACACGGCGATAACTACAGGAGGTCAAAGTAAACTTTGCCCAAAAATAAAATTCTAGCTAGTGAGAAAAATCAAGAGATCTACAGCCTAACCTCTTCTTCTTTTTTTCCTGTTGTCAAAATGGTAGGAACCTTCATTGATAGAAAGAACCCAATACATCAAAAGATAGTTCTGCTTTTCAAGAGAATACGAGTGGGGGAGATTGATGACAGAGGCAAGAAAACGCCGACCTTGCTTTGAGGAAGGAGAAAGAGGAAAAGAAAGAGGGAGAAAAACAAGAACAAGGTAGAAAATCATACGAAACGAGAACAAAACCCTCCCCTCCCGGGACAGAGGGAGTGTGTTGCGTAGCTCCGTGCTGCGCGGCCTCCGGCGCCACCTTGCCGGCATCGGTTCGATGATCGGAGACGTCCACTGTGTAGAGCTCGTCGAATACTACAAGTGTACCAAAAATCAACCCGATCAAATATCGTTAAGTACTTCATCGGAATACATATAACTTGGAAAAAAATGAAACCTAATGGATACAAAATACTGGATCAAAACCACTGAATCCATTCTTTTTGAATTATATGTGTTCCGATGAGACACTTAACAATATTCGATCGGGTTGATTTTTGGTACAATTGTAGTATTCGACAAGCTCTACGCAGTGGACGTCTCCGATCGTCGAACCGATGCCAGCAAGGCGGCGCCGGAGGCCGCGCAGCACACTGCGCAGCACACTCCCCGGGTCCCCCCTCCCGCCACCAAAAAATGCAGCGTACCTTATTTACTTTGTCTTCTTCGTATATTTTTTTCTTAATTATCGTTTTCTCCTCTCGTTAAATTCCTTCATAAATCCACTATGTAAACAGAATCTCAAATAATCAACAAAATAGAAAAAGTTCTATGGTGGTCCAGGAATGTTGGAATAAAAATAATTAGCAACTGCTTGGGATTCATTTTACAGTGGGAAATATTTCAGTGCCGGGTGGATACCACGTAGCGCATCCGAGCCGTCCATTGCGTTTTTAAACTGTCTGGATTTGGAGAAAAAAAAAGGAGAGAGAAAGTGTTGGAGTAAGAAGAGAGAGAGGACTTCAATACAAGCCGTCCAAAAGTGTATTGAACAGTCCGAATATACCGAACGAGTACCACGTGGGATATATCCACCCGGCACCGAAAAAATTCTCATTGCATAGACAAAATTAAAGTAAATCAAATACGCAAGGCCTTACGTAAGAGGGTATGAACAGAGAAATTGATTGGAACTGAATGGAGCAGTAATATTTTAAATCAATCCGTACACATAAAAAAGCCATCATATGTGGAAAGACATAGTGAGCTTGGTAGTGCTAGTTGGTGGCTTCGTTTCTCAAAGTAAAAAAAAAAAAAAAAACTAATAATAAATAAATAAATAACTAAAATGTAAATAACGATTATCCAATTCTCTTTATTCTTTCCTCATTTAATACATTTAACAAATGAAATTTTGAACCTTATGCTTTTGACATATTAATTAAAACACCATTCTTGTATTGCTTTTACAGTCTTAATTTAATTAACGATGCATCAACGAAGTTTTGAAGAAAATGCATTTGACAGGAATTGTTATCTATTCTTAGAAAGTTAGAGATGGGACTCTTTCCCTCTTGAGTTGCATACCTGTCGAAAATTGCATCTACTTTTGAAGTTTACTTAATTTAGCAATGCCGTGTACTTAATTAATAATTAATAATGATCGCGCGTGATTGTGGAGTTTTTAATTTAATTCTTTAAAAGCACCTAGGGCTACAAGTTGGAGTTTAGAAAGGGTTCGATAATCGGAAGGTAGCATTAAGAGAGCCAATCAACGCTTGTCGACATCCAGACCCCAATGATTCTAGTAATATTTATAAAGGGTTTGAATTGAAAAAACAGTAAGGCCCGTTCCGCTAAGGGAAATAAATACTTATCTGTTACTATTTTTTTAATTAAAAGTGAATAAAT
The DNA here is from genome assembly GCA_019656295.1 of Rhododendron mucronatum var. ripense. NCBI lineage: Eukaryota > Viridiplantae > Streptophyta > Magnoliopsida > Ericales > Ericaceae > Rhododendron > Rhododendron mucronatum. The sequence continues at coordinate 34,813 of BPLT01000144.1, read as the reverse complement.
ATTTAAAAAATAATATAATCTTTACGAAATGGGTCCTGATTCAATAATGTCTAGTCATTCTACATCAATTTAAGCAAGAATGTGATTTCCACTCACCAATTAATTGTAATTTTATGTACTAGTATATATCCCAGTGGGGATGGCGACTCTTGAGTGACTCCAGAGGTTTCGGATGAGGAGAGATTTTTCAGTGCCGAGCAGGTATATTTCACGTGGTATTCGTTCGGTGCATTCGAACCGTTCGATACACTTTCGGACGGTTCAGATTGAAATCTCTCTCGCCTCTTATCCCAACACTTTCTTTCTCTTTTTCTCTCTTCAAATATGAGCCGTTCAAAAACTAAATGGACGGCTCGGATGTGCGAGCGGATATCACAAGGTACCCGCTCCGCACTAAAAAAAAATTCCACGGATGAGGGTTGTCTCTCACATATGCAGCTCTTGGGATTTCTTTTTCAAGTTTGTGTGCATGTGTCAACTTTCATTTGATGGGATACCAACTTTAATTCTTCCTAACTTTTTAAAATTTCCCATCAGCTTTTCGTTATAATTTTTGAAATTAACTATTTGGTTCAACGAGAGGAGTTATATATAAATAGTCCCCTTTCACTAAAGAATTCCTCAACTTGTTAAGTTAATGACCTCACCTTTCCCAATTAAAATTTGATGATCCGAACCGTTCAATGTATTCAAAAGGTGATTATAAGGGTGCTCGCAAGATATCAGCTCAAAATATGACCCAAAAATGTTTGATCCAAGTAGTTTTTCATAAAGCTTGACAAGAAATGTTCTATAAAAAAAATGTTTAGATCAAGCACTTTCCGATTATATTTTGAGCCGATTTCTCTCAGTTACTCCTAAAAATATGTTTTAAACAAGTTGAACGATTGGATCATCATAATATGATCTAGAAGACTCCAAATTATGAGGTCCTTAACTTAGGTCTTCATTTTAAGGTCCTTATTAGAAACTCGCTATATACATATAAAAGTATAAAAAATATATATGAACCGAAATTGAAAAAATTCATATAAGACGACACTATAGTCAAACATTTCTGTAGGCTTTCACATATTTAGCAAGGGACTTCGAAATAATGTGGAATTGAAGGGTTATGGGCACACGTGGTGTCCCAGGAGCACCCCATAATTTTTCAGGGATCACATCTCATCATATGAATTGTATGCGTAAAACTTTTAAAAATCAATTAGATGGTAATTTTGGGACCTTAGAGTTACTGATTCCCTCCTACATGCATTGTTCTTTCTTCCAACCCATGTATTACTCACTATTTATATGACCCATTTGCCCCAACATGCACTTATTGCAGAAATCTGAACCATTTGTTTCGTAGGTCAGTAGAGTATTTTACTCTTTAAAAAAAATTAACTTATTTGAACATCGATAGATATATTAAAAATTGAATTTTGGGTTGTAAATCAGACGGTCTGTACTATCCCTACTTTCAAAGTTAAGCTGTCCACAACCGTCTATTAATAAACCCAAATACTGGTTTTTAAAAACACGTCCGATCAAACTGATTTTTTTAAGTCAAAAAATTTCTGTCAATAATTTCATTTAATTATTTTTATCTAGAAATACTGTTCATTAATTCCATTCACCTAACTGTCTCTGGTTGGGGAGTGGGGCACATCCACTCACTCAAAGAACACGATAATGTGGTAAACCCCTCACCAAAATAATTAGTTGGACAAATTAGGAAATTAGAAGTGATTAAGAGTATGAGGCCCCAAATAAAATGATTTATAGGTAGGTTTAGTGATATGATCAGTCAGCTAATCACTACAAAACAATCCACACTTTTTTGGGTGCAAAGGGGGTTTGAATGATAGTTCATACACTTTACAGAGAATCTTTTAATCCTGGAAGATATGATCGAATAATAAAACTATTTTAAAACAGTATTAAACGTAATTTTTTAATATAAAGAGATAAAAGTGTGGCAGAAATTGTATTTAATGGCAGGCATCACATTATGGAGGGTAAAGAAGAATATTATATATTATATATATAGTGAGATGAGATATTTTGATTCCCATTCTGTTCCTCTTAACAGTGATTTTGACTTATCAAATTTGTGCTTAGCAATTATTAAAAAAAAGGTACTCCCTCCGTCCGGATTTAATAGTCATTTTTTAGAGTTCGTGCCATTTTTCAATCGATTATATCTTCCAATTTATAATGTTTTACGTGATTTCAAAAACATTGTATTATAGAACTAATCGAGATCTATCGAATAAGATCCATATTCGATATGAAATTCATTACGGATTCAAAGATATAACTCATTTTTTCGCCGGTTAGAATAGAACTAGGAACAATTAAATCCGGACGTAGAGAGTACATTTAAAACACAGAAGAAATGTGTAGGCATCTTGCACCACTCCCACCCCTTGGGTCCAGGGACCCTGTAGCGCCTCAGGCGCGCTTTACGATGCAGCACTTCATCTGGATCGTTCATCTTAATAATTAAGACACTGTTTGTTTTGAAATTTTAGATTTGGATTTTTAGGTAATGAGTATAAAAGAAGTAGAATAATAATTGAAAATATGAGTAATGATTGGAGAGAGAGAAAAGAAAAATGAAAGTAATGATTGAAGAGAAATAAAATAATGGTTAGAATCCAAAACCCTAAAACGAACGAGGTCTAATGGTTCGAATTTTAAAAGAACTCTTTTAGGAAAAAATCTTTTAAAATTTGAAACGTTTAAAATACTTTTGGATGGTGAGATTGAGCGCTGCATCATCCCATTGACAATGAGTTGAATTTGTTTTAGAATATGTGCAATTCATTACTACATGCGTTAAAATATGCAAATCATGAAATGACACGACGCATATAAGTGTTTGTTCTCCGTAAGGCGCATGTTTGAATTTCACAAAGGCCAAACAAACCAACCTTCGAGTCATTGGGCGGTTTTCAAAACCCCGGAACCACTAGAGATGTGCGCAAACTAGCCTGTACATCTGGTTTTTAAAAAAAAAACTAGCGCATGCTCGTGCCTGAAGACATGACTCTGAATTGATGGTCAAAAAATTATTCTTGAATATCCCTCTAACCTCTTTAACGCAAAGACAAAAAAAACTCAACATAGCATCCTCCTGTACTCATCAATATTATTTGAAAAAACTCAAAATAGTTCATTTTTTTTCCCTAAAGAAACACGTAGAAGAATTGTGTGTATCTAACCTTGTAATAAAAGAACGTTAAAAGGGTTGGAAACTTTTGGTCCAATTTTTCCAATTGAGTCCTTGGAGTGGAGAGGTTGTAGGTTAGCCTTCAGGGGTATTTTTGTCAAAGTCCACGGATGAATGTTGTTCAGATCTGAGCCGTAGATTTTGAGCCGTATGTCAGAAGAACCCAGTCTTTTCGTTCCAATTCTCTCGCTGGTCTCTCTCACCCGCACACAGAGCCACAGAGGAAGAGGGAGAGAGGGTTTTAAGAGTTCAATCGAGAATGGCGACTGCTCGCATCTCCTCCGCCGCTCCTCTTCACCGCCGACCTCCACCGTCTCTCTCCGGAGACCCGTCCGCGGCTGGGCGACCAATATCTAGGCCAAGGCTTAGGTCTCTTTTTTGTTTTTTTTTTCTCTCTCTATCTCTCTCTCTCTCTCTCTTTGTGTACGTTTGTATGTATTGCCCGTTCAACATAGAATTATGGGTCCTTTTACCTCTATATGGTTTCTCTATTCTTCTGATAGAGTAAAGCGCACATTAATTCCTAATTTTTGGGTCTTTGATTTTTGGCGCATGTGCTTAATTTTTGCAGGTTTTCGCTCAATCCCTAATATATACATTTTTGGGGTTTTCAATTACTTTGCAGTGCAAGTGGTATTTAATGGGATGTTAAGGGGGGCTTTTGGGGGTTATGGCGAGCGGATATTTTTTCATCTAATATTTGTATGTTTCTGTTTGCTTCGTTTTGTTGCTTAGATCGATGGCTCCTGCATCTCCTTCTAAGGTTTGGCTTGATTTTTGTGATTTTTTCAATTTATTTTCTTCGCTGTGATTTGCGGGTTGTTTCGTTTCACCATTGCACTTGCCAAATGGTGTTTCCTGCGGTTTATTGGTGAACACTCAAAGGTTTCGGTGGTTATGGGGTAATTATTTGAGTCATGAGCGTATCTTTTCAGGTGATTGTTTTTGTGTTTGAGAAAAGTTACATGTGCTAGCTTCATTTTGTTGGTTACGTCAGTGTGGCTGAACTTCTTTTATTTATGACCAGAGGCCGAGGCAAATGCGATGCAGGTGCAAAAAAATATTTGACAGAATTTGCCCAAATGCTTCCCACATATTGTTACTGGAGGAAGGCAAAAATAATTCTCATAACTCTTAAAAATCCAAGTCTCTGACGTGAATTAGGATTGCAAGGCTTATAAGTTATAACTTATAGAAAATAAAAAAAGATAAATCAAAGTTTTTTTAAAATGAAGAAGTGAATTTTGCTTGCAGTCCCTAAATTATTTACCGGAGTGCGAAAATCACTCCCCAAAAATTCCTAAAATTCGTCTCAGAAAACACAGCACAACACAACCTTAGTTTTTTGCAGTTTGAGAGAGAGAGAGAGATAGAGAGAGAGAGAGAGATTCGTTCTTCCTACTTTCATTAAAATTGGTACAAGATAGGAAAATACTCCCTAGAAGAGAGTGTAGAAGAACAATAGCTATAAACACATTATGATGATGCCTACTGGCCTACATAGACAGGATGATGAATGCCTATAAATGGTACTAAATTAATTAAAAGAACTACTAATTGAATGAAAAACGTGAATGGGAACAAAGGATTTTGGGGTAATAGATCATCTCTTGGATTTTTTTTTGGGACTAGATGTACAAAATTTTTGGTAGCCATGAATTTGCGTGCTTTGCACTCTACAAGACAGAAATCTGATTAGAGCAGTATAACTGCTCGACATGTATACGTGGGGCATTGTGTCCGGCTATTACCTTTTTGGCCTTACGGTTACTTAGGCGAAGCGTGTGGAGATTCGAAGAAGTTGACCAACAGTTATTTATGGGTGGCAATTTAGGAAGATGAAAGTGTGAGCTAGCCTCACGGGGTAATCCTCACCAAAAGGGGCTCTTGCTTTATATACTAGAATAGATTTGGCGCTTCATGATCGAAATTTTTGTGCTATATTTGTATGTTTTTCAGGTAATATTCATGCATGTGTACTTTTGTTTGGCCTGCTTTGGTCGGTTGTGTTTTGCGTATGTTTGGTATAGACATTTTGCTCTATATTCTAGAAATAGTTCGGTTCTTCAACTTGCTTGGTGATGTTGTGGTTGCGCCTTTTGCATGTGTGTTGTTGGCCGTGGATTCCAAGGTACATTTTCATGCCACTTTCGTGTATTTCCTCAAATATTGGTTTCTTGTTCTGTGGCTGAAAGTGCACATAGTTTCTCGTGGTCTTTTTCTATCTCTGAAGAGGATTTGGGTTTTCTTCTTTAGGATTTTGCGTGTTTTGGGGTCATGGGTTTGAAATGCTATAATGGTGCATCCAGCTGCATTTTACGGTTGCTCGATCCTTGTCATTGTCAACTCCATGCATTGAGTATGTTTATGGGATATACAATTTATGAATACAGTTTCTGTCCGAACGCCCAAAAGCGTCAAGGTTGGTCGATTGTTATGCAAATTAGTAAGGTCTGCTGGATTATTGATTTGTGCTTTTGTGTTGCAGCACCATGCTGATTCGTATTCTGTTTGTTCATTGGATTTAGGAAATTCATCCCTCTCATGGTGGTGCAAATGGAGGGGTTTTACTATGCCATCACTGTCAGAGGCCAAAGGACAATTGCTGGTGTAGCAAAGCATTGAGGGAATAACCACCTGACTTATAAATTAAAGCTTATAGGAGTAATAATTTTGAGCGTGACTACAAGGATATATTGGGTCTTGGTGACAATTGAAGGCAGACTTTGAAGAGCGACCTGGTGGCTTGGCTGGATAGTTCATAAGTTCAAAAGCCACAGCTTTGTATGGTATGATATCTCTTTTGTATAAGATTGTTGGGTCCTTGAGAACTTTCAAAGTCATGCATGGCTTTGTATAGGTTTGGTTTTTTAGAACTGTTCAATTTTATCTTATATTTTGCAGTCTCACAATATATTCTTAATCTTAAATGTGAAGTATTATGATAATTGATGTTCCTTTTATTCATTGGACTCATATGAAATATCGGTCCCGTCCAAATGGATATCGGGATTATTATTATCTAATCATTACTAAAGATGAAGGAGTAGTTGCTGACTTGACAGAACATGAAGGGGGTGGGGATTTAATTTATACAATTTATGATAAATTTGTGGAGGAATAAAAAAATACACGGGCACGAAATTATCGTGCAAGCACGACGGTAAACACCTAGTTCTTATAAAAAAAGGTTGTTTCCATTTCCCCTATGAATCCGAAAATGATTGTTTCTTTTTGGCCGTAGAAAAATCAACCTAAAAGCAATTTTTAAATTGAAATTGAATGTAAAGAAATCGACTTTAGAAAAATCAATTGAAAAAAGAAGGGATGTATATTTCTCTATCAAGGAAACATGCAACTTCTTCTTCTTCTTTTTTACATTAGTGTAGGTGTATATAATAAGAAATATTCATTCAATCCGACAACTATAATCTTATCAGAAAGCACGATCGAACGGCTATAAATGCTACTTTATTTGTATGCCTAGACATTTTTAAAGAAAACCGCTCTACTTTATAATATAGATAGAACAAAGGGAATGCGTTGGATTGTGCTTTCCGTAGAAGGAATGAAGGTAGGTTTGCCGACAATTACTTTCCCTCTACTTGCTCGATCTTCATTTTTCCTTAATTTTCTCACTTTGAGGTATTTCCTTAGTGATGACCCATGAGAGGCCATGTTCTTATGTCTTGCAATCATTAGTGTTACTGTGTTAGTGTAGAGACCCGTATTTAAAAAAAAAAAATTGTTTAAAGGTTTTATAAATACTAGAATATTGAAAATGGAAAAAAATGTGAGTTTATTTGACTTGGGGCTTAAATGATAGGATTGTTACTTGAGGGAGTATGTGCGTAATATAGAGATATAGGGGTATAAATAGAGGGGTGTGTGTGTAGGGGATTAAAAACCCCCAAAATATCTCTCTCTCCTCACGTCTCTCTCTCGGCTCTCCCTCTCTCTCCACCGGTCTCTCTCTCTCTCTTGCTCTCTCACTCAAAACTTCACTCCATCTCACAAAAATCTCAAGAATCCATCTCTATTTCATCTCTAGAACACAACCTCAGGCTCGTATTGCGTTGGGTGAGGCTCGGGAGGAAGATCTTGGAGGATTTCGGAGCTTTGGAACTAGGGTTCGATCGTTGATCTCATCTTTGAAGCTTCTAACCTTGAGGTAGGGATTTCTTACTCACTTTATATGTTTATGAGTTGATTTCGTGCTTGGATCGAGCCTTGATCGTCCTTTTTCGTTCTTTTGAAAACCTGTCAAAATCTGCAGAAATCGCCCAAAATCGCCTAGGGATCGATCCCCAAGCAGGAGGAATCGATCCCTCATTCAAATCTGGACTTAATATGGATTTTTCCCTTGGGGGATCGATCCCCAAGAGAGGAGGGATCGATCCCTCCCTGCTCTGGAACATTTTGCTTGCTTTCTGGGTTTTAGCCCAACTTCAAACGGCCATAACTTTTTCGTCCGATATCCGTTTCATGCAAATTTTATATCGAATCGAAGGTCTGGAAGTCAGCTTTCATTTGCCACCAAACTCACCTTAAGCAGATTTATACACAGAAAGTTATGACCATTTGAGTAGACATGTGTCAGTCCGTCGATGTCTGTGATTATTCTTAAGGTTTTTCTTGACCCATGTTATGATTCCTTATATGATTAGGATATGTTTAAGTCACTTTCGGATATGATTACTTGTGTCCTAAAGACTCGTAATTTGATCTTGTCTCTTGTCACTCGATAGAGTATAATATTAGTGCCGTTTGGATAGGGGATGTACCGTAAGATTGATAGTAGTATCTCGGGCTATAAGAAGTGATGTGGTGAGTGTTATAGGTAGATATGAGTCAGTCTAATGAACCGATGGATAGTATTGTGGTTTGTATCCTTGTGCTTCGTCTTGTAGAGCTTCGTAGGTTCCTTTAGCACTATTTTATAAGATTCTCGTTAAAAACCTAGCGGGTGGTTTGTCAAGGAGTAAATTGTGGTTTCAGTACGTAACGAGGGATATTGTGGTAAACTTAGAGGAATCACATGATCTTAAGGTATTATTCATTGTACAATGGGACATGTATACGAGTTTGTAATGCATTGTCTGATGACGAATGAAAGTACATGAACTTGGAATATGTTGTTTTCTTGCATATGGATTGATGATGCATATGTGTATGTGTGAGTTGATAATTTTGAATAAAGGGCCCTCAACGCGAGGTGTGGTAATGCGAGGACTCTAGAGGGCCCGCAATGCAAGGTGTGGTAATGCGGAAACCCAGGTGAAGAGAATTCACTGTCACGCAAGGTGTAGAGACCCGTATTTTTTTTTTTAGGTTGTATTATTATTATTATTATTTTTCCTTTTGTAAATGTACGACTCAACGAGATAGACGGTACGGATATTCGGTGTGACGTCTTCGTGGGAGGATATAAGGGTAAATGTGTGAGGGGTGCACGTGTGAGTGTGTGGTGCGAGAAGCGGGGGATTGCTCCCCACTTCAATAATTCCCCAGGAGACAAGTTTCTCCCATTTTTTCTCTTTTTCTCTCCCTCTCTCTCGCTCTCGGCAGCCTCTCTCTCTCCTCCTCTCATCCGAAAACTTCCTCCTCTCTTCTCTCTTTGATTTCATCTACCTAGGGGATGATTCCGGACAAAGTCCAAGAATTAAAGTTGTTCTACAGAGCGCGGGCTTTCCGAATATCCAAGAAAAATCTTGATCGGACCGCGTGGGAGCTCGGTTGACTTGGTCAAAGGGTCAGGTTTTGCTCAAAACCTTTGAGGTAGGGATTTCTTACTCTTGCTATGCGTTTATACGGTGTTTATGTACCTAGATCGTGCTTCGTTTCGTTGTTTGAGGTTGTCTATTCCATTTCCGAAAATCTGCAGAACAAGGCCTCTGTTTTTTTTAAACTCATGATTGAATTTTGGTTTCTTCATATGAAATAGAGTAGACTTAGAGCCCGTTCTAATGCCACTGGAATCACTCGAAATGGTTGAGAATTGAATTTAGGGTGATTTTTAGAAAACTGGTCTGTAATCTGTCTCGTTTTCTGGGTTTCAGCCCACTTCGAACGGCTATAACTTTCTCGTCCGATGTCCGATTTATGCAAACTTTATATCGATTCGAAGGTCTTGAAGTTAGCTTTCATTTGCCACTGGAATCGCCTTAAAAACCTTAGTACACAGAAAGTTATGACTGTTGGAATGGAGGTGTGTCAGTCCGGCTACTTCAAAGGTTGTTCTCGTTCCGTCGTAATGGCTCCCGATGTAAATAGAACATGTTTAAGTCACTTTCGGACATGATTTCTCTTGTCCTAGTAACTCGTTGTTTGACCTTGTCACTTGACACCCATTAGTGTATATTATTAATGTCGTTTGAGTAGGGAATGTATCGTAAGATTAATAGGTGTACCGTGGCCTATAAGGGGCAATGTGGTGACTATTATGGATAGACATGAGCTCGTCTATTGAACCAAAGGATAGTACCGTGACTCGTATTATCGTGCTTCATCTTGTTGATCCTCCTATGTTCTTTTGACACTCATTCTATAAGATTCTCGTTTCGAAACTAGCCGGTGGTGTCGTGGGTCGTTGTGGGTCCGGTATGTAGCACAGGGCGATGTAATAGATTTAGAGGAACAACGTGGACTTAAAGTATTTATCAATGTGCAATGGGGTGTGCTTATGAGTTTGTGTACATTGTTGTAATGATATAAGAACGAATGTGACTTGGAAAGTGACGTCTGCTTGATAATGCTTTTATGTTTATGTGAATTGTAAATTTTGGATTGAGGGTCCTGCAACGCAAGGTGTGGTAATGCGGAGACTCTAGAGGGCCCGCAACGTAAGGTGTGGTAATGCGGAAACCCAGGTGAAGAGAATTCAATGTGACGCAAGGGGTGGTAACAGTTGAATGTCTCGCTTGATGAAGAGAATTATGGTTGACTGTAGAAGTTTATGTTGACGTTTGGTTTGTTTGTTGACTAAGATTGTGGCTTCTGGAAAGAGAATGAAAGGTTGATTCTATTAAGGTTTTATTAAAGAAAGAAACTTTGTTTTGAAAAGAGGATTTTTGATAAAAATCCTCCGGTATTCTTGAGGGAATCAACGGACTCCGGCATTCAAGCTCGAATCAACGGAGTTTGACCCGAAGTGGTCTTGAGTTTTCCCTAAAATTGTTTTGGAAATCAAAAATGAAAATTTTATGAAATGAAGTCCCATGGTAAATGGTATGAGTTGAGGAAGTTGACGTGGTATTCGTTCGAAAAGCTATTAGATGGTTGAACAGTTGTTGTAGTCTAATAAATCGATATGAGTTTAATTATTAATTCTAGTTGACGTTTGAATGGTTAAGCACGTTTGTGGGACGTCCAGGATTTTCCAGTCGTAGTCCGTCTGTTCATAGTGGTAATTCTTGTATCATACATTCGTTTGTTGGAATTCATTCACTCTAGTTGCATGTTTCATCGCATTTACGTATAGCTTGAGTATAGATTTTACCTACTGGGCTAGTGTAGCTCAACCTAATATTTTCAGGTAAAAAGCAATGAAGTCGGCATGGCGTGCATCTCGTGCTTGTTGTTCTTATGTCTCGGAGGTATAAAGGATGTGCTGAATTTGCATTTTATTTGAAAGTAGTATTCAGAATGAATATTGAAAATTGTAATATTATTTTGGTATTTGTATAACTTGGGGTTTCGAACCAGGATTGTAACTTTTAATTTTAACTTTGAGAACTGGGAAAATCAGTCATTTGGGTATTATCGGTACGTCAATATTGATTGTATTTATTGAAAATGATTATTATTTATGTTGAAAATCGAGGGCGTGACACAAGGGGTGGTAACACAGTTGAATGTCTCTCCCGGGTGAAGAGAATTTACTGTCACACATGGGGTGGTAACACAGTTGAATGTCTCCCCCGGATGAAGAGAAGTTTGTTTGATTTTAGAAGTTTATGATAATTGAAGTTTGGATTGTTTGTTGCTTGGGATCGTGGCTGTCGAAAAGGAAAATGAGTGGTTGATTCTATTAAGTTTTACTAAAGAAAGGACTTGGATTTAAAAAGAGGATTTTTACTAAAAACCCTCCGGTATTCTTGAGCGAATCAACAGAGCTTGACCTGTGATGGTCTTGAGTTTTCTCTAAATTGTTTCGGAAATTACAAAGGAAAGTTTTATGGAATAAAGCTCTATGAAATGAGGAAGTGATTTGTGGCTTTTTATTCGAAAGGTTATGAGATGGTTGCACTATTGTTGTTATTTGTTTGGCTGATGTAAGTTTAAATGCTACCTCTAGTCGACGTGTTGATAGTTAGGGTTACCTCTAAGATGTCCAAAATCCCGAAGTCTAATCGTCTGTTCATTTTGGTAACCCCTCTGGTATCTAATGTCCTTTTATTGAAACTCATTCTCACTTATTGCTGCTTTGTTTAGATTGGAATTTGAAAAGTGCTTTTGAAAAATAGTAGAGGTAATGAGTGGAGAGAGATAGAGAGAAAAATGTGAAAAGTAGGGGGAATCTAGGGGGAATTTTTTGAAAAATTCTTTTGAATCGCGAAGGGAACAAGGCATGCATGTTTCATCCCATTTACATATAACTTGAGTATAGAATTTCCTATTGGGCTAGTGTAGCTCAACAAAATCTTTCTTTTCAGGTTTTAATGCCAGACAGTGGCTTGCATTACATCGTATGCTCGGTGTGGAAGACATTTTTGGAAGCTAATGAAGTCTAGTTATTTAATCATCTTTGTAAATCTCCTACTTTGATTAAAGATAAAGATGTAATAAATTCATTTTGATTTCTTTTGACTAAACCATTGTGATTTAATGACTTGTTCATACTTGTACTTAATTTAATTTGGGCCGTGGTGCCAAGGATGTATTTCTCAAAACTTGGGGACTTTGTGTGTAATTAAACTGGTGGGAACTTCCCTTTGGGTATTATATATCTTATGTGAGGGTCTTTTATCGAAATGGTTTATTTATTTACTTGAAAAATCGAGGGTGTGACAGTTAGATACATGAAAGAAATACATAAAAGTGTCTATAAAAAGTATATGAACGGTTCAGATTCATACAAGTGTGAATTTTATGTGAATTTGGACCGAATCTAGACTGTCCGTGTGCACTTCATGTATTTCTTTCATGTACCGTATTAATTCTCGTCATTCTAAGCTTTCTCTAAACACACGTGTAAAATTTTAGTAAAAGATTCATTTGATATGATATGCTCCAATGGACAAATTAAATCTAAGCATAAACGTGAGTAAATATATGGTTTGTTAATGATGAATATGCAAATTTGGGAGGGAGAAATGACATTGCATTATTGGAGAAAAAATTTAAGTCACCTTGAGATTTATGCCTTGTTTGGATGGCTTCTTGAAAAATATTTTCTAACTCAAAAAATACTGATTATCCCTACTTCCAATTATTACTCTCATATCTTTTTCATCTTTTCAATCATTATTCTCATTTTTTCCTCTCTCTCTCTCTCTCTCTCCCTCTCTCTCTCTCTCCAATCATTACCTTAATTTCTCTCTCTACTCGTTACCTAAAATCAAACTCAAAATTTTTTAAAATATCATCCAAACAAGGCATTAGAAAGTTTTATCCAAAATTTTGTTCTACGTTAAAGAATTGAGTAAGGGTGAGCGACGCTCAAACACTATTATTAGATATTGTAATCGAAAAGTCTATAGCTATTCAACGCGTAAACTGGAGAGAACATTTTGGGATGAAGTACTTTTTTGTGCCAACATAGTTGAAATTTAAGTCAGATAATGTGAAGGCGGGAGAGTGAAACAGTCTTTCAAAAATCTTTCAAACAATGAAAATTCGTGAGTGCAAGCATTGAGAGCATTAGTGCACAACGAAAATTGAGGGCTTAAGCGAATGCGATTTTGAATGATTATGTGACTAAAAGGTTGAAACGCACCGGCAGTAGTCATGTCATATTTTTTCATCCATCCAATCACTCATAGCCTAGATTTCCATTCGATAGGGGCCAAATTATAGGAGAGGAGAAAAACTCAACAAAAATGCGTTCATTGATTTTATTATATTTTTGCTATCCTATCACATACAGCACATGTTACAGTATTATTTTTTTCGTTTATTTGAAAACTAGAAAATCCATGTACTTTTTTATTGATTACGTGCCATGAAGAACATTTCTGTTTTTCGTTTATTGATCACACTTTGAACGGAAAGAAAGAAATTGTCTAAATTTTAGGTTATGAGTTCGAGTCGGAGAAGCAAATTTATCTTCTTTATATATTTTTTTCAAAAGTGCTACATACACAATACCAAACACAACCTCTCACATACATGTGGGGTCCCCACATACTAGTGCATGTGGGCCCCATATGTGTGTGAGATGTTCCTAGCATTTTTTTTTAATGTGAATATGCCATTTCTTTTCACTTTATAAATGGCTCCACAGAATGAGGCACGTAAGCCCATGCTGTAGCCCAATACCAACTTATTAAATGAAGGCCCACTGTGATCTTATTCGAATGGAGTGGGTGGGAGCCCAAATTGAATCCCAGGCTTCCCAGCCCAGCTGTCGATGTTAAGGGCCCAGACTTTAAACCATTGGGCCATAAGCCTAAAGTCTCTACCTACAATCTATCATGTACTCTTGTTCGTCCACTCTTTCTCCACTCTCCACCCTCCACTAGTGAACATAGCAAGTTTTTCAATGATAAAAACATAAATAGAGCTACAGGTCATTTGCCGACGGAATATGTTTTAGGAGGATATAATATATGGGCAGATACGATATAAGGGCAGATATAATATGTAAGGAGGGATTAGTGATACCTGATTTGTCAAAGTATTATATAAGGAGGGGGATATGCATACACTCGGTTTGTTTTGAAGTTGATATGAGTGGATATGGGTACGTGGATAATGAACAAAAGTGGTGTTTTACTAACTTGCCCTCAATAAATGGTTTTAGGCCCAAACTGGATTTCTCCTTAAAGAAAAAGAGAAATTATGAAAAGGGAAAAAAAAAACGTTTGAGAACGATATATACTGGTAATAACTTTCTTTTCCCGCATTTGGATTATCATCTACTAAAAATAATTATCTCTCGTCTCAGGAGGTGGATGAGAGCCCTCAATTTGAATTTGCCAAGGCCTGTGTCCCCGGGTATGGATCTAATCAATTGGGTTATGAACTTTTGTTATTGTGCCAATGGGTAAAGTCTTCGCCCGGATATAATAACGATGGGGGAGCTTGGGATTATTATGTCGGTGTTTGGTAGGTGAAATATTAGGCAGATTAGTTTATCGGGCGGATTGAATATGGGTTCCATGTACTGTCAGCAAACGGGTTTGCCACTACGTTCTTGCTAAACACCGTTCAGCATCAGGCGGTGAATAAATAAGTTATAATTTTACCACACAATTCACGAATATTAATACATTTTCGCAGATATTAATACGTTTCTCAGATATCGATGCATTTTTTACACATTATTCACCCCTAAAAGTTGTGGTTAGCAATTTTTCATAAATCTAAAGTTGTGATTTTCGAGGCACTTTGTGCAAGAAAATTATTGATTGTCGTTGCTTAAATAATGTGTTGAGTGATTAGATTTTACAGTAAAGATATAGGTACGAAAAGGGGAGGGAAAACGTACCAATCGGCCACCGGACGGCCGATCCGAGCCGTCCAAAAATTCTAAAAAAAAAATCCGATGAGGCGAATGAGGGAAATAACGGCATCCGAGGTGTAGCGTGCTTGATCCGAACACCCCTTTTCGTGTATATATGTATATAGGCGTATATACACGAAAAAATGGTGCTCGGATCAAGCACCCTACGCACCTCGGATTCCACTGATTCTCGCGAGAGCCCCATCGGTTTTTTTTTTTATAGAATTTTTGGACGGCTCGGATCGGCCTTCTGGTGGCCGGAGACGGCCCGCCGGCGGCCGTCGGGGAGGGCAAATTTAACATATAGCAGCACTCTTTAACATGAGAGGGTAGAACAAGGTTGTATATCATTTCCAATCCTAGCGATTTTTTTTTTATTTTAATCAATCCTAGTGAAAATTTAAGTTTATACTATGAACACTACAAGAAATTTGCTTTTCCCGGCATTTTATAAATGCCGCTAAAAGTTAAAAAATGCCGGTAAAGAGTATTACCGGCATTTGTTAGGTATTACGGCATTTATTACATATGCCGTCTAGGAAAGTGTCGGTAAAAGTACAAATGCCGGGAAAGGTCTCAAAAAATGCCGGGAATAGTTGGACTCATTTGCGGCATTTGTACAAATGCCGGGAAAAACTGAATAACATATAAGACAAAATGCCACGTGTCCGCCACGTGGTGCTTATCTGTCTCCCACATGTCCGCCACGTGGCGCTTGAGTGGCACCCACGTGGCGCGCAAATTTTGTGGAGAAATTGTCCTCCCCAAGATTCGAACTCAAGACCTTCGGCTCGCGCGCGGGTGGGACTACCATCTAGGCTAGCCACCATATTGAGTCCCCTTTCACAAAGAAAAATATTTATAATATACGGAGAGTATTCCCGGCATTTTTTTCAACAAATGCCGGTAATAGTTTAACAGTATTATTTTGGCGGAAAAAATCGACTTTTGCCGGCATTTTTTTAAACAAATGCCGGTAATAATTATTTTTTTCCGGCATTTCAAGAAATGCCGGTAATAATGGCTTTTCCGGCATTAAGTAAAATGCCGGTAATAAAAATGCCGGGAATGACCATTTTTCTTGTAGTGGAATCTTGCAGCTTAATTAGATATTCTATTTAAAGCTGATAATTCTACTGAAACTGATAGCAAAAAGCATCAAAATGGAAAACTGAGTTTTTCGTTTTTTTTTAGCTTTCCCATTCCGCTAAGATTCTTATCTTTTGAGTATTTATTTTCTGTTTTATGAGACAGATCATTCTCTCACAATACATCATTTTGAATTCAAAAAATAAATACTTATTTTAATTAGTGGAACGCATTCATTTGACTTGTTTTTGCCCAAATAAGCCGAAGCTGCAACCAAAACAAAATGCCAGATTCCAGACGAAAATAAGCTCTAGTTAAACTTTAGAGGTACATGATAAACAAAGAAAGTATCTTGATCCAAAAAAATATACATAAAATTATCATAATATTTCTTTGAGAAGAAAATCGATTGAAGACCAATGTGATTATGAAAGGAACTGGCTTATCTGTTGTCCCTTTATGAATGCGGACGCAGATGCAGTTGCGGCACATGTAAATAATTGATATCACAAAATGCCTCGAAGACAAATTAAATACTAAGATTTTAAAACCACAACGTCAACATCGTCCAAGAAAATGTGATCGGACGAGAAACTTAACGATATACCTTTTAACTTTTCTTCTTTTTTTTTTTGGGAAAATCTTTACATTTTTTTAAACAGGAAAATCTTTACATTAAGGGCCCGATTGGATGCCGTATGTGTTTTGGGTGTATTATTTATGAAGGGGTGATAAGATAGTAAGGGGTATTAGTTAAGAAGGGAGGGCCCACATTGATGTGACATTTATAGAGGGTGTATTAAAAAGTAAATGATTTGGATGATATATTAGAGAAGGAGGATAAAATAATACTTGGTTTGGTATGGAGGATAAAATGGAGGGATAAGAAACGGTGTATAATGTAAAAAGCTGTCAAATGACTTTTTTGCCCTTGTACAGTCTAAACTTTAACATACATTACATTAATTATATAATTGCAAAATCTAATATATTTAATTACTTTTCGACAATTTAAGCTATAATAATTTATTTTACTGATAAATTAAATAATTTAAAAACTTATAGAATATAAATACCATTTTTTTATAATAATCACTTGTTTGTATTTTGTATTTGAGCTAAAATAGTGTGTTTCTAACTGGACTTGTGTTTTATGTCATGTTGGGCCTTTCAATTTTGTACACTAAAACAAGAGTACAAAGGAGACAAATGAGGATTTGGGATGATGAGAACCACTGGATCAAAACTGCATTTTTCTAGAAAAATCAAAGGGGTGCAAAGGAAAGTGTTTTGTTTACTCGTACAAAACAAGGAACCCACAAACAGAGACACACTCTCTCTCTCCCCCTTCTCACTAACCCAGCCACCGAACTTCTCCACGGGCGTGATCAGATCGTCTTGCCAAGCAAATCAAAGGGGTTGCAAAATCAAAGATGCTGATGGTCAGATTATGAAGAAAATGGATGGTCAGATCAAAAGCTTTCTCTGTGTCATGGCTTGGTTCGATCCCTCCCTCTCTCCGATCCTCTCTCTCTCTCTCTCTCTCTCTCTCTCACTGAGTTTGGGGTATTTAAAATTTAGGGTTTGAATTCGAAATTGGGGATTTCAGTGGTGGTGGCGGTTTGTGGTGGCTCTGATGATGGTTGTGGGGTGAGCAGTGGTTGTGGTGACCAGTTGGAGGATGAGGGAGGGTAGAAAGGTAAAAAAACAAGGTGTTTTAGGCCGGATAAGTTATTGCGAGCTCAAGAGGTAGCCATAATTTATCCCCCCTGGCCTGGATAAACGAAGAAGGGGGATTAGCTTATACAGGGGTTTTGATGGATTCCAAACGGTGCTAAAACAGTCACGTCAGTTGTTCATCCGGGTGTATTGGCTTATACACCCTTCAAATACACCATCCAATCGGGCCCTAAGATAATTAAATTGAACATTTCGAATTATCAATATGTTATGGGAGTGGATCCCACGCCCCCCAACTGCACTTCTGTCGTCGACTGGCGGATTGCAGAAAAATGCTGCGTCCATTAGGAAATCGAGTTGTTAAGTTGATCACACCAAATTAAATGAACTGGGTGCAGGGACAACATGCGTGTTGGGCTCATCTCGGCCGTACATGCTGAGTAATGGACGGCTCAAATTGTATCTTGGCCGAAAAATCTTGATCGTCTGTTGTTGTTCGACTGAGATACAATTTGAGATGTCCATTGCTCGGCATAAACGGCCCCTCAAGGCCAAACGCGCAGCATGCACCTCGGATTCTCTATACTAGTACATATGCAGCATTACAAAAACGTTTCAATCATATGTTGTTCAAAGTAGAATTTGTGGTAAAACACATAGGCCCCAGTTTTTCTCGTATGCTCCTATTAAATATAGACCAGTAGATTGAAAAATAGGTAAGGCGGATTCGCTAAAAAGTAAGGTGGTTTCGCTAATTAATATAGACCTTTAAATACAACCGTTAGATTAAGACCATTCACAAAAAGTAAGTTGAACTAATCAATATAAACGAGATGGTTTTTTTTGGCCAAAAAACTAGTATTATTTATCACAGAAACATGTGTTATATTTCATTTACTAAAGTAACACTTACTATGTTATATGATTACACTTACTATATAGTACGGCCACACAATCAAGACGACAAAATCAGTCTAATCCTTTAGGCCAACAACACTCCCCAGCCGTGTTAAAACGGCCGCAGGCAATTCATTCATCATTTTGAAAAATGATTAGGCTATGTGGCCATTCTCACAATTGAAGCACATCACATTGCAGTATCAATTGGCCTACGACATCTTGTAGGAGTAATCTCTATTATAAAACAGAAGGGTGTGGGGACAAGTTGTTACAACGGCTCAGATTTGTTTGATCCAAAAGCGGTAGTACATTCTCCCACTTCCCGGCTAAGTGCCCATGATTTTCACCTAAATCACACAATTGCCATCCCCTTCCAACAGGGGCGCGTAGTGCTGTAGGCACGGGCTAGCACTAGTGAATTTATATGACAAGAGGGTGTTTTTTTTTTTTTTGGAAACGGGACCCCTTTAAGGCAGGGTGTACTACGGGGATGCAGTGCACAATTCGAGCCTTTCATCTCTCTAATTAAATTTCAAAAAGTATCACACAGGTGAGATATATCTTTCGATAAGA
Source organism: Rhododendron mucronatum var. ripense (assembly GCA_019656295.1). Classification (NCBI taxonomy): domain Eukaryota; kingdom Viridiplantae; phylum Streptophyta; class Magnoliopsida; order Ericales; family Ericaceae; genus Rhododendron; species Rhododendron mucronatum. Next base: position 15,686 of record BPLT01000144.1, on the reverse strand, counting down.
TATTTTTATCAAATCTACTTAATCTAGACCATCAAAAACACTTTTAAAATATTCAGATTGTGCACTACTCTCTTGTGGCGCGTACCCGCACTGCAGATTCCGGCCGGTTCTCTTTTTTTTCTTTCCATGAATGTACCCCTAATTAAGGACAATGGTAGAGTCCTAAGCTTCCATTTTTAACATTATATACTTAGGGCTGTCAAAAGTGGGTGGTAGGCACGTGACTTGGGGGTGTTTTTTTGTGATAATGGGCAATACACCAATAATAACATGATGAAGGGAGACCTACGTATTGCCTATAATCACAGCCTATAAAATTTTCAAAAACCATTATTATTACTCCATTCAATTTTTGATCATGTCCCGCACATGGAGGGAGAGAGGAAAAAAAAATTTGGGGGAGGGGGTGGGAGGTCCACCCTAAATTTCATTGGGACCCACCTAACCTAAGGTTTTGGGACCAATTCTTTTGTACCCACTAAAAGATGAGAAGGTTTTTTTTGGTGTCGAACGAGTACTGCAGTATTCTGTCGGTGATTTCAGACATCTGAACGTGTTTTGCATAGTCCAGATTTTAGAATAAGAAAAAGAGAGAGAGAGAGAGAGAGAGAGAGAGAGAGTGGTCGATGAGGAGAGAGGGAGAATAAATGTGAGCCTTCCAAAACACGTTTTTATAGCTGAAATTGCCAACGAATACTGCCACGTGGTATCCGCTCGGCAGTCGGGACCCAAGAATTTCTCCTAAAAGATTGTTGTAAGAAAACAGATCGAGGGCAAGAGATCGAGAAGGTTTTGTGGTATGGCTATTGTCCGTACGAGGGTGACATGTGAGCTTACTTTCCTGTTATGGATATTGAATACAAAGTACTCTATAGACATACCACTACGTATAATTATTATTATTCAACATAGGGTTGAGGAAAGAACTGAATACAGCCTTTTCGGGTTGGTGAGTTTGTGTAGTAGTACTAGCATCAATTCTAGCTCATGAAAACGAAATTTTGAAAAACCCAATTCATGTTTTAATAGAAAAAAACGTACCCAAAAAAGTTAATGTTTGAGGGAAAAGAAAAAAAAAAAACATAAATTCTTGTTATCGTGAATTTTACTTAACTCCCTATATTTAAAACTCAACATTCCCTTGAAGCGATATATTTTTCTCTTGTGATTGAATTTACTATATGATAACAGTAAATTCCTTCAGCTAGCGCAACATTAGGATTTTGGAGGAAAGTTGTGATGTGAGCAAGACATGACATGATAAAGAAGATTTTATAATAAATTACCGCCTTTTCTCTTCATCTAAGGGCAATTTCTTACAATTATAAGATTGAGGCTCAAGAGGGAATAAAAAAACCAAACTGTTGGGATTAGTTGTGAGGGAACTCGCAGACGATCGCAAGATATGAGGTGATTTGGGTTTCGTTGGAGTGTGATGACTGAATTTGATTTTTGATGCGCTGGTCTTAAAGAGGTTATGTGTGAAGGTTATGGTGAAAAGAACACATTTGCTCGGAATAGGTTGGCTAAGTAATTCGTTGAGGATATTAATAAAAAGAAAAAAGAAATGTTTGCTACTTCATTAGCTCAATTTTGGGGTCCTAAATGATTATCTAACAAGTAGCCCGCCTTCCAAAGGATTACATTGGATTCATCCAGTAGGATTACATTGGCTAATTCATTAGCTCAGATAGGATTACGTATAAGTGAGAGAGAATGTTTTGAACTCCAGTTGAATACAACTTGTCACTAAATTACATTTTGATTAGGCGTCCGGGTGACTTTTTCGCGCATCTCAAACTTATAGTAGGTGTCCAATTCCACTATCTACTTATAATGAGCTCAATTAAACTGTCCATATTTGATTCAGTTACAGCCTTAATATGTTGGGTTGCCCAGAGAAAACCAAAGAATACTTGCATTCCCTACTCTACTTGCTAAACTAGCAAAACAATCATAACAAAGTATTGCAAATAAGAGAAAAATTTATTTCCGGAGCAGCTGCAAAGTGGCTTTTTACGGAGCCGAGCGATTTCAGCCATCCGTTTCGACAATCAACGGTTGAGATATGTTTTTAATCTTTGACAAGAAATATTTTTTTTATTACCGGTAAAAGATTAACTTTAATCCGGATCGTTCAAAATACTTTTGGACAGAGGAGATTGAGCTCCGTAAACACTTGTTTATACTCCTAATTGCTCTGTAAATAGATTTTCTCAAACAAGAAGAGAAATGCTCTAATAGAACATGGGAAATGATATTGACACTCCAAAAATTGATGCAGATACTCCAAAATCAGTGTAACTCCAAAACCACTTTTCTTTATTTTTGAGTGTCTGCATCAATTTTGAAGTGCCAATATCATTTCACTAGAAACATTGTGATGAGTTTCGTAAGTTATCACATTCTGCTGTAAAATAACTTTGCACATGGAGTGTTGAAAAGAGTCCGACTCCTCGCGTCCAATGGGTTGGACTAGACAACACAAGTCCATATCAGGACTGCCCATTATTAAATTCAACGATTTGAAATTTCTCATACACTTTTATAGGTAAGAAATACCCTATTATCAATAAAAGTGTAAAATTACATCCAATCCGCTGATTGTAACAAATAAATGATTATGGTTCAGGATTGCCTCCTCCAATTGAAAACAGAGACCGGAAAAGATCAATTTCTAGGAACATAAGACAACGCGTTTTTGGTTAGGGAGGGTTGGCATTGGTGATTTAAGAAAGAGAAGAAGGCAACTGGGGTTTAAAGAAAAGGAAAAAAACACAAGGCTCGAGAGCGAGAGAGCAGACATAATCATGGAAAGCGCCGCAATCATTCACCATTCTCCTTTCCTCTTCAACTTCTTTCTTGGGTTGCCTAATGCACCTACGTAGTACTCCATAAAACTATATATATATATATATATATATATATATAGTTTTTATATATATATGTATAGTTCGGTTCCCATAAGGGATCTCGCACGGGGTTTACCGTGCGGGACTCTCATTTTCCGATCAAATACGACGATCCAAGCCACTTCAAAGTGATCAGAACGTGATTTTAAGGGCACCCGCGAGAAATCAGCAAAAAAAATGATCGGAAAGGGCTTGATCTGAACAGTTTTTAATTGAACGGTTCAGTAAAAAACTTCTGGGATCAAGCTCTTTTCGATTATTTTTTTTTTCCCGATTCCTCGTGAATACCCTTAAAATCACGTTCTGAACACATTGAGCGGCTCAGATCGTTGCAATTCGATCGGGAAAGGAAAGTCCTCGCACGGTAAGCTCGTACGGAATCCCTCATTAGATCCTCATTGTGTGTGTATATATATATATATATATATATATATAATAAATAAATCCATTGGTGTTGACCGTAGTGGGGGCCAATGGCCGACTCTTTTGAATCATCTCATAATTCTCATTCATTGTTTTAGGTTCTTCGGGTTGGTGCTTTCGGGTTAGTCGGTTCAATGTGAGGCCCGCAAAAAAGTTGAGAATTTCAGGGCTGTGGAGAGAGATAAAATGCGAGTAATAACCGGAAAAAAACGACCAACCAAAATCTCCCATTCGGAAGAACTAATAATCCATTATTGCATTTGAAAATATTTAAAGGTAGAGGGTGATCTTGTAAGTTTATCAAGATAGGCGTAAGTTGCCCGAGTTGATCCCCTATAAATTTATCGAGAGAGACGTAAGTATCTCGGACCACTAGAGTTGTGGAAAGAAACGCACATGAAATTCTCACAAGTATGTGGTTCTAAGAGTTTTGAAACTCTCACAAGTTGTAGCGCAACCGATCCAAGCTTTTATTGATTTGGACTACCATTGGTCGGATTAAAATTCGAGCCGAAATGAATGGTTAAATCACTGTCTTACAATCCTATAAGGCATCCGTCCGCTCTACAGGGTCCCGGATAGGTGGGGTTCTAATCGAAATTACTCCTACTGCAAAATTAGGAACAATTGACAGTACTAGTACTACAATAAGTCTGTACTACTCCTACAATTTAAAATTTTACTTAGCCAGCAGCAGCATTTTAAGTTGGAAGAAGGGAGATCGAGGATCGAGTGGCAGAAGGAAAGCAGCAGAAAGAAGGTCTAGGAGGGGTAGCTATAAGGCCTCGGGCCCCAAAAACCAAAAAAAAAGGACATCTTTTTGTAATTAGAGTACTAACATTGAATCAATCAAGACAACGAACTTTTGATCATCCCGGTACAACTTAGAATTGATTTCTACTAACTTTTGATTAGTAACGTACGGCTTGTATTTGGGCCGTCATTAGTCCGTACTCTACATACTCATATTATCGTTAAATTAAGAGAGTGATTCTTGGACGATGCTATGGTCATTTTAGGGACACCATAATTTTTAGCATAATTTTACCATTAGGAGTATAACTAAAATCAATTACGAGCATAACAAAATCCAAATAAGGCATAACCAAGGAATATTCAAAAAACCAATCAAGGCGTAACTAAACTCAACCAAGGCATAACAAATAAGTTATGTCTTGCTATGATTTTGGTTATGCCTTGCTATGATTTTGTTATGTTTGTAATGAATTTTGGTTATACTCATAATGATTTTGTTATGCCAAAAGTTAAGGTGTTCCCAAAATAACCGGGAACACCGAAGTCATTCCCTTATTTTAAATGTACTAAATGGGCATGTTTGATAACAAATATATTGTTTTGGGGGAATTCGTTATGAGGTGAGATTTAGAATTGTGATTGGTAATGAGGTGAAATTTTAATGAGGAGATGAATCGTTTTATTCGTGTTTTTTTGCACATGATTATAGTGTAGGATGATAAATAGTAACATATTTGTTTTGGTTTAGAATTAGAATTAGAATTAGAATTGTGATTGGTATTGGTATCGAGTTAAGATTATACACTTTCCTTGCTCAATCTCATGGGATGAGATTCGTAGTAACACCTCCATGGTATTGCTAATACCCCATTTTGGGGGATTAAGAATCCCATGGGACAACTAGTCCCCCTCTACAAATGTCAAACCAAACAAGGTATTAGGAGTCCCCCCACCTTCACAATCCCAATCCCCCCTCCAAAAAAGTCAACATATCAAAAACACGCCCACTATGTATCAATCTCAAGTTGACAAAGCTTTCCAAAATCAACATACGGTTATATACCAAATTACCAATGAGTTCTTAGGTTGGTTGGTACGCCTCCGTTAGTGGAGACATGGTTCGAGCCCCGCAAAAGGTGATTTGGGGTTCAGAGTTATTGACAGCCTCTAAACCTTCTGTGGACTAACATACTAAAAACACCCCATTAAGTTCCGCTAATGTATTCAATATTGGGAAAAAAACATACAAATATCTGTTTGTTAGCCCTACTATTGGTACACCATTTGATGTATACCAAGTGTATATCGCCTTTCATGGGTCCCACACACATGATTAGATCTATTTAATTTTTTTTAGAAACATTTTTTAAAGCATTCTTATAAAAAGTCAGTTTCGTCGGATATTTAGGTAAATGGTTGATCGGATAATTTGTGTGAGATCTCTAAGTGGGTCCCATAAAAGACGGTGTAGATTTGGTGTACGTCAAACAGTGTACCCATAGTTTTATTGTTTGTGAAGATCTTAAGATTTGCAAACAATACAAAGTTTTTGAAAAACATATATCTTTGGCTCTTTGAATTTACCGTGTCAAAATTCCGATCCCAAGCTAATTTTTGTGAGATATTTTGAACATTTTTTAACACCACAAAATTATCTTTTAATTTAGTTAAATGTGTGTTTTCTTATTTTAACTACTCGGTATTTCTTTTTGTAACTCTAATTTTTCTATCTATTTTACCTTTACTCTATTAATATTATATTTTAATTCTCCTCAATTTCTTAGTTTTCCTTTACGTTATTCTTTCATATTTTTCTCATCTCAAAAAAAGAGAGTTTTTGAGGAGAGAAAAAAAATACAGTAATTAAAAAAGGTTAGCTTGGACTTTTTACCTACTATATAATATTGTCGTACATGCCTAAAGTTGTGTTACCATCGTAGGTAGGTATTGACCTCAAATAGAACCGAATTTTTGTTTCGTTACAAGTGTTTGTGTTCAAAAAATCGAATCGTGTCCGTGACTGACAAATGTCGGACATGAATACATGAGGCCAGTGGACCCGTACTTCTTAGCCCACATGAAAGTATGATATAGTTAATACAGAGCCAGTTCTACGACACTTTTTTAAAAAATAAGTATTTATTTTATATTTTTAAATTTAAAAATAATTTAAATGAAAAATAAATTTTTAATTTTTTTGTACCGTTCAAAAGATCTCAATGAGATATATCAAACAAGATCCATTCTATTAGAAAAATTATTTACGTAAATATAATATTTTTAAGTATAAAATTATATTCTTAAAAAAAAATAATTAAATCGAATTCTGGAACGGAGCCACAGTGACATGGAATGATCGATGTCAGAATCACAGATTGAAGTCAAAGCGATAATAATTAGTCAAAGAATTTAGGAGGAATACGAGGCTCAAAGGCCAAAATACAGGGACAAGATGGTTTCGTACTCCAAAGAACTTTTGTATTTTTTTGATAAACAAATATTTGACTCGTTTAGCATTATCTCATACTACTATATATTGTAGTAGTATACTTGGCTCGGATTTTATCTCACACGAATAATCCCATGCATGAGAAAATTAAGGAAAAATTCAGTGAACACATGAATAATGTTAAAACAATTCAAGTAATTAGTGAACACATAATGATGTTAAAATTAACTCAATATTACTATACAATTCCTTAATGCGTGGGGATTGCGTTGTCTATTTTGATTTTAGATGACTCAGATTGAAACCTTCTATCCTTTCACCCCACCACTCTCTTCTTTTAAACGGCCCGGATGGGCTGCTTAGGCACCACGTGGGCACGATCATGTGGTATCCACCTGAAAATTTTCTCCAAATGTTAACAAGAGTAACTGACATTATTTCTGGTCCTAAGGGGTGAGCTCCGTGCAAAGCCACTTGGCTTTTTTTCCTTTATATAATTTTCTTCACGTTTGTTAGTTTTACGGTAAATTTTTTCGGTTTATTTTTAAAATAAATATTGAAGTTCAAACATAATTTTTTATATTCCTCTCACGGGGACAAATCAATACAAAATTTGACGTGCCAAAGAAAAAGAAAAACGAAATAAAGACAAAAAAAAGAAGCCACTTCTCACCCTAAGTTTGATGTTAATTAATGATGCAAATCTCGTATGAATTTTGCATCTTTTGACATTGTAAAATGATTTTTTGTAATATAGTTATAAAATTATTTGACACCCTGTTTTGAAAGAATTTTTTTTTTGTAGAATGTAGGAGTATATATTTAAAGGTATCAATTTGTTACCAACATTTTAAATATCTTAATTACCCCCTCAGCTCGGCTCGGCTCGTTTAGTGAACGAACAGAGCTACTCGTTAAAAAAGATTTATTTAATAAGTGATTAAACTTGACTCGTTAAGGCTCAAATTTTAAACTTGTTTAGAAAAACCCTATTAGAAATACTCTCGAAATCTAAAAATTGCAACCTAGTACTAAAATGAGACTAATAATCCTCTGAAAGCGACCCCTTATCAGTCGTCCGATTGGGCGATGCATGTGAGTTTCCTGTTTCCTTTTTTGGTACACATCAATTCACTACCAATAAATATATATATTTTATATCAAAAACCAGAACGGTCAGAAAATTATATAAAAAAAAGTCGAACGTGTTTTCCGGTGGTAGGACGAATAAGCAAAAGCTGGTGCCTCATCACCGTCCGATACGCATCCAACGGCTGGGATCCTGCTCTCCTTTTAGACGTGATTTATTGCAACTGCGAGACAACTGTAGGACGAATAAGCGAAAGCTGGCGCCTCGACACGTGGACGCCTAATCTCCGTCCGATTCATATCCGACGGCGGGGATTGGGGCCTTCTTTTAGATGTGGGATTTATTGCAACTGCAAGAGAACTGTAGAGATGTGGCGAGAATTTACCAGTAGAAGATTTTTTCAGCTCGAGGAGAGAGAGAGAGAGAGAGAGGAGAGGGAGAGGGAGAGGAGAGATCTAGAGAGAGAGAATTGTAGAGGGAGAGGGGGAGACGGAGAAGTACTGTTGGGTGACTTTAAATTGAGGATGCAGCAGAGGTCATGGCGGCGTAGCAGGGGCAGTGACTTTAATGCATCGAAAACAAAGACAGAGAATTGAAGAGGGAGAGGAGAGAGAGAGGGGGGGGAAGAAGTCAAGGTAAAGGATTCTCCCACTTCAAAAAAAATTCCCAAGCTTTTCTAGTTTCTCCTTCAAAAACAAGCTGCAAAATACTACCCATGTAGAGAGAGAGAGAGGGGAGAGAGACAGAGAACACGGATCACTACAATCCAAAAAACCAACTCATCGCCAAACATAATCCTCTTGCTCCCACACCCAAAAAGCTGAACTCCCAGATCTCTCGCACTGTCTCTACCCTACTATGCTTTTTCCATCTTCGAAATTGAGGTAAATTCCAGCTCTCGATCGTAAATAATATCCCGGTCGTAATCCGAATTTTCAATTCTAATTCGGATTACGACCATTTTCCTTGACAATACTACTTCTTTCGCGTCGCTACCTATTTATGCCTGTAATAAGTAGGTAGCGGAAGTCTCGACCCACATCAAGAACCTTCATTTTAGCTAGAGATCCACACCTCTTTCAAAATTGAGGTAAAATCTCAGCTCTCCCGATTAAATAAAATAAAATAAAATCTCGGTTCTTCGAATTACGCCGCTTTTCTCTTGATCAGGTGGTGTTACTCCGCTCACGTCTCGCGCCATATACGTACATAGAGAGAGAAAGTCTTGGCCCGTGACGAGAAGCTTGGTTGGCTTCGAGTCCGAGAGGGGGATCCGCAATTAGGGTTTTCAAAACATCCCGACGACGACGAGAGCTGTTGTGATGAGTGAGGCAGGTTGGGGGTCCGAGAGATGAGGCAGGGAGGAGGGGGTATGAACTGTCAAGATTGCGGGAACCAAGCGAAGAAAGACTGCGTGCATTTCCGGTGCAGGACCTGCTGCAAGAGCCGAGGACTACCTTGTCAAACTCACGTGAAGAGCACCTGGGTTCCGGCGGCCAGACGACGGGAGCGACAGCAGCAACAACACAACCACCGCATCAACACCACCACCAACAACAATTGAGCTTGATGATGAGAGGAGGAGGAGGAGGAGGAGAGCAGAATAATCCTACTAAAAGGATGAGAGAGAGTACTCGTTTACCCACCACTTTGTCAGGTAATAAATAGTTCTTGGACTTGTTTTTTTTTTTTTGATACTCCTAACAAAGACAATTTGAAAGAAAAAAACGTCAAGGACTGAAAATTCAAAGAAATCTTAACTACTACTAGGCAACTAGAAACTTCTTGAGGAGAGAGAGAGAGAGAGAGAAGAGAGGGGGAGAATGAGTGTATCATTTGCGTGTGATGGGGCTGAAGTCCAAGTTCATAGTCATCTACCCACCTCCTTTTTATTTCTTCCTTGTTTTCTTATCTGCTACTGTTTCTGAGTAAAACTGACGATGATCTTGTAGGGTATCTGTAACATTATTTCTAAGAATTTTGCCCAAAAAAAAAAAATTGGCTATTTTCTGTTCCCTTTTTTTATTAAAAAAATTCTTTTTTTTCTCCCTATCGATGTACCCTATCAATTTTCTCAATGCATTCTTCTCTGCCGAGTGAAAAGAAAAAATTTGAGACAGGAAAATGCATTCCGAATGAAAATGGTAGTAAAATTTTGAGACTAGAATTATAGTATAGGCTACGTTGGTTGAGAATGAAAGGATGTTCGTCGATTAGGGATCAAATATCATGGAATATGATTTTCGTACTCTATTTTTAATACAATTTAAAATTTATCGTAATTTATATTTAAGAAATGGAGTTGTTGGTAATTTAAAGCAGTCAAAAATAAAATTCGAAGTCTATATATAGGAAAGTGAAAGTGTAAAAAATATTATTCAATATTATGTATAACTCTATGAATGATTAGTTTGTACTCCAGTCCACTTTGTAGGACATTTGAAACATTCCTTTTTACAGAATTTTCAATCAAAATTTCAAATAACCAAATTGAGAACGAGTTGATAGCAAAATTTAAAGAGAAAAAGAAAACCTCATTGGTCCAGGGTGATTTTGTTCGAAATGAAAGATTCATAAGTATCATATACTGAAAATTTTGCATAATTTTTTTTGTGATGATTTACCAAATATGATTTGCTGAAATCTACAAATTATGGAGATATGATTTTTCGTAATTTGTACTCTACTTATTTAATTTATAAGCTCATTTCAAATTTTGGCATACAATGTGCATTCATAATTAATCTTTGCATCGTTTTTGTTACGGTTTGTCATGTACTCAGTTTTTAGGACTTTTATCTCTTATCATTCAACTTCTGTTGGGTGATGTGCTTTGGATTTTACTCATTGGCTCGTGTATCAACATTATGAGGCAGGTGTTTTTCCGCTTCTTTTTGTTTATGTTTTCCTTAATGTACCATTTGTTGAGTTATAAAAATATTTTTTTGCCAATAAAAAAAATTTGAACAAATAATTTGTTGACGTAAACAGTGGACTGCAAGCTTTCTTTCTTAAATGATATGGTTCTGATCAGAAAAAAAATTCTTTTAGTAGAAGGAGCTATATATAGGCAAAAAAAATTTACTGAAAATTCATCCAGACTTGGGTTTCATTTAGTTTCTTGGAATTTGTAGCAAATGAAAGAAAGAAAAACCCACATTACTCTGTGAAACAATCATGTTATGATTTTGTACTTACGATTATGACCTAATTTTAATATTGGGTTGATGGATTAGGGTTTGAAGTTGCTAACTTCCCACCGGAAGTGAGTTCCCCGGCGACATTTCGGTGCGTAAGAGTGAGCGCGATGGACGATGCAAACGAGCAGTATGCGTATCAGACGGCCGTAAACATTGGCGGCCACGTTTTTAAGGGAATCCTCTACGACCAAGGCCCTGACAGCCGTTACGCCGGTGGTGGTGAGAGCTCGTCTGGTGGCGGTCAAATACCCCTTAATCTTATTGCCGGAGCCACTACAACCACCACCACCGCCGCTATGGCTGCTACTGCCACCACCGGGAATACGCTCACCATGATTGATCCTTCTTTATACTCTACTCCGCTATGTGCTTTCCTCGCCGGTACGCAATTCTTCCCACCACCAAGACCTTAGCTAGAAGCTCTCTCTCTCTCTCTCTCTCTCTCTCTCTCTCTCTCTCTCTCTCAGGAAGTATTAAGGCTGAAGTTCTCTAATTCTAACAACTGTTCAAATGCCTCCCATTGATAATTGTCATCAAATGATCGTGATAGTTTTTGATGCTTTTTGTAGTGTTTTTATCCATCCTTTGAACAAGAAAATTAAGGCATCAACTTAATTAATTCGCGGATGTTTGGCTTATTTGGAGAAAATTGGAACTTAAACATTAATGAATTTTCTTGGGTTAAATTTTCCATGAAGAGTAGTGCTATCCAAAAATATACCATTGCTTTTTCGTTACAGATAATTCTTCTTCAACGTGATGTGGTGATATTTTGGGTCTTTTTTACTCAATTCTGAGGTAAATCACTCACCTTTGAAACTTACAATTTAAAACCATGTATATGTATGGATTTCTGAATCAAATATTCAGAATCATCATCTAGTCTTCCATTTGAGTGTGATTTGATGTAGCAGCCAGCTTAGATATGCATAGAAGTTATCACATGTGCTATGGCAGAGACCTCCGTGTTCTCGGTTTCGGTTTTGAGGAAGGTTTTTGAGAGTAGTGACAGGAGAATAATAGATTTAGAAAATTTATTGGAAACGTGTCCCGGAATTTAAGACCCCAAAATGAACAGGGGGGGGGTTTTCAGTAAAATATTAACAAATCATATAGTATGGACTCTTTCATTTTTTCATTGGATGTAATTTTTCTTTTCCCCTTTTGTTTCCCTTTTCCTTGGCCTCATACTGTGCCTAAACCTATATTTGGTCTCCTCCCCTTCTTCGAGTCTTTAATAAAATTTTGTTGCCAATCAAAACAAAATTCCACTATAGTAAGTATAAGATAAATAGAAATCTAAAACTACGTACACACTTTTCATTTACATATTACTCCCTACATACCACCATCTTATTCACCTTGAAAATTTGTGCTACATTTTACTGAAATATAAATGCGCTTATTTTAGAAGAGCTTTTAAAATTGGTCAAAAAAATTCCAAAATATATTCACACAAGTAATTATTTGTTTAATTCAAGAAATAGCACAACTTTCATAATATACTTAAATAAGACGGATATAAATTATACATTTCACTCAAACCAACACACGTTTTTAGCTTTAACAAGTTTTTAGCATTTTCCTAGGATGTTGGTTTTAATGTAGTAATTGTTCTAAAATTTCTCCTCATGGGAATTCCTACGCGTCAACTCATACACATAATTAGATCTTTTGTTCCTGTATACGGCTTTTAGTACTTGGCGATTACATATATTGAGTGTAGTGCTCCACATATAAATACCCGGATACAAATTTGGACATAGATATAGTCGAAATTATTTAATGCATGTGAACTCCACACAATGCATGCAAGAACTATGTCCATCGACAATTACATACACATGTGGTATGTCCAGTGCAGATTGGGGAATCCCTACAGGGATTGTATTACGGCACATGGGCCGTTGATCTCAACAATTAACGGTTGCGATGTGTTTCTAAACTTTGACCGTTAATAAATAATCGTTTACGGGTAAAAGATTATTTTTAATCTAGACTTAATTGATGAGATCGATGACTGTGCACCACATTGTAATCGTTGTAGGGCGCTCCGCCCTATAGATCCCTGGGTCCATTGAGTGCTACATATATAAACCCGAATACAAATTTGACATAGATTGGTTGAAACTATTCGATCCACGTCAGAATCTAGGGGTACCTTGTTATCTCATTTCATTTTGTATTTTGGCTATTTTGGTTGATTTCTTATCAACTTTGTAGCTTTGGGTTAAGTAGCATATGATTGTCGCAGCGTGGGTGTCAACATAGTTGGGATGTTACTCTTGTGTTGCGATGATATTAACTCAAGCCTTATCGCATGTAACCTTTTACTTACATTAATAAAATTTCTTTGCCGTTCAAAAAATAACAATTCAATGCACATCAACTCCACACAATGTACGTGAGAACTATATCTATCGGTCATCGGACAATTACAGACACATATGTATCGAGCGTTAATTTTTTACCTACTAATTTTTTTAAATCTGGAGTTTTTGTTATATATCTAAATCAACCTTTTTTTTCATGGTAGTTAGTGTTTTTGTTAGTGTGTCCGAGCTGCATGTGGAAGTGGGCACCATGAGTTATTTTCTATGTCTTTTATTTAATTTAATTTCTTCTTTTTAATGAGTGTTATATAGATATTCTAGTCTGAGGATGATATTGACCCTGGCTTTCTGGTTGGTTTTGAACTCGAAGCTGCTTTTTCCCCGTTTACCCGTTTGCTTGCCGGATAATAATGGGGAACGAATCAAGTTTCCTGTTTGGCTCCACCTCTATATTTTCAATTTCTTTTTCATAATTTGGTCATGCTAACCTTCGCCCAATAGGCGGAGGATAATACACAAATAAGTCGAAACAAATTTGGATATCAATACAATATTGGGAAATACGACAATACACACTTCTTATTTGAGTGTGTATCATATGCACTCCCAAAATGTTATGAAGTATAGAGAAAATGTTACGAATCGTATTTTAAAAAGTTACGAATCGTATAAAGGTTATGAGATACACCAAAATGTTATGAATCATAATAAAAATGTTACAAATCGTACTGCTAAAAAGTTATTAATTTTAGAACAAAAGTTATGAAACACGCTAAAATATTATGAATGAACCATAAAATACGTGCATATAGTACACATTTTTAAGGAGTGTGGATTGTAGACTTTCCCTACAATATTTCACGAGTATTAATATACTTTTTACAAATATCATTATACTTTTTACAGATATCGATGCTACTTTACCTAGTATTATCCTCGAGGAATTTTCAAGTGAGGGATCCCTCATTTTTTTAAAATGAGGGACTTTCATTTCCCATCAAATTTTGAAAATCCGAGCCGCTCAATGTGTGCAGAACGTGATTTTAAGGGTACCCACGAGAAATCAGCAAATAAAATGACCGGGAAGGGTTTCATCCGAGCAGTTTTTTTTGAACCGTTCAATGAAAACTACTCAGATGAAGCCCTTCCCGGTCATTTTTTTTCTGATTTCTCACGGGGACCCTTAAAATTATGTTATGATCACTTTGAGCGGCTCGGATCATCGAAATTCAATCGGGAATGGGAGTCCCTCATTTTAAAGAAATGAGAGATTCCTCATCGGAATCTATCTATTATCCTCTACCGTAACGGCGAAGGTTAGCATTTTCCTTCAATCACACACATGAGTATATACGTACAGCTATATGTATGCATATATAGGAATAGGACAATGGAAAGAAAGAAAGAAAGAAAAAGCTAAGTACATGGGGATTGGCGATCCAGGCCACTGCGCGCAACTCTCCCCATGCATTGGCATTTGGCATACCAGTCCAAAAGTGTACCCATGAAGATCTCTCTCTCTCTCTCTCTCCAACAAAACTAGTAGTACTACTATATGTATTTTATTTTATTTTAATTTTTTTCTAATATTATATATATGGGCTTGAATTAGTGAAGTGTTACTTGTTAGTATGTTATCCACATAAAATTTAGAAGCTATGCATAGCCCTGAACTCTAACTCCGCGAACTCTGTTCTCCACTGGAGGAGGAGGCGAACTTTCAACAAGAAAAGAAGTACTAATATAAATTTTTATTGAAAAATGATTTTGACACTCTCATTTTACTCATTGGCATTTCCTTTTGGTCTTCACTCAAGTGAAAGTCAAATTTTCCTTGATATAAAAGAAGTGACTCTAGCGGTGAGGATGATTTATAGTAATTTCACATTAATAAAAGGCAAAAAAAAAAAAAGAGTTTAAAAAAAGTCTGACATTTTTAAATATTGCGAACAAAATGTTGGACTAAGTTATTGATTGATGTTACTAACATATACGTACACACTTACTCCTATTTTACTTTCACAACTATCAGTAGATTTAATACATCTTTTTTGAATATTAATGTTATTTTTTCATACTCCTATCATCCTCTGCCAGCAAATGTGCTAATAATGGAGCAACTCATTGGCATTTTATTGAGCTACACAGTATGCACAAAACCCAAAAAACTAGAATTCAAAAAGGGGAGAGATTGATGAAAGACATTCATTGATGTGACCCGATCCATGAAAGAAATTGAAGATGGAGGAGATCTTTTATTGCTTTTGTTCAATGCTCCTGCTAGTATCATGTGATGCATGTTAAAAAGATCATGATAGAGCATCTTCAAAAAAAAATACTAAATGATTATAGAGATATAAATAGGTAATCGATTTTAACACTTTCTTTCTTTTGATAATAATTACACTCCTTGTTTTCTTATTCCATGCATGATGTACATTTACAATGGTATCCTTTCAAGTTATTCACTTATAAAATGCTAATTAATAATGTAGATTTACTCGAAAGAAAGATGTGTGCTTA